>JAQHUG010000007.1:16942506-16982072 GCA_028555095.1 Dicrostonyx torquatus | reverse complement strand
TGCCCCAATAAGCAGGAAGTATCTTAGAAAACTATGCCTACATTCCCCAAAAATGAATTATGGATGTTTGTCTTTGTTTAGAATGTTGGCACAAATTGTTACAGATAATGGTAAGGAAAAAAGCTAAGCAAAGGAGATTAGATTCAGGGTTCTTGTTTTGTTAAAAAAAAAAAAAAAGAGGGAATTCTGTGGGATAATGATCTTGTATACTTTAAAGATTTGTCACTCATATTGGTTTAGTAAAATGCTGATTGACTAGTAGCCAGGCAGGAAGTATAGGCAGAGTGACTAGACTAGGAAAATTCTGGAAAAAGAATTCTCTTTCAGCAGAGACACAGTTGCAGAGAATGCAAGATGAGACTATCTTATTGAGAAAAGGTACCAAGCCTTTTAAACATAAATGCCCTCTAAACACAGATGATAATTACAGGTTAATTTAAGTTGTAAGAGTTAGTTAGTAATAAGCCTAAGCAATAGGCCAAACACTTTATAATAATATAAGCCTCTGTGTGTTTATTGGGACTGAATGGTTGTGCGACCAGGTAAAACAGAAACTTTCATCTACATCTTTGAAGCATGCATGAATATTTGAATACAAATATGACCAGATTTGTTTTTCATAATAATTTTAAAACACAAATACACAACCTGCTTTCTTGTTTTCTTCTTCATTCTGTAATTGACTTCTAAGTTAAGCTGTAGTGGAAAAGTGGTGCTTCAAAACTGCTTTGAGAACTGGGTGTTATAAAGTAACGCCCAGTTTGCTGGCAATTTTATTCCAAGCAACAGTAGAGAGAGAAACAGTTTGAAAAGATGTGTTATTGGTTGTTTTTCTGTGTGGCTCATAGCAGAAAGTAACCCACCTTCCAAAAGAAAACATAGCTTAATATCTTCCTTTTATTTAAAAAATTTGAGATTATAATATTGTTACATAGCTTAATATCTTCCTTTTATTTAAAAAATTTGAGATTATAATATTGTTACATCATTCTTACCTCCTTTTCCTTCCTCCAACCTCCCCCATGTTCTCTCTCTCAAATTCATGGCTGCTTTTAATTTTTATTTTCTTTCTTTTTTGGTTTTTTGAGATGGGGTCTCTCTATGTAACAGTCCTGGCTGTCCTGGAACTTGCATTGTAGACCAGGCTGGAATTGGACTCACCGAGATCTGCCTGTCTCTGCCTCCCAGCATATATCTATATTTATATATATACATATATATATTTGTATATCATGTTATTATGTCAAGTATACACCAGGAAGAAATCAATGCCCAAATCATCATATGTGTGTGTGTGTATACATACACACACACACACACACACACACATATATGTGGGTTATGTGTATATATATATTCCTAGATAGACAAGGAAAACCTATGTAGTCTGTAAGATATTACTTGCATGTGCATGTTTTCAGGGCTAACCATTTGGTATTGGATAACCAGTCAGTGTGCTCTTCCCTGGGGAAGACGATTTCTCCTGCTCTCAACATTCCTTAGTTGCCTGCAGTTCTGTATCTAGGGTTGAGGCCCCATGATTTTTTCCCCCCTTCTATGTCAGCATGACCATTGGTGTCAGCCTTGTTCAGTTGGGCAGCCATGTTGGTGAGGCTTCGTGGGTGTAACTTCTCTGACATTTCTAGGAGACACAAACTCAGCAAATTCCCTGACCATTTGGCTCTTACACTCTTTCCACTCCCTCTTCTGAAATGAGCCCTGAGCACTAGGTGCAGGAGTTGTTTTGTAGATGTAGCCCTTGGGCTCCAGAACTCTGCATTTTGATTGGTTGGGGTTTTATGTAATGGTCTCTGTCTGTTGTAAAGAGACGTTTCCTTGATGAGGATACTTGGTTGCTTCTCTCCTTTGGAAGTTCTCATGGTGTCTTATGGTGCCTTGTGAGCTAGTCCTCGGGGAGAAGGCTTTCAGGCCAGATCCAGCTCAGGTCTTTTGGGTCCTGTATCTGAAATACATGGTGTTTTCAGCGATAGGGACTTATTTTCCACACTGGGAGGCAACCAAGAGCGATGGCAATAGCCGACAATGTTATTGGAGTCTTTTAGACAATATTGGTGAACAACTCAAAAGGGATTTTTATGGCTGGTGTTGGGATTTTTTGTTAGATAGTCTATGGATTTGGGGGGAGGGAGCATTGCTAGCTCAGATGGGAAAATTTCATTTAAACTGTATACGCATGTACACTTATATACCTATTTATGTGTATTGTAGGTAGAAAGATAACGGAATGATTTCTTATGACTCTTCAGAACCCTAACTGTTATTTTACCCTCCTTCATATGTATTTATTTCCTTCTCTTCTTAATCAAGACACCCTTCCATTTTCCCATTTCCTCTTCTAGATCACTTTAGATACCCTCTCTCCTCCTTCTATTACCCCCTCCCCTCAGTGGTTCCTCTTAACTGCCCTGGTTTCTGCAGTTACTCCAAGTTATACACTTCCACTTGAAGATTTGGAGCTAGGAGCCTCAGATGAGAAAGAACATGCAACATTTGTCTTTCTGGGTCTGGGTTACCTCACTCAATATAATCTTTCCTAGTTCCAACCATTTACCTGCAAATTTCATGATTTCATTTTTCTTTATAGCTAAATAGTATTCCATAGTGTACATGTGCCAGATTTTCATTTTCTCTTCATCAGTTGAAGGACGATGTTTCTGTTTTGTAGATATTGTGAATGATTTCTATCTATATGCCCTGCAGTGAGTAACCTTCCTTCTCCACAGGGATTCTAAACTCTAGCTTCCTCCTTTCACAGGATAAATGAGCTCAACTGGGGGAAATGTGCCTGAAAAACCTTTGCAATCTTAGAGTCTTCTTCAGAGGAAGAGACATCATTATTGTTAGTAGCACTGGTGTCATCATCATCATCAGGTTCAGCCCTGTTCCCACTTCTTTTTGAAAGTGGCCTTATTGAGATGTGGTTTGCATATCATGTTATTATTTCAAGTACTCACCAGGAAGCAATCAATGCCTAGGCCATCTAAAAAATTATATGTGACAGGAAACTCAGTAATTCCCATGGCAGTACATTTCCCATATCTCTCTGAGGTGGAAGACACAAACAGAAGCCTATTTAATCAGAAGTTTAATGGAAGGGGCATGAAGAGCCGTATTCCACGGTTGCAGAGTTACACAAAGGGGTTAAGATTGAACGGATCATTTGGAAAGTATATCAGAGGGTGTATCAGAAAGTATATAAGAGAGGCAGAAGTGAGGTGCAAACTAGCAATGGACGAAGAAAGAGACTTGTTAGGTGGGCTTTGGCCAGGGCAGGAGGTAACCTGTGATAAGGTCAGAACTTGTCTAGTCTGTCTCAGCAGCTCTCTAGACTAGACCTCTGTTAACCTAACCTGGAGAAGGCTTGGTCATGTAAGCTGTAGGGTGGAGACACACATACATTCTCTCTGTTTAAAATTTGCTTATTTATTTATATTTATTCTCCTCCCCACAGTGTGTGTGTGTGTGTGTGTGTGTGTGTGTGTGTGTGTGTATGCAAATATAGGAACTCACAAGCAGTGTGGAGGTCAGGGGACATCTCCTGGGAGTCCATTTTTTTTCTGCTACCCTGAGATCTGAGATCCACCCTTGGAGAGAACACGGACAATCAAACTTGTGCACAAGCACTTCTCCTTGCTGATCCATCTTGCTGGCCGCAGACTCCATTTTGATAACCCTTGGTCTCTCTTCATCAGCTTCATAAATGCCAAAAAGTTTAACGTCATTTTTAAAGAGTAAAGTAAATATTTAATGAGTATACAGAATCTCTACCATAACATAGTTTGAGTCCTGAGATGTGAGGGCGTTCCTTTAACTCTACATAGAGAGAAATTGGCTTAAAATGCTAAGACCCAATGGTGGCAATTCATACCCTTGATTTTGGTTACAGCTGGCAACTACTTGATTACCAAGAAGAAGGAAATGATGTGGAAATGGTGGGCTGAGACTTTAAAAGACAAGTGTTCCTTCCTGCTTTATGCTTAGTGTACCATGGACTGTCCAATGGATTATGTCTCCAGGTAGAGCCCTGTGCCTGGGAAATTACATGTGTCCCTGAGGCTGTTATTCAGTGTGGTTGGTTTTGCATGTAGGAGTTTTGTCCTGGACAGAGGGGAGGGTGGGGGTGGTTACTGGATTGTTCTTCACATTGGCTTGTTATCTTAGCACTATGTATGTATCTTTCAAATGACTATCTGGTTTGAGCAAATACAATTCTGGGTATGTCTGCTTGCTTCTGTGTGGAATAAAGGAGTTCCCTGTCTGCTTCTCAGCTTCCAATCCTGTGGTTTTCTATTTCATGCCTTCTATGTGTATCAAATACATATCAGATTTTACAGACGCCTAGCGAAATCTAGAAACAAGGCCGAAGAACCTGCTTACAGAAACATCACAGCAATTTAGGTTAGGGTGGCATTAACGATAACTCACTGCCATCCAGAACTGAGGCTGTGAGCTTTGGACGAGAGAACTCTTCTTCCACTTTTTGTGTTACCTTATTCTCAAGGAAAGCAGCTACTGCGGGGAGGAAGAAATGTTTACTTTTGCCATGCACTGAGTGGCTGGTTACCAGGAAGACCCACCTCCTCTCCAGGTGGTCGATCCAGGCGAGCACATATTCCAACTGGCCTGCAGTCTGTAAGAGCATTAGGAAAGAGTAGCAGAGGCTGTGGGCAAGTTTCCTAATTACACACGCAGGAACAGCCTCCTGTGGTAGCTTTCTCTTATGCTTAATTTCTCTCTTTTTTAAATGGATGTGTAAAGACTGAGGAAAATTGAACTTGCAGTATTGTATGTACTGAATTAAACTTTTAAATACATTTTAATTTAATTTTTTGATATATTTTGATTATATTTTCATAGTATAATGATTTTCATAGTATAATTTCTTCCCCAATCCTTTCTAGATCTTTCCCACCTCCCTGCCCACCAACTTCATGTTCTCTGTTTCAAATAATTAAAAAAAAGAATCAAAATAGACAAAAATAACCATGAAGATCAAGAAGACAAAAGTACCAAATCAAAACAAAACACATACACACAAAACAAAACAACACTAAGGGGAAAAATCCTCAAAGAACACGAAGTTTTGTTTTGTGTTGGCTAACTACTCCTGGGAACATGGCACCCTAGAGTGTAGTTGATATACAGTGACACTCCATTGGAGAAAACTGGTTTTCCCAGTGTGTATCAATTTCAAATATGTTATTGGTTAGAGATTTTGTGTCCACTTCCTCTTCTTGGTGTTGGGAATCTGTCTGTCTTGAACCTGTACAGACCTGTTCACTCCATCACAGTCGGTGTGAGTTCACGCGTGCATCAATCAATCCTGCTTTGTCAGGAAGACACTGTTTCCTTGGAGCCATCTACCGCCCCCTAGCTCTTACAATCTTTCTGCCTCCTCTTTCACTTATAAACCTCGCAACCTACAACAGAGACCTGGCCGCAAGCACCCTGGTGCAATAGTAGCACTGACTTTATAGAAGTAACCAACCACTTTGACTGGGTTTAAGGTGCACTTCGTCGGATAGGACCCATACCTAACACTGCCAAAGCAGCTGAAAACCTGAGACTAAATGTCCATGGGCCTAGGAGAAAACCTACTCTTAGTATCCTGCTAAAGGAGTTTGACAATAAGATGACTCCTAATGATACATCCCTATATCCATGTATCAGAACATTGCTCAGCCCTCGGAAGAGAAGCTCCTTGAAGTAATTGGTATTTAACAAAGAGATTCACAACTAGACAGTGTTTGGAGAATGAGAGACTTTGGAGCATTCAGCCTTAAGTAGGTTATCTTCACCCCTTCCCTCAGCATTAGAACCTGAAAACATTGAGACTCTGGGGGCCAAAGGGCTAAAGGGCAGGTAGAGAATCTGCCTGCAAAGTGCAGAGAGGAGACTGTTTCCCTGATTAGTCGTCTAAGCCCATTACCAATAGTCTGTGTTGGGTTCACCTATGAGAGCCCACAGGATAAATCTGTCCTTTTTCCGTTTCGTGAAGCAAATTTTACTGGGACACAGCCATAGCACTGTCTTGTCTGTGCCTTTAACCTCACAACAATGGCACTGAGAACAGAAACCACATGCTATGCTAAGCCTACAGTATTTACTGTCTCGGCCTTTTCAGAAGAAGTTTTTGGTCTATATCATTCAAGCATGAAGACATTCTGCTGATAATATTGTACCTTCCCAGTAGACATACTGTGTGTATGTGAACAAATAATAGATCAAAAAGGCTGACAAAATCCCAGTTTCTAGTCTCAAGGAATTTAAAATCTAGTTGAGATGGCAAAGACTAGCACACATATACAACAAACAAACTAAACGCCACAATATATAATTAGAAATTTAGTTTGATACATAGGAAAGTACTGGAATTTTGAGGAGGAAGGGGGCAGAGACACCCCAGGTGGTAAGAGAAGGTTGTATTTGCTCTGATGAAGTTCCAGAACAAGAAAAGTCTAGATCCTCCCGGGAGAGATGCTGTCATTTGTCTGCCGTGTATTTCTACCATAGCGCCATGTAAGTTACTGCTATTTTTGGTCTTGTGATTAGGAGCTACCTTACTGACCAGAAATATTTCTGAGTAACCTCAGTTGACTGATTGTTCTGGGATTTGGAATTCCTTCAATCTCCTCAAACTACAGAGAATTTACTCATACAATGTAGTGTTCTTCTTTGGAGACAATCTCCGCAAACACTCTTTGAGCCCTAAGGGACCCAGTGTAACATGAGGGACCTGCTTGTTGGGGTTACTGTCCCGCCCAGTACTCTGCAGCCAGCAAGCCCCAAAGAAAATCACACAGAGAGTCTACATTAGGTTATAAACTGATTGGCCCATTAGCTCAGTCTTCTTACTAGCTCTTGTAACTTATATTAACCCATTGTTCTTATCTATGTTAGTCACATGGCCGGTACCTTTTCTCAGCTGGGCAGCTTACATCCTGCTTCCTTGGTGGTCTGCACAGGAATGCCAAGGGAGCTTCCTGCTTCCCAATTCTCCTGTTCTCCCTCTACTTCCTGTCTGGTTTTCCCGCCTATACTCCTTGCCTGGCCAATCAGCATTTATTTAAAACATGATTGATAGAATACAGACAATTCTCCTGCACCAACCCAGGCCTAAACCTTGGCTCTATCTCCTAGTTGTGTAGCTTTGGGAGGGCTCTGCAAACACTGGCCCTCGATTTCTTCTGTATAGAAGAGAGTTATTGATACTGCCCACTTCAGGATCTGTTAGGAGAACTAAGAGGCACAATGTCTCTGAAGTGTTTAGAATATGAAGAACACATCACAAAGCTAGGGCTACATACAGATTAAACTATTGATTATTGCCCCCAGTAATACCAAGATTTATATCCTGGACAAGAGGGCGGTATGACTTCCAGAACAAAAATTAGCAGTTTATTGATAGTATTCGAAATACACAAAGGCAAAGGCAGAGTCATTGCTCCTCGTCCTTAGTGTAATAATGGCTGGGATTTTTTTTTTTTTTATGGTCACCATCTCCAGACTCTGCTATATCTGTGACATCATTAAGTACCGTGGGTCAGGGATATGACACAAAAGTACAAATAATTATCTTCAGGAATAAGTTGCTGCAAGACTCTGGCATTTTCAGGGACGGTGGTGGCTGCATTAGAAGGTATGGCTGTTGGCGGGGACTCAGCCTCAGGAGATTTTGTCTCTGATCTCACAGGAGGAATTCAGAAACCACACTAGTTCTTATCTGTGATAAGACGATAACAGCATTTATTTCTGTGGCTATTGTGAGAATTGCTCAAAGAGCTCTTTAGCACACTTGAAGTGTTTTGATATAATCATAAAATATGAGGCATTCAGAGTAGGATTTAAGCGTCCAGAGGCAGCTGAGCTTTCTCTACAGATAATGCCTGATGTAGTATTGTCCTTTGTTTTCTCTGAGGTGGTTTGAGGATGAAAGGGCAGAACGCTGCCACATTTCATGGTGCTAATGAGCAGTTCTCCCCCAGTCAGTGCCTTGACCCTGGCTGTGTAATGGAGACTCCCAGTGGTGCCTGCAACTCCACCCCATGGCCCAGGATACTGGCAGGGCTCTTGCTGAGATCTCTAGCACTAATACACCTATTAAAAATCACAAACACTGCTGTTTGGGTTTATTTGCTTTACTTAAGAATAGCATGGACTTATAAAAGGAGACAAAGAACTGTCAGAAAGGTAAACTTCCTTTAAAAAAAAATACAGACGGGTCATGTTTAATCTAAGTTGAGAGAGAAACCTATCCTGGTCATTCCCCTGTGAAGAGGAAGTAGTTCTGTGTTACTTGTATGCCAGATAACCTTTATGTTTCATTGTTTGCTTGTCTTATGCATGCTTGCTATGACTTTATGTTGGAAAGGATGCTAGGCTGGGAGTGGGCAATGCTTCTGTGACTGACATGTGTTCACCCCACCCTCTGCAGTTCAGCACCTCTTTAGACATTTGCATATGAACAGGTAATCAAGATAAAATTGAGGTGGGGGGCTTTGTCAAAAGTTTGGGTGCCCAGGGAGAACAGCAGAGGTACAAGGAGAGGTTTCAGTTACTCAAAATGAATTGCTGAGTGTAACACAATGCAGACACTTTGCCCTGTCCTTATGCCCAGACCAGGGTGGGTGGAGTAGTCCTGATAGCCACAGGCTGGGCCTGGTTATTTCGGGACATCAGGCTCCTCACTGTTGACTAAGGTTTCTGTCCTGCCCAGTTCCCGCAATTGTTAGCCACAAAGAAATCACCCAGAGGTCTACATTAACTATAAACTGATTGGGCCATTAGCTCAAGCTTCTTATTAACTCTTATAACTTATATTATCCCATTATTCTTGTCTATGTTAGCCACGTGGCTTGGTACCTTTTTCGGTGAGGCAGTTACATTTTGCTTGCTCTGTGGCTGGGTCAGGACTGCAGACAAAGCTTTTCTCTTTCCAGAATTCTTATTCTCATTGACTTGCCTCTACTTCCTGTCTGGTTGTCCCACCTAATCTTCCTGCCTGGCTATGGGCCAATCAGCGTTTATTTAAAATATAATTGACAGACTACAGACCATTGTCCCACACCACTTTGTGTCTGGTTTGGGATGTAAGCCTCACAGAGGATCTAGAGACTTATCTGAGTAATGTCATAGGTAATAGTAATGTCATCTTAAAGACAGTTTGGTCGCCATTTTAGGGCATGTTAGTCTAGGAAAGGATGTCTCAAAAGCTTCTAGAATTAGGGTGATCTCCTCAGAGACTTCAAGTCTGCATCCAGTGTCTCCCTACATGAAGAGCAACTGCTTGAACTGCTATTGTTTCACCTGCTTAGCTTTCTCTTGTTCCTTTCCTAAGAGAATAGACCGGACTGTCTAACTTCTTCATACCTGCAAGGCAGTGGGTAGAAGCCTAGATCAGTCCAGGAAGGGCCAGCTGCATCTGGTATGCTCTGTCCCCTTACCTTAAGACCTTACCTTAAGATGAGAAGTCACCAACATAGCATACTGTCTGTGAGCCACACTTAGTCCTTTGCTATCAAAGGAGTAATGTGGCTTCTGCTTTCTTCAGTGTCAAAACATCACACACACACACACACACACACACACACACACACACACACAATGGTGTTAGCTTCTCACAGCCCCGAGTTCTCTCTCATAAAGTCTGTAAAGTCCACAGAAATACTGACTGAGCCACACATGGGGCTCCAAAAGACCCTTATTCTCTTGGACCTGAGGTTGGAGCAGAGAAGGGATAGGGATGATTTCCAGGCACTCAGGCTAGAATTACGGCCAAACTAAGTGGGTTCAGCCGCCTTTCTTTGCACAGAGGAAACTAGCACTCAGTGAAGTGGCTTTTGAGTGGTCCCATTAGGTTAGAATAGAGAGATCAGGAGCCAAGGTTCTCATCTCTGGCTGTATTTTTGGAGTTGCTGGAAGGCATTTACAAAGAAATACCAGGGACCGTAGCCCACGCAGACAAGTCAGTCAGCCTCGGAGGTTGGCAGATTTCAGTGGCATTCTAGCTGCATGCAGCCTGGAGGCAGAGTCCATTGGACAGCATTGACGGTAGCCTCAGGGTCAGGAACAAGCTTCCTGGCTGGGTTTAGATCTGGGTCTGCTAATGGAACTGGAACATCTCATGTGTCTATGCAAACTGCCACTTCCTTCTTCATCAGATGAAGCTGTTAATAATATCTGCTGGGTGATTAGAGAGTTTGAACAAAAGATTACAAAAAAAGCACAAGGACACAGCAGGCCCTTCATGCCAACAACTGATGGGTTATTGTTACTTGGCAATGGCATACAGGATTGGATTTCACATCTCCTGTCCTCCTGGCAATGGTCTTGGGTCTTTCCATCAGTATTATCCATCAAGGCCCTTGGTTCAGTGAAAGATGGAGTATTTCCTTCATAAGGACACCCCTTGTTTTTTTTTAAATTAGAAACAAATTACTTTATATTCTTTTTAATATTTTTTATTTGTTTATATGTGTATGTCTCTGTGTCTGCCACGGATGTGTGGGTTTCCTAGGAGGCCAGAGGAAAGAGGATGGCTCTCCATGAGCTGGAGTAACAGGGCTATAAGCCTTCAGATGCGGGTGCAGGGAACAGAGTTTGGATCCTCTAAAAGAACAAGTCCTCCTCACTGTTACGCTAACTCTCTAGTCTCATGTCCTTATTTTAGAAGTAATAAAGAATATTAACTCTTTGAGAACCTTGTACAATGTATTTTGATCATATTTACTCTTTTCTCTCCCAACACCTCCCATACCCAGCCCTGCATTCCCCACCTAATTTTAGGTTATTTAAAAAAATCCATTGAGTCCAATTTGTGCTGTCAGTATATTCTTGGGTGTGTGGTTATACAAAATAATTCCACACTAGTTCAGAATTACATATAATAAATGGTTATTTATTTAGAGAAGACTCACAGATCACTGTCCTAGATCACAGTCTTCTGCATGAACAGGGAATAGAAACAGAGTGTAGCAGCCTGAAGAGAGAGCAGGAAGCAAGAGAGAAAGCACATGCTTTACAGCTGCATTTATAGTATAAGAGACCACGCCCAAGTGGGCTGGTGTCTTAAAGGCTATTGGCTGAAGAAGCTGAAGGAGCTCCCACAGCAGTGCTAGGTAAGGGTTTCTGTCTTGTGGGTCAGGTCTTAAGGCCAATCAAAAGGTGTTTGATTACTCCCATGACATGTGTGCAAACATCACTCTACTGGGCATGTCTTGTAGTCATTGTTGTAGTTCACGTTTCACCTTTGGGTGAGATGGAGGATTCCTTTTCTCCTCCAGTATCACGCCTAGCCACTCCCAGCACTATGGAAGCTAGCCAGTAGGGATGAAGTTTCCATGTGAGTACCAGCTTTATTTCTTCAAATTCTATTACTCAAGTATGTTTTGTATTTAACAATAGATCAGCTTGGAGATTAGTCCAGAAAAATGTCAATAGCCTGTAAGGTGTGTGTATCTATTGGTTCTGATTGGCCAACAACTCCAAAAGAAGAAACCCATTCCTGGCAGTGGTCCTTTTATTTGTTAGCCTCCGGTGTCTAGTAGGGCATTGTTGCTTCATTATAGGGTCACTCAAATTCATTTTATAGGTGTGCGTGTGTATAGTTTAGGAAACTTCTACAGTAGTGGGTTTCCATGTGACTTTTTTCAAAATGTCCTTATTGTTAATAATCCTTCCTCTATTCTCTCCTCTACTCTGTCCTCCCATTCCTCACCTCACTGAACCTTCCCTGTTCCTTTATTTCACATTACCCCTTTATAACACTGTGTTCTAGCTCCCCTCCCTTGGAAACACCCCCTCATTACAGTCCCTTACTAATTTCCTGACCTCTATGGATATTCCACATGAAACATATTGTATTAGTTACTTTTCTGCTGCTGTAACAAAGCACCATGACCAAAAGTGTCTTATGGAACCAAGAATTTATTTTGATTTACAGTTTCACAGGCCATCATGGCTGAGCGTCATGGTGGCAGCTAGCAGATATTGTGGCAGAGGCAAGACACTGGGAGGTCACATCTTTAAACATGAAGTAGGGTGAGCGAACTGGAAGTAGGGCAAGACTATATTCCCTCAAAGACCAACCCCAGTGACATATTTCCTTGAGCAAGGCTACACTTCCCACATCCCCAAACAGTGCCACAAACTGAGGACCAGGTGTTTAAATGTCTGAGTCTATGTGCCACATTTCTCATGCAAACTACCACACATACATATCTGAAGATTTGAATTAAACATTCACATAGGGGAGAAAACATGCCGGACTTGTCTTTTTGGATCTGGGTTGCCTTCTTCGGAATAATTGTTTCCGACTCCATTTGCCTGTTAATTTCATTTTTTTCTTAAGAGCTAGTTAATATTCTATTGTGTAAATGCACCACATTTAAACTTCCCATATGTCAACTGAGGGACACATAGGTAGTTTGTTTCTGTTTACTTGCTAAGCAGCAAGGTACGTGGATGAGCAAGTGTCTCTGCAGTAGGATATAGAGTCCTTTGAGTATATGTCTGTCTATCTTGAATTTCTATTGCTGTGATATAACACTTTTACCAAAACCAACTTGGAGAGGACAGGATTTATTTCAGTTTCCATTACCAGGCAACAGTACATCACTGAGGGAAGGCAGAACAGAAACTCAAGGCAGGGCAAGAACCTGGGTGTAGGAACTAAAGAAGGTATGGAGGAATGGTGCCTACTTTCCCTCCAGGACCACCTGCCCAGGGGTGGCTCCACCCACAATGTGCTGGGACCTCTTACATCAATCATTAATCAGGAAAATTCCCTACAGACTTGCCTACAGCTAACTCTGTGGAAGCATTTTCTTGATTAAGATTCTCTCCATATGACCCAGCCTTGGATCAAATTGACATAAAACTAGCTAGCATGATGCCAAGAGTGGTATATGTGAGGTTGTGTGGTAGATCTATTTCTAGCTTTTCTGAGGTTTTCCGAATGGCTGCACCAGTTTGCACTCCTACCAGCAGTGAATAATTGTTTCCCCTTACCCACATACACGCCAGCATTTGTTGTCTTTTCTTTTTATCTTAGGCATCCTAACTAGGGTAAGATTTCCTCTCCAAGCAGTTGTAATTTACATTTCCCTGATGGCTAAGTAAGCTAAACATTTATAAAAGTATTTCTCACCATATGCATTCCATCAGTTGAGAACAAACTCTGTTTAGTTCCATGTCCCATTTTTTAATTGAGTTGTTTTTAGTTCTTTATATATTCTAGATACTAGCTCTCTGTCAGATGCATAGCTGGTAAATATTTCTCTCCCCATCCTGTAGGCTGCTTCTTCACTCAAATGATAGTGTCCTTTGCTGTAGAGATACTTTTTAGGTTCATGAGGTTTCATTTGTCATTTGTTGTTCTTGATGCCTGTGCTACCAGGGTCCTGTCCAGAAACTCATTTCCTATGCCTCTAAATTCAGGTGTATTTCCTATTTACTCCTCTATCGGAGTCTGAGTATCAACTCTTTTGTTGAGGTCTGTCTTAGGGTTCTGTTGCTGTGATTAACACCATGATCAAAAGCAACTTGTGGAGGAAAGGGTTTGTTTTGCTAGCACTTCATTGAAGGAAGTTGGAGCAGAAACTCAAGGTAGGAATCTGGAGGTGGGAACTGAAGTAGAAACCATGGAGGAACACTTCTTACTGACTTACTTCCTGTGTCTTCCTCAGCTTGCCTTCTTATAGCACCCAGGACCATCAGCTCAGGGGTGGCACTGCCCACAATAACCTGGGCCCTTCCACATCAACAATCCCACAGACCAGTCTGCTGAGGACATTTCTCAATGACTTTCCTCCTTCCTAAATGACTCTAACATGTCAAGTTGACCGAAAGCTAGCTTTGATCCATTTGGAATTGAGAGATAAGGATCTGGCTTTAATTCTTCTATATGTAGCTATCCAGTTGGACCAGCACTGTTTTTTTGGAGTTTCTGTCTCTTCTCAATGCATATTATTGATCTCTTTGGCGAAAATCAGGTGACTGTAAGTTTGTCTGCTTATGTGTGGGTCCTCCAGAGTCCATTGTTCAGTGTGTCTGTTTTTATATAAGTGCTGTGCCATTTTTATACTGCAGCTCTATAGTATAAGCTGAAGTATGGGATGGTAATACCGTCAACAGTTTTTGTTTTGATCATTCAGGAATGCTTTGACCATTTTTTTGGTGTATGTGTGTGTGCCTGCATGCATACATGTGCACACACACATGTGCTTCTGTATGAAATTTTAAATTGTTTTTCAATTCCTTTGAAGAACTGGGTTGGAATTTTGATAAGGATTGTGTTGAATCTGTAGATTGCTGTTGGTAGGATGACCAAATTCACAATATGAATCCTACCAATCCATGATCAGGGAGGTCTTTCCACTTCTGATACCAGCTTCAATTTCTTTTTTTCGGTGTCTTAATGTTTTCACTGTACAAGTTCCTCACCTCCTGGGATATTTATCTGTTAAAGAATTTTTGTGGTGGAGTCTTTAGGGACTTTTATATCTAGAACAATATCATTTGCAAATAAGGCTTGGCTTCTTTGGCTTCTTTCTTATTTGTACTCCCCTTGTCCTCATTTGGCTTAGCTGAAATTTCGAAAACTATTTTGAACAGGAGGGGAGAGTGGAGCATCCTTGTCTTGTTCCTAATTTTAGTGGAAATAGTCTGAGTTCTGTTCTGTTTGCCATGATGTTGGCTGAGGGCTTACAGCATATAGCCTTTATTATGTTGAGATATGTCTCATATATCCCTAGATTCTTCAGGAATTTTATGATGAAGGGAAGTTGAACTTTGTCAAAGTCCCTGTAGCTAATGATGATCTCTGTCCTTGATTCTATTTATGTAGTGGATTATATTTATTAATTTATGTATATTGAACCATCCCTGTAATCCTGGGATAAAGGCATCTTAATCTTGGGAAATAGTTTTTTAAAAATAAACTTTACTATAATATTTGCATATAAATTGAAGTATCACATATTAAAATTAACCAGATCTATCTAAAATATTAAATAATATTTTTGATATGTTCTTAAATTTCCTTTGCAAGTCTTTAATAAAGATTTTTGCAGTTGGAGGATAAGAAAGAATATGGCCAAAATATCTTGTATGAAATTCTTAAAATATAAAAACATTTAAAAAACAATTTTTGCATTTATCTTCATTAGAGATATGTATATATATACATATACACACACACACACATATATATATATATGTTAGATCTTAGACTTTTGAAGCAGGGTAATAATGGATTTCTAAAAGGAATTTGGAAATGTTCTTTTTTTCTATTTTATGAAATATTTTGAACAGTATTTGTACTAATTATTTTTGAAGGTCTGATAGAATTCTGCTCTGGTCCTGGGCTCTTTGAATTGGAAGATTTTTAATTACTGAATCTCATTGGATATTATTACTCTATTTAAATTATTTACTTCATCTTGATTTAACTTTGGTAGGCCATATATATCTAGAAATTCATCCCTTTCCTTTAATTTTCCAGTTTCCTGGAATATAGACTATAAAGTCTATCCTCATGAGTCTCTGGATTTCTTTAGTTGTCTCTCTTAGATCTTCAATTTTATTAATTTTATTTTTATTATTTCAATTTTAAAAATCTTCTCTTTTTTCTTTTTATTAATATATCTAAAAGTTGATCACATTTTTAATCTCTCTAGGCAGCCAACTCTTTGTTTCATTGAATCTTTGTATTTTTTCATATCTATTTCATTCATTTTAGCCTTGATTTCAATTATCTCTCCCATTCAGTATTTTTTGGGGGAGGGGGAAGGGGTGTTGTTTGTTCTCTTTTCAAACCCTTTATGTGCATCATTAAGTTATTAATTTGAGATCTCTCAAATGTTTTGGTGTAAGCATTTAGAGCCATAAACTTTCAGGTGCTGTGGGATAATGCTCTTATACACTGTAAAGATTTGTCACTTGTATTAGTTTAATAAAATGCTGCTTGGCCAGTGGCCAGGAAGGCGACCAGATTAAGAATTCTGGGAAGAGGAAAGGCAGAGAGGCAGTCACCAGCCAGATGCAGAGGAAGCAAGATGAGGATTGAACAGCTGCAGGACCGGACGGGCCAGAAACCTCTGTCTACACTCAGGACCACTTTCATTGTGTCCCATAGTTTCTGGATGCTGTGCTTTTATTTTCATTCAACTCTAGGACTCTTCAAATTTCCTTCTTGACTTCTCCCTTGATCCAGTTATCATTCAGAAGTGTGTTGTTTAGTTTTTCTGAGTTTGTATACTTTCTTTCTTTCTTTTTCTTTTCTTTTTTTTCGAGACAGGGTTTCTCTGTAGCTTTGGAGCCTGTCCTGGAACTAGCTCTTGTAGACCAGGCTGGTCTCGAACTCAGAGATCCGCCTGCCTCTGCCTCCCGAGTGCTGGGATTAAAGGTGTGTGCCACCACTGCCCGGCTTTTTGTTTGTTTGTTTGTTTTTGTTTTTTGTTTTGTGTTGTTTGTATACTTTATATAGTTCTTATTGGTGTTGATGTTCAGCGTTCTTCCATAATGGTCAGATAGAATGCAAGATGTTTGAATTTTCATATACCTATTGAAACTTGTTCTGTGTCATAATATGCAATCTATTTCTGAGAATTTTACATGGACTGCCAAGAAGAATGTGTGTGTAGATGGAGGCTGCTCATTTGTTCTAGGCTGTCCAGACCCGAAATAATCACACAGAAACTATTTTAATTGCAACACTGCTTGGCCTATTAGCTTAGGATTTTTATTAACTAACTCTAACATCTTAAATTAACCCATTTCTATTATTCTATGTATTGCCACGAGACTTGTGGTTTACTGGTAAGGTTCTGGCGTTTGTCTCCTTCTGCAGCTACACGGTGTCTCCCTGACTCTGCCTTCTTTTCTCCTCTATCTCTGCTTGGAGTTCCTGCCTTGCTCTATTCTGTACTTCTATAGGCACAAAGCAGCAGCTTCTTTATTAATCAATGGTAATAAAACATATTCACGACAGACAGAGGGGACTCCACCTCATGTGTATTCTTTAGTGTTTGGGTAGGATATTCTATAGGAATTTGTAAGGACATTTGATTTATGATGTCATATAACTCCAGAGTTTCTCTGCCTAGTATTTTCCAGATGGCCTGCCTATTGATAAGAGTAAGATATTCACTCACTATCTCTGTGTTTGGTTAATCTCTGCTTTTGGACCTAATAATATTTCTTTACGAAGTTGGGTGCCCTTGTATTTGTTGTGTATTTATTTAGGATTGGTTTTTTTTTTTTTTTTTTTGAGACAGGATTCTCTGTGTAGCTATGGCTGTACTGGAACTCACTCTGTAGATCAGATTGGCTGTGAACTCACAGAGATCTACCTGCCTCTGCCTCCTGCCCTTAAACAGCTATAATGCACAGCCAGGCAGTGGTGGTGCACAGCTTTATTTCCAGCACTCGGGAGGCAGAGATAGGTGGATCTCTGTGTAGCTATGGCTGTTCTGGAACTCACTCAGTAGATCAAGCTGGCCTTGAACTAACAGAGATTCACCTCCCTTTATTTCCTGAGTGCTGGGGTTAAAGGTGTGCACCATGGGCAGCTGGGTTGTAATATCTTATTGGTGATTTTTTTCCCTTTTATGAGTTTGAAATGTCACACCTTATCTCTTTTGATTAGCTTTGGTCTGAAGTCTATTTTGTCAAATAATAGCGTAACTACACATGCTTGTTTCTTAGTTCCATTTGCTTACAATATACCTTTTCATCTTACCTTAATGTGGTATCTTTCATTGATTGTGAGGTACGTTTATTTGAGGAAGCAAAAGGATGAATTCTGATCTAGTCTGTAGTCTGTCTTTTTATGAAAGTATTGAGGCCATCAATATTTAGAGTCATTATTAAAAGATGTATATAATTCCTGCCATTTTGTTGCTTTTGTAGTCTTTTCTTAGGTCTCTTTTAATTATCTGGCCTAGCATTGTTTCATTTGTCCTCTGTGACCTCTTGGATGGGTTTATCCTTCTCTTCAGACTAAAGTATTCTTTTTAGTATCCTCTGTAGAGTTGGGTGAGTAGTAATGAATTCCTTAAATCTGTTCTTATCATAGAAAGCTTTTTTTCTCCTTGACTTACGAATGATAGTTTTGCTGGATATAAATGATCTGTGGGACCTGTGGTTTATCAGAACTCATAGAACACAAGTTCAGGCTCTTAAGGTTTTTAAAGTCTCCCTTGAAAAGTCAGGTATTATTCTGACGGGTACTGCCTTTATATGTGACTTGAAAGTCAGGTTTTCTGACAGGACTGCCTTTATATGTGACTTGGTCTTTCTTTCTTCTTGCTCTCAATGTCCTTTCTTTGTCTTGTATCTTAAGCGTTTTGGTTATTATGTGTTTATTATGTGTGTGATGTAGGAAGTTTCTTTGTTGATCCTGTCTATATAGTGTTCCATATACCTCTTGCACCATGATAAACATCTTTCCATAGATTTGGGAGGTTTTCTTCTATAATTTTGCAGAAAATATTTTTATGGCTTTCTGCTTCTATAACTGCCACTTGGTTTTTAAATGGTTTACCAGACTTCCTGTATGTACCTTTCCTGGAGGGGCTATTTTGTTTGTTTGTGGAGGTTTAACACTTTATTTGAGTAATCAAAGTCTTTTACTTTGTTCTTAGTCTTGATAGCCTTTCTTCCATTGATTCATTCTATTAGTGAGGTTTTCCATTGATTATTTTTTCTATTCCACTGACTGAATCTATTATTTCAAGTTTTATTTCAATTTGGCTTTTCTTTAAATTTATATCTTCATTAAATTTTATTTTCAAACTTCAAGTCGTGTTCATCATTTTATTCAATTGTTTGTTCATGATTTCTAGTCTTTATTGCAGAATTTATGCAAATCCTCTTTTACTTCTTTGAATATATTTATAGTGGCTATTTTCAAATCATTGTCTTATTCATCAACTAAGTTGCTTTTTTTCAGGGAACATACTATGGGGATACTAATTTCTAAAGGAGACATACATGTTTTCTTGGCTATTCATGTGTGTGTTTATGAGATGGGACCTAGACATCTAGAGTTAGGTTGTTGATGCTGTTTTTGGTGTGTATGTCTGGTCTCCCTTTCATTAAGTGAGTGCTGGATCTTTGCTTGCTGCTAATCCACCTTGCAAGTTTGTGAACCAGGTGAATGATGCTGATGCTTAGCATCAATCTTTTATATTTGTTTGTTTGTTTTGAGACAGGGTTTCTCTATGGTTTTGGAGGCTCTTCTGGAACTCTCTCTGTATACCAGGCTTGCCTAAAACTCACAGAGAGCCACCTGCCTCTGCCTCCCGAATGCTGGGATTAAAGGCATGGGCCTCCACCACGCAGCAGCGTGGGTTCAGTCTTAGTGCAACTCTGTGTTGCTGTGTGAATGGGATGTCAGAGGTGTTGCCAGATTAACTAGGGATAAATGAGACTCCTTAGCACGGGAGGAAACCTTCTGTGGCATTAGAAGATCCTTGCTGCTGATCTTCAAGGGTCTGTGGAAGGCTCCCTGGGTTCTGCAGATGGCCCTTGGGTTTTAGGGGCTGGGGTCACAGTGGGAGTAGATAGTGCTTCCTTAAGGTGGAGTGTACCATCTTCAGGTAGAGAGGATGCTGGGCTTTGGGTCAGGAGCACGCACAGGTTGCCATGTGGTCCCTGGGTGACACAGTAAGTGGAATGGTTGGCAGGCAAGTGAGTGGGACTTGCTTCCTGGGGTCAAGATTGTAGGATGCCACGGGGTACTAGGGTGGCAGGGTGGGTAGTGTCATTATGGATTCTGAAGTTACCTCATGTGTTAAGTGCTGCCTTATGCTCTGATGTTCTGATTTAAATGATATGCCTGTCTTGGCCATGGAGATCTCTTTGAAAGTTCGCAAAAGATTATGCTGTGTAGGAAAGTTTGAGAACCAGTGATTTAGAAACTTTGCATCCACTAAGGACACAGCTAAACCTGGAGCTGGAAGGTTAGGAGCATTCTTGGTCCTGCCTTGGATGTTGGGAATTGGGAATATATTCTTTAGACAATAGGCGTGTGATGGAGGATTTTTGTTGTGACAGTTTTGGACAGCTGTCATGTACTTTGTTATATTCACCCTGTCTAACCACCTACAATATTTTACTGTATTTGTTTGTAATCTGAGGCATGATTTTATATAGCCCAGGAAGACTTTAGATTCTCTATGTAGTAAACAATGGTCTAGAACTTCCTATCTACCCACCTCCACCTCCAAGTGCCGGAATTACAGGCATGCACCAACATGCAGGATATCCCATTGTGGTGACGGAATCCAGGGCTATATGTATATTAGGCAAGCACCCTACCAACTGAGCTATATCTACAGATTTAGAGGTTTTTTTGTGGTGGGGAATAATAACTAAATGTCAGAAAAATAGTTCTGGCCATAAGGACAAAATGAGTGAGGCCAGAGACAGGATGATTAAGTAGGAGGGAGAGGCAACTACAGGGCCTGACTTAGACTCTAGCAGCAAGGGAGGGGAGGGGTACTGGCACATAGTAAAAGAAAGGAACTAAAATTTGTTCTGTTTTGTTTTTTTTTCTTCAGGACAGGGTTTCTTTGTATATAGCCTTGATTGTCCTGGACATTGCTTTGTAGACCAGATTGACCTCGAAATCACAGAGATATACCTGCCTCTGCCTCCCGAGTGCTGATATTAAAGGTGTGCACCACCACTATCCAGCTGTAAACTCCAGTTGTAAAATTTCTCTGTTGCCTTTTTCTTAGCACTTAAAGAACGCTGGTGATTCTTGTAGGTTGACATTAAATGAGAGCATCTGTCAAAACCACACATTTTTGGTTTCAGGATGACACAGACATGAATAAGCAACGTTTTAAAAGCAAAAGGGTACAGTTAGCTTCATAACAACCCAGTTAATCTTGGCAGTGTAGATCATTAAGCACCCATATGGATTTTTCACCAGGAGGGGAAAACATGAGTCTTCTGGCTACTTTAAAGTGATCCAATTACTTGGATAATCGCCAGATATCCAGTTAAAGATGGCTTTAGTCAATATATCCTTTTTATGTTTTTCTCCCTTTCATCTAATGCTTTTACCACTTAAGACACTTTTACTGTTATCAGTTCTCTAGTGCTAGATGGCTCTGGTGATGAGATGATGGGATTCTGTTTGCTACATGTTCTACTAAGAGCAGCTGCTTGTGTCTAGCCCAAGCTGAGATAGTCAGGAAGGGCTAGAAGGCAAAAGGAGCTGGTGGCCCACAGGTGGGCTTGCAGGTATAGCACAAGCAGTTAGAAAGGATCATGATTTGCCTTCGAAACTGACTCAATACAATATTATACTCTGTACCAGTGTAAGATGGTACATTTGTAGTCTTTTAAAATATAAAAACCAGGGTCAGTCGGATGGCTCAACAGATAAAGGTGTCTGCCACCATGCCTGCTAATATGAGTTTGAATCCCAAGACCCACATGATAGAAGGAGAGGATTTCTACAAATTGTCCTCTGACTTCACATGCATGCCGTGGCACACATGAGTGCCCTTATGCATGCATATAAAATAAACAAATTAGTATAATAAAAAAAGAAATAAAGACTTTTCTTAGCCCTATTGGGCCATGCAAAAACAGGATCTTGTCCAAGCTTGTAGACCCCATAGTCTAAACTATCAGTGTGTTAAGTCAACTCCAGATGTATAGAGTTTTCTTATATAATTCTTTTACTAATGTTTCATTTTACTTAATTTATTTCTTATTAATTATTCTTGGAAGGTTTTATGCATTCATAAAATGTATTTTGATCATCTATCACCACAACTACTTCTTTCCAAATGCTGGCTCTTGCATGCTTTCTGCCACTCTTCTGTGGCTGTCAAGGCTGATTTCTCTATGCCCTACATCCCAAGCGTGTGGCATCTTCAGAAGCAGGGGTTTATCTTATGGTGGTTAAGCAATGGTAATAGCGTGTATTGTTTTAGGCACTTCTGAGACCTCACAGACCAGAAACTCATAGGAGACATCTTGTGCCTGGCAGTGAGATTTTCACTTAATAACCTATATCTTCTGGGAGCAGCCTTGTTCACCAATACACAGCCACTCTGTTTTAACTTCTTAAAAATATATATATATTCTGTATTTTATTATTATTTTAAAATATGTTTTAAATTGAAAAGGAATTATATCTCTTTCTCCCCTGCTTTCCTCCGTCCTACCACTCCCATACCTCCTCCAAACTAATAAACCTCTTTAGCTTTGATTATCAATGTTCCATATGTATGTGTGTTTCTGTTGCTAAGTCTGTTTCTGTTGTTTTTGTGTATGTGGTTCCAGGACTGACCACTCTGTATTGAGTAGCCAATTAGTGAGTTCATCCCTGGGAGTGGCCAATTCATCTCCCAGCAGTCATTAATTGACTGTAGTTCTTTGTCTAGGAGCCCACAAAAATCTTCCCCTTCCCACATTAACACTGCCATAGATGCTGCTGTTGTTTTGCTCTTGTGTATGTAGTCATCTCATTTTATTTTTATTTAGTTTACAAACTAGTAGATTTCTGTAAGGCCTCATATACTTGTAGATTTAATTAACCCACCCCCCTCTCATCTGCTACCTCTAATCCTGTTATTCCCATTTAAACCTTTAATCCTCATAATTGCCTTCCCTCCATTTCATGCCACCTGTGTACTGCAAATGCCCTTTAATTAATTTCCCTTTGGGTTGGAAGAGCATGGTTTCCTGGTAAGCCTTTAATGTACCTGCCATTTTGGCTGAGCCTGCTACCATCCTTCATCTCCCCACCTCCCTGCTTGGGCCTTTCCACCCTCGCTGTTCTCCAGCTCTGCTTTTCTGTCACCCGTATTCTCCTATCTCCCCACCTAATGCATCTTTCACTCTTCCCCACTGCTCCATTTCTAGCTTCCCAGCTTCTACATCTTCTCCATTTTAAACACACGAAAGGAAAGACTTAAAACTAAGATCCATCCGTGAGAGACAACATTAGGTATTTGTCTTTCTGAGCCTGGGTGACATTACTCAGTATAATCTTCCCCAGGTCCATTCATTTATAAATTCCGTGATTTCATTTCTCTTTATAGCTGAATAGTATTCCATTGTATACTTGTACCCCATTTTTATTATCCATTCATCTGTTGATGGAGATCTAGGCTGATTCTATTTTTTGACTTTGATGAAAAGAGCTACAGTAAACATGAATGTCAAGTGTCTCTGCAGTAGGATAGAGTCCTTTGGATGTGTGTGCAGGAGTAGTATAGTTGGGTCAGATAGAGTCCTTTGGATGTGTGTGCAGGAGTANAGATAGAGTCCTTTGGATGTGTGTGCAGGAGTAGTATAGTTGGGTCAGATAGAGTCCTTTGGATGTGTGTGCAGGAGTAGTATAGTTGGGTCAGAAAGAATCCTTTGCATGTGTGTCCAGGAGTAATATAGTTGGGTCAGGTAGTAGTTCTATTTCTAATTTTTTGAGAAACTTTCAGACTGATTTCCAAAGTGACTGTAATGGCTTAC
Source organism: Dicrostonyx torquatus (assembly GCA_028555095.1). NCBI lineage: Eukaryota > Metazoa > Chordata > Mammalia > Rodentia > Cricetidae > Dicrostonyx > Dicrostonyx torquatus. Next base: position 16,958,555 of record JAQHUG010000007.1, on the reverse strand, counting down.
ACTACCACTAGCAGTGTTTAAGGGATTCTCCTTCCCCAACATCCATGCCAGCATTTAATGCCTTTTGTATTCCTGACTATGGCCATTGTGACTGGGGCAGGATGGAATATTAAAGTGATTTTATTTTTGCATTTCCTTGATAGCTGAGGATGTTGGACATTTTAAAATATGCTTCCGAGCTATTTGCATTTTTTCTTCGAAGAATTTTCTGTTCAGTCCCACAGCCCCCCCCACCTTAACCCCTTTTTAAGCCCAAGGACAATTTTATTTGATTTAAAAAAGAAACCCCAGGACAGGCACTCTTTAAATATCCATAGTCTTTTTGTTAATTGTGTTGTTTGTTTTCTTGATGATGAGTTTTTCAGGTTCTTTTTATATACTAGACACTAACTCCCTGTGAAATGTATGGCTAACAAAGATTTTCTCCCATTCTGTGGGCGAACTCTTCAATCAATTAACAATTCACTGTACAGAAGATTTTAATCTCATGTGGTTCCACTCACAAATTGATCTTTCTATGTTAGCAGGGCTCCTAGTCGGGAAGTCTGCTATAAATTGGGGTCACACCCATTCTCCCCTCTAGCTGTTTCATTTCGCAGTATCGGCTCTTCTGTTGAGGTAATGGACCCATCTGGAATTGAGATTTGCGTCAGGTGAGAGAGAAGTTTCCAGTCTCATTTTTCTACACATTTAGATCCAGTTTTCCCAGCACCATTAATTGAAGATGCTGTCTTTTCTGTGATATATATTTTGGGCATCTTTATCAAAAATCATGAAAGTAGGCCATTATGACTGAGTGGGAGACTCCCATGCTTGTCTGGGGCAGCCTACCCTGGATGGCAAGGAAAAAGCACAGGCCTGCCCAGTGCTGAAGGGTTCTATATGGTGAGCAAATTTGTGATTGGTGTGGTGTGGGAGAGACAGAGACAGAAGGGCCCATGTCCTGTGCAGAGGCAGATCCTAGATCGGTAGGATTCTTTTTGTTCAAGATTGCTTTGGCTATCTTTGTTTGCTTGGCTATATAAATTTTGACAATTTTCCCACCTGAAACTATGAGGAATGATCCTCGGTCCTGGGATTATAATTGAGATTTTACTGACTGTGCAGGTTGCTTTCAGTGGGCTGGCTATTTTTTACAAAGTTAGCTCTTCCAATATCCAAGTATGGAAGGTCGTTCTGTCTTGTACCTTCCACGATTTCTTTCTTCGTAGTCTTCAGGTTTTCATTGTAGGAACCTTTTGTTTCTTTGGCTAGGTTTATTCCAAAGCATTTTATCTTTCTTGTGGTTTTTGTGAGTAGAATTGTTTCTCTGATTTCTTTTTAGGTGTTTGTCACTGATATATAAGGAAGCTACCAATTTTCATGTGTTAATTTTGTATCCTGACACTTTGCTGAACATGTTTATCATCTCTTAAGAGTTTTTCTAAAATATGTTTTAAGATTTGTATATGTTATGTGTATGAGTGTTTTGTGCGTGTGCATGTGTGTGTGTAACACGTGTGGCGGGGCGGAGGATATCATAAGAGAGCGTCTGATTCCTTTGGGACTGGAGTTACAAATGGTTGTGACCACCATTGTGGGTTCTGAGCACTGAACCCAAGTTCTCTGCAAGAACAATTGGTGCTCGGAACTGCTGAACAAACTCTCCATCCTTTCTAGAAATTTTTTAATTGAATTTTTCAGGTTTATTTTGTATAGAATTATACTGTCACAAATAGGAATACTTTGACTCCCCGACTCCCATTGTATCCACTTTGTTCCCTTCTCTCATTTTATTGCTCTCACTAAGACTACAAACTCTTTGTGGAACAGGAGGAAGGTGGGCGAGCACCTTGTCTTGCTCCTTATCTTACTAGGAATGCTTTGAGGTTTTCGCCATTAAGTATGATGCTGGATACATGTTTGTAGTGTAAAACATTTATTATGGCCGGGCAGTGGTGGCGTGCCTTTAATTCCAGCACTCGGGAAGCAGAAGCAGGCGGATCTCTGTGAGTTCGAGGCCAGCCCGGTCTACAGAGCTAGTTCCAGGACAGTCAAGGCTACACAGAGAAACCCTGTCTCAAAACAACAACAACAACAAAAATTTATTATCCAGAGGTAAGTTCCCACCATCCCCATTCTCACGAGGGCGTGATGTCAGAAACAGCCACAGGCCTTTTCTGCACCTATTGAGGTGATCATATGATTTCTGTCTTTGTGTCTACATATGTAATGGATAACAGCTATTGATTTACATACATTGAACCTTTCCTACATCTCTGGAATAAAATAAACTTTGTTATGATGAGTGATCTTCTTGATATGATCTTCAATTCATTTTACTAGTATTTTATTGAGAATTTTTGTATCTTCATTCAGCAGGGAGATCAGTCTGTAATATTTATTTTTTGTGGTGTCTTTATTTGGTTTGGGTAATGGGCAATGCTGACTTTGTAAAGCATTGGGAAGCCTTCACTCCTTTTCTATCTCATGGTATAATTTAAGTAGTATTGGTGTTAATACTTTGAAGTTCTGGTAGAATTCTGAAGTGAATCCATCTGGCCTTGGGATTTATATAGTTGGGAGGTTTTTTTTTTAATTACTGCTTTAATCGCATTGCTGCTTATGGAACTGTTTAAATAACCTATTTCTTTTGGTTTAATTTTGGTGTGTTGTATGTATCTAGAAGTGTATCCACTTCTATTCGATTTTTCAGTTTAGTGGAATGTTCTTGCGATTTCTTTGAATTTCAGTGGAATCTGCTGTAATGCCTCCCTCTATACGAGTATGAAGCTGATAAGGCAGCAGGTTTCCATATGGCTTTTTCAAGCATCCTTAGCGTTATTTGTTCCATCGCATCCTCCACTCTACTTCCCCATCGTGGCCCCATTTGACCTCCCTCCCATTGAGACCACTTGCATTCAGAGTTATGGCTGGAAGGTGTAATTCTCATTTCACTGATTCTGCACTATTTTCCTAGACATCTTTTGATTAATTAACCAAATATTGTTATTTATTCCTGTGACATCTTTTTTGTGTATCTTTGTCTTCAGACCCAAGTGTTTCTCCTAGAATCCCCTAGATCTGCCTTATTTGTCATAAATTCCTTTAGTCTTATTTTTTATCATGGAATGTTTTTATTTATAATTCTATTTTAATAGATATTTTTGCTGGGTCTAATACTCTGGGTTGACAATTATGGTCTTTTAGGGTTTGGTAGACCCTCTGGCTTTAAAAGTTTCCATCAATCAGATGTTATTCTCATAGGCTTCATTTGTAGGCGACCCGACACTTCTCACAGTGTTCAATACCCATCTTTATTCTGTGTTTTTAGTCTCAACTATCATATTTCGTGGAGAGTTTCTTTGCTGGTCCTCCCTATTTGGTGCTCTGCAGGCCTCTTGTGGCTAAATATACATCTTTCTCTGGGTTTGGGAAATTTTCTTCTGTGATTATACTCAAAATATTTCATATGCCTTTGGTGTGACATTCTCCTTCCTTGACCGTAATTCAAAGATTTTACCTTGTCATATCCCAGAGCTCTTCTATGTCTGTTCATAGTTTTAAAAATTAATCACTGACCATTACTAACTGATTCAATTCCTCTGCTTTCCCATCCCATGTCGTTCTCTTGGAGTATATTCATATCTTCAAGTTATTTCAATATAGTTATAATCATTTTTATGAGTTTTGTCTGGAATTTCTTCAGGCAATGACGATAGAATTAGAAATTCTTGAAGGGGCTCCTATTGTATTTTCTTACACTGTTTTTGTTTCTATGTCAGGACTTGAATATCTTGAGTTGTTGTTGATTGAGTATATCTTTCTGTTTTTTCTTTCTCCTTCCTTTTGAAGTCTCCTTTACTGTAGTTGTACCTAATGTTCACGAGGAAAAGTCTAAGAAGATTGAGGCATTGCTTTTCTTCATGGGATTGATATTTAATGGTTATGAATTCCATCCTTAGTCTCCATTTAAGATTTAGTGCTGTGAGAGAACTCATGCCCAACACTGCCAGGATCCCGAAACTTGATGACCCAGAGTTCTAGAGTAGAATCAAACATGACTGGCCAAACAAACAACAAAAGACCAAAACAGTCAATGAAATGATTCCTAATGATATTCTGCTATTCTTATAAACTGGTGCCTAGCCCAATTATCATCAAAGAGGCAGCTGATGATGCAAGACGCAGAGGCCCACATCCAAACATTAGGTGGGGCACTGGGAACCCTGCAGAAGAGGAGGGAGAAAGGATTGTAGGAGCCAGAGGAGTTCAGGACACCAGGAGAACATGGTCCACAGAATTAACTAAGTGGGCCTAATAAGGGTTCAGAGACACTGAAGCAGCAATCATGGAGTCTGCATGGGTTTGCACTAGGTTCTCTGCATTATGTTGTGGTTGTTTAGCTTGGGATTTTTGGTGGACTCCTAACAGCGAAAATAAAGGCATCTCTGACTCTTTTGCCTGCTCTTGGGACACTTTTTCTCTTACTCTCTCATCCAGCCTTGATATGAGGGTTTGTGCCTAGTCTTACTGTATCTTATTATTCCATGTTTGGTTGATATCCCTGGGAGGCCTACTCTTTTCTGAAGGGAAATGGAGGAGCAATGGATGGGGAAGTGGGGGGAGGAGTTGAGGAGGAGAAGGCTCTATTTTGGGTGTATTGCATGAGAGAAGATAATTAAAAAAGAGAGAGAATGAATTGACTGGCTTTTGTGCTAACAGCCACTAACCTGGGTCTGCACACCACGTGGCAGTCCTACTTTCTGCCACCAGGTGGCCTTCCTACCTGGACACCCTACCTTGAGTCAGCTGGGGTTTAGGTGTATAAAACTCCTGGACACTGTGTGTGGAATCGGAAGGCCTATGGCGTATGGAGGAGCAGGACTTACTTAGCAGAATAGGGAATTAGTTCCCAGAGGAGCTACGAACATTATGGGGTGAAAAGGAGCGAGACCTACCTCATGGTGCCGGGAAAAGGGATCTCAGAAGATCTGGGTAGCCTATGGTGTGAAAAGGAGTATGGCGTAGCTGGTGGCATGGGGCTGTGTAGTTTGGGAGGAGTCGGATACCTTGGCAGATTGGGGGAGTTAAACCATAGAGGTGGCTTACGAAGTGGGAAAGAGAAGCTCCATCTGGATGCATAGAGACACCAAAGGCCAAAGGAGCCAGGGGGCTTTGTGGTACAGAGAATTAAGACTCTGGAGAAGCCACTCATGAAGTCTGATGGCCTGGGGTCAAGGAACCAGGTAGCCAGGCAGCCCAGCGAAGCTGGTTTATACATTTATTCTTTATTTATGTGTATAGGAGGATGAAACACAGAAGTCACAGCTTGTGTGTGGAGGTCAGAGGTCAGCTTTCAGGAATCTCTTCTCTCTTGATGTGGGTTCTATGGATCAAACTCAGATCATCAGGGTTAGTGTAAGAGCCTTTACCCACTGGGCTATCTCACTGGCCTGACCTTGCTGTCCTTATAATTACCCTTGTTATTACTTGGCTTCACAATGCTAACGTGCTTATCAACGAATGTGCAAGACATTTGCAGTAGCAGACCATTATTTCCCACCTATAGATACAGAAGATGTAAGCCCCTCTGAGGACAGAGACGATGACAAAATAATCAGCAAGAGACGAAATTTTGAGTAGGTCCATCTTATATTCTTAAAGAAATCCAATTGATCTTCAGGTGATATAATTTAGTTTTTGTTCTGGCTTACAAAATTTCTCTCATAAGCTAGTGTAAGCTGGTGCACATCACTGCTAGGAAAGGAAGCTGGAATGTGGAGAGGCAGCTGGGGCCAAGTTGAAGGATAACACCCAGGACAGCACGAAGCACAGGCGTTGTACATATCAATAGCTGGTATTACAGACCGGGTTTGGGCTGTCTGTGTTGAGCATGACTTAACAGAGTAGAGAAGAAAGTAGTTCAGTTTGACTGACTGGCAGAAAATTTAACTTAGTTTGTGGTAAATATGCTTTTTAAAACATAGCAGTGAAGTTCATGTTGAAATAGAACAGTTTAGAAAACAATAGAGATTTTCCTACCATAGCATTGGGGTGTACTGGTTAGTTTTCTTGTTGCTACAAAAACAAAAGACCCGACAAGAAGCAAAGGAAGGAAGGATTTATTGTGGCTTACCGTCAGAGGGGATGCATTCCACCATGGTGGGGAAGGCAGGGCAGCAGGAGTGGAGGTCGGCTGGTCACATTGCATCTCTAGTCAGGGAGCAGAAAATGGGACCAGGTATAAAATGGCAAGGTTCAGCCCCAGTGACCCATTTCTTCCAGGAAGGCTTCATCTCCAAAAGGGTCAACGCCTTCCACCAACAGTCCTACCAGTTGGGGGCCAACTGTTCAAACACTCGCACCTTTGGGGCTTTCACAATCGAACCTTAGGGCCAGGTTTCCTTCCTAACCCAGCATTCCTACAAACAGGCCAAGCAGGGGCCCGATCAAGCCCTGGACACGGTTTGTTGGCTTCGTTTGTACAGAGTTGCGCCCTCCTTTAAACTCAGCCAACATGAGAGGAACCTCCATCTCTACCGGTCAAATAGAATTTCTGTGGATGTTATTGACGGGGGCGGGGGAAGTAGGAATCAAGCTGGGTGAGTTTTGAATCACTGTGTGTCTTCTAAGGCCCTGGATGGCGTAGGATGGAGTGATTGGTGACTGGGCACAGGAAAGGGGAAAAGAGGAGTCACAGTGGCTGAAGGTCAGAAATGGAATTCGTTTAATTTTCTCACAGACTAGCGTGTGCAGTGCCCATAATACACTAAGTATATTTTGGTAGGAAATATGTACCTCAGTTGTCTTTAACACTTACCATGTAATGGCACCTTTAAGATATCCGTGGTAGGATGCTTTTATGTTTTGATTTCTTTAAAAAAAATCTTTAAAATCATTTCCTTTGTTGTGTGTGTACAATGTATGTGTGTTCTTATGTGTGTAAATACAGGCGTTCGTATGCTCTGGCGTGTATGCAGAGGACAGAGGACAACTTTGGGTGTCGATCCTCACCTTCTACCTTGTTGGCCACCAGTTGGCCTGCGAGCTTCCAGTATTCTACCTGTGCATCTCATCTCTCTAGAGGAGTGCTGGCGTTACAGACACATACTGTTGCATCAGACTTTGTGGGTCCTGGGGATCTGAACCCGGTTCTCGTGTTTGCTCAGCAAGCAGTTTCCTCACTGAGCCATCCCCCAACCCACGTTTCTGTGTGTGTCTTAAGTTCTTACACCCTCTGCAGAGAGAAGCCGCGTATCCACTTTCCCTTCCTATTACTTCCTAGGAAAGCACTGTGATGCAAACACCGAGAGCAATCGTCACAATAGTGCTCAGCACAAACATAAAAGGGGGAAGGTTTTTTTTTTTCAGAATCTCCCTGCCTGCCCGCCTCGCACATCCCATACCACACATATACCTTAAAAGACAAACAAAACACAGGACTAGGATGCAGCCAGCAAATGCCCCCAGAGTAACTCCAGAAATCAGGCACTGACATTATGCAGATCTTTCCACTGATACAATAAAGAAGCTCAGAGAGGCAGAGAGGTTAAACTGCCCAGGGTCTTGTGTCGTAGGTGGGGACTAACTTGGGTGTCAGGGCTGTTTGTCTCTGTGCTGCATCCTGATGGGAGCTCCTTCCTTGCTGAATGTGCTAAGCAGAACAGGTTTCCTGAGGTGAGGCTGAGCCCCAGGCACAGGTGGACTGCTGTCGGTGGCAGAGAGGGTGACAGGAGAGGAAAACCTCAGGCTTCCTGAGACTGGCTCTGTGTGCTTGGCTGCACTGGAGTGGTTGAGCGGGAAAGGAGGGAAGACAGAAGGCTGATTTGGTGGAGGGCCACGGAAGGAATAAAATTAGTCACTGTAGCTACAGAATAGAAGCCCTGAAACTACATGGAATCTAGAGAGTCTCAGGGTGGGAGAACACTTGAGTACCATCTGCCTAATACATAAATTTGCTCTGCATATTGACAAGGTGGTGGCTCAGCCTCCTTGGATGTCCTTGGAAATGGAGAACTCATTAGCTTCTTTCCACAGATGGCATGACAGAAAATTCTCCTAGTGGAACCTCAATTTGCCAACTAGTGATTTCCGCTCTGGCCAGAAGCAGGTTCTTGGGCCATGCACAGTCTTTCACAGAGCGTTCCCTGGGGCCAGACCACCCCAGCAGGCATCCAGGGCATCTCTTTATTCATGCTAGCTAATATAACAGCTGGTAAGGCTGGTTTTGTGTGCTTCGTGTAGGTGGCTTTGTATAAATTTATTTTCTCAATATTGATGATTGAAACTAAGGCACGTAGTGTAATGATGGAGCTACATCCATAGCCCCCTACATGCATTTTGTTTTAAATTTTAAGATGGAATTTGAGTCAATGTGAAGGTTTTAAGACATAAAAGCCCAGTCTGACCTTGAACTCTCTCTGTAGCCCAGACAGACCTTAAAAATGTGGTTCTTCTGTCCCAACCCCTCTGCTGGGAATGCCTGTGACAGCTGGCACAGCTTGCATGTGGTCATCCCTCTGTACTACAGTTGTGGAAGCTGAGGATCAGCACTTCGGTGGCTTGCTCAGGGTCCCCCAGAGCCCTTGGACTTGTAGCAGTCTGGGGGTATATACAGGCAGGTTCATCCCTTGGCTGTTTTGTGCTGCTACACTATAATTCTCGAGACACAATAGTTTACGAAGACCATAAGTTTATTCCTATAATTCCAGAGGCCAAGAAATCCAACCATGAGGTGCCATAGGCTGGGGTGGACCTTCTTTAGTGCGCCACCACATCACAGAAGGCGCTAGGCCAAGAGAGGGCAAACCTACTCCACAGCATTTCTCACGGTGACCTTAGTCACTCAGTGGGTGTCATCTTCAAGACCCAACGTCCCATCAGCACATTTGGAGGATTAACTTTCCAACACATCAATTTTGGGAATGCATTCAGCCCATAGCGAGTACCTAAAAATAAATTACACCTAGCACAAAAAGAGAACGCTCTGGAAGGTAGGATCTACCTCACACTTGCAGCTTGTCCAGTCCGCCTCTGAGGAGGGCTTTGTGCTTGACTTCATACCCTGCTGCCTCGGTCTTGAAATTCTTAGTATATTTTGAGCAGTAAGCCCTGAATTTTCATTTTGTACCGAGACTCAAAATTATTACCTGTTCTTAGTCTACTGTGGAAAAGAAAAGGAAGAACGCAATCAAACTGATAAATAGTCCCTCTTTTGGCAGAGCGGTTGTCTAGTGTTCTGCAGGTTAATATACGTCTGACTCATCTTTAAAACCCACGCCTCATTCAGTGGCTCCTACTTCTACCACCAAGGAAATCCTGGGATGTGTGCTGTAGGGTTGGAGCACGGAGCAGTGAGGCTTTTTCTTCCTTGTATCCTCAGTGCCATGCGTGGGGACAGGCTGAGTTCTGAGTTCCATGTTTTTGTGTTTTCTCACTTTCTACTTCTTTAGCATCATGTCTCCTGTCAAATGAAATTTATGGACACAGAATAGGAGTTGAGAGCCTAAGATTTTCCCAGGAGGGACCTCTACCTGCCGAGTGAAAGATTCCTATTGGCATCTCTCTCTCTCCCCCTCCCTCCCTCTCTGTCATTCTCTGGAGGGTACCTTGCTTCTAGGCATCCACGTAGGCTCAGTTTGGTCAGTGTACTCTGCTCTTGACAAGAGTACACATCCACCCAGCCCTTCTCTTTAGCTCCAGCACTTGGCACTACTACTGCTGGCTAACTGTCACCTCGATTACAAATTCCTCAAAAGTGTCAGGGAGACAGCACTGGGATGGACCAGAAATCTTTGTTTCTGTCCTGATTGATCTTTCCAGAGTGCATGAAGAAGTCAGAGTAGACAATGGCTAAGACCTGCTCTGAGTATCCAGCACAGGCATTTGTGAGGCTTTGTGGTAGAGAAGAGAGATGGTGAGTTTAGGTTTACTTCCCTTGGCTCAAAGTAAACAGGCTCTCAATCAGTCGGGATGTATTTGCTGAGGTCTTTTAATTTACTACATTGTGAGCGCTATGTCAGAATGATACGTGGCTTATCCAGGCAACTGGAGGCTCATTATGAGGAAACTGAAAATAAGCCGCTCTCCCAATTTTCACTTAGCTCCCATGGAATAGTCTCTCTTCCAGGTGATATCCACTTGGTTCAGGCATCTATGACGTCCTTAGATTGGGGATACAGATTCAGCTGCTCTAAGAGTGGACTAGTCAGCTCTTTGCTGCTATAAATAGCTGCCTGCCTGAGATAATCAGTATAGGACATTCATCTCACTGTTTTGTGGTCCTAGTATAAGATCAGTTGGTTCCATTACTTTGTGACTAGTACTGAGGCAACACATCATGGCAAGAGTACATGGTAGAGCATACTCTCATGAAGAGCAAGTGAAACAAGGAGGAAGGGTCAAGGATGCCATTAATACTTTCAAGGTCGTATCCCCAGTGACCTGAGAACCTCTCACTATTCCCTTACAGTACCTAGCATTGCCCAAAAGAGTTACGCTGCGTGTTCCAGATCCAAACCAAATCATCGAACTATATTCTCTGCATGTCTTTTGTGGGCTTAAAAGAAGAGGGTCTATTTTGATGAGAAGAATTACTTCTTATTTAGATGCAGAGAGGGGAACTGGCCTTCAGATGTACAGAAACATGTTCCACGGTTCCATGTTCCTTGCAACATCTGGAGGAGTTGAGTGAAGAAGTATCTCAGCACAGTTGGGGCAGTGCCATCTGATCTCCCTTCCTGTCCCAAGCCAACATCTGATAAGCAAGTGTATTATTAGTCACGGTCCTCTAGAGGAAGAGATGTGTGTGTGTGTGTGTGTATTAGACTGGCTTGCATAATTAAAAACTGGATAGTACGTCATGGCTACCTTATATGCTGGAGAACCAAAGGGCCTGGTAGCTTCTCAATCTAAGAAACTGGAAGCTCTGAATGAGAGAGGACAATGATGTAGTCCTGGTCTAAGGCTAACAACCCAAGATCTCCCTGAACAGTTGGTGGCACCATCTATGTGATGCTAGCTCTGTGGACATAAAGAATGCAGGAGTTACAGGGTCATGAAGATGTCTACTTAGAAGGCCTAAGGGGTGTGTGGCAGGGTTAGAATTCTTGAGGACAGCCCCCGAGAGAGCAAAGGTATGAAGTTATCAGAACAGTAGAGCCCTGCAGTGGTTTTAAGGACAGATGTCCCCCATAGGCTTGTTGTGCATTTGAACCCTTGGGCCCCAGCTGATAGTACTGTTAGGGAAGGTTACTGAATGGGGCCTTGCTGGAGGAAGCACATCACTGGGAACAGCTCTGGGAGTTGATAGCCTTCCCCATCCCAGTTTGCACTCTCTGCTTTCTGCCTGTGGTTGAAGAGGCGATCTATCAGCTTCCTACTCTGTGTCTGCCACCATGCCTTCCTCACTCTTCTGAGCTCTCCCTCTGGAACCATAAGTCAAGTAAAGCTCTTAGTTCATACATTGCTTTCCGTCATGGTGTTTTATCACAGCAGCAAAAGTAACCCCAGGAAGTTAGAGATGCTGAGAGCAAGGAGTATGTGCTGAGGAAGGCCACAGCTACTGAGCAGTTGGGTCATGGGTAAGGCATGTGGGCTACAAGGGACAAGGCCATAGGGACAAGGCCATAGGGACAAGAGTAGCCAGTCCTTGGGAGCTAACTACAGGCCAGTGTGTGTCTCAGATGGAACTACAGGATTTACTCCTCGCCTGTAAATCTGGGTAAATTTGGGTTTTGTGTTTGTCTGATCTTCCCTTACTATTCTCCTATTCATCCCTTTGGGTATGGGAATGTTTCTTCTGTGCTGTTGTGTTGGCAGTATATAGACTGTTTTATGATTCTTTGAAAAAGGGACTCATAGCTAAGAGCTTTCTCTGAGGCTCAGGATGTTTTGGACTTGAACTTCTGAACAATCCTAAAACTGTTGAGACTTTGAAAGAAGGAAGCAGTACATTTTTGGTTGTGCTCAGAAGGGTCATGCTGAGCAGAATTATGACTTTGTTATTGTCTTTATTTCGAGATGGAGTATGGTATGAGGAGTTGTGTTTGAGTGTTGAGTTGCCAAAGGATAGATTTATAAAGATTGATTTTGATTGCCAACTTGATTGGACTGAGAAAAGCCTAGACAATTAGTAAAGCACCTCTAGGTGTACCTGCAAGGGTGTTTCCAGAGAGGAGTAAGCATGGGGGGAGACTGACCTTAAATGTGAATTGTACCAGCTCATAGGCAGGGCCCCTGATGAAGCACAAGGAGGATGTCTGAGACTCCAGGCATTCTTTCTTTGGGTCCTGACCACTATGAAGTGACCAGGCTCCTCTTCTCATGCTTCTTCTGCCATTGTGCTTAGACCCAAAGTGACAGGGCTCAGGGACTATCGACTAAAGCAGTGGTTCTCAATCTGTGGGTCACTACCCTGTTGGAGGCTGCATATCAGCTATCATGTACATCAGATATTTACATTATGGTTCATTATAGGAGTGAAATTACAGTAATAAGGTAGCAACAAAATAATTGTATTGTTGGTGATGTGGGAGGTGACATATGCTGTGAATATGTTTTACTGCCATTAGTTAATAAAGAAGCTACTTTAAGCCAATAATTTAATGGAATATAGCCAGGCTGAAAGAGATATAAAGAGAGAAAGAAGGCAGAGTCAGGGAGAAGCCATGGAGCTGCCACAGGAGACAGACATAAGATACCAGATGGAACTTTACAGGTAGGCCACAGCCATGTGGCAATACACAGATTAATAGAAATGGGTTAATTTAAGATATAAGAGCTAACTAGCAATATGCCTAAGTGATGGGCAAACAGTGTTTTTTTTATTTGTTTGTTTGTTTTTGTTTTGCTTTGTTTTTTTCAAGACAGGGTTTCTCTGTAGCTTTTGGTGCTTGTCCTGGAACTTGCTCTTGTAGACCAGGCTGGCCTTGAACTCACAGAGATCTGCCTGCCTCTGCCTCCCGAATGCTGGGATTAAAGGTGTGTACCACTGCCACCCAGAAAGCACTGTTTTAATTAATACAGATTTCTGTGTGATTATTTCGGGAGTCTGGGTGGCTGGGAAATGAATGAGCAGCCTCCAACAACAGGTTGGGGTCACCACAACATGAGGAACTGTATTAAAGGGTTGCAGCATTAGGAAGGTTGAGAACCACTGGACTAAAGTTGCTGAGACCCTAAAAATACGTCATTCTTCATTTTTCGTTGCTTCTCCAAGTACTTGTCACAGTAATGAAGATTTGACCAAGCCCACCAGGGGCACAGGCACTGTGTGAGTATGGGATAAAGGTTCCCATACTCCTGGCCGTCGGCACAATGGGACAGCAGACCTTGTTGGGAACCACTCTACTTTTAGTCTCCAAAAGTGGTTCTCATGTTTGGCATTGCCTTTTGCATCCAAAGCTTCATGTTTTGTGCTTTCCCACTTCCCCTTACTCTGTGTCATCTTCCTGGAATGTTGGTCCATCTTGTGACTTCTGACTCAAATGCTTTCCTTGCTCTGGTCACTCAAAGGCCTCCTCCTGGGGAAAATTGTTTGCAAACATCTCCCTGAAATGTGGTGACTCCTGTTGACTCTCCCCCTTATCTCTGTTGCTCAACACTCAATGTTGTGTTTTTGTCTTTGCTGGGGTTATAAACTTCTGACTTTTTGGCCTATGCCTTTAACAGTCATCTTTGCTGTGCGGCACTGTCCTGGGCACCGAACACACTGTCACTTCCTGGCCAGGAGAAGGGAGAAGGTGCAGACCTGGGAAGAAACAATAGGGAAGAAACTCCCTTCTCTCATGGGTACAGATGCACAATATTTCCAAGGGTTAAAGCAACTGCTTGGGAAGGGAGGAGATGGCTTTTTTGCTGGACTGTAAGACAGCAGAGAGGGTCGGAGCCACTGCTGGCTTCAGGGAATGGAGGATAACCATCCAACAGTCTGGCAGAAGAGAGAGATGGTGGAACATGAGTGTTGGTGTCGGGAAGGGGAAATGAAAGATGAGGTTGAACAGGGCTGAGACTAAAAGGTGAGCTGGTGAAGAACGAGGCTCTGATAAAGCTTTGGACTATCCTCTGGGTAGCATGGAGCTTCGAGAGTCCTTCAGGGGTCCCATGTTGCTTTAGAAGAATGATGTTAGATTTAGTGATGGAGGTTGGGAGCTGAGCCTGGAGACAGGCACTTAGTTAGACATAATCCCTGCCAGACATTGACAGTGGCCAAGGATGAGAGGTGGAGTGAGCCTGAATGAATGACAAGTATAGATGCCACTAAGGCTGATTCTCACTTTTGTATGACCAGGCTCTGGCAGATTTTTAAACACTGCAGATAAATGTATATTTTGGTGAATGTTTTGTTTCTCAAGCAAAGCCCTAACCATAGGTGGCTGCTCATTTGCAGGCTGATTATTCAGACATCCTTGAGAGTTCACTGTGGGAGTTGCAAGCTTGTGTAGTGCTGGTCAGTCTAGCTGGGGGGCTGTAGCTTTTCACCAATGCTATGTGGGCATTTTGGGTCCGGAAGAACACAGTCAAGATGCACATGCTGTCACTGCCATGTTTTAAAAGAACGAACATGGCAAAGGATGCTTTTCTTTTGGGTTTGATGGTTTAAAAGAACGTCTTTCCCAACTCTTTCTTGTCACCTCTCCAAGAAAGGTACTGTAATATTTCACTAAATCCAATCTGTTGTCTGTGTTTACTGCTATTTATGGTTTGGTAACATAAACAATGGGGGGTGTCATAAGGAGAAAGAAAATACTTCCTGATGTACTCTTTTTATACTGAAAAAAAAATGTTTTGTTTTTTCTTTTCATGGTACACAGCACCCAAAGGGCAGACAATGGGTCTTGGAAGAATGTCTTTTCCTTCTTGCCTGGCATTGCCCAGACCACATAATTGTTTTTCATTTAATTGGTTCAGGTGCTGCGTTGTAATCTGTCTTTCTTCTCTCCCTTTCCCTCTGCCTTTCTCTCTACCCCTATGCGTTTAGTGTCTCTGCTTCTGCTCCTAACTGCTTAACAGTCTATCTGCTGATCTCCTCAGCTTCCAGAGACTGAAAATAAATTCTCATTTTGTTAAGGCTGCTATTAATATATTCCTGTTTGTCTTCTCCTGAGTTATGAGTGTCCCTCTTCCCAGAGCATTGCATCATGGCAATTGTGTAACCTACTCCAGCACTGCGGTAACTCCAATGTAGCAACATCTGCGGAGTGAGAGGAGAGAGCAAGGAGGGCCTGAAAGTGTGGACACTGCAAACAAGAGACCGTCTCTGTTCTCTCTAAAACATTCAGACAAAGTCTGACGCTCCCGACGCTCCTTATCTAAGTGACTCATTGGCCACATTTAATTGAAGAGACCATGTGAGGCACCAGCACCAAGTTTTGGGAAGAATTATGTGGCATTGCCTTGGTGGGGGCGAGCATGTATGTGATGAGCAATCTAGCCTACTGACTTTAGAGATATGGCAAGCTGAAGAGCCTTTCTCCAAAGAAGGCCCTGGTGGGCCTGCAACCTGGAGCAGTTAGAGGGGTGACCAGCCTGGGGAGGTTGGGATGTTGATCACTGTTCCTTGTCTAAGAGGGTCACCCAAGCATTTTATCTAGGACCTCACTCACCTCTACCACTTAAGTCTATCAATCTGTCAAGTTTCTATGGCAAATTAATGGAGACAGTATCGGTCTTTCCAGTGTTAACGAATGACATAGAAAGGCATTGGAATCTCAGAATTCTTTTAAATTAAAAAGAGTATCTGACTAAACAGTCAAATGATTTTTACCTGTGTTCCAGAGCTGCAGGAACTCTAGGACAGTGACTTAGGAAGCCTTCCACCAGGGAAGGAGTCTTACATCCTGCTTTCTCCACGTAAAAAAAAAAAATAAAAACTTCATTGAAAAAAATTTTTACACAATATATTTTGATCGTTTTCCTCTCCTCCATTCCTCCTAGTTCTTCTTCACCTCCCCACCACCCAACTTTATGTTCATTTTTCTTCTTTTTCTTTCAAAACAAGCAAACCTGGTGTAGGAGGGTTCTTCTGTATTTAGGTTACTCTCATTGGTTGAATAAAGGACTTCCTG
>JAQHUG010000007.1:16868802-16936556 GCA_028555095.1 Dicrostonyx torquatus | reverse complement strand
AGGGTCCAAAGAGGGATGTATGGATTTTCCAAGGAAGGGGAAGTAGAAAGATCTCATGGGTAAACTGGGTGAGGGTTGTGGGAATGGAGGGATGGAAACTAGAAGTAACTGGGCTGGGTGGGCTGGGTGCAGGAGGCAGGTTGGAGGCAGGATGGAGGGGAAAAGTAACAAAAAAAGATGTCTTGGTGGAGGGCGTTTCAGGGTTATAGAGAAACCTGGTGCCAGGGAAACCCCCAGGAACCCACAAGGATGACCCCAACTAAGACTCATAGCAATGGTGAAGCGGGTACCTAACCGGCCATCTTCTGTGAGTAGATTGGTGACTTCTCTAATTGCCACCTTAAATATTCTGTCTAGTAACTGATGGAAACAGAAGCAGAGATTCCCCAGACAAGCCCTGCACTAACTTCTGAGAGTGTTGTGGAATGAAGGGAGGAGAGATTGTATCAGTCAGGGAGATCATGATGGTAGAACCCATAGAGATAGCTGAGTTCATGGGAGCTCATGGATTCTGGACCAACAGTCAGGGAACCTGCATGGGACTGACTTAGGCCCTCTGCATGTATGTGACAATCGTGTAGTTTGGTCTCTTAGTAAGGCAGTGAGAACAGGACTTCTCCTTGGGGGCTTAGCTGGATTTTGGTAACTTGTTCCTGGTGCCTGCTTACTTGCTCCTGCCATGACATAAGGGGAGGAACTTGGTCCTTCCTCAATTTGATGAGCCCATGTTTTGTGCAAGTCCATGGGAGGCCTTCCCCTTTCTGAATGGAGATGGAGGAGAAGTAAATGGGGAAGGTGGTAGATGGGAAAGGGGAGGAGATAGGAGGAGAGGAGGGAGGGGGGAACTGGTTGGTATGTAAAATAAAAGAAACAAAATGTTATTTAAAATAAAAAAAAATCATGTGTATATGAAGGCCAGAGGGTGACACTGGGCTTCTTCCTTGATTGCTCTCCACTGTGGTTTTTGAGACAGGGTCTCCTGCTGAGGCTGGAAGACTACTGATTGGCTAGTCTGGCTGCTCAGTAATCTCTGGGTAATTCTGCCTCCTGATGCTAGAATTACAAACCCAAACCACCACACCCAGTTTCTATGTGGGAGTTTGGGGATCTAGACTCAAGGTGCTCATGCTTGTGCAGCAGACGCTTTGCTGACCGAGCCACTCTCCCATCCTCCTCAAGCCGGTTTTAAACTGCAGGTGGATGTAACAGAGTAGAGCCTGGAAAAGTCCACGGTACTGGCGTGGTAATGTGCCCACACCATCTTTGAGGGAGTCTTGCTAGCCCGATATGGTTGGGCTCCCCATGCTCCCTTGAAAGAGAAACCTGAAGGATGTGTGCACAGGACCTCCCAGGGCTTGCCAGGCTCCATCTGTTTCCAGCTGGATTCCCATCGCATAGATGGTGGTGCTGAGGCAGGGGCAGGCTTCATGACTTGCCTGCCTAAACTCTCACACATCCTATAAGTGCAAAATTAAGGTTTGCATCAGAGGCTATGCTCTTTCTGTGTTGTCCTGGTATGTGGAAGAGAAAGAACACTTTCTGTGTGTGATGCCAAGGAACAAATGAGAAGCAAACAGAAGACGTCTAAGGAACAGGCAACCCATGAGCTATTGCCAACATCTAGAGGTGGAAAGGCCAGCACTGGGGACAAGATGAGGGCAGAAGAGAAAACTGATACCAGATATTATAATCTGCTGTATCATATAGTATATGTGTATATTATAATGATCTTCCCTTTATTCTCATTACTTTAAACCCCCAAACACACAAGTACAAAGGAGTCAGTGTGATTTGCTGTGCCAGCTTCTGATTAGTTGGAAATAATATGTCACCTTGTGTTAGTCAAGTTCATAGTCTTGCATTCATTAATTTATCTACCCACTTATCAACAGATATTTTTCCAAGCGCTTCCTCTGAATCAGGTTCTGGACATTAGTGTTCGCTAACAGTCCCTGTCCTCAAAGACTCTAAGGGGTGCTGCTGGGATGTAGCTCAGTGGTAGAGTGCTTGCCTCGAATGCACTAGGTCCTGGATTTCATCCTAGCACTGGGGGTGGGGGAGGAAACTTTGAGTGTAAGAGCTGAGAGTCATGTAAATAGGTGCTTTTAATTTTGTATATAAACTTAATTTTTAAGGTACAGGATGTGAGAAACTTAATCCAGCTTTGTGGGAAAGGAGGTTTAGGAACTAGCCTATGAATACGAATATGAATATGAATATATG
Organism: Dicrostonyx torquatus; assembly: GCA_028555095.1. Taxonomy (NCBI): domain Eukaryota; kingdom Metazoa; phylum Chordata; class Mammalia; order Rodentia; family Cricetidae; genus Dicrostonyx; species Dicrostonyx torquatus. Next base: position 16,934,333 of record JAQHUG010000007.1, on the reverse strand, counting down.
AAGAGCTCTTCTTAGTGGGTGGAACTGGAGATCACCATGCTAAGAGAAATAAGCCAGACTCAGACAAACAACATATTAGTCATGTGCAAAAATACATATTTAAGCACACACACATACATACACACATATACACACATGCATAGGACGTGAAAGTGCAAGGAGGACTCTGAGGGGAAGGAGAGGGCTTAAGAAAGGGTAATGGAGGAAGAAGGATGTTTTAGATTGAATAATATGACACGATATATATATATAATATATAACATATATACATATATGACATGAAAGGAAAAAGGAGATGATTTCAGTAGAGGATCTGGAGGGATGACAGAAGACAGAAGGTGAATATGAACAGGGTACCATAAGGTATGTGTATAAAAATGTCATTTTGAAACTCATTGTTTTGTATGCTAATTGGGAGAGAAAGCTTGGTCCTCTCTGTGTGTGCTCCCCCTGCTGGTGGATGAAGGCTTACTCGCCCCAGGGGGCAGAGTTTCCTTTGCCACCTTCAGGATGCTGGTGGTTATTCCAAGAAAGTCTCTGGTTGCTCTGGTGTCTAGTTTCAAAGTCCTCTGAAGGAACTGTCTCTTTGAAATTTTCACGTGGCCAGAGATAGCCTGAACTAAAAAAACAAAAACAAAAAAACTGAACCAAACCAAACCAAACAACAACAACAACAACAACAAAAAGGACCAGGGAAGCTTTTCTTGACTCCTGTGAGTGGTATGGTAGGCTGTGTCATTGAAGGCTGTGTCACTGAAGCAGGATGCTCTGTGTTTAATAGAGTCCTTGAATCTGCCCACAATAGCTACAGTCTGTTGTCACATGGCAGGACATGGGAAGCAAGGTGTTACAAGATGTCTCTGGCTGGTGAAAAATAGGCATCTCATTTCCTATTCTCTCCCGGTCACTAGCCCCAATGTGGAGTCTCCCATGGCAGGTACCTTCCAACTGCATCCAAATGGAGCCCTGTGGGCTCCTGTCCTCTCATCAGAATGGACTCATCTGAGTTCCAGTGGGGACAAAATCAGGTTCAACCTGGGATCCCCATAACATATGCGTCTACACCCAGGTGTGATTCTAGAAGCCGGAACGAAGTAGGTGAGGGACTCATTGTTTTCCTTCCTCCGAGACAGGACTGTACTTAAATCATCTCAGACAGATGGTTAACTGTCCTATTTTAACAGGTCTCCAGGGAGGGCGATTTCAAAATTCCCTGTGGCTGTCTGTTCTAGTATTTAATCATCTTTATTGCCAGCGAGTTCTTCATGCCCATCCTAAATCTCTTTGGCTGTGATTTAAGCCTTTTTTTCCCCTTGGGGGAGACACTATGGATCTTTGGCTTTGAGGGAGGAGGCAGATTCTGTTTTTAATTTTTGCCATCTTAGGAATCATTCATGTAAACAGCCTCTGGAGTTTATTTTCATTGTTGGTAAACATGGGGTTGAGTTTGGATGGGTCTCAAGGATTCTTCTAGCTCCAGAAGCTGTGTGTTCTCAAGTGAAAGTGCTCCGTCGTGGTCACGTGCTGTTTACCACTTTGTGTTGAACCGTGAAGCAACGCCGTAGAGTCCTAGTTCACGAAGCCCCTCTCCCGTGGAGACAGCAGAGCTGCACAGAGGAGTGGGCAGTGAGGGGCAGGGCCACTCTGGGCTTTTCTGACATCACCTGCAGTGCACTGGTTGGCAGTATAAGGACAGCATGTTTTGAAGGTGCTGCCGTGTTTCCAGCTTCAGAGGACATTTGAGTAACTGGTTAGATTTTGTCCTCTGCCTCCCTAGCTTTGAAGAACACATGCTGGAGGAGGGCAACACCACCAGTTATTAGCGAGTAAGCTTTTACTGCACAGGCAACTCTGTAGCAGGAGAAAGGAAGCCGGCCACAGAGGCACTGCTTGGTCTACAGATAGCAGGGCCTAGTGCTGCAGGATTCCGGATGCCCATGGAAGGCGGACATGCTAGGGTCAGGAGCTCTCAGGGAGCAGGAGGATGCTCAAGGTAGTTATCTCATTTCCAGCTAGTCCTAAAACATTCCGGTACGTGTGTCCTGAGAGCCATGACTTGCTAAACACAGCATTCTGTTGCTTTGTTTATGGGAATGTTACTTGTTCCTCCTGGGCACAGTTCCACCAACTCAAGCTCCCAGAGCCCTGGGCCCTTGTTGTAGGCAGGAACAGATACCAGTCTGCCAGTGACCCATCCTGTCATGAGATACGTTAATCTGTCAGCTGTGGTATACTCTTACCTTCTCAAGCTCTTTAGAGGGAGAGAGGAGAAAGACCCTCTTGTTAGTAGGCTGACCAGGAATGTTAATCTCCTGCACATGGCAGCAGAAGGCAGTCGAATTTCTACTGTCCTGGCATGCTGTCCTCGACAGAAATGCTCACGGTATTTCAGAGTCAGCTGGAGGTTACAGTACCTCTGACTCAACTCAGTCTGAAAACTGTTTGTTCAAAAGCTTTGGGTTATACCAAGATGACCTTGGGCCTCTCAGGGTGCAATGGTGGAATAGGACGATTGCACCCCAGATGTGGCTCTCCTGGATAGGGAGCAGAATTCTCCACTTTGTGTAGGAGTGCACCACGGAACTGTTTCTTCCCAGGATGGCAGCTGAGAGGGCTCTACTGTGGCTCCAGAGTCTAATTATGCTCCACCAGAGGAATAGCACAAAATGTGGAAATGCTTGAGGTTTGTGTTGCCCCTCAAGTTTAGTTTTTCTTGTCCCCAAATACCTGACAGAACATTTTTTTATTGAAAATAGATCTTTTTTGTACAATACATTCTGATTACATTCTCTCTTCTCCTTCTCCTCCCCATTTCCCCTCTCATCCAGATCCATACCCTTATCTGATAGAACGCTTTAAAGGATTCAGTGCATACAGGTTTGGCCCGTGTGCTTGGATCGAGTACCACAGCTACAGGACTGTGTGGTGGGGGCTGTTGCTCACTTTTCTTAAAGATTGTACATTATGTGTTACGTGTGTGTGATTTTGTGTGTGTTGGGGGGGGGGAGCAGTTTGAAGAAGTGAGCTCCCTTCTTCAATCATGTAGGTCCTAAGGAGAGAGCGCAGGTCATCAGGCTTGGCTGCATGTACCTTTACCTGCTGACCGATATTGCTAGCTCTGTTGTTCACTTCTTGCTAGATGGACAGAAAGACAAGGATACCAGAAGGGCCAATAAGAGATGTGGCCCCCATGGACAGACCTTTAATGAACTACTTCACCTACCTAGGTCCCACCCTGTCCCTTCTAGTAATGGAATCTTTCCAGAGGCAATCCATTGGCTAGGTCAGAGTTTTTATGATCTATTCATCTCTGAAAACACCAACATGGACACAACCTAGTGGTATGCCTCACTAATCTCCAGGAAGTTCTTTTTTAGTATTATTCTTTCTTTATTCATACATTTGTACAAATGAAACATAATCATATACCCTTACTATTTCTACCTCTGACACTGTCCTCTCCCAACTTCATGTCATATTTTATTATAACCTACGGAGTCTAGTTAGTGCTACTTGTATGTGTATGGGTGTGGGCATCGGCTGGAGCATGAGAAACCTACCAGTGGATATACGCTAGGAACAACAGCAGCAGGAGCGATTCTCCCTCCTTCAGCAGGTATCAACTGCCCATAATGCCTCAGTGAGGGCAGGGCCTAGAGAGCACTTCCTCCATCTGTGCTGGTGTTGTGGGTTGCCTGATCTTGTGCAGGTCTTATGCTGGGAACCCCAGCGGTATGGATTTTTGAATGCAGTAGCCATGCCAAGTCTAGAAGTTTGCACTTTGCAGCGTTCCCTCCACTACCTGGATCTGACCCTCCTTCTGCCCTCTCCTCCAACATGTTCCCTGAACCCTGGCGATGGTGGGGTGGAGGTGTCCAGTGTAAGGCTGTACACCCAGTCTTGTATTCTTAGAGCTTTGACCAGTTGCACATCTCAGCATTGACTGCTGCCTACGGCAGAAAGACCGGACCAAAGGTGAGAGCAGCCGAAGTCTATGGATATAAATACAAATATTCAGGAGGCACATTTACAACACTACAACAGAGGAAAATCGTAAGAGTGCTAGCCATGAAACGAGGAGCAGGCCAATTTGTGTTGCTTATACACACATGAATGGGGTCATCCCCTGGAGCACAGTTGACCTACCATAGGCCATACCTTTAAAGATTGGTTCTCCCTCTCCCAGAAGCTATCAACTATCAATAAGTCCTCAGATGGAAGTATGAGGGTGTCATGAGTCCATTCCCTCTCCTAGATAATTTTTTTTTTACTGACTTGTTCTTATATGGGCCCTGTGAAGGCAACCACGATTGCCAAGAATCCATGAGGACAACAGCCTTGTCATATCCCAAAGATATGATATTCTGGTCCTCTCCAACCTCTGGCTCTTACAGTATTTCTACCCTCTCCCTGTAAAGGCCCCCGAGCTTCAGAACTGCTGTGATAGAGACGTCCAATTTGTGGCTGAGCATTCCACAGACATATATTCTCTGTACTGAGTTTCTGCTGTGCCCTGCTAAGGGACACTTGTGTGATGAGGCCTGAGAGCTGCAATAACCTATGGCTGTAAAGATATAGACTTAGAGGGCAGTTTGATACTGTGTCTGTTTAGCAAAATAATAGTAGTTGGTTTATCCATTGGGCCTATGAACTCCACAAACAATGGGCTCTTGGTCAGATTTACAGTACTAGGTATGTGTTTTCTTGTGTGTGTGTGTGTGTGTGTGTGTGTAGTGGTGGTGGTGACTTAGATCCTATCAGAAAGCAGTTGGTTACCCACATAACAAGCCACTATTGCACCCATGAGCATATCTTGTCGTATCAATCTTTACCGCATCTCACAGTTTCACAGGGTAAGTGTTTATGGCACCCTTCTTTCCCCCCAGCAGCCAGCATAGTCCTTCTCAGTACAATGAAAGTCAGCTATTCCAAAGGAAGCTTCCTGGTCACTGCCAACTTGATTGTCCCATGTCCAAAATTAAAAAGAATAGAAATATTCCATGATAAAAGTAGACCAATGGTCTCCTCAGTGGTGAAGAAGGTTTAAGGGAGAGAGGGGTGGGAAGATAGGGTAGAGGAGGAGCTATGAGAAAGAATAATTAACAGTAAAGATGTTTGTAAAATCTTCATGGGAACTTATTATTTTACATGGAGTTACCCTGTACATGGGATAATGCTTCTCCCAGAACCTATAGGTACCAAATAAAAAACTCAGCGCCAGGTTTGGGATAGATATATCCCCCTCAAATTGTTAGTAAGGAATTTCCTGGAGATTTCCAATGTGAAATATCGCCATAGCTCTGTATTGGCCACCAGAACTTGATTGTGAGACTCAATCACTGATGATACAGCACATTTTGTCCTGTTATTACTGAAAAATGAGTATTGATTCCTGTCATTTTGCTGATTTTGTAGTATTACTTATCCTAGTATTGTTTATTTATTCTCGTGACATTTTGTTGTGTTTCTCTTTGCCTTCGGATGAAACTGTTCCAGCCAGTATATTCTGCACATCTGGCTCACTGGTCATAAATTTTCTTAGTCTACTTTTATCATGAAATGCTTCTATTCTTTTTAATTTTAACAGATAGTTTTGTTGGATATACTATTCTGTGTCGGCAGTTGTGGTCTTTCAGGGCTTGGAATGTATCTCTCCATACCCTAATGGCTTTAGAAGTTCCTGTCCAATAATCAGGTGTTGCTCTGGTGGACCACCAGAGGCAACTAGACCTTTCTCTTTTGCAGCTTCCAATGTCTGTTCTTTAGCTTGCCGGTTTTAGTTCTAACTGTAATTTGCTGTGGAGAATTTTCTCTTCTGGTCTTCTCTCTCTGGTGTTCTGCAGGCTTCTTGTACTTGGATGATATCTTTTTCACTATGTTTAGGAGTTTTTTCCTATGATTTATTGAAATTATCTTCTCTGCCTCTGCTATGATATTCTTTCTTCTGTGCCCATAACTTGATCTTTTCATGGTGTCTCCGAGCTCTTCCATCATTGGTCTCTTACTAAATGATCTAATTCTACGCCTCCATTTCCAGCCACATCACTTTGTTTTCTACAGGATCCTTTTGGTTGGTGACGTTTTCCACTGAGACTTGAATTTTGCCCATTGAATATTGACTGCCAGCATCATTTCAGCTGTGGTTCTCTTCAGCAATTCCCATTTTGTGTCCTGGCTTGACTTTCTTATTCATTCAACTCTCCTCCTTTCTGCTCCTGTTGAGCACCATGGCTTCTTTACACTGTTTGCACGGTAATTATTGTTTAAGATTCTTTATCCAGAATCCTTCTAATTTGTTCTCATTAGGAGCCATTACTCTGGGATTAATAATTTTGGAGGTGGATATGTTATCTTGGATTTTCTTATTGTTTTTGTTTCTATGCTAAGACCTTTACATCTGGAGTCAGTTGTTAGTGACGTTCATATTTTTATTTTTAAGTTCATGCATCTTTTCTTCTTTGGGTAGAGGTATTGACAGTGCTCAGGAGAAGGCTAGGCTGTAGCAGAGTAGAGTGTTTTCTCTGTGGGGGTGAGAAGTCTGCCTCTAGTCTTAGCTGAGTGTCAGATCTACCCAGAGTCAGCTCTAGTCTCTTTCTGCAGCTTCCCTGTGCACAGGGAATTGAGGAACTCCCCGTGCATGTGGGCTTTACTGTGGGTCAGATCAGTCTTCACCTGGGTCTGTAGTGTCTGCTGCTCCCGTGTGTGTATCTGAGCTTCCATCTGGATCCTATCTTGTCCACAAATTCCATTGCTGGAGGACAGCCTCTAGGCAATGCTAGATCCAACCAAGTTAATTTCAGAATTAGCCTCTGTATCACCCTCCCTCGTTTACTGTTGTATAGTTTAGGTGGTCAACTGCATCACCTAGGTCCCGCCCAGAACACTGAGTCAGAGTCAGGCTTTGATAAGAACCCTAGTTGACTAGAATGCATATTAAAATTTGGGTGAGACTACACTAATTCACTAGAATACAGAGTTCTTCTAGATGTATTGTCTGTGTGTGTGCGATCGAAGACTGTCTGTTGAGTGTAGTTGTTTTCTTGGAACCACAACAACCTTCTTGTATGTTTTCCCTCGCACCCATGTTCCCTTTTTATTCTACTCCTATGCCCCTTTTCCTAGTTTTCTCTCAGTAGCTGTGATAAACACCACGACCAAAAAGTCCAGCTTTTGGCAGAAAGGGTATTTGGTATATACATTCCTCTCACAGCCCGTCATTGAGGGAAGTTAGCCAGGAACTCAGCAGGGTACAAACATGGAGTCAGGAACTGAAGTAGATAGAGGCCATGGAGGGAGGGGTGCCGCTTACTGTCTTGCTCAGCATGTTTTCCTATTCAACCCAGGACCACCAGCCCAGGGATGGCACTGCTCACAGTGAGCTGGGCCCTCCCACACCAAATTAATCCAGAAAATGCCCTACAGGCCTGCCTACAGGGCCAATCTGATGAAGGCATGTTTTCCGTTGAGGCTTTTCTCTTCCCAGATGACCCTAACTTGTGTCAAGTTGACAGTAAGCTAACAAGCACACCTCTTCCCAGCCCCCGAAACCCAGACAAACAAATCACAACACAAGCTGTGCACTTAGCACGGCCCAAGCCCCTGGTCTACTGGGGTTGAGGATTTTGAGAGGATAGGAATCTATTGAGCTGTTGTGACTTAAAAACAGGAAGAGTTATTTCTCAATAGGATATCATACTTTGAAACAGGATACTTAATGAATCACAGTTTAACCTAAAGATCACATTTCCATTGATGAAATTTGAGTCACTCTGACACTCTCATGGAGACTTTGGATTCTCAAGGGCTATTGCGACTTTCCTCTTCATGAGTGTGACACTGCGTGGGCAGCTACTTAACCCAACACCATAACAGCCGACCTTTACTGAAAGGGTGACCCAGACTTTTCAGCTTAGGAAGCCTCCTTACTGCTTGCAGTCAGTTAGTTCTGCTAGCTGCTTCCTGAGCAATTGCTTTCTTACCTTTGCTGATACACTAAGCCAGTGAAGAAGCAAAGTTTATGGGGCTGAGGAGATGGCTAAGCAGTTGAAAGCACGTACTATTCTTACATAGAACCCGAGTTTAATTCCCAGCACCTACGGCGCACAACCACCCACCTCTCTAGCACCACGGAACTTGGCATCTTCTTCTTGCCGCCAGAGTCAACTGCAAGCATGTGCACAAACCCCCTATCCATGCACATTTTTTTTTTTTGGTTTTTTGAGACAGGGTTTCTCTGTAGCTTTGGAGCCATGCACATACTTTTAAAAAGATACAAAGTTTGTTTTTTAAAGTAAACAGTATTTTAAAAACATTCTATATATTTAAGGCAATTTTTTTAACCAGTCAAAGAACCACAGAAGGAGAGGAGTGTTGAGCTATGATTCAGACCCTGTTCCTGGAGATGCCTGGACCTAGGTTTAATAGTGCACTGGATTTGGGCCTGGCATCTTGGAGTCACAAGGGCTGCTCAGACAGCTTTAAGTGTCGATTTCCAATCATTGTAGGGACAGGTTTGGCTTCTAGGAAATTCCTTTTTTTTATTGCCTGAGCTGATTTTTTTTTTCTTATTCAAGTCATTTCTCAGGGGTCCAATCCACTTCCGTAGCAGTGTCATGGCTGCTCGGGTTCAGGTGTTTAGTGGTACATTCCTCTGTGTGACTTTTTTGTCACACAGCTTATAAAAGACAGATACAAGGAAAAGAAAATGGGTAAGCCCATCTGTAAGTGTTATGAAAGTAAATACAGCTTTTGTGGGTAGCAACTGCAAAAGACAGACAGTGTTTGATGGTCGGTGAGGCTTCATGCACATGAGGCAGGCTTCTTAGTGGTAAGATAAAGAGTTTAACCGTTCATGCAGAGGCCCAGCTCCCCAGCTAAGTAACTCACTGGACAGGGATGAGAGGACAACCTCCTTTTGAACTGATCTCCCTGGTAACCTCCCAGGGAGATTTTTCAGGAACATCATCTACCAGCTCAAGGCCAGTCTTTCATGTAGATACTTCTGTGAAGTGATTGAAGGAAGTAGGGCAGGTCTCTTGGTCCTCAGATTTTCCCTTTATCAGACTGAAATTGCACCATTGGCAATCTATCACTTTGAATTAACCCTCTACCGCCTTCAGTGACAAAGACATCACCCGCTCACTCACTCATTCATCCCTCAGATGTTTATCAAACAGTGTCTGCTTCAAAGGTAAGTAGGACAGGGTCCTTGCTCTCGGACTGCTCAATCACCAGCTGGAGATCCAGGGGACAAACACTCCCAGCAGTGTGACCTATGATTGAGTAGTGGTAAGGGTACAGCTGTTTGAGTGCAGAGGAAGAGGAGTCCAAGCCATGCGTGACTTTGGGACTGGGTATTAAATGATAAGATACAAAGGATGAAAGCTGGCAGTTCAAGTGTGGACCAGAAGAAGAAATAAGTGATGACACTGGGCCTTGAACCTCCTGGAATCCTGTGTTGGTGTTGGACACCAATGTGTGCTCAGGGCACTTTGTGGAGAGTTGGGGTGGAGTGCACTCAAAGAGGAAGCGGGGTAGACCAGTTTGTCTAACTTGATACCAGCGAATGCATGGAAGACTGTCTTTTTTTTCCTTCCCTAACAGGGCCCCTTAAGTCACCTTGTGAACAGTGCAGGGGCTCCCATGGCTGGGGGCACAGCTGTTAGCTTTGCCAGTGAGGGTACCAAGAGCTCTTGAGGATGGACATAGATCTGCTTGGTTTTTAACATTCATGATTTGGACATTTCAAAACGACAGAAGATGGCTCAAGCAAGGCCCATATGTGACGTGAAATGATTTTAACCCCGTGCCCCCAAGCCTTGGCAGCATCAATGAGCTTCAGAGGATAGAGCGTGCTGGTCTCTTGTCTCAGAACACTGCCAGAGTGGGGCCTTTGCCAGCTGCTGAGATGTGGAAGTGGGGACTAACCTCAGCACCCAGCCCCACCCCTGGAATGCTTTCAGAGCTTTAAGGGAAAACTTCAAGATCAAATTGGTTACTTGGACAAAATAATTGAAATTTAATTTGACTTTTTGAAACATTTGGCAGAATTTGGTTACGAAAATCTCTCTCAGCAGTTGGCTGGGCACTGGGGAAGTGTCAGCAGTTGGCTGGGCACTGGGAAAGTATCAAATAACCTTGATTTTCATTTATAAAGATTGGTTCCATACACACTCTCTCTGCAAATAGTGAGTTCTTTAAAAAAAACAAATTGATTACATCTATTTGTGTGTGTATTTGTGCATATATGTGCTCCACAGACATGTGTGAAGCTTGGAGGATGAATTGGCTCTTTCCCTTCTACCATGCAGGCCCTGGCAGCATTTACCTGCTGAACCATCTTGCCAGCCTGGGAGTTTTTATAACTCTGCCTGTCTCTCCCCCGTCTCTCTCTCCCTCCCTGTGTATCTGTGTTGTGTGATATATACACATGCGTGTGTGGGGTATGTGTGTATGTGCCAGTGTGGTGGCCAGAGGAAGAAGTCAGGTGCTCTGCTGTATGAGACTCCGTCTCATTTCCTTGAGAAAAGGTCTCTTATTGGATCTGGGCTGGCCGCCTGCACGTCCCAGTGATCTCTCTGCTTCACTTAGTTGCTACCCCCAGCACTGGAGTGACAGGCATATGTGTGGCCACAGTCAGCTTTTGCACAGGTTCTAGGGATTTGAACCTGGGTCATTATGCTTGTACAGCAAGTGCTCTGACCAACAGAGCCAGTTCTCAGCCCAGAAAGTGCAGCCTTACACTCAAGAAACAATGACCCATATATGGAAATTTCAGACTAAATTCTTTATGAAGCTGGATTCCTAGCCAACTTCTATCACAGAAAATCCCAAGCCTCCTTGCTAACTTAGAGGTAAAGCAGGGAGAAAGCGCCATGGCCCCTTTTAGGCATGGGTACTGTTCCTCACCAGCATGGAAGAAGTTACTGGAGACAGATGGATTATCATCTTTCTGCTGCTCCAAAAGATTCCGGGGACTGTAGCTCCTGGGGAGGAACTGTGGGAGGAGAGTGGGGTTGGGGAGAGAGACACACATAGAAAAGAGAGGCTTACATATAAAAGAAATCTGTTGAGGCTGGAGAGATGGTTCAGTGGTTAAGAACACTGGTTGTTCTTCCAGAAGACCTGGATTCAAATCCCAGCTCTTTCCTAGTGGCTGGCTATCCGTCATCAGTAACTCTAGTTCCATGACATCCAACGCCCTCTTCTGGACTCTGTGGATACTGCATGCATGTGTTGCACAGACATAACAGGCAACATACCTATACACATAAAAATTAAAAATATTAAAAAGAGAAACTGGTTGACAGAAAAAAACTGGAATGCCTTCCACACTTAGGCTATACGACCACAGAGAAAGTGTGAAAAAAGCACTAATATGCAAATATGGAAGACAGGCGCTATGCAAATGACCTCTAAAGCCACAGGAGCCTGCCCAGTGCTAACCCGCTGCCATTCTTGGGAGTGCCTTTCACTTCTTAATAAACTGGCCTTATTTCTGGTATTTCTATTATTTTTTTTAAAAGGTCACCAGTTGTTCTGTTTTTCCAAAGAAAGGAGGGGCAAACCAAGAGGACTGGAATCGTGGCAATGATATTGAGGAGGTACCAGGGGCAATTACTGGGTGCTGTGAGAGACATTTCATCTTCCCGGTAGTGAACAATTTGTTATTTCTATATTCTTCTTACCAAGCTTTTCTATACTAATACTTTATCTGGTACCCAAACCCCGTTCTTGGGAGTTCCCCAGTTTTATAGTTAAAGGAGACGTAAGGCCAACAGCAACAGCCAGAGCTTTGATTTGAGAGCTCATTCTACTGTGTGACCTTTGGCTTCTCCACCATAAACAAAAACACAGCACATTCATATTTTTCCAATAAACCCCCACAGAAGGACAGATTCGAAGAATTGCTTTGACAGCTTAGACTGTTAAACCTTCGGAAGAGCTGGCAGTGACGCCCAGTGTTAGCTCTATTTGGCCTTCCAGGATTAAAACCGTATTTTAAAATGGGATGATTTTTTTCATGGTATAAAATACATGCAACCCAGGGTTCCAAAGCTGTTCAGGAGTTCATGGGTGGTAGTATCCTGAGGACAAGTAAGCGTGTGTTTCTTGGTACCTTGTTTTACAAGGCTATCAAGGAGATAAAAATCCTCGACAAGGGAGGTAAATTGTTTTAGGCCACCTTGGGAATAGAAGACAGAGTGCGAATTAGGACCCAGAGGTGTTTGTTTCCCGAACATTCACTCACAGTCCAAGGTCTTAACACTTAGTTTTCTCCCTCCAGCCCAGCATCCCACATGGTGTTCAGGGGCAGCATTGGCCATAGCCTGGGGCTGGGTGGGTCTTTCTCCCTTTTCTCCCTTTAGCATAGCATCCCGTATGGTGTTCATGGGCAACATTGCCCGTAGCCTGGGGCTGGGTGTGAGTCTTCCTCCTTTCTCCCTCCAGCACAGCATCCCTCATGGTGTTCACAGGCAGCATTGCCTGTAGCCTGAGGCTGGGTGTGAGTCTTCCTCCTCCCTCCAGCACAGCATCTCGCATGGTGTTCACAGGCAGCATTGCCTGTAGCCTGGGGTTGGGTGTGAGTCTTCCTCCTTTATCTCACTCAGTTTCTCAATTTTGAGAAAGTATGTGCTCTCTCATCCATTTTCCACTTAGCACCTGAAATTATAAATGCATGTAAATGATGCAATTTCTGGTCTTTGATGGTCTAGGTAAGACTGTATCACTTGCCAAGAGTTGCCAATGAAATGTAAGCGCCATAGCTCCCTGATATCATTTGGCGGTAGTCTGAATGAGAACATCCCCCATAGGCACAAGCATTTGGGCACTTGGTTGTCAGTCGGCGGCATCGTTTGGGAAGTTTTAGGAGGTGTGGTTTTGAAGGCGGAAGTGTGTCACTGGGGACCCTGCTTTGAAAGCATACAACTCTGCTCTCCCTCCCATTTGTTCTTTCTGCTTAGTGCTCGCTGTTAAAGATGTGATCTCTCAAGCTTCCTGTTCCCATCCCAAAGCCTGCTGCTTGGTGCTATACTTTCCCACCATGATGGACTCCTATTCCTCTGGAACCACAATCCAAAACGAAACCTCTCCCTCCCGAGTCACTTTTGGTGATGGTGTTATATCGCTGCAACAGAAAGTAACGAACACACTTTTTATTATCCGTTCAAAAATACATAAAGCCCTGTGTTTGGTCGTCAAAGATGTTGCAGCATTTCCTTTTATCCTTGGAGGTGCCCTCCACTTCTTCCTTTAAAAAAAAAATCTTACTTTTAATACACACACACCCAACATATATACTTGTATATATATGTGTGAATATCATTGAAAATCTTTCATTGACCATGATATTTTATTGCATCAAAAAGAGGCAGAGAAATTGAAATTAACTATCTTTCTGTGATCATAAGACTCCCTGTTATAGTTTTTGCATTAGACATTCTTTCAATTTTTTATACTTAAAAATTAAAATGTAAGATGGGTGGTAGTGGCATGCACTTTAAATCTCAGCACTTGGGAGGCAGAGGCAGACAGATCTCTGTGAGTTCAAGGCCAGCCTGGTCTACAGAGCTAATTACAGGACAGCCAAGTTTACATAGAGGAATCCTGTTTTGGAAAACCAAAAATGAAAAAAAATTAAAATTTGTACATGGATTAAAAGCATGTCTGTATGTATATCCAATGATCATAACAACTAGCATTTCCATTTCCATGAACATTTATCATTTCCACGTGTTGGACACCTCTGAACTCTTCTGGTTATTTTGGGATATGTTATTAATTCTAGACTGTTAATTACACTACTGTGCTATACAGCAGTAGGACAGATTCCATCCATCTACCTATCTGCATCTTGAAACCTCTTATTTAACCTCCGTTCTTCTTCCTCCCTCTCCCCCTCTTAATCTCTAGTGACCACTGTCTCATTACAGAAATTATTAATGTATAATTGAGCAAAACAATGTACTCACATTATGAGCTTTTAAAAGTAATTAAAATCATATTGGAAATATGGAAAGACAGATAATTGGAGGAGTGTCATCTCTGGTAACAGAGGCTTTCTGGATCCCCATGTCGATGTATTCCTGGTGGGTGTCCATCGACAGGAGGATGCCACCGGTAAAAAGGGAGCAGCAGAGACAGGCCTGAGAGAAAGGAGAGGCAGCAAGAGGGCTCTGGCCTCCTCCGGTTGTCTATGTAAGATGAAGTACATATAAATGCTGGTGTCTGCAAATGGATTCAACATAGGCCAAGAGGGCTACTTCACAACAGGTGGTTGAGAAGAGGTTCTAAACCACCCCACTATGCAGGCCCACGTGGGAGACTGGTGACATACTCTTGTTTCTTCCACTTGAGAATAGTTGACATAAGCTACTTCACAGAAACAGAGACCTAAGTGTGTCTGTGAAAGAATTTTGTTTTCATTTTTAAACTGTAGAATAAGTTGTAATGGATATTGCCATTAATTTACCTAAAACAAATAACAACCCACATGCTGAAAAAATTAGATGAATATTCTGTATGTCCCACTATCAAAGATTGTTAGGGTTACAACCTGTCCTCTTCTGAGGACCAATTGACTGATGGGAATGGAAGTCAATTTAACAAGGGCAATTCCATATAAATCCTCATTGCATGCTGGTCACACACAGAGAGCTGTTGTTTTATTCCAGTCTGCTGGTCAAAAAGGGCAATGTTATGCTATGACAATAATTTTCAGATTCCTGGGCCTTCATAGAATAATTGTGAATTTTGAACTTCTTAGTTTGAATTTTTATATTTTTGAGAATTTCACATTTGAGTGCATATGTATTTTATATATATTTTAGCATGTGACTTTTCCTTATGACTTCCAAACATTCTCAGTGTTATTTATCTCCCCCTTTCTGTATTATCTTCCTTTCTCCACACTGGATAAGGCAATCCCCACCCCCAAACCCAGCACCTGCATCCTGCAATTATACTCTTCATCTAGAACCAGGTAGTGGGAGGTTCACGAAGTCACCACAGGGTTCCAGATTGAAGGATGCTTCTTCATCCTGTACTATTTGAATTGTATAGCAGAAGAGATTGCATTTTTAAAATGTAACCTTGAGGCTGGAGAGATGGCTCAGTGGTTAAGAGCACTGACTGTTCTTTTCAGAGGACCCGGGTTCAATTCCCAGCACCCATACGGCAGTTAACCACCATCTGTATTCCAGATCCAGGGCCTCCATCGCTCTCTTCTGGTCCCCTCAGGCACTACGTGTATGTGGTGTATACACCCACACAGACACACACACACACACACACACACACACACACAGAGAGAGAGAGAGAGACAAGGCATCCAGACACATAAAATTTTTTAAAATCTCGAAAAATAAAAGATATATAAAAATTAAAAGTAATCATACACTTTATTAGTCAGAATTTGTCCAAAAGATATATTTAAAGGTAGAGCAGTTGGGATTTCATAAACAGCATTGGTCAGTTCAGGGGATAATGATCACTAAGAGTTTAGTAGTCATTTAATAAAGTTATATTAATTACAAAGATGATTACATAAGTTGAACAAGCATGAGTGACTATGCTGGCCCCACTCAAGTCATAATGCATATTCAATGTATATATGTAATGTGTGTTTGTGTATGTGTGTGTGTGAAGAAACAATCTCAGTGAGTTTTCTATGCTTTACAGGGCTCATAGGTATTAGGTGTGAGCTGCAGAGGAATGTGAGTGAAGGGACATTAGCATAGATCAGGGTCCCTGGGAGCTGAGTGATGGTCTGCCCAAATGCGAGCCCGTACCCAATCCACAGAACATATGAGTGTGACTTGGAAAACGGGTCTTAGCAGATGTAGCTACTTTAAAGATCTTGAGATGAAGAAATCAAGTTAGAATACCCAACGACCCCTAACTCCAGGGTCACGTGTCTTTATTAGAGTACAGCAGAAGATTTGGCAGTTAAGGGAGACGGCAATGTGACCAAAGAGACATGTGGCCACAAGCCAAAGAATACTGCTGACCACCAGAAGCTAGACAAGGAGAAGAATGGGTCTTCCCTAGAGGCCCAGAAGGACCGTTACCCTGCTTGGTTTTGAAGTTGTAGTTGCCATAAAGGAAGAACACATTACTGTTGTTTGAACCCCCTGGTCAGTGACAACTTTGTATGACAGTCCCGGGAAATGAGTTCACACTGGAGTGGCTTCCTCTTTATTTCTAGGTTTTATGAAATGATGATACTTGGTAATTCAACACTCTAAGGGAGTAGCCTGGAAAAAGGGCGGTGTATTGCCCGGACACATCATTTAAGGGTTGATGGAGGAAGGGGATTGATTATAGGGCTTGTCTCTCTGCTTGGAACCAACAGAAAGCTGCTCTCTCTGTAACTAATGATGGGTCTGAAGTTGCTGTGGATCAGCAGGACCAGAAGTGTGAAGAGAGCCAATGAGAGGTGGGTATGATCATGATCAAAATGGACCAAAAGCCACGGAGAAACTAGAATCCCTGTTTGACTCTCACTGCTTTGGACTCTGACTCTGAAACAAAGCTGGGATCTTTCTGCAAAGCTGGCAATACCTTTCTCCCAGCACTCCGTAGCTGGAGGAGTAAGGAGAAGGAAGGGGTCAGGAGGAGCTGTGGCCCCCTGAGAAGAATGCACTAGTCTACCAATGGCAGCGTGGATGTGGGCGTCACAGCATGAATGCTGATGTTTTGTCTCTGCCCTTCGGATTCCCCCAGAGATCTGTTGTAGACATGTATGGCCTGGAGCCAAATGAAGAAGATAATCCCACAAAAGAAGGCCCCAGAAGCTAAGTTGACCAGTGAAGAGCAACTGCCTAGTGCTGCTTCCAGGTTCTGGTCTCTGTCAGAGCATGCTCTAGGGACCCTTGGCAGAAGAGAGCAAGCAGCCTGCGGAACTTTCCGAGTCGTTCCTCCTTCCCTCATTGTTACCTGGTTTCAAACATCCACTCTTACACACAATCCCATGAATGAGGGATTAACTGACAAAATGTCATCTAAGAAGGTTGTGTTAGGGCATGACCTCCTTGCCTGCACTCTGCCACCAGCAGAGCGACTAGTGCATCAGCCAGGTTCCTTGGGTGAGTGAGGACATATCAGTACATTTGGGCTTGAATCGCTGGTCAGGGAATGTTTTAGGTTTTTGGTCTTGTTGCTGAGATAAAACATCTGGCAAAGGCAATTTACAGAAGGAAAGATTTTTTGATTCACAGTCTGAGGGTACAGCCCATCATGGTGGGGGAGGCATGGTTGCAGAAGCTTGAGGCTGTCGGCACAGCATCAGCAGTCAGGAAGCAGAGAGATGAATCTTGATCCTCCATCCTTCTCCTTTATACTCAGTCAGGGGCCCAAGCCCATGGAATGGTGTAACATGAGGGCTTGCTTGTTGGGGTTTCATGGGTTTGAGCCCCATGTTGGGTGCCAAGTGATGGTTGAGAGATTGGACGCTTAAAAATGGAATCCCACACTAGCTCAGAACTAAGAAATAGACAGGCATTTTTTAAGGGGTAAAACTTATGAAGTCAGGATTCTCTGCTTGAACAATGGATGAAGATGAGATCCAAAGCAAACCAAACAGCAAAACGGGGCCTAGGGGGAGGAGAGAAGGGCCAGATGGTGCTTCCACATCCGGGTAAATAGTCTATGCGGTCACACCCCAGTAGGTGGGTAATTACTAGTTATAAACCTTCCTGCAGCAGAATGGTGAGGTCCACAGTTAAGGTAGGTCTTTCCCACACCGATTAGCCTAAATTAACCAGTCCCTTACAGGCATGCGTAAAGGCTTATGTCCTACGTGGCCAACTTGTGTCAACAAAATTGACCATCAAAGGGAATTTCTGCAGGTGGGTGGTAACTTGAGAGTAAGTGGTTGTCAGGTGGACAGAAGGCACCTTGGGGCTTAGCTTCTGTCCTCCCTGGCAAGTCAATGGGGTCCTAGTCCCTGTGACTGAGATGCAGCTGCCTACAAGCTTGAGTGCCTGCTTGGTAGCCTGACTCCCATATCTATGGTCAGACAAGAAGAAAGATGAAGAAAACCTTACCTATTCTAGCTCTCCAAGGGAGCTACTGCCAGTATTTTGGTGGGACCCTCTCTTGTCTTTTTCCTAATTCTAGAATTCACATCTTTAAAAAAGAGAGAACCAAACATTATATGATATTTTGTAATTGTTTTTCTCATCACCAATATCTCTCTGTGTTATCATTTATGCCGGTTGGAATTTCTTATGTTGATCTTCCCTAGTGTATATTTAGAGTGGCTAAGAGACAGGTAGAAGTCCGACTACTGAGGTTCAAATCCCACCCACACTTCCTGCCTGTGAAAAAATGAGCAAGTAAACAAACTTTTCTGTCTTTTTCTCCTTTGTAACAGGGCTGTGCTAAAGAGCAGTCAATTTCACATGCATGAGGCACAAAGACAAACTTTTGAAATATTATTGTTTAACTGATATTTTGTTATTTAGATTATTTTCAGTTTTCTCCAGTCACATAAATACGCTGCAATGAACTTATTCACTGCACTCTTGCTTCCAAAGGAAATATGCATGGTTATGGAGCAGAATCTTATCCAGAGTAAGCCATACCTAAGTAGACATTGAGTGTTCATATGTAGAAAGCACTGTGCAGAGCAGGGAGGTAGGAAGTGTGCGTGCGTGCATGTGTGCGTGTGTGTGTGTGTGTCGGGTATGGGGTGGCATGTGCACAGGTCCAGTGCTGTGTGGCAGGCCTGACACAGGGAAAGACTTCAGGAGCAGAAAGAGAAGAGAGAACACTTGTAGCTAGGGTCAAAGCTGCCAGGGAAAGAGAGGCAGGCTGCTGCTTCTGCTCCTGCCACCTCCCACATTCCCACATCACAATTCCAAACGGTCTCTGGTGGGTGGAGAATTTGTTACCTCGCAGAAGAACACCCAGGGCTGGGTTCCAAAGTTAGAAAGTGGGATATGGGCATACTTTGAAGACCAAATATTTAGGAAATAACTTTTTCTGGAAAGGAAAAAACATATTAATAGCTGAAAAGAGAAGTGGGAGATGGAAGCGAAGCAGCATGGAGGTCACATTTGCCTGTTAGGTTTCCTTCTCACAGAAAGGTCAGGCAGTCAATCAAACCTGTGACCCCCCAACACACAAGCGCTTGGTTCTCAAGTCCATGGTATTTTGTAAAGTATATTTTGCAGTCAGTTCTTGAAACTCTACCCCTGCCATGTCACCCCTGGCCATCCTCTCAGCAGAGAGCAGTATAATACAAGAAACATGAATTTGGTGTCAGATTCTCCTGGGCTAAGTCCCAGCTGGGTGCCCCTGGCCATGGAACATGAGTTTTAGTTTCCTTCAGAAAAGAATAAATTCCTTTATTTCTGTAAAATAAAGACAATAATCCTTAACTTATGATGTAGCAGTGAGCAGTCAGCGAGGCAATGCCTGTAGAGCATTATCTACGGCTGACACAGAGCATGTGATGATATTAGCCACCACTCTTGTGCTAGAAGGTGCAGTGGAAACACAGACCAATTCTATTATTGCTTATGCAATCAGCTACACTCGCCCTTGAGATGTAGTCCCATAATCCCCCTAAATGGGGCTGTGTAATTTCTAACTTCCTTTCTCAGACTGGAGGCCGAAAGTTGGGCAATCACACACCAGGATGGCAAGGATACACCCCTTATTAATAATAACAGCAGCAACAATTAGATCCCTATTGACATAGAATAAAGATGATAGGGTTTGATACCTGTCCCGGGGTGGGGGGCTCACATTTTAATCTGGCGCAAAAACCACTGCACAAAGAAAAATGAGGAGTGTTAAGGTTTCAGGTCTCAAGCAGTGGCCAGGGAGGCAATCTGAGATGTGCAGTGAGTGGTACTCCTTCAACCATTCACTCAACGTGAATGTATTAGGAACCTGATACCTGCCATATACTGCTCTACATACTGATGAGCAAAATGGACAAGAACCGCTGGTGGGTGGTGGGGGTGTCAGGCTGCAGTGTTTCCTCGGGGTAAGATCAAGATGGGGGTCACTGAGGTGAACTCTGAGCAAGGTCTCCAAGGAGTGAAAGCATCTTCTAAAGATGCAAGGAACAGTGCAGGAAGTAGGGACAAGTAGAACAGAGGACAAGAGGTTTGTGTGTGCAGGGTGAGGGGGTCACGTCTGGCGTGCAGCAAGAGGAGCAGCAAGAGCATAAAATAGGGGGGAGAACGGTGATAGAAGTCGTGTGTAGCCACAGTCTTTGTAGGTTAGCGTGACTTTTACTTAAGTGACAGGCCATTGGATGGTCTGGGTTAGAACAGCACCATTTTAAGCGGGTTGTTCCGTGCCTGGGGAGAGGAGGCTGACCAGAGAGAACCAGCTACTGGCTCAGCCCCAGAAGGGGGCAGCAGAAAAAGTGAGTGGAGGTTAAGCTGCATTTTGTCTAAGGTGAATTCCATGATGTGAGATCGCAAGAGAAATCAAGCCAAGATGACTCCGGGGTTCTTCCATGAGCAACTAGAGGGGTCAGCTGAGTTGGGGGAAGGCTGTGTGAGGAGCCTGGATACATGATGTTTCATTCTCAAGGAGAGGGCAAGTTGGCTGGCGTCAGAGTCAGAAGAGAGGGTCTAAAATGAAGATTCACAGCTGGCAGAGCCCCTTGCTTAAAGTCACCTGGAGACAGGGAGCAAGGCTGTCTAAGGGCTGATATCTAGACCGGGTTTCCCAGTGATAGGCCCTCCCAGAATGGGCTCACCAGCCCCATCTAGAGGGTCGTCCCTGCAGGAGGTGCTTTGGATATTAACTGTGACAGCGGGTGTTGGAGAGAAGTGCTTCATAGCTCCCTGCCAGGGTGGCAGAAATAATTAAGAGAAGTAGGTAAAGGTACACTGGCAGAACACGTGCTTCGCCTGCCCCCAAGGAGGGAGCAAACCTGGCTGTATTAATCTGTTCAGACATCTGGGCACCACCGCTGCCTGGCCCACGAGGCTCCGCCTCTTGGGCTCTTTTTCTCTCCCCGCCCATCTGCCCGTCCTCGCCTGTAAGTGTCACTTCTACAACCGTTCTGATTGTAATTGATCAACAGAATCACGGCTCATTTTGCTGTTTCGTTCGGTCGGTGTGAAAGAGGCCGGGGAGTTGGGCACATTGTATTCCGTGTTCCCGGGATTCCCCTCCCAGGCCTCGCTGGCGTGGCGGTGCTCTCCCCCCCCCCGCACCTCAGCCCGGGACGCGCGGGAGCCGCGGTGGACCTAGGGTGGGTGGGGGTCTGCAGGCCGAGGCCAGGCGCCTGGAGGTGTGTCCGCGCCCGGGGTTCGCTCCCCGCCGTCTCGCGGCCAGGGCTTCTCGCGTGGCGCCGCCGCTGCACTCGGGCTCCGGTCCCCACCGCGCGCCGCCGCCACATCTGGAAGCGTTCAGCGCGTCTGCTCCGGCGCGCCGGGCGGGCGAGCGGGCGGGCGCGGGCAGGGGCGGGCGCGGGCGCGGCGGGGCTGGAGGGAGGAGGGAGGCCGCGCCGCGCTCTCGCGCCCGGTGTCTCCCTCTCGCTGCCTCTGCAGAAACAGCTCCCTGCCAGAACGGCGCTCGGCGCGGCACGGCCCGGAGCGGCGGCGGCGCTTCCCGCGGGCTCGCCCTCAGGTGTTCACCGCTGCCGTCGCCGAAGAACGCGGCTCGGGGCCTCTCGGCGATCGCCCTGGGCGGGCCGGAGACGCCTCGGCCCCCTGGCGGTTCGGGGTCCACCCCGCGTCGCGGGCCCACCGCTCTCCCTTGCCTCGCCTTTGCGCCTCTTCTTGCTTTGCCTTTCCATTTATTATTATTATTGTTATTTTTTTTCAAATGGTGTAGCCGCCAGAGGTGCGGTGCTAAATTCTTGGAAGGGGCCCGGATGTACTGAGGATGCATTACAATCTCACGAAAGGAGGCGGTAGTGGAAAGCAGCAGTTTTTGGTGTTTGGTGCAATAATGGGGATCAGGTAATCAGCCGAAGGGAGCAAGAAACACTGCGGATCCACGGCTTCCTCGATTTGCGCGAAAGCCGCCACCGGCCTCGGAGGAGGGATTCATCCAGACCCGCTCGCGGCTGTTGCTGCATTTCTTCCTCTTTGTGGCTTCTCCTTTCCAAGCAGTTTTTGGCCAATGGTCAATGAAAACACGAGGATGTACGTTCCGGAGGAAAACCACCAAGGTAAGCGGGACCCCATCGCCGCACCCGGCTCGCCCGTAGCTGCCCACGGCGGGTCCCCGTGGAGCTGCCCGCGCCGCGTGCGCGAGGGGCGCCAACGCCGCGCGCGGGAGCCCGCGGGAGCCGGCCGAGCCGCCGTGCGAGCCGGAGCGGAAAATTCCCGCCCCTCCCCCTCCGCGGCCGGCCTTCTTCGGAGCATGTGGTTCCCATGAAATCCCGGGCGAGGGGGAAAGTTCCCCAAGTGTCGGCGCTGCCTGCGTTTCTCGCCTTTGCCTCGAAAGCCGGCCGGCCGGCCGCCCCGGCCACGGCCAGCTGGCGAGCGGCTGCTTCGGGGTCCTTCGCTCTGCCGGGGCGCGGCAGGGAACGCGCAGCGCGCGTGCACCCCGCGGAGACCAGCCCAGTGCCGGTGGCCCCCCAGGCTGCCCGGCGTCCACTCTTCCAGGCGCCACTTCCTCGGGCGGTGCGCTCCAGGTCGCGGGTGGGGAGTGGGGGTGGGGGCTGCAGCTGTGCATCTCAGCGCGCCTCCTCTCTCCATCTCGGCTCCTTGGCTCCTCAACACCGCCCACCTCTCCACTGCCATTGACCCCGAGCGAGCCCACACCAGGTGTGTTATTGTTGTCACTCCTGTGTAGACTCACACCTGAGGATGGAAGCAGCTAGAAGCCCAGTGATGTGTGGGCTTCGCTTTTTCATGTTTTCAGAGAACCAGGAAAGGGTGTGACTAGCTCTGAGGCTCCATACTTAGTGTTCTCTAAGCATCTCCATGCTGGGCATCAAGTGTCTCCAGCTCCCCCTCTGATGGTAAAAGGCTTCCAGGTAACTCCCCACTTCCTGGAAACTTTCTCCCTCTGCGTCTCAGTCTCCATCGACAAGTTACTATTTTGACATTGCTCAGTGATTAAGGTGATGAAGCTGAAGTGTGCTGTAGTCTCAAGATGCCCCCTTCTCTTCGCCCTCAGAGCTACCATTGCTCTTCCACATTGTGCCTTCCCTTGCCTTGCCAGGTTACTTCCGAGTGACTCTCCATAGCTCAGCCTTGTAGAAGTAGTATCCAGGCCTGGCATCCAGCCCCTTCGCCCTTTGCCCTATCATCACCATTTGGGGACAGGGCCATTGCCTTTGCCGATTAGGGCTATTGGGGAGCTGCTTAGCTGCCTGGTCTTTATCTGGAAGCTGATTTGGACTCCCACTGCCTTTCTGCTTCCCATCTTGGGAGGCAGTGATGGGATTTTGGCCTCCTTAAGAAGAAAGACTTGTCAAGGGTCATGGATACTGGTCTTTTATGTCATAAGGGCAATCTCTGTCTCTGAGTTACCTACCTTCCTCGTTCATCTGTCCTGGAACCACTTTCCTAGCTGATGGAGTTCTGGATGGATTAGGAGGAGAGAATGAGACACAAAAGAAAGGGTGATATTTTTGAAGAGTGGGGGTGGGCTAGATCTCTCAGGTTTGGCCATGTCCTTAGTCTAAGCAACTTGATAGAGAACTCAGTAGTGTTGTCCTAGCTATTACTACCGAGTGCAAGACATCTTTGTAAAGCAGCTATGCCCATAGTTTGCCAGGTCTCCCAGAAGTGTAGAATAAACCCCTTCTTAGCTAACTTCCTTACTCTGCCTTTCTTTTGCCACTTTGCTTCTCAACATCATTCCCAGGCCCCTTGCAGGGAGCAGTCATTAAATGAAGGTGCAGCAACCCCATAGGTTCTGGAGGAGGATGTAGTAGGGGAAGAGGAGGTAGCAGTGGCCAGGAACTCTACCTTTCCAGCAGGAAGGCAGCAACCACTATAGCAACCTGGATGGTACTCTCTCTCTCAGAGCTGCAGCGGTTACATAATTCACAGGAGCACTTTCGCCTCCATCCCTAGATGCGGTCCTTAGGTAAAAGAGCCCCAGGGTCCTTGTCCCCCTCTGCCTCCCACCTTCTTTTCGTTGATTGGTTGGGCTTTTTGGAGGGTTGGGGAAGGTGGTAGAGGTGGGAAGGACAGGCCTGGAGGAGTGTGAATATTTACAAGAAAGAAGTGGCTGACTTAGTAACTCATGGGTGATGAAACATAGTTGGGGGCTAGAGTTTCCGAAGGCAGAGAGAACAGGAGCCAAATGATGACCTCAGAACAGCAGCGGTGACCAATCAGAGCGGGAGAAGCAAATAAGTTGCCAGGTGGCTGTTTTCTTCTCTCCTGACTGGTTTGTAAGGACTGAATGCATCTCCTTCCCACAGCTTCTCAGTGAGCTGTGTGCACCTATGAGTGAAGAGGTTCAGACTGTGGCGGTCAGAGGCCAGTACCTTGAAACAACCTGGACGTCAAGGCAGGGAAGGGCTCTGCTTTCAGGCTTCAGACTGGAGGATATACACCCAAGCTGCGCCTCACTTCTGGTGCCCCGTCAGCTCTGGTCCCATTCCAGCCTACCACTTTTCTGGGCTGCTTACCCTGTGTAGGCTCCAGCTAGCAAATGAATTTCTTAATACTCAATCATTTAACAGAGAAACATCAGAATGTCCCCTATCTGCTGGAGACAAGGCAGAGGAGAGGGGGAAACACACTGTGCTTTTCTTTAAACCACTTAGCCATATAAGCAAGTAGTAATTATTTAAAATAAAGTAATAATACAATGATCACAGTTAACTCTTCTTACATGGTCTGAGAGTTGCACGTCCTGTGAAGGTTAGAAGACTTGACATCAGTTTCTCTTTCTCTGCAAGTTTTGTGGGGGAAGCTGGAGTAAGGGGGCTTTTTGAATTCCAAATGCTGTTCCTGGGAATGACCCACACAGTGCAAGAGAATTAATAATTATTTATTTCCATAGAACACATAGAATGATGGTTAAGAGATTGCATAGGACTTAGTGCACCTCACCCTGGGTGTTATGCAAAGGAATGTTGACAATACATTCTTCTAAAATGGTTTGTGGAATCTTTTTCCCCATTTAAATTTCCCATTTAGTAGAGACTCATTCCGGGAGAGCGGATGCCACAAGGATAATAGTGATTTGTCAACACAGTGGTGAGCCACTAGCTCCCCCCCCCATCTCTTAGAGTCTTGGAAAAGGTTTAGGATTGTTAAATTGCCTCTTCTCCTCTTCTACCCAAAACTGCTTTGGGTGGGCTCTTCTGTGAATAGGGTATACTAAAGAAGCCCAAGGGGATACCAGTAGAGGTTTCTGGGGCCTTGCTTATCTTTGGGTATACTCCATAGTATATAAGTAGGAGTTCATTGCAAGGGCCTGGATGCATAACTGACCATTAATCTTGCAGGAACAGACTCTTCCAGACCAGCCATAGATCTGACTTCTGACTCTCCCAGTAGGTGGCGCTACAGGGCTTAAGAGTCAGGCCATGGTCTCCAGGGCCATGGAGATGAGGAAAGACATTGGGAAGATGGAGAAGCTGTTCCCTCAGGGCCTGGTGCAGAGGATCTTACAGAGCAGCTTGTGTCTCCATGGCACTGTTCACCGGAGGCCTTCCAGAATGAAGGAGGCCCCGAGTCCCTCCACGGATCTTCCCCTTTGGATTGCTGGGCTCCATTGCACTTTCTTACCTCAGACTCCTGCTTACCTGGTCTGTAGACTCCCACAGAGAGAGCCTCGAGGGAGCCTTTGGATGGGGCAGCTGAACACATCATGGCCACATGTTGATTCCCTTCAGGATTTGAAAGGGATAGGCTAAAAACTAGTGGGCCCAAGGTCCCCAAGCCTGAGGCAACCTGAAGCTGGGGATGCAGGATGCTGACCTGTTTTCATCAGTGGCTCCACAGAACTTTCTTAGCTTTGTTAGGGGAGAACGAAGACAGCTGTGGGCTCATTTCCCAGCTGATTTCTGCCTCAGCCATCTCCTGCTGGGTGGTGGCAGGGAGGA
Source organism: Dicrostonyx torquatus (assembly GCA_028555095.1). Lineage (NCBI taxonomy): Eukaryota > Metazoa > Chordata > Mammalia > Rodentia > Cricetidae > Dicrostonyx > Dicrostonyx torquatus. The sequence goes on along the minus strand of JAQHUG010000007.1, from coordinate 16,908,334 downwards.
TCTGGAGACCTATGTAGGAAGCCCATTTTGATGTTCGTTGCTGTTTTCCAACTCTTGCTGTTCCCGTCTCTCTTCCTGCTGCCCCTGGTTTTGGAGTTGTTCTGGAAGATCCTAGAAGACCTGACTAAGAGGGCCTGAGAGTGACCGGTGGAACTCTCTTCCTTTTACAGTAATTCTGTCTGCCCGGTGTTCCAGCTCTGGGCGAATGCAGGGATTACTGGCCAGCAGCCAGCCACACCGGCTCTTTCTTGCTGTCTCCTGAAAAATGAAGATGCGTTTACTCTAGTACCCATTAAAGAAAGCCCATGGCCTGCTGGGGAAACATGGCCTGAAGACACGAGCAACAAGGCTGATTAGCAAAATAATCAGTTTAGTCTGATTTTAGATTCTGTCTTTTCTGTGGCTTAAGTTAATGTGGGGCACTGTGGAGGATAGCATAACCGAATTTTTTTAGGGGAGAAAAAGGCATGGGAAATTGTTTAGCAAAATATCAGGTGCTAAATACTTAGCGACATGCTAAACATCCTGCTAATGAAATGACATTTGGAGTCATGGCCATCAGCAGGAGAATAATTTAGTAAACACTTGTTTACTGGTCCTCAGGGCTGGGTAGTGAGCAAGATAAGTAGTGACAGGAGAGTGACAGAGCCCTCAGGGGGAAGGAGATGTATCTAGTGCCATTGCAAAGCCCAGCGCCTAGCTGCAGCCGGGCCTCTGGTAGACGGAGCAGAGGGGCGACACAGAGACCTGTGGAGCAGAAGCCTGTGTTTGCTCAACAGTTGACGGCAGCTTGCCCACACCTAGGCTTTGGTGACCGCATGCGGATGCAGGCCAGGAGGCCTCAGCAGACCAGAGCTGCTTCCACAGTTTGGAAACTCATGGAGGCAGTCGTTTGTCATGGCAACAAGTGAAGTGGAGCTGACTCTGTGTTTCCCCCCTTTTCTGCTGAATATGGGGGCCCTGGGGACATTCCAGGGCTTTGCTTATGTTCTCAATATGTGTTATGTGGGAGAGGGATCCCAGTGGGATAACGGGGGTGGCGTCCAGGATTACCTCACGGAAAGGTTAGTTGTGGGAAGACTGGTACTTTAGAAAGTCAAGGGCCCAGAATATGACAGAAACTGACTGCCCAGAGGCCTGGTTGACTGTGCTGTCTGCGGGGAGCTTGGAAAGGTCATAGGGAATGCAGTTGCTGCTTGTGGACTCCTCGGACTCAAGAAGGGAGTTAAGGTTCCACAAGGAGCAAGTCTGGAGCTCGGCAGCTGAGAGTCAAGCGAAGGTTGAAAATAGACCCTATTTTCCCCAGGGAACCAAGGCAATAGTTACGTTGGCTTTCAGCAGAGAATGAAGAAAGCAGGGGTTGACTGGCAAGAACTTGGCCCCCCTGTCTTTGCCCTTCCAAAACCTCACAAAACCTCCTTGTTACATTAACTGCTGGATGGTCTTGTGCTGTGTGCCTGTATGTGCATCTCTCTCTCTCTCTCTCTCTCTCTCTCTCTCTCTGTGTGTGTGTGTGTGTGTGTGTGTGTGTGTGTGCATGTTTGTACGCAGGGAGAGGAGGTAGAATTTCTGTGTTCATGCTCTTAGAAAGGCCTGTCAAATATGGAATAAATATGATGTCTCATCAGAGTTTGCTTTCTAGGCTCAAAGTAAAGGTAAAGGAACCTCAGAAAAAAATCTCATTTTCATTTGAGAAAATAGAGGCTCCAGAAGGGTCATTTGGCCCAGATGTGACTAGAAACTGTCCTAGGCTCTATTTCTCTCCTATGAGACTAGAAACTGTCCTAGGCTCTCTCTATTCCTCTCCTTTTCCTGACCTCTCTCAAGGCGGGTGAAGCCTGCTGTGTAGAGTTTCAGATTGGGCTTTGTGTAGTGAGCATCTCTACCTCTCCCTCTTCTTGGATCTCCTGCCTCCACTTAGGTACTGTCTTAAATTAATGCCTGAGGCATTAGATTTTAGGAACAGAGTTGAGAGGGGGTGGGAGGTATCTATCATTGGAAAGGCTTAAAAATAATTTCTTAAACTGCAGAGTGAAAGTCCATATGTGTCCCCAGAAACACAGAATCCAGGATTTTGCACCCCCTTCCTAGTAGATATGTCTCAAGTGTTTTGCGTTTGCCGACTCCCCATATGCACCAAGCTACTGGGGATGGAGAGGCACAGAGTACCAAAATCTGGGAAAGCAACACATTGAAGCCATGTTGACAGCATTTCACAAGTGTTACTGGGGGACTGAGATACTCCAGCATCTTAGAGATGAAAACAAACAAGAGTCTGAGTTAGACTGACTTATCCCCAAATAACCGAGAAGGAAGTGAAAAGCTAATTAAGATCAGTCTTGTGTTTTGGCACTGAGAGTTCTTGACAGCTGTCAGTCACTGTTGGTCAGTAGCATCCTAGGACTAATGCTCCATCAGTACTGCTATTCCAACTTTCGAGGGGCAGGACCTTTGGTGGGGGTGGGGTTACCTTATAGGGCTAGCTGCCATTCTGTCACTGACTCACAGATACAGCGCATGATTCCCTGCCTTCAGTTTCAAGTTCAAAGCCCAGTGGGTCAGTCTTCTGATGCATAGGTTATGTATAGATAAAAGGGGAACAGATACTACTTGTTGCTCTGTGTTCTTTCCAGCATCCAGTTTCCCAGACCTCTTCACCTCTGCCTTGTATAGAGGGACAGAAGGCTTGGAAAGGAAAGCTGTGCTTCAAAAATACACCATGATTTTAGAAAATGGACCAATTTTTTTAATGGCAAAGTTCTGGTTGTTTGTAGATAAAGAGAGGCAGTGATGTCATATGGTGCTTTAAGACACTTATCAAATAGAGAAAGGCTTAAGCGTCCATTTTAAGTTGCAGGATTAGCCTTTTAATTTCCTGAAATAAAAACAATCTCATAATCAGAAAGTATGCTGGGAAACTTTTGCATCTACTTTGCACCTTGTGCTTCCAGTCTCTGGTCCCAGAATCTGTAGAGCCGTCCATGTCTTCATTTTTATGTGAGGGCAGAAATGCCTGTACTGAAGCGTACTGACCCTTTTGTAGATAAGAAAGGGTCAGGAGTATTGCCTAATAGTTAATGAACACCCAGCATGGTCTAGGTATAATTCTTGGGGTGTCACATGCTTGTGCTTAGTGTCGCTCATCTTTATAATGAGGTGGCTATTCACAGCATTTCCCAGGAAGTTGAAAACTGTCTGCTGGGATTTTAAAATAGAGTAGATAAGGTTTGTTCTATTACTTTTCTATTGTTAGTCAGCTCTCAGTTGCAAAATAACTGCAGTAACCAACTTCTAAAGAGGGAAGGTTTATTTTGCTACAGAGTTTCAGAGGTCTGGTTACCTCTGTGGTCTGCTGGCTCAGTTGCTTTGGGGCCTATGGTGAAACAGGACATCACAGCAGGGAGTATGTGCAGAGCAAAGCTTCTTGCCTCATGGCCAGGGGAAGCACAGAGAAAAGAAGGGGCTAGAGTTCCAATATCCCCGGCAAGGACAAGCTCCAATGACCTACGGTCCTCCCACCAGGTCCCACACCTTCAAGTATGGCTGAAGGCTGATAAGCAAACCTTCAACACCAAGGTCTTTGGGGACATTTCAGATCAAAATGATAGCACTTCATGTGGGGAAGAACTGAAAGAAATCTGTTCCTCCCTTTGGGAAACCGTCTGTGGCCTCATAGAGGTGTCCTCAGATTTGTTTTTGTTTCTGCTGTAATGATGTCAAGGATGAAGAACTGAAGGCTGGGGCGTCTATAACTGGACACGGGCCTTTCTCTGGCCTCTTTGCCCTTTAGCCATGTTCTGGCTAATGACTTAGTCCACAGTTTAGTTTGGTTAGGATTAGTTCTAAGCCTTATGGAAGTGTGGCCTTCTTCTAGCCTGTTCTAGGATAGTTCTTGGTGACCCTCTGGAGGAATGAGCACCCTCTACTCTCCAGCAGCCTTCTAGTACGTGACCTTGCCATGAACTTCCAGCGTCATGCATTATATGTCTAAGCTTACTTAATTTTGTTTGTTTATTTATTTGGTTATTTGAGACAGGCCGGCCTAGACTTTCTATGTAGCTGAGGCTAACCTTAAGCTCCTTATCCTTCTACCTGAGCTAGGATTAGAAGCGTGTGCCACCATGCCTGGATGTTTATTTTTAAATAGCATCTTTGTTGAGATATAATTCATATGGTATAACATATATTCACTTAAACATGGCTTTTAGAGTATTTAATAGAATTTTAAAATCATCTTTACTGTCTAGTTCCCAAGCAATTGCATCTATTTCAAAAAGAAGTCAAGTACCCTCTGGTCAACATACTTCATCCCTGCTCCAGCCTTTGGCACCCAAGAATTTACTTTTGTTTCAGTGGCTTCTTCTGCTCTGTTCTATTGACAGCAATAATAATTCTACAAGTGGAGCTCTCCATGTAGATAATACACGGTAAAAACATAGAAATGTTGGAATGTTTGTGATAATCTGTGTGACTGAAAAGGTAGAGTCTAGGTCATTTTGGGGTGGGGTTAACAGACATGATCCCAGCATGGAAAAGGGAAATGGACGCAAACTCCCATCCCTAACCATGAAGCTATTTCAATTTATACCTTCCAGGAAAGGGAAAAATCCATTTTTTCCCAATGAAGTGTCATTGTGTATATCAACCACACTCCAGGGCAGTCCCCATGCCCAGGCATAGTTGGCCAGTGCAAAACAGACATTGTGTGCGCTCGCGCTTTTGTTTTGGGTTGACTTAAGTGTGTTTTTGGTTTATTTTGATGGTTTTATTTTTTGGCTGTTGTTTATTTTTGATTTTCATTTTTTGTTTTGAGAGATGTTTTAGAAGGTAGAGAGGTGGGGAGGATCTAGAAGGAGTTGGGAAAGTGAAAAGAATTTAAGCAAAATATGTTGAATGAAAAAATTGGATAATAAAAAAATTAAAAATTGCAAAGAAAATTAAGTGGGTTTAAATATTTTCATGTGTGTTAATAATGCTAGGTCTGCAAGACTTACAGATTACTATGATCTTTTAAAATCTGTAATGTAATGTCCGTAAGCCAGTGGCATTGACTTTATTCACAATGCTATGCAACCATCACCATTCTAAAACGTCTTCATCAGACAGTATTTCCCTATGCCCCAACTCCTTCCCTTAGTCTGATGACATTTAAGCAACTTGCTCTGTGTATGAATCTGCTTATTCTAGATACTTCCTGTAAGCTTTGTTTTGTCTGTGGCTGGCTTGCTTAGCAAAGTGTCTTCAAGGTTTAATCATGCTGTCGTAGCATGTGCTGGACGCCATACTTCCTTGTTGCTGAATACTCCTTGTCCATCCCAGGTTCCTTAGCTTCTCATCTGTTGGTTATTTGGATGTTTCCACTTGTGGCTGTTGCTATAATGCTGTGCAGTAGTTTGGGACACAGGCACATATTTGATTTCCTTTGGGCCTGAACCGTAAAAATAATTGTACTGGCTATCTCCCTATGTGGCTTCCCAAGTTTGATTCCCTTTGCGTGAGATTATGGCCTTAGGAAATGCCACTGTGTTAGGAGCGAGGGTCCAGTGTGCCACTCGGTGCCCAATACACATATCTGAGATTCCACACTGAGTGTTTGACAGTTGAACAGCTGCTTTCTGTTGAGGACTGGTTATCCCTGCCCAAATCCCAAAATAATGGAGATCTCACCTCGAGTTCAGCTCTCGCTTCCATGCTCACTGAGCTCTGTAACTCAACAGGAAATGGATATTGGCAAGACAAAGCTATTTCATCTGTTCCTGCTCTCTTCCGGTCTCAGTGGATTGTGTGCACCAGTGTTGGCTGAGTGGTGTCATGTGGCCTGGTTCATGAAGGTTGCTGCCTCTGGCTGTAATGCTGCCTTTGGGGAGAATAGCTTCTTAGGGCTCTTAAGTGGTGCGTGTCAGCTAGGAATTAGGCAAAGAAGAACTCTCTCTCTCTCTCTCTCTCTCTCTCTCCGTCTCCCTCTCCCTCTCGTGTGTGTGAGTGTGTATGTTTGTGTAGTTGATCACGAAAAAAGAAAATCATAAAGGGAGAGAGCCAGGCTGGCACACCAAGGGAAATAGGGGCATGTGCTATGGAGTGATGAGCAAGTGACCCTGAAAGCCACTTTCCAAACTTGGGGTAATCATTAAATTGATTAATAAATTAATTATTGACATGATTAAAAGTGAACATTTTACTTGAAAGTAAAAATTTACTTATTGTTCTTCTGCCTCTGAATTTAGTACTTTGATGCCAAGGAAAGAGGAAAGTACTCATTGCTTCCTTGGCTGTGTCCCTGAGTGTAGCGGTGTCTGAAGACCTGTCTGTGCATGTAGTTTGACCCCCACACTAGTAGATTTTGTGGCGGGGGCTCTGCCTTCACTTCCCTCCCTGCTCTTGAGTACAGGTGCATCTGGCCCTGTTCAGAGCTGGAATGTGGTCGCTTGGGTTTGTCTAGGTTGATGATCTGGTTGTCCTCTCTAGCTTTAGGAGAAATTCTGGGGATCCAAGTGGGTTACAGTGACTCAGAACTCATGTTTGGTCTACATTGGACAGGATCTTACACTCTGGTTTTCAAATATTTAAAAGGCTAAAATTTTGACCTCTGCCCAACTATCTGCAAGACCAGGAGATCAGCCGTTTGAAGCTGAACTGCCTGTGAAATGTTTCTGAGAATGTGGTATCTCAGACCAGCTGTGATGAAGACAATCCTAAACAATTCTCCAAGTTCCACCCAGAATGGGATGGTTAATCATTCACAAGAAGTCACAGGGCATCATTTTCTTCCAAGGCAGTTTGTTTATGGGATCTCGGGCTTCAAGGACTGTAGACATCTCTTCTGCTAACAGATAAGGCATCTACCCACATACACAGACACACATACTCTTCAGCTGTTTGGAAACACAGACTAGGCTTGATGTTACAAGAAGGTAAAGGTCTCTTAAAAATGTCCAGTGACTTAGTAATAAAGTGCTTCCTAAGTTCTTATCTTTAGTTCCATGGATTAATGTATTTCCTAGTCCTGATCAGAGAAGCTTCTTTGTATAGGTAGCTGGCAATTAATACAACTGGTCAACCTGCAGAGAATAAGAGTCTGTGGAGTGCTCAGCTCTAAATGATACATCTGTATCCTACCCCATTCCCCCCAAATCTCAAGGATCATTGAGGAAGAAGGGTACAAAGATTGTCATAGCCAGAGGTAGTTGACATCTTCAGTGAAACAGTGTTGCCAGGCATAGCAGCACCGTCACACATGAACTCACAGCTGCTGTGACTACATGCACAAGACCTGAACACGATCAAGCCAGCCAAAATCCGAGCGTGGCTGGAGGAGGTACTCATGAAGTCCTTCTCTGCTGAGAAGAGGGGAAAGTCAGTTTTCTTGAAGGATTTGATCCCTGAGAAGGTATCCATGCATCAAAGGCTGGCCCTATACCCATGAGCATATAGCAGTACTAAATGAACTTAATGGATTTAATTTTTTTTTAAAAAAAGTATATCTAGTTGGGAATGAAAAGTAGTAGGGGGTTGGTAGAGGAGCTATTGGAGGGGAGGAAGTGAGGTACTGTAGTTGTTTTTTTTCTACTCTTTGGGGATCCACCACCAAGCTCCCAAATAAATACACTGAGACTCATTCTTAATCATGAATGCCTGGCTGCCTTTGTTTGGCTTGGTTGTTTCTAGCCCGCTCTCCTAACTTAAATTATCCTGTTTCTTTTTTAACTACATTTTGCCTCTGGGCTTTTTTACCTTTCTTGATTCTATGTATCTTTCTTTCCTTCTTACTCCACAGCTGGCTGGGTGGCTGGGTGGCTGGCCCTGGCATCCTCCTTTCCTTCTTTGCTCACTGCTCCCCCTTGCTCTTTTCCCTAGAGTTCTCTGCTTATTTATTCTCTCTGCCCACCAGCTCCAGCTATTTCTCTCACCTGTCTAGCTATTGGCTGTTCAGCTTTTTATTAGAACAGGCAAAGTAACACAGCTTCACAGAGTTAAACAAATGCAACATAAAAGAATACAGTTGCATCATTAAACAAATATTCCACAGCATAAACAAATGTTACATATCTTAAACTAACATTACACAACAGGGTAGCTTTGGTCAAAGTACATTATATGTGTGTATGAAATTCTCAAACACTAATTAATAAAACGAAGGATCCAATCTGACCAGTTTGACAGAATGGGACATAGAGGAGAGGCAAACATTCCTGACATAAAGAGCAGTAATGTGTTCATGTGTTTATGGTGCAAACATTGAGTTTTAAAGGACTAGCTAGCTGAGGCTGGTTAACATGCAGGGCCTGTACACACCTGATGGGAAAGAAGTTGGGGAGAACATGAATGACTGTCAAAGGCCCTTGTGTGAGGCTGGGGCACTTGCTCCCATTTGGTAGACAATGGAAAGACATTCAAAGTGAGTGACTGGTATGACTGAAAGTGAGGCAGGCTAGCCAAGGCTGTGTGCAGATGCAGTCCCGTTCTGAGGCTCTTGGCACTGTTCAGGCAGGACAAAAAGGAGAGATTTCCCCAGGGCACAGCCAGAGGAGTGCCTTCATGTAGGGAATCCAGCGTGTGTGCAGAGTAGAATTCTTTTTAAGAAGGTCTGAACTGGTGGCTCACAGTAAAGTGCTTATTATGTAAGTACGAGGATCCGAGTTTGGATCCCCAGCACCACGTACAAGCCATGTGCAGGAATATGCGTGTGTAATCCCGTGAAAGGGCAAATGGCTTAGACAGGTGGATCCCTAGAGTCTGATGGTCCCTAGAGCCAGCTAGCTACTCTCCTTGAATCAGTGAGCTCTAGGTTAAGCGTGAGACTTTGTCTCATACAGTAAGGTGGAAAGCTGGAAAGATGGCTTAATGGGTAAATGCTTGCTGTGCAAACACGAGGATCTGAGTTAGGCCCCAGAGGCATATAAAATACTGAGTGTGGTGGTGAGCAACTAGAACACAGCACTTGGGGCACATAGACACGAGAATCTCCTGTTCACCCAGGCATCTTGGCTAGTCAATGGATGAGCTCCAGGATCGGTGAGAAACCCTTGTTCCGGAGAGTAAAGTGGAGAGTGACGCCTGGCTTAGACCTCTCTCTCTCCACAGGTGCACTAACAGCACACTCACAAGTGTGCCTATGCATTCATAACACACACACACACACACACACACACACACACGAAGGTGATGGTTTGAAGCCATAGAAATGATAACATTGCTAGGGAGAGAACAAAGGAAGAATTATGCAGGGTTGAGATGGAGCCCTTGTTACAGACAAGGAAGAGGAAGCAGTGGTAGTAGTTATGAGGCAGGAAATAGCTTTCCTCCTGCAGGGTTAAAATGGGATGATGTTTCAGGCACCAATTCACTGTCAGTGTTGGGTGAAAGGGGTGGAAGGGAAGGGCGGTGGGAAAACTCCCTAGAATTGATGATTTGGATATCATTTGGTCGTCAGTGGTCTTTAGAGTAGAGATGCTGTCCAGTTAGACTCTACACTAGGACCTATCTTTCAAGGATTTTGTCTGTTGGTGAGTGAGAAGTCATAGGATGGGTGGAAAGGAAGAAGAAGAGACCTGTTGGTGAGGAAGGTCTGGGAGGAGAACGTAGATAGAAGTTATGGGCAGGAGTGGAAGCATCATCCCAAGAAAGTAGGATGGGGTCTGCTTTCAGTCACGGTATGAGCCATCCCAAGGTGAGGAAACACGGAGTGCTATTGCAGGGAGAGCTGAAGCTTGCCCATTTAGGCCCTCAGGAGGAGTGCTGGATGTGGGGGGATGGGGCAGATGGAGTATGGGCTGAGGCCAAAGAAGATGGAACAGACAACAGCCAGAGGGACTTTTAGGGATATCCAGAGAAACCACTAAAGCTTCCCAAGTCCCCGAGAGAGCTGGCTTGTTCTAGAGGCCAGCATTTCTAGAGAAAGCCTTCCCAGTACTGTGTGGCCAAGTGAAACAAGTGCTAGCCAGGCCAAATGGGCAGACGACTCTGGTTCTTATAGGAGTTAGTGTAGGAGAATTGGGATGGCTCAGGTCACGTGAAGTGGCTGGTGGGGTGGGGTCACAGAACAGAGTCTGCTGGCAGAGGCTTGGGATTTGAGCTACACAATCTGCCTCTTTCCATGGTCATGACCTTCCCATGGTCAGGTAGCCCGCTGACATTCTCTGAGTGAATATACAGGATAGGAAGGGTTTTACTGGGAGGCACAGAACACAAGATGACAAACCTGGGAAACAGGGTGGTTGTGGTTTCAGGAATCTTAATTGCCCTCCAAAGGTCCATGTATTAAAGGTGCTCTCTGCTGGCACTTTAGGGAGATGGTCCCTTTAAGAGGTAAGGGCTAGTGGGCAGTCTTTGGGCCATTGGATGCATGCCCTCCAAGGGAGTCCTGGGCCTCTGGCCCCAGCTCCTTTTTGACTTCTTGGCTGTCGGGTGAGTGGGTTTGAATTGCCATCTGCTTCTGACACTGGTCAACATTAATGCACCAACTGACCCTAGGCTGAAACCTCAACACCTGTAAGCCCAAACCTTGCTTTCCTTTTTGTTAGCTGGTTAACTCAGGCATATGTTCCTGGCACAACTGCCTAGCCGTGAGCTCAGTGGTGAAGTAGGATATGTGTACAGATGTATGTGTGTATGTAAGCAAAGGCAGATGAAGATGAACTTCATTGCCCCGTACTTTGGCTTCCCCAGCATCTTCTAGATGGGGAAACCAAGGTAGAGTACATGGCTTAGAGATCGCAGGCGTGTTCAGGATGTGGATGGAAGGAAGCAGGTATCTGGAGAACTGCTGGAGGTGCATGTCAGACTCTAATCACATGATCTTCAACCGTGTGGCAAACATGATGACTTGGGAATGTGGACACAGACATTGCTCTGCTGGCCTCGGTCCCAGGAGTCCTGTGGGACAGGAGAGAATAATGTCCCAGAAGGTACACAGGGAGTACCATCCTTAGGATGGTAAGACTACTTTTCTCCATCTTCAGCCTGGTGTCCCATGCCCCCCATCTACACTGTCTTAGCTTTCAGTCTGAAGTACTGGTTTTCCAAAGAACCTGCTAGCCCATATGGCATTGAAGCCCTATGATTTTATATCCTTATAATTATAGCAAATATCAAATTCCTAAATATAGAACATTTTGTTGCTTTTTCTTCATCCTCACCACCTTATAACACTGCAACCAAGATGTTATGACCATGGGAAAAATCTCAGTTGGACCCCTTAAGATTAGCAATGCTTTTATTTTCTTGTAATGGAGAGTTTCATGAAAAGGCACAAGTTTTGGATGCCAAAGACAATATTAGAACTCTTTGGATGCCATAGAGTTATATTCTGTTGGATGCCTCTGGACTTACTCTTGTGCAGGAGGGAGTTAGTGGTCAGGAGGTACCTAAGGTCCTGACCCAGTCTCTGAAATGTGTGGTGGGATCTGTGATCGAGGGAGAGTCTGACCAACATCATTAGTGGGTGTGAGGGGGGCTTTCCTAGAAGTATCAAGAAGGGTAACTCCCAAGGTTGATACCTCTGAATTGGGGAGGGGTCTGGCACCCACATGCTCCTTGAGTTCTTTGCATCGGCCAGTGCCTCTGGGTTGAATGGAGGGCAATTTTGTCCTCATATGATGAAAAGTGTTAATTTCTCATTCCAGAAGCCTATCCACAGGTTTGGAGTGCCAGCCATTATGAGAGGCACACACAGCTCGCCGGCCTTAGAGACTTGCCTTTTCTCATCTTTCTTGATAGGGAGTAGGCAGACTTGTGTGACAGCCTTGCTTGAAAGTGGCATGTTTTAACAGTCTTCCCAGGAACTGTGTGGTCACTGGGCAGCCACCATCTCACCTTGCCAGATGAGCTTCATCTGGAATTTTACTGGCAGAGTTTGGCCTTATTGTGAACTTCAAGGGTAGTACTGACCCAGCTCTCTCTTGTGGTCGGTCTCTGCATTGAAATGCTTTGGGATTGCCCTCTCTCCTCAAGGAAACTTGGGCAGAATAAAATATTTTCATCTGAAAGTGTCAGTGTGGAATGAACTCAGGGTCCAGATGGACAGGTTATCTCCATTTCTGCTGCTGTCACACTCTGGACAACTAGGTTTGACATTTCTTTGGAGTTTGACTTTTATAAGACAAAGGAAAAAAGGAAATCCAAAAGACTGAACCCAAAGAAACATGTACTTGTGTGGGGAGAAGAAAGGTGTGCTGAGTCTCAGAAGAGGGGGAGAAGTAGAGGCACGGGCTGGGTCCTAGAAGGGGGTGGGGGAGCAGAGGGATGGAGTGGATCCCTGCAACTGGGAGAAGCAGAATCATGGGCAGGGTCCCTACAAAGTGTGGTAGGGGGAGAAGCAGAGAGATAGATTGGGCTCCTGAAGTGGGGTTGGGGAAGCAGGGAGATGGACTGGGCCCTTAGGGAGGGAAAGCAGAGGGATGAACTGGGTCCCTGCAGTCGGGGTGGGGGAGAATCAGAGAGATGGGCTGGGTCCCTAGGGAGGGGTAGCAGAGGGATGGGCTAAATCCCTGCAGACATCAATCTTGGTTGTTCTAGAGAGCCAGGGGCCCAGGTTGTTCTGGAATCAGTTTGTTGACTGGCCCAAACGGCACTTGCCAAGTGGTTATGTTTAGGCCGTGATTTGTTTGAAAGGGAATAAGCCAGTTATAGTGGCTTAGGTCTGTAACCTTAGCATTTGAGAATCTGAGACAGGAGAATCAAGAGTCCTAGGCCTGGGGCTGCTGAGGGATGTTCTGTCTGGTCTACTTAGAGAGAGCCTGGCTTAACAAGCAAACAAGCAAATAAATAAAACAAAAAGAAAAGAAGGAAGGAAGGAAGAAAATGGCTATAATGGAGGTTATTTAATTTGTGTCTCCCAGGTCTGCAAGTACTCCAACAGAAATTCTAAACCCAGAGCCTTGAGGGATAGCTCCTAAAACTGGTCCCTACCTTCCCAAGGAGTGTGTGCATATGTGTACATGGTGCATGTGCATCACTTATGGATGAGGCTAGAAACGTGTGTGTGTGTGTGTGTGTGTGTGTGTGTGTGTGTGTGTGTGATTGAGGCTTAGATTGAAATCCCAGAAAGCATCTTGTTGCAGGTGCAACCTTGTCTGGAATAAGGACATTCACTTCTGTTTTGGTACTGTGGGTTTTGGTATATTTGGTATTTTGTGGTATGTTCCCTGTCAATGGCACTAAACCCTCCTTGCCCTGCCTCCCATTTATTTAAGAACCTGTTTATTCTTTTAACCCTATTTATAAAGGGCCATTTGAGAATGGCAGAAGGATGGATTGAAATGCAGAAATAGAAAACCTTGCGTCTGGTTCCTTTTGTATCATCAGTTGCATTGGGAAATTGTAAAATGGGCTCTGCTGGATACTCCTAGCTGAGTTTACACTGTGAACAAGTGTTTTGAGGCTGAGCAAGAAGAATGCAGAACATCCCTCTCCAACTTGTAGAACAGTACCAGAGGGCTCGGAGCTTTAAAGGCGTAGGACTTGCAGTCCTCTGTAGCTTTCCACCTTCTTCCTTGAAGACAAGGTCTCTTGTTGGACCAGAGGCTCATCCTTTTGGCTACCTTTCCCTATATCGCTCGTCTCTGCCCCATGGTGCTGAAGTTATAGATATGTGCAGCCATCCCAAGCTGTCTCCGTGTGTGCTGGGGATTCTAATTCAGTTCCTTAAACTTGTCCAGTAAACTCTTTACTCATGGAGCCATCTCCCTCTCCCCCTGACTCGCATTTCTGTGACTCTGTGTATGAAACTACGGAGAGACATTGATTCAGAGTTGCTTTGTCTTATGTGCAGTAGTGGTGACTAAGGAATCACGCCTACTTCTTAGAAAGTCTTAGGGAGGGTGATTTCCTGCATCTTGCATTTCTTCCTTCTGAATTCTTCTTAACATACACAGACACACACATTCAATATATGAGGGTTTGTTTGTATGGACGTATGTGTGTGCATATATGTATGGCTACCACTGAGCTATATCCCCAGCATGCCCCCAATCCCAGTCCCTCTTTTTTTTTGAGACTGGGTTATTAGATTATCCAGGCTGATTCTGAACTTGGGCCTGAATTCCTCTTGCTTAGCCTCCTTAGTAGCTGAGATCATAGGCCTGTAATACCCAGCCTAGGGGTTTCTTTATTTTGGAATGGATGGTTTAGACAGGTATAGAATTGTGTCAACAATTACTCTATATCAATTTAAAGATATTCCATTGTTTTCTGCCTCCTGTTGTTCCCATGAAATGTTTGCTACTGGTGCTATTCTGAAAAGTTAAAAGGTACTGGTTTTGTCTGTGCAATTTTCTAGTGCTGTGTTAAGTACACAGACTTGCACTTCGTGAGACCTCAGTTAGCAATCGTTCAACTCAGGGAAATTCTGCAATTATCTGTTTTTTTAAATAAAATTATATGCGTTAGTGGATAAAATACAATCTATCAATATCAGATATAGCATATAATGTTTAAATTGGGTTCAGTCATTATCTTATCAATTTTTTGATTTTATTCTCCTGAAACTCTATTCCCTGGGCTGTGGAGGAGAAGCAAGAGGAATATAAATTGGAGGCCAGCCTGGATTAAATAGTAAGACCTCTCTCAAAATAAAATTCCTACCCTGCAATGTTTCCCCCAAACCCACAGAAAACTGAACCAAGAAAACAGAGTATAGGTTGAACATCCTTATTTTTTCCTTTTACTTAAATGCTCTTTCATGTTCTGTATTTCACTATCTGGACAACTTCTTTCCCTCTGTCTTCCAATTTATCAGTTTTTTTCCTCCTTTAAGTAAGTTTTTGTTTTTGATGACATTTTGTTCCTAAAAGCTCTACTATGATACTTTTCAAATATTATTTTCCTTTTATGCTCTCATTCCATATTTCAGGTTTTAAATCATTTACAACACTGTTTTGTGGACTCTGGCTCTTGGGGAACAACTATCCTGCGGCTGGGTCCACAGACATTTGTAGATTATGGGTTGTTTCCTTATGAAGATGCAAAGTGGTCCCAAATGTCCTGTAATTTCTTCCCCATGGAGTCCTGTGTCATTGCTGCTTTTTTTTGAGAAGGGGTTTTCAAGACAGGATTTCTCTGTGTAGCTTTGGAGCCTGTTCTGTACCTTGCTCTGTAGACCAGGGTGACCTCCAACTCACAGACTGACGCCTGCTTCTGCCTCCCCAGTGCTGGGATTAAAGGCATACGCCATCACCGCCTGGTTGAAAAATGTTTCTAAAGTTTACTTTTTGATTCAGAGTGGTAGAGCATACTTGTTCTGTGAGTCTCATCAGTAAACACGTTCACACAGAGACTCTTAGTCCGACTAGGACTGCATAAGTGTAGGATACCGGAGTTCAGCGTATTTCAAGAACTTGCTTAAGTTTTGACTGCTTGTGTTTACATTAGCTCGGTAGGACTCCCTGTTCCCCATCTTTGCTGTGATCCTTGCTGTCTGCACTCCCTCCTCACACCCAGTTGTCGGGACAGTCTCACACCAATAATCGGGACTCATTTTACAATACTCAACAGTCCACTAGTCTGCTAGAATCGAGGCTCTAGGTCTGGGTGGAGGGAAAGGATCAGGACTGTTTCCCTCTTCCACCTCTTTCCTGTGCTGAGGTTTCCAGGCTTAGGGAGAGGGAAAGACTCAGAGAAAGCGGGGCCAAAGTGTTTTCCCTTGGTGATGCTTTTGCCCGACATTAGCTGGCCGCTGTCTGTTAGCCAGCCCATACGAGCACTTCCTTAGGGCACCTCTGTGAGTTCTCCCAAGGCTGCTCCTGGACTCCTTATGGCTGAGAACCCTGAAACGGTGATGGTGCTGTGATCTCCGCCAGGCCATGGTTTACTTTTGCTACCTCTTCCTGAGAGGCAGCCTTCTTGGGCAAAGCACTTTCCAGTGGCTTGAAGCCAGCTGCTTTTGTATCACCCACTCGGTCTGGTGGAGGACTCCATATTTAGTTAGGACTCGGCTTCAGGCTGCTTGCCATTGCTAGCCATTCTTCTCGCATCCTCCAGACTCAGCACACAAGACAGGGGAGCTCCTATGCTACGCTCTGTTCCATTGTGAGGTTCAGGTGCTGTTACCTGTAGGTGTCACGCAGGGCCTGAGAGGCTGGCCTCTGTTTTGTGCTGTCCTATCCATCCAAGATGACTGCCTTGAGGCCCACATCCTATGTTTGGGCAGCGGGAGGGGAAGGCTGTCTGAGTTCATGCTGGCTTGCTAGCTTCCACGTGTCTAGCTCTGTGCTTAGAGATTGTGCGGCTGGTAGAGGGGTCGTCTTCGGGCTGTTTCAGCTCCTCCAGTCCCTCAATAAGGTATCTAGCCCATGTCTCTCTTGTGCGAGGAACGTGCTGTTGATGCTTAGGTGTAGACCTCCAGCTAGCATTCAGAGACAGCAGGAAAAAGCCCAAGCTAATACACGTTTTCCCATATATTCTGTCTTTCCTTGGGCAGGGAGGTGGAAGTTTTAGACCCCTTTTACTGGAGAGGTTACTTCAAGCCTGGGCTGTATGCCAGAGCTCAGTTCTGGCCCTCTGCTTCGTGGTCTCTCACAGAAACATCTCTTGATCCATGTAGAGCCTCTCGCCCGGCCCTGGCCCTTGGCCTATGACCCACCCCACACCCTGGCTTTCTCAGCTGGTCATTTCAGCTCATGGCTCGAGTTTGCCTTCTCCCTCTCTGGAATAAAGATTCCTCTTTCCTTTGTGCTCAGCTCCCATTGCTCAGCATTGCTCTCCAGCATCAAAACCATAAATTCTCCATTTCCTCCTGGCATCCGCCAGGTGTGGGCTTGGACTGCCACAGTGCTAGGACTGGAAATTTGGATCCGTGTTCTATAGGCACTAGCAATACCTGTACTTGCGTCCCAGGGATGCTGAGAAGACAGCAAGACAGAGAGTGTGGCTGTACTGTGAAAGCCCTGATACATTAACGTGGAGGAGATTATGGGAGCTACCTCACTTGGGTTGTAAAGCAGTTCCAAAGATTGGATTTTAGAGCCTGGGTTTGTAAGGAGAAACTTACAAAGGAGACCAGTGAGGTGTGTTATTTTGTAGTTTATTTCCTTGACTCCAGCTCAAACCCAGTGAGTTCTGGCCTGCCCGGTAGAAATTCCTTGTTGATAGACTTTTTACCTTGTATGTTTTCAGCGCATTGTTGTTCTTTTCTAAATCATTTGGTATAAAAGGTACACACTAGGTTTATATTATATATGTGTTTAGTGCACTAGGTGTGTGTGTCAGCTTTTATTACTCTCACAAATACCTGAGATGATAAGCCTATAAGAAGAGGTTATTTTGATTATAGTTTTGGAAGTTGGAAGTTGAGCCGGTTCTGTGACTCCCTGGCCAGGCTTCTTTAGTGATTTAGTTATCCTGAGAGTCATTAGAGCATAGTCAGGAGAGGGAGGGGTGGAGAAGAGGAGGAGGCTTAAAGAGAGGGCGAAAAGAGATGTGGGTCCCAGTGTCCCCTTCAAGGACTTGTTTCTAATGACCTAAGGTCTCCTACTAGGTCTTGCTTCAAAGTTTCCCTCACCTCCTTATAGCACCAAGCTGGAGAAGAAGCCTTCAACACATGGGTCTTTGGGAGAACATTCCAGATTCAAGCTAAACTATAGCATTAGGTAAGTTGTTGATGTCGGGTATAAACCATACACCCGGTATAACAGGTTAATTTATCCTGTGTCTTCACCAAGGGGACCAAAGCCAGTATATTCTACCAGGTGCCAGTTTTCAGTCATTCACCAGTGTTGCCTGAGAGCTTCCTACGAAGCTGAGCAGCCCTGGTGGAGGAGTGTTCACGCATGGCCAGTTACAAAGCAGCAGCTTCTAGATAGGTGAAGTGTTGGGCACACTGGTGGGTGAAGCACATGGACATCTGCCCCACTAGAGGTGTCCCTTCAGATAGCTGCTTTGTTAGGAACGAGGGGACCTCTGCACTCTGAGGGTCTTGCCAGGCTCAGAGCACTATTCTGGTATCACCGTGAGCCTTGCCAGCCCCAGCTCTACACACACTTAGTTCGGCACTTTGGCAGCTTGGTGGGGTAGGTGGGGCACAATGAGGACGACATTCCGTGGTGTTGAAGGTTGTCTGTGTGGTGATGAGGTTCATCCGTTGCCTGTTACCTTTCCTGCCTGTGTTGTTTCCTGTTGCTGCAGGACTTCCTCACTTCACCCCAAGGGACCCAGGACTCTTACCCCTGACCTCTCTGTTCCCACGGCAGCAGGGTTCCTCCTGGCAGCCCTGGGTGCGTCTTGGATGAGTTTGGCTGTCCCCGGAGGTCCACTGTGTAGGGAAGAGGCGTTCAGAGGAGACCTGTCCTTTTAAGGAAGTGGCTAAGACTCCACTGGGAAGAGCTGGGCCACCTGGGCCCTGCACAGAGGAAGGCTGGAATTATTTATTTACATGTTATATAAATTCACCATTTTATCTTCTTTCTGAAGTATTGCATGTTCAGCCTTTTCTCTAGTTGTAAAATGAAAGATTTTGTCTCCTAACTGGGAATTTCTGGAATCAGCAAATAAGTTCAGGGAGCATTAATAATACCAAAAGCCAGGCTGGGGATGAGTCTACTGGGCCAGGGTTTCAAAGTAAGTCAGGCAGAAGAAATATCTAAGGTGACAAGTAGGTTCAGATTTGCAACTGGTTATGGCTTCCTGGACTGCTGTGTTGAAAGGGATTTTGATCTGCCAGCTAAGTTTCTAGGAAATCCCCCAGTGGCCGATTAGTGATGTCTGCCAGAGGCAGGTAGCAAGGTAGGTAGCCTGTCTGCTTACTATTTTGGCTATTGATTAGTGATGGCAGACAGAGCAGTGGGAAGGCAAGACTGGTAACAGGGCTACTATTTGACTATTCCACACAGAATTATAGAGGTGCTTACGTTGTATCTTGTATAGTTGGTTGAGTCAGTCATAGCTGTCAAACAAGTAGCCAATTCAATTAAAGTAAAAATCAATTGAAATGTTTGGTATAATGTAGAATAAAAAATCCCTCCAACCTTATATTCAGCTAGGTGATAAATATAGATATACTTTTAAATTATATCCAAGAGCTTCTAATGCTTGCTGACAGTTATTTATAGTTTGAATGTACTTTCTTTCTCAGTATTTTTCAGAATATCTCACACTATTTTATTCTCACTTGATCCTTGTGGCAGCTTTGTTTCTGATGTGGGCAGGAAACATGCTTGAATAGTCTGGCTTGCCGTAGGTAGTGTGGTAGTCAGCAGTTGGTGGCCGTGACCCTGGTCTTCTTGCTTGCTAAGACCTCTCAGGAACCTCTCTGGGGTCTCCTTGAGGGGTGGAAAATTCCATCTTGTTGGTGGTTGAGGTGCTCTCTCAGGCAGGGCTGTTTGCTAGTGCTGTGACTCAAAATAGCTGTCTATTCCCTGCGTATGAGGCTGCCCTTTTTATAGCACACTGATGAGTTAGACCCCACTGCTTCGATAAAATACTTTGGGGTTTATAGGATGGAATTTTTTTGCTTGGAAATGAAAACAGCCCATAGCCACTCATGCCTCGAGGTCAGGAGCTAATGCTGTGAGTCACCCCTCACCGTCTCTGGCACCCGTGGGGGGCCTCTCTGTGGTCCACCTAGAGTGGTCTGAGTTTGGCCATATTTGGCTTTCTCAAGCGCTTAGCTTTGGAAGTGCCTTTCAACCTGCCAACACCCAAGTGTACCAGAGTAGGCCATGCGTTTAAATGGCAAGAGTTCGGAGGGAGCTCAAGTGGAGGCTGCCACTGACTTGGGGCCATTTACTTAACATAAATCAGATCTCAGGGCGCGAGCGCCTGAATGCATTCCTTTGGTTCTAAACAGTTTGGAGTCGCGTCAGCCAGCAAGCAGTCTCTCACAGCTCTCTTCAGCCTGGGCCTTCATTTGGATTTGTTTCTACAGCTGGGAAGCTGTGATTGCGAGGCATGGTGAGGGGGTCATTCTGAAGAATACGGTTCTTGGATTCCATCCCGCACTCCTTATGTGTGGAGTAGCTGCTTATGGGGACAGACACAGCATGAGCCTTGCCCTGGCTCTCAGCAACTCTTGGCTAAGTGCTTCACACCTTTCCCCATGTAATCCTCACCTCTGATTTATGGGTGAAACCTACTGTTTGCCCCGTTTACAAAAGAGAAATCAGAAAGAGTCTGAGTTATTTGCATTGGTCACATAGCTAACGAACAGCAAAACTGGAGCTTGCCTCTGGGAGGGTCTGCTTTCTTTCTGTGATTATGTCCATTCTCTTCTTGAATAGTTCGTGTTGGGTTTGGGGGAATTTTTTCCCCCCTGTTGTTGTAGTTGCTTAAGTGAGCAGAAGAAACCTTAGTTACTGTGGACATAGACTTCTTTCTGGGACGTTTTGATAGGAATGTGTGCCCTCATCAAAATGATGGATTCATTCTGGTCCTACCCACAGGTGCAGATCAGCCAGATTGGGGCCCAGAGTTTTAGTCCCACATCCCCAAGTTTCTCTTGGGAAGCTGGTGTGCTAGGGCTTGTATTCAAGCCTGCTTGCCCTACGACTAGCCAGGGAATCCGTTTTGGTATAAACAGGGTTGGGTATATTTAGACACAGTCTCCAGAGACTGTCATATGTGTTTATCTGCACGCTCGGAGATCAAAGTCAGGGAGGGGTCAGGAAGAAAATGCTTGGGTTGACATCCAGTTGACATATGGCTCTTTCTCAGGGACACAGCCTGAGGCACAGAGCCTGCTTTAGGGTCTTCCTTTATCAGTTGGGAACTGTCCCTGTCTGTTCTCTAGTAAAACTAGCCCAATCTGCCTTTCCTGATAGGATGGAAAGAGCATGTTGGCGGGCATGCTTTGCCGCACAGCCTTGCCACAGTGCACTCACATGTTGCCGCTCGCTCTCTTTTCCTCTCCAGCCCACCTACAGACATACCTTTCTGATTCACTGTCTAATTTAGAGCAATGTCAAGAGGGTCTATTTTCATGCCTGCATGTTACACATGCTTAATGTTCTTGCTTTGAATGTGTTCTAAGAGGACACGATAAACAAAAAACAAAACCAAAAATCATACCCAGCTCTCTTAGTGGCTGCATTGCTCATGTGGAGCCAGAAGCCCATTTCTTTCTCTCCCCTCTCCTCCTGTCTTACCTTCTTATATTTCGTTCTTTCATTAAGCATATAAATTGTCACTCGTTAGTTTCTGAGAAATGGGGAAAGACCTCCCCAGCACTAGGGATTTTTGACTTGCGGTCATTTGCTCCCAGCTTTTCTTCAAAGTTGGTTACCATTTATCCTGGAGCCAACCACCTTTGTATTGGACTATTGCTATTTTCTATGAGGTGACCCAGTTCAAATGATACTTTGTATAATGTGACTCTTCAGTCTGTTTGAGGCTCAGGACACCTGCTGCCCTGAGCATGCACAGTGACTGGTATTTGGATGATGTCTGGTTCTGCGGTGCAGGCTGCTCTGTGCTCCAGAAAGGACACATTGAAAGTGGAACTAGGATCAGATGCCCTTGAAACTGGGAGAAGGATAAAGCCGCAGCTGGGGCAGGGCAACCTGTCACCATCAGGATTAGGAGTTGGCTGGGTCGTGGGTTCTTCTGGGTGGTGCTAGCAGCTGTATCTTTTGCTTAGTCAAAGTCCACCATGTTACTCACTGGAAAGATGAATGGACAGTTGGAAATTTTAATTTAGGGATGACAAATAGCTGTGTGTGTAACTTTTTGAATGGCAGGTTGCTGAGAGCTTCTTGTATTGTTGCTTAGTTTGGATTATTATTATTATTACCTAAGCAAGAGTTTGATATTAAGATATGTTACATACAGAAATGATACTGCTATCTGGATGTTGCAGTTGGTTGTAGATATCAGTTGTCTAAATTTTTCCTTTTGTCTTTTTTCAAGTGAAAGGGAACCTTTAATATATGCCTAGACCTTGGTATATAATGTTTATTTTATAATTTTAATTATTATTTTAGGAAAAAGGAGACTAACTTTGTAGAGCTGACTCTGATGGCACAGGTGAGGGGAGCTGGCTCTGTCCCTCACCTGAAATGGGCAGCCCCAGTGGCCTGGTCTGGCAAGCTCAACGACCACCCAGACGGACAACTGGTCCTGGGATTGGCCCACCCTAGCATCTACCCCATGTAGGACCTGCTGGACTTGGGAAGGGACTGGTCCTGTGGAACAGTAGCTGCAAGAGCTCCATGTCTTGGGTTGACTGCAGTACATCCTAGAGGAAATTCAGAGAGGCTCCAGTGATGGCTGTGTACCAGAAACCAGAGGCCTTGAACCAAACCAGTGACTCATTGTAATGAACATTCGCAGGTGAAGCTGATTGGACAGAAGGGCATACTGTGTGACTCACTGAATCTCCTAGTGCCACCAGGACTGATAAAGAGGCCTTGGAGAAGCGGGAAAGATGGAGGAGTGAAGAGGATTTTTGTTGTTGTTGTTGTTGTTGTTGTTTTGTTGTTTTTCTTTTTGTGTTTGCTTGTTTGGTTTTGATTTTTTTTAAATTTTCATTTGGGGGGGGCACTGCAGCGGGGAGGGGAGGATATGGAGGGACTGGGAGTTGAACAGAATTGGGGTGCATGATGTGAGATTACTAAAGCCTCCTACTTTAGTAGTAAGAAGGCTTGTCCATGGCTTTCAAATCACCTACAAGGGAGAGAAACCTCAGGCTAATGCCACCTACAGGCGTGACATTTGAATTTGCAAACACATTCTGCACTTTGGTCGGTACAGGATGGGCTCTAGATTATTTGGCCTACTGATGCGGCCAAGTTTGTGATGAAATCACCTGTCATTGCAGTTCTCAGGGCATGACTGGGCTTGCACCTGGCAGGAAGCTTATGATAAAAATTCAACACAACTAAATGTAGACTGTCTATGAGTAAGTAAAGAAAATTTGGTATATGCATATTACTGTGGACTGAACTGTGTTTCTTAAAATTCCTGTTCCGAAACCCTAGTCTGGGTGTACCAGCATTTGGAGACAGGACTTTGGGGAGGTAATTAGGTTTGTATCAGACAATAAGGAGGAGGCCTAGTTTTGGTTTGTCTTCATTGTCAATTTGACTGGATTTTAAATCACCTAGGAGATATATATTTAAGCATGTCTTTGAGGACCTAACTGAATAGGGAAGACCCACCTTGAACACGGACTGGAGTCTCAGAGTGAATAAAAAGGGAAAGAGGAGAAAGAGCTGGTGAGCATCAGCAGACCCCTCTCTCTGCTTTCTGGTTGGTCCCATGGACCCTGCTGCTTCTGTCACCCTGTCACCATGCCTTCTCCACTATGACACACTGTCTTCCTCTGAAGTGTTAGCCATCATTAACCCTTACTTCCTTAAGTTGCTTTTTGTCGTGCATTTGCTTATAGTGATGAGAAAAATAACACATAGGCTTTTATAGTAAGACCGATATCCTTATAAGAGGCACCAAATAGACAAACAAAAATCATAACACAAACCAAAACAGATAGATAGGACCGTGAGAGAGATCTGTGGGGAAGAGGAAAAGTGGATGGGGTCAAAGGGAGCTGGGAGAGGATGGAGCGTGCTGGTGTATGTTGTATACATGTGTGAAATTGTCAGATCAAATTTTATAAAAATGAAAACCAGGAAAAAACTAAAAAGGAGAAAATCTGATAAAGGACCCAGATATATGTTTTTCTGGAACTGAACATTTTGCAGTAAATAACTTAATGTCTGGGTTAAACATAGCAGAAGATAAAATCAGTGTATTGGAAGATAGATCTGAGGAAATTGTCCAGAAAAAAAGCAAAGAGATAAAATGCTTTATTTGTGGAAAAGCAACTAAAAGAAGTTGAAGAAAAAGAGCAAAGATTCATTGTATATTTTCATGGACTCCTGAACACTATTGGGAGTGATGTAAAGGCATTACTTTAAAGGCTGATGCCAAAAATATTTCAAAATTTAGGGATGGTACCGAGTTTTACATTGTAACAATGGACTTAATATAGACTGGATAATTAACAGTATATTTACCAGTATGGAAAACAACTAAAACATTAAAAGGAGATAATAAAGCAGTCGGGGAGGTGGATTCTCTCCCCACAGACAACAAACCTTTCCCACCAGAATGGAGGTCAAAGGGCAGGGTGATGTATTTAACGCGCTCAGTTAAGTTTAAACTTGAGTTCGGAGTACAGCTAGCACATCATTTACGAGTTAAGATGAAAAGACACTTTTTACATAAACAACAAATGCAGGATATTTACTTCTCAACTGATTCTCATTGAAATTGCTGTCAAGGGACATGCTTTGTAGAGATGCCTTAATCTTGTTTTAAAGACAAATAAGGTTCAGAGTGTTTTAAAACTAAGGTGGCTTAAAAATGAACAACAAGGTAGGTGATATGAGATGGACTGGGTACAAAGATCAGAACTGAATGCATTCCAAGGTCTTGGTATTTTCCAGAGAGATAATGAGCTACTGCTGAAAATATCTCATAATTCAAAAGAAAAAAAAAGAATCTAGTCTTTGACCTTTGGACACCATCATTATTAGTGGAGTAACAACTGCCATGCCCTGAGTTCTCACCGAGTGTAGGATGTCTTGCTGACGTTATTTCATCCGCTCTCACGGTGACCATATAGAAAAGACAAAACCCTTGCTTTGAAAGGCATGAAGCAGCCTCTTTGCTTTTGTACCTAATGCCAAATTAAGGACCAGCAATGAAATGTGGATGAACCAACTTGAGCTGAGGTTAAAATGTAGTGCATTGCCAGGTCCTGCGTTGGCAGAGTGATAGCAGACTGTTCTGACTCAAGCTTGTATAGCTTCAAGGGGCCGGCTATGCTCTCTGCAGGGCTCTGCCCTTTAGTGTTCCTGCCTCTGGGCAAATGCTTTCCTGAAAAAGTCAGACCCTGGCCTTGTACTCCTGTACGTGGAATGCTGCACATCTCGCTGCACATTCTTGACTGTGTGGAGCTTGTTCTATTCAGATGCAGTGCCGTGTTGTTCCGTGTGTTGTGTGGACCAGCTGGGTCTCCTCAATCTTTGTTTTGATTTGAACAAGCCTGGGCTTGCTGTCTCCTGAGTTTCTGTGTGGCACCCAGACAATATCTCCAGCATGGTGTTGCTAGGAAATGCAGTATGATCGTGATGCTGGATCATCCTCTCTTCCCGCCCCTACACACCTGCCTTTGCCATCTGCTAGGGATGCTTCTGGCACCTTGACCCTCCATGCAGAAATGCTCTGCTGTGCTTTGGACTGTGGATATTAGTTTGACTTTCTTTGGTCTAGACACTTAGCAGTGACACAGATCCAGTGCTGGAAGTTACTAAGCACAGTGGGCCCTGTTCTAGTCATACACTGGAAAATGGGAAAATAGACAAGAGCACTTGCCTACTTTATACCCTAGATATGTACATTATCTGTAAGTACACACTTGTATGTATATTCTCATGCATATGCACATACATACATGTATACATACATACGTACATGCATTTATACATATGTACTGAATTAGTTAGTATGTCTGTGGAAAAGGTTTTTGTTGTTTCTTGACTTTTGCCCCTTGGGTTTGTTTAATCATGTGCTGTTTGGTTTTCTGAATTGTGAGTTAGTTTCAGGCTGAAAGAGTTAATCCGCCGCCCCAGGTGACCCTGCTCAAATGCCGAATGAAAGGAGAGCTCCCTTACCTGGTTTCCTGTGTACTGCCATCATTCCTCTGAGGATTATTGGGCAGACCTGAGTCCAGATTCATACCAGCGGGGCTCCTGATTTAAATCACCGGCACTAGCGGGCCTGGGGACAGATGGTGTGGTAAAGGCAAACAAAGGCTCTCAGCTTGCTGCTAACGGAAGCCTTGGGCATCTCCAATCTCTGCTTTCCCCACAAAGGCCCTGTCTGGAAACTCCAGCATCGCTATAGCAGCCCATGCTGTGGAGGCCCGTGTGTTTGGTTCTGTGACTAAGACAGAGCTTTCTGACTTCCTGGGGGTGTGGTAGAGGACCCAGGTGTTCCTCTCCTTTTCTGGGAGACAGCTGAAGTGAATGGAAGGACCATTCAGGACTATCAGGCAGTGGAAAGCTGGGCCTGTTTTTACCTATCCAGCCATCTCTGATGTGGTGTTGGTAAGGCTTTTGGCCCTTGGCTCCTCTAGTTGGAAATGGCGGTATCTACTGCTTTATTGTAAAGAGAACTTAGTGAGAGGATGCAGGAGAAAACCTTTGTAAACCCCAAGACAATATAGACACAAGGCGTTGTTTCTCTCCGTTCTCAGAGGATGGATTGTGGGAAGTTAATGGCCTTTACTGTGCCGTGTGTCAGTGCCAGGGATAGCCAAAGCTGTCAATAGCTATCCATTAATGATGAGGCAGAGAAGCTGGCTGACTCTGGAAGCCAGGGCTTTGTAAATTAAGTGCATGCACTTATTTGTCATTCATGGGGCAAATATTTATTGAGTGTCTACTAAATGCTGGATCCTGGGAATACAGCAGTGAATAAGACAGGTGGGGCTGTGATTAACATTTCCCGTAGATTTACGGAGTTGGAAGCCATAGCTAGTTTTCATAGAGTTCGATTTGCTCAGTAGAGAGCATTGTTCTTCCTATTGGTTTATGTCCCCTGTTCTTTGGTGGAGAAATGTGTGTTCACTGCGGCCATGGTGGTGACAGTAGATGGCAGCTGATCTTCATAGAACCTCGTAGTGCAAGTAAGAAGACATGTTCCTGACCTTTGAAATACTGAAACTGAGGAGCTATTGATCTAGTCTAGTCTCCTTCCCAGTGCAGACTGTGGCTTGGCTTGGCAATTACACACAGGGCATCAGTTGAGGACCTATTGTCTTTGGAAAGCAGTTAATCCAGTTCTCAATAACATTTGGCTTTGGAATGTTCTCTCTTATCCTGAGCAGACATCTGCCATCCTGTTTTTTTCTGCCCATCAGTTCTTCCTTCTGTTTTTCAAGTGGACGGGAGCTATTGCTCCCTCTTTCTTTATTTTGTATCTGTATGCAGGCACACACGTATGCTTTTTTGCTTGAGTACAGGCACATGTGTGTATGTAGGTATTCATGCACATGTGTGTATGTGGAGGCCAGGAGTTGATCTTGTTTGTTCTCTGTATTGCTTCCTACCTTATTCATTGACCCGTGGTTTCTCAATGAAACTGGAGTTCACCTGTTGTGGCTAGTCTGGCTAGCCAGTTCATAGAAATTTCCTGTCCCTGCTACCTCTGCCTTTTGATTCCTGGGGTTATTTGTGGGTCTACATACTCACCCAGCTTTTACATGGGTGCTAGGAGTACAAATTCAGGGCCTTGTGTGGCAAGTGCTTAACCCACTGAGCCATGTCTCCAGCCCCTCGTCTTCTGTTCCTCTGCTTATCCAGTGCTCCTTTGGGTGGTACTGCCTGTGGTGCTCGGCTTTAGTATGAGCTGTCTTGTTCCAAGGGCTCAGCCTGCTCTTTCCCTTATTCTGATCTTTGAACACAGAATGAGGAAGCAAACATGGTATTTGCCTTTTGGCAGATGAGCTATACTGCTGACTCATGGAGTTTGAGTCTTCTGACTCTCAGAGTCCTTGTTGGATCCATGACCATCAAGCTAGTATTCCTCCCACCCTCTGTTTAGGCAGTGCGCCTCTCTCATGGAAGCACAGGCCTTGACAGTGTGTGCCAAGTCTCCTAAATCTCGTCATTTTGGCCTGGGTTTTTATCATGTTGAGGTCGTTTGAATCCTGACTCAACCTTCTAGCATTAGTGTTACTCCTCTCTTTTTTTGTGTCAACAGCACAGTTAACATTTTTCGTTGAATACATTAACTCAGTGTTAAAAACGTGAGAACTAAAGGAAGAGCTTTTGGTTACATTGGTAGAGACCTTCTCGGTTTCAGTGCAGCCACAACTCTGTATAGAATCAGTTACTGCAGCTGTGTCATTTGTAACCAGTGAGTCTTGTATATACCAATTCCACGCCTACCCTAGTGTCTCATCCTTGCTGGGTCTGGTCATCCTGTGCCTGATGTCTTCTGCCTGGTGGCAGCAACTGTGCCCATTGTTGAACTCTGGTGGTATGGTTAGGGCTTTCACGGTCCTAGCCCAGGTATCAGTCTCCAGTTTACCTCCTTTTTGCTGGTTACTCTAAGCCCATGATGTTCTGATCAATCTCTCTGCCCTAGAGACTGCTTCTGTGTCCAAAGTACTACTTTGTGACACTGTCACCAAGCTGGCCAAGCCGGGCTCCCAGGAGGCATTCTAAACATTTGCTGTCTCTTCACTGTGCAGATAGTCTGGGCTGACGTTAGACGTTTGTCCCCCTAGGGCCATAGAAGCCACCTGCAGGTTCTGATTTATTATACCTCCATAACTGTGACAGCCTCTGGCTGCAGTCTTCATTCTTGGTCCCGCTTCTTCTAGTTTGTCACCTTCTATGTCACCAGAAGGCAGAAGAAGCACACATCAGATCTCGTGTGTTTCAAGGGCAACCGCTCGTGCTTTCTAACGTGGAAGGGAATGGTCCAGCTTAGGTGCCTAGAGCTCCCTGCTGCCTGGAGACTTCAGGGAAAGACAGAGCAGGGGATTTTGAAGGCAGACTCTTAAGAGTCAAAACTGAATCAGAACTCCTGTGCTAACCCAAGTGCCTTTCTGGCTTCTTGTACACTGTCCTTGATGGCTGAGCCTCCATCATTGGCTTGTTCTGCCAACCTGATTTCTTCCTGTCCTTCCAACCAGCCCCACCCTCTAAGTGTCCTGTTGGTAGCTAGCTCTCAGGTAGACGGTATTGACTCCTGCTGTGTTCATGCCATTCCCTTCACTTGGGGCACACATTTCCACTTTCCCCAGCCAGTCAGCTTCTGCCTTTTCTTCAGGAGTCTCACGCTTGTTGCCTCTCTTAGGACTCCTTTCCCTGCTCTAGACTGCATTAGGTGCCCCTTCACTCAGCTGTCTGCTGGATAACTTGTACAGTGGCATGGTACCAGCTCTCAGCACTTCCTATTGGTTGGAGGATTTTCTAGGGCAGCAGTGCCAGGCTGATTTTTAGCAGAAACTCTTAGCACCTTCCGAGTGCTCAGAATTTGAAAGGGCCCCTAACCTACTTTTGCCAATTAAACGTGCCTGAGTGCCCATCAGTGCTTCTTCACAGCAATATGATACGACCCGTGCCTGTGGTAAACTTTGGTTTACTGGCCTTGGCACCTCGTAGCAAAGGCAGAGAGGTGCTTTGACAGTGACTGGGCTTTACCCCTCAAGGGCATTGCAGAGCATCCGTTTCTTAGGCCATCCTTGGCTTTTTGGACTTCACTGTAACTGCTTGGTTATGTGTTTCTCTTGCCCTGTGCTGTTTAGGGAAGGCCACCTCACAGAGTGTGCCATCAGGTCCCTGAATCTCCTGTCTGTGTCTTGTGTGCTGCTGGAGCGACAGCCCACTCTGTCCCAAGTCCTGGTGTGATGGAGGCAAATCCTTTCATTTTGCCCAGCAGAGAGTCCTGGGCCTGGATTTGAACTCTGCGTTAATGTAACAATTGGGGAAGTAGAGCTGCAGTGAGGCCCCTTGGGAAGGCAAGAGTCAGCACCCTTCTTGCTTTGAAGAGGACAAGCCTGAAGGGGCTCTCTGATCCTTATGTGTGTGAGGGACATTGGGGGCTGGAGGAGAGGACACTCGGAGTCCCCACCTGTAAGCTAGGAAAGCGAAAGTGAACTTCAAGCAAATCTTCCATTGCCGGGCTGCTTGATTTACCCTGGGAGCGAGTTAGTTGATCTCTGTCGGCCTCGGGCTTCTCATCTGTGAAATGGTATAATAATGCCCATCTCAGGGGATGTTATGAGGATCAAGTAGATGAACGTATGCTTAATTGTGGGAAAAGGTCTGGCCCATCGCTACTGTCTGTACTGACTAGTATTCATACCAAGTACCTCAGAAAGATGCCCTGTATGCTAGGTAAGCAGCCTCTCCTGGTGTTTCAAGGCCACTGTGGACTTGAGGAGCAGGATCCTTCACTGTCCTTAAGTTGGTTGAACTGCTTCCCAACCGGTAGGGTTTAGTTGAGGTGTTTGTTCTGTGTAATGGTTTGGTGGAGGGGTTCCTCAGTCTCTTCATGGAACAGGTAGACCTGGTGCTCTGCTGCAGTTAGTGAGTCAGGATGGTGTAAGCGCAGAGCCTGCACTCCCAGACCAATGTTGTTGCTTCTGTAGAGTCTGCTGGGCCGAGATTTTGCTTTGGAGTTGAGACAGACTGAAGTTTCTCCTTATTCTTGGTGAGAAGTCTTGCTTTAACCTCAACTCCCGTGCTCTTGGCATTAACCTGATTAATGCATCTGAGGAAAGCTGGGCAAGGACTGGATGGTGGCATGGTCGGGGCACACGCAGTACCAGCAGACTAGGCTGCTTCTATATGTCCCTGTTCTCTCCTGGTCTTCCTAGCCTGGGGTTAGCCATGGCGAGGGTTGCTGGTAGATTGTATGCCCTTTTGTGTAGTGATTTTATTTGTATTTTAATGAATAAAGCTTGCCTGAAGATCAGAATGTAAAGCTAAGTCACTAGAGGCCAGAGAGTGGTGGCACACACCTTTAATCCCAGGACTCAGGAGACAGAGGCAGACGGATCTCTGTAAATTCAAGGCTACCCTGGGCTACACAAGATCAATCCAGAAACAGATCCAGGTGGTGGTGGCTCACACCTTTAATCCCAGCACTAGGGAAGTGGAGACAGGAACGATATGGCTGGGCAAAGAGAGGAATATAAAGGGGAAAAGACAGGAACTCACTGGAGTGTGGGGTCTGAGGATTTGTGGAGAAAGGATCTCGCCCATTTGGTCGGAAGATTTGGTGAAAGGTCTCTCTGGTGGCTGGCTGCTTTGCTTTTCTGAGCTTCAGCTTGAATCCCAATATCTGTCTCTGGGTTTTTATTATTTGTGCTATACTTTTTGAGGATTAGGATTTGTCAGTAGGAGGCAAAGGTGATACTCTTGAAAAACTGAATCAGCAGGTGTTTATTGGGCCCCAGCCACGGATACAGCTGGGCACCAGTAAGATGTGGCGTGGGAGGTCCTTCTATGTGTTGCTTTTATTAGTTAAGGAGCTGCTTGGGCCTATAGCAGAGCTATAGGGGAACAGAGCTAGGTGGGGAAAACTAAGCTGAATGCTGGGAAAAGAAGGGCAGAGTCAGAGAGAAGGCATGTAGCCCCCACCAGAGACGGACAACAGAACTTTAGCCGGTAAGCCACAGGCGCGTGGTGCACAGCTTAATAGAAATGGGTTAAATTAATGTGTCAGAGTTAGCCAATAAGAAGCTTGAGCTAATGGGCCAAGCAGTGATTTAATTAATACAGTTTCTGTGTGATTATGTTGGAGCTAAGTGGCTGGGAACTCACTAGTGGCCTCCCTGCAACAATGAGGCACTTGGAATGGCATCTAGTTTCCATACTGGGGCAACTCTTGGTTGCTTGTGGGAGGTGAACACTTACATAAAATAGGTGGTGGTACATTTGGGCACAGAATATGGCCCAGGGTCTTGATGCACTGTAAGAGTCTTTGAGTTTTTGTGCTACTGGGCTGAGAGTTTTAGGATGTAATATAATTTCATTTTCCAGTAAAGAGCACAAAGTTACGTATACAGTCTAGTTGTGTTAAGTATATTCAAGTGTTGTGAAAAACATAATGAGAAAACTTGAATATTGAAAACCTGAACTTGGAACCATAGCTCACTCTCTCCAGCCCTGGAAACTGCAGTGTTACCTGTCGTTCCTAGGAGGGCGAACACTGCAGGCATCTCAGGTTTGTCTTTTGGTGACTGGCGTGTTTTACCTCCTGTAATGCCCTCAGCTGGTCTCAGTCGTGGCATGCATTGTAGTCCATTGCTCTTAAGGCAGAGTATTCCCTCTGGTGCATGTAATCACAGGCTGGGGCTTGTTCTCTTCTTGACAGACAGCTGGGTTATTCTCACCCCTCCACTAACATATCAACACGGGGGTGAAGCATCTCTTTGAGTTTCTGCCTTCAGTTCTTTCGGATCCATATCCAGCAGTGCGTTGCTGGACCATCGGGTGGCTCTATCTCTGTGTGTTTCAGGAGCTGCCGTGCATCTCCACAGCAGTCGTAGCACTTCACATTCCCACCAGCACTGCACAAGGCTTCCAACTTCCCCCCAACACTTCTTTTCTGTCTGTGATAATAACGGCCACCTTAATGGGTGTGAGGTAGTAGCTTACTGTTGTGTATTTCTTTGATATTTTCCAATGGTGGATATTTTCTATCATATTTTAAGAAATGCCCTTTTAAAAGAAAACATTTTGGGAACTATGAAATGGCTTAGCAGAGAAAGATGCCTGCCACCAAGACTCTGCAGTGAAACAAATGGTGGAAGGGAGAACTGACTCCTGCAAACTGTCCTCTGACCTCTTCTCTCTCTCTCTCTCAATAAATAAATAAATAAATGTAAAATAAGTTAGTGGTTTGTTTTTGTTTTCAGCTATGGGATGAGCCTGGGGTTCACCCTGTCTCTTCGGTTCATTTTAAATCAATACTGGGAGACTCTTTTCTCTGGTCCACGTTTTCTCAGACTCTGGGGATTGCTTACTGCAAGGCTGGCTGGCCCAGCTCTGCCCCAGCAGAAATAGAGAGTGAGTGCTTCCTGTTTGAAACCAGATTTTGAGGTCCTCATTCTCTCTGGCCGAAAAACCAGCACCTCTTGAAAACATGACTCCATCCCGGCCTGCTACTTTTCAGTTTACAGATCTTACCCAGAGGGGTGCAGGGTGTGTCTTTTTCCCACTGCTGCCGCAACAAGTCAGGGAAGATGTGGTTATCAGCATCAATTTACCATCCTTTACTTCTGGAGAGCACATGTCTCACATGGGCCCAAAGACCCGAGGTTCCTCAGGATGCTGTAGAGGACAAGTTCTTTTTCCATCTTCCCCAGCTTCTGGAAGGTGCACCCTCTCTGTCTGCCAGGCTAGCATGGTAGCATCTATTTCCTATTCTCCTGACCGTTGGTAAGGACCTAGGTGGTTACATCAGCTCCATTTGGATAATCAGGACAGCAACTTGGACATGGTCTTCTTTAGGACTAGAAGTTTCTATTCAATACAACAATGGGTCTTGGCCAGCTTAAGGCAGTTTGATAGCAAGGCATCTAATTTTGTGCCTTCTAGCCTCAGACTCCACTTGGGTTAATGGAATGGCATCCATGGATCTGGAGTCCTGGGTTTGAGTGTGGATTTTCCTTGGCCTAAGTAGAGCCTACAGTAAGAGGTTTGCTTTCCCTACCATGCAGTGGCTCATGTGAAACTTTAGGAATGCTCCAGTTTATATCTGGTATGGAAAAATATTGCAAGCTGCTGACCAGGTCCAAGTATGTCTATCTGTGCCTGGGATGATCTGTAATGGATTGTGTATGGGAACTGAGATGGGCTGCTGCCTTGGGGTAAGTCTTGTAGCCCAGGGTGTGGCAGTGAGGGGAAGATGTTTTGAGATGCTCTTTGTTCTATTTGGAACAGGTGGTCTGATCCTGTTGTGCAGGGGTTGTGAGGGGTGGCGGCAGGACAGCTGGCATCCTGCAGTGTCTGGGAAGGAGGACATGGCTGCATGTTTACCACATGTAAATCCATGTCAGCTTGAGACAATGTTGCCATGGAATAGTTAACCTTCATTGAGCAGGCGTGAGCGCTAATGCTCCCCATTTGATCCTTATTATATTACTCTGTTCCATTTTACTGATAAGACTGCTCAGTGTCTAAGAGGTTAAGTTAATTTAGGGAATATCCTGTGGTTATAGAGAGCTGAGAACCATACAGAGTTGAGTCTAAGTAAATGCCCAATTCCCATACACATCTTTCTACTGATGCCACCTGCATTTCCTGGATTAGTCTCTTATCTGAGTCAGGGCTTTTGGATATGGGATGTAGGAGCCATGGACGAAGGGGAGGGAACAACTGTCACTGACACACTAAGCCACAGTCTGGAGAAGGGATGGCCTCAAACTCTTGCCAGCCACATGTCAGAAATTCCAGCTGGTTATAGCTAACCTTCAAGCTAATCTGGCCTTGACTGCTTTGGCTTCCTCTTCAAATTAAGTCACAGATTGAAAGAGAAATGTCCCTGGATGGGTAATTACCTTTCCCTGCGTATGTGTGTGTGTGTGTGCAAGTGTGTGCGTGTGTTTGTATGTGTGTGTGAGTGAGACTGTAGGTGTCTGCACATGTATGCATTAGTGTGTGCATGTGCGCGCGTGTGGACATGTGTGTGCGTGCATGTGTGTGTGTGAGACTGTAGGTGTCTGCATGTGTGCACGTGTGTGCGTGTTTGTATGTATGTGCGCGTGCATGCACATGTGTGACTGTAGATGTCTGGATAGGCGGCTGTAGCTGTGGTCAGTCTTTCCCAGTAGGCTGTGGCTTCCTGAGCAGCAACGGTTTCGTATAACTGCATCATCCACAGCTTTTTCTGTGAGGGGACCCTGAGAGTCACGCACACATTTCTGGGTCCCTTATCCTGTACTTGGTACTGTGAGGCTACAAACTGGGAGGGAACTGGGATCTACTATAGGTCCTAACTGGACTGCAGCTGTACTAAGTAGATATGCAGAAAGTATGGCAAAGGCCATGAGCTACACATTCGAGAGTGGCAATACTCTATGCCTCCACATCTTTCATTGGTGACATGTGTCTGTGTGTGCACAACAGCTTCATTAAGAGCAAGTCACAGAAGGGCCTTGCCTCACTGGCCCTTTTCTTGAGTATAAAAGAGCTGCATACTCTTTCCCATGGGGATCCCTTTACCCAGCTGTATGGTCACTGCCCTGAAGTCATAATTTCTCCACATCACAGGGAAGTTGGGCCAAGCACTTACCATCCTGAATCCAAGCTCCTTCTATAGTTTCATAAATACCCCATGTTTTTGTCATGGTGCTTAGGGTGCAGAGTCTGCAGCAGGGACCACAGGAACCAAAGCTGTGTTGAGTCCCCATGCTTCATGCTAGAAGCAGAGGTGCCTTCAGCCGCCTACTGTGTAGAATGGGTGATGGTTCTCCTGCTTCTTCCTGCTCCTGAGGAAGCCATTAGCGAGAGCAGGTAAACCAGTTAGTTCCAGTGCCGTGTGAAGCCGGGTGGGTCGGGGTGTAGGTGGTGCTCTCCACTCTCGGAGTCCTGCCTTGGAGATCGAGGAACACCTTGGCAAGTGCCTGGCGGACACAGCAGGGACTTTGCAGTTAAGTTTATGTCATCATTTAAGAAGGGACTTCGGGGTGGGTGTGGGTGTGTAGGGGCCTCCAGATCCATCTGGGAAGCGGAGTCCTTTTGACAGTATGTTCCAAACAATAAATTCCTCTACCACCCACATAGGAATTCTAGAATCTGAGTGTCAGCAAAACATGCAGGACCTTGGAGATCATTTGGTGGACTTTTGTCTGCTGCTGAGTAACTGCACGCAGGAGGGAGGTGACCGTGTTCAGGGGTCTTATGTACTTGTTCAGGGGGTTTCCTAGGAGAGAGAAGATGAGATCCAGGTATCCCGCTCTGCTAAAAAATGGACTCAAGAGAAAATGTTCTCCAGGAAGTGGGGATGGCTGGAATCATGTGCACCTCATTGGAAATATTGGTATGAGTTAGGCACTGGATAAATCCATGTCTTGAGCCTTCTCAGACTCCATCCCTGAATCTTCCTTCATTTCTATAGCCCTGGGCCCCAGAAGCCTTCATAATCACAAAATAGTGCCAACAGTGCCACAGGGACCTTGGAAGATGCTACACCAGGCTAAGCGCTCATAGTGTCTCAAAATGTTTGAGCAGTATGCTGAGGTCATGGGGCTAAAGATTGGCACTTCAGGGGCCTTTCATGATCATCAGCTGTGCCTTAACCACTAGTCATGCTGCCTTTCCTTTGGGAAGGTAGTTACTGTTACCATTTGTTGTCCAGTCCCCCTAAACTCAAGCATTTCCACATGTGACACTCTATTCTCCACTGTTTGTTGTCTTCAGAGAACAAGACCAGATATACTTTGCCTTAAAGGTTATAACCCTTCTGATTACCCTGAGGACACAGAGAAGAGGAACATAAACAAGGGGACAAAGTCACAGGTTGAAGAGCTTTACAGATGCTACAGGTCTTGTTTCTGCTTTGTACAATCTGTTTTGAGATGCAGAACAGTGGGACCTTTGGACCAGTACCTTCATCTTAAGGGTAGCTGTCCACACCACTCCTCTGTGGCTGCCTTCTGACTTGGCCGTTTTAAGCAATTGAGGCAAAGGAGAAGCTAAGCTGCACTGAAGTGCCTTGGCCTTAGAAGGGCACTAGGATCTCCAAGGACACTCTACTTGGTGATGTTCATTGTCCCAAACCTTGGGCACACCCGAAGATGAAGGCATCAGATGCTTCCTCTGTCCCAAAGGGGAAAGGGATATTGAAGTAGAGGGACCCCCAATATGACTGGGTCCAGAAAGTGTCAGAACAATTTGAGCAGAAGGAAGAGGACCACTGGGAACACAGGGAGGATGAGATGCATGTGGAGAGAGTATTCAGGAATTTCCTGAGTGCAGAGGATCACCAGTGTGGGCTTAAGGTGCCCAGGAAGGTGGAGGGTTGGTGGCAGATAAGTCAGCCCTGCCTGGGTGTCACCGGATAAGGCCACGGGCATCTCTCTGCCTCAATGTACTGTCAACAGTGCCAGTGATGCTTCAGTTCCCAGATGTGAGTTGTCAGGATGTAGAAATGATAGGTTTTCCTTCATCCATCACCAGAGAAGGGACTCTGGCCAGCTCGAGTGTGGTGAGCATGGCTCCAGCAGGCCTTGTCCTTCCCTTCCTTAACCTCTGCTTTGCTAAAACCCAATAAATTATATTCTGAAAGCCAGTCTCCAAGGTCTAGCCCTTATCTGGCCACTTCCTCCTCCTGTGGCTGACTATCAAGGTCCAACTATCAAAGTATTGAAGTTCAGTAATCAAAATCCATTGACCCACCTAATTAACATAGCCAATTAAAGTTAAACACCTCATCCTAACACTGGCTTTCCCTTTGTACCTTTATAAATTCCATTTTCCCATGTGCCATGCTTGTCTTTCTTCTATCCAGAGGTGGTCCTTTGTTCCCTTCTAGGACAGCTATCCCTCCCCCCATCCCCTTGTTCCCTTCCCCTTTCCCCTCATCTTCTATCTCCTGTGTTTGTCTCTTATTCCCTGCTCTCTGTCCCTCTGGGGCAAATAAACCTCCTTTGTGCTGAGAAGTTGGTCTTGGGGGTCTTGGGCCGATACTTTTCCTTTTCGCCTCTTTTCGTACACAGTATAGGCCAGTTCCAGTGGGTCAGCTCTAGGAGAGGTGCCAGAGGGGTGTAGGGCCTGTGCTGTGGTCCACCCCACAGGCAGTGTTGGATGAGACCGAAGCTGGGACGATACCCAGCCGAGGCTCTGACGTCTGGTGTTTAATGGCGCTTGAGATGTATTTAGGCAGGAGTCTGGTTCGACTCACTTGTGAAGGCATGTTTGTGCATCTGCATGTATGATTTATTTGATATTTGAAAGTAATTTATAACCAAGATTCTTTGAATCCTTTCCTGGTCCTGTGTCACTGCTGAAAGCTCCCAGGAAGTGCTTGTGGAGGGCAGGGCCTGGGCTCCCTTCAGTATGGGTGCAAATTCTTGTTATTCTTGCCGGAAGGATGACTTGGGTATCTTAAAGTGCAAGCTTCTGCTTTCTTATTTGAGTTATAAGGGTTTTTTGGGCGGGGTGGGCTTACGTACAGATCGTCAGTGAGGATTACAATAGGAGCTGCGATGATGTCAGAACAGTAAACTGGAGGGTCTGTACTAGCATGGGTGATGGCTTTCTCACAGCTGCACAGATGGATGCCCCTGTGTGTGTCTTCCCTGGCCTATTTACTGTAGCCCTCCCTAAAACCCCATGAGCAATTAGGGTGGACTCTCATACAACTGGTTAGGATGAGTGTCTGGATGTACAAGTGAATGTTCAGTGACCATTCCTACTTCCTCCTCTTGATGGAATGGCAGCAGTCCGAGTCCAGCTGTAGTCATCTTTTGTAAATGGGTACATCTGGTCTGATGAAGACAGTTTGATTCAGAGGACAGTCCTGTATAATATGCAGGAATGGAATTTATATCTGGCTTATTTTACATATCACAGTGTTTTCCTTCATGTTGAAGCACGTGTCAGAGTATCCCATCCAGGGTTGAACAATATTCCAGTGCAGGCCACATCTTGATAACCCTTTGATCCCTCGATGGGCACGTGTGCCTTCTCTGTCTGTTGTCTCTTGTGAATAGTGCTGCTGTGAGCTCTGGTTCGCAAATACCCATTGGAGTGTTTGCCTCTTAAGAATTTGGGTGTTTGCCCACTAGTGAAGTTGCTGGGTCATGTAATAATCGAATATTTAGTTTTTTGAGGAATTCGCACTTTGCTTCCCAGTGGTTTACCACTTTTTACACGGCCAACACGACGTGTGGTGGTTCTGCCTTTCTGTATTTTTGCCTACACTTGCTACTTTCTACTGATCATGAGTGTACTTGTTGTTGTACAGTGTCTCTCTGGCTTTGTGGACTTCCATGTAAGCTATGGTGAGCTCAGGATGGAGTCTTCTTTCCTACTCTTCCAGATGAATGCCCACAGGTTGCCCTTAGCTCTTATGCATAGGCTTTCAGGAGGTGGTGAGTTCCTATGCACATGCTACCAGAAGGCAGTGAGTAGGGTAGCTGGGTACTGCTTCTCCACTGGAAAGAGCCCTACTGTTATTTGGGGAGGGGATGTTGGGACACTTAGCTCAAAAAATGGGCAGGAGAGGCCTTGGTAGGGTAGGACTGGTTGACAAGAATGTGAGAGCCAA
This sequence comes from Dicrostonyx torquatus, assembly GCA_028555095.1. Classification (NCBI taxonomy): domain Eukaryota; kingdom Metazoa; phylum Chordata; class Mammalia; order Rodentia; family Cricetidae; genus Dicrostonyx; species Dicrostonyx torquatus. The sequence goes on along the minus strand of JAQHUG010000007.1, from coordinate 16,869,610 downwards.
GTGGTGCCTGGCCAGAGGACTTTTTACAGTGTTTTTAGTATTTTATTCTGAAAACGAGGAGAGCTAAGGATAGGACTTGCAGGGGTGAGTGCAGAGCAGAAGGGAAGGAGCTGGGAATAGGGGTTAGAGCTTTGAGCTTTCGGTCTTAGTCTTCCTCCACCAAACACGGGGATAGTCTAGATCCAGATGGCTTTATATTAGAATGGAGCCTATTGTTTACCTGTGGGTTTATTGATGTTGTTTTTGGTTTTGCCTTCCACCTTGTTGTCTGCCTATTGGCAGAGGCTTTGGGGGTTAAATAGACAAATGGGTGTAATCATTGTAAATGTAATGTACGTAGCGTCATTATTACATGTACCAGGAAAGTGAAGAAACAAAGGAATGATATGTCTTTCTTCCACCTTTGTGAGGATGAGAGACATCAAGGAGAAAGACGAGCAGGCCCGAGTTACTCCATTTCTGTACATATATTGTTTTCCAGTGTGGCAATGTGAGGGGTAGCACCTCTCCTCTCTGTCATGCAGCCCCAGTAGCGGAACAATTTCAGAGCCTTTCCTTGATGGACTCCTTGGAAAGGGAGCAGCATTTTATGGACCTCTGGATCTCTTTGTTCTTTTGTTTCCTCTCACAGACACTTGATCTGTGCATGTCGAATGCAACAATTTAAAGAGATGGTGCTTAAGAAACCGCCACACTGATTTCCAAAGCGGCTGCACAAGTTTGCATTCCCACCAGCAATGGAGGAGTGTTCCCCTTACTCCACAACCTCTCCAGCATAGGTTATCATTGGTGTTTTTGATTTTAGCCA
>JAQHUG010000007.1:16818585-16867117 GCA_028555095.1 Dicrostonyx torquatus | reverse complement strand
GACCTATCTATCTCTTCTGCATGTATTGGCTTTTTGGGAACCTATTCTATATGGATGCATACCTTCTTAGACCGAGATGGAGAGGGGAGGGTCTTGGGCTTTCCACAGTGCAGGGTATCCTGCCCCATCTTGGGAAAGCAGGGGGATGGTAGGGGTTAGGGGGGGAGTGGGGGGGCCTGGGACAAGGGGAGTGAATGTAAATTTTTCTTTTAAATTTAATAAAAAACGAAAAAAAGAAAAAAAAGAATTAAAAAAAAGATGGTGCTTAACCCAAATGATTATGTAGGGAAAATACTAAATAATAGTAAACACTATTCATGCTTCTCTTCTTTGAAAGAAGGTAGTCTTCTTTTGTGACCTGGGGCTCTCTGGTGGGTATCTGGAAAGTTTATTAATAACTATTGCTCTTTGGGTAGAACTTTCAGATATACAATCTCATTTAGTACTCTGGGTTGGCCTGCGAGGAATGCCTTGCTAATTCTGCTTTTCAGAACAGTTGACAACGGCCCAGAACAATGTCTGTTTACTTTATAGAATCAGGGGCCTGGGTGCATGTTGTGTGTGTGACAGAACTTTCTCTGGAGAGATGCAACATACTTGTCTACACACCCCAGATAGGGAGCCCACAACAGGCCCAAGAAAGTAGACCACCAAAGTCCAGTTTGGTGAACCAATGCATTTTATTTGGGTTACTCACAGGGAGTAGGGGTGAGGGGCTTCTCACAGGATCAGAGAATGACCCAAAGACAGCTGCATCACCAAAGCTTTCCCCAGCATAGATGATATCCCACAAAGTGGAACAGAGCACGTGCCCTTTCCAGATGCCCAGGTCTAAAGCTCTTCCGGGAAGCTTGTCTGTTCTGTGCTTCTTCCAGGCAAATGGTCTGGTCTCAGGGTCTTTACAATTTTTCTCTTTTCAGAGTCTTCTTTGCAGTTCAGCTTTCTTCCTTAGAGGGGGACTCTAAGATTTTATTGTTTACTCTGGCCAGGGGGGGCCTAGTGAATCTGGTCAGTTTCAGGGACTTCCTGAAGCTAATTTTGATTTGTTTGCCTTTCTGCTTAAGGAGCTTTCTGCAGGATGGAATGTTTTCATCTTCAGGAAAATGTTACACGGTAGTGTGAGACCACATAGCTGTGCAGCTCATGGCAAGACACCTGCCCTCTCTGATGTCTGGTTCTGCTTGGACTGCTTCCACATCTTGTGGTTGGCTAGACAGTCCCTTGGAGACCTGGTTCAACTAGGTGTCCGGGCAGATATAGGAGCTTGCTTCACTTCTGATGTGCCGTCCTGATCTTTTTCATGGGCATGCATCAGTGGGAGCAGAATTGTCTCTGTTCCACATAGAAAGAGAAAGGAGAAGATCTGACCTCTTTTTAGCTGCCTTCCAACCTTGATCACCTTCAGCCCACATAGTTCTGTCCTGGAGCGCATCTTCTGGGAACCCCTGGCTGTGTGTCTAGAGCCGTGGCTGCAGGCGGCACAAAGTTTCCAGGAGTTTTTGCAGAGGGTGTACGGAACTCCCTGCTCCTCTCTGTGACAGCAGGCAGGTGTTTGCCAGGTGGAACTGTGCCCCTCTAGAAGGGGCTTTCGACAGTGGGACAGGAGTCTGGTGCTGGTGTGGCTGTGGTAATTCTGGTGGAATCTGTAATCTATATAACCAAATCAGACCTGCCCTCCCTTACCAAAGAATCATTTCATGTGCAGGATTTGGAAAATGTAATAAAATGTGAAAGTTATAAGGGTTGAACTCTCAGCCATTCTGTCAGGGTTTTGCCAAGCTGCTATGACACTGTCCCCAGACACAAGCTACCCCAAAGACTTCCTGTTTGTCCAGCGTGATGTCTGTCCTCAGGCAGAGCCAATTCTATTAACTTCAGAGTCGGAAATGCTGACATTCAGTAGACTCAATGAACTCAATGAGTTCAGGTGTGTCGTCACTCAGTGGTGGTGGTGAGCAGCAGAAGTGGAGGTCTCCCTTTCCTCCGTGCCAGGAGAGACATAAAGGAGTATTTTACTGTTCTTGTGGTTTACCCTGAGTGGTTGAAGCCTGAGATTTAGCTGCATGCATCTGCAGGTTTTCCCCTTCATGCCTACTGGTACCAAGGATGCAGTGGCATTATGATTAGTGTCTAGTGCAGAAAGGTTAACGTTGATCAGGAGCAGATGGCTTTCTTCCATGGGACTTTCTTTTGGGGTTCTTTCTCCTCTGTCACTTTCTTGGGTTGCTGTGCTACAATGACTATAGAGAGAAGGTATCTGTACTGGGTCTGAGGAGGTGTGGGTGTTGTCAGCATAACTGCCTTCTGGTTGGTGTGGCCTGGGGAATGCTCAGGCTCTCCACCTGCCTTCCCTCCTGCCTTTGGTGGGTCATTGGAGGAAGGTGCTCTATTTAAGGCAGCTCTGACCTGCTGAGTTGGGGAAATGCTGCAGATGCCCTTGCCCCTTGCTGTCCCTTCATTATGGAGCCGATGTGATGGCTAAGCCCTACATTTCATCTCTTCTGGAAAGACAAGGAAGAGTTGGGATGCCACTGTACTGCATTCAAGCAGTTTGGGTGCACAGCACCAAGACTGATGCATGCAAGGGAGGTTTTCATTTCAACCTCTCCTCCACGCTTCAGGGCCACTATCAGGTTTCTCTCTGCCCATTGAGGAAAATGGGACCATATTGGATAGTTCATACTTATTTTTTGAGTGTCAGTTAGGTAAAGGCAGTCATGGCCTTGTTGTCTGTTGGATCTGAGAATCCTTATGATTTGGTCGGTCTTTTTGCAGGCAGTTGTTATTTCAAGATCAGAAAAAACACCCATCTATCATGTCCAGACCTGTTCTTGGTTTCTCCCCCGCCCCTCTTAGAACCAAGTGCTTAATAATCTCCCTTTCTTACCTCACACCCCAGTCTTCACCTTGCACTTCCTTGAATACTGCCCGACGTGGTAGTCTCCAGACTCATGTGGCTACTCAGGTGGAAATTAATTGAAATGAAATAGAACCTAAAATGTACTTCCTCAGTTGTACCAGAGACATTTCATGTGATCTACAGATACATTTGTTTGGTACCTACCATATTGGATAGTTCAAAATGCTGTTCCATTTTTACTATTTTAAAAGTTATAATTGGACCTGGATATAGTAGCTCATGCCTGCAATCCCAGCATTTAGGTGGCTGGGGCTGGTGAAGAATTGCCTTTAGTTTGAGATCAGATTGGGTTATATAGTGAGTTCTGGGCTCAGCCAGGGCTATCGAGTGAGACTCTGTCTCAGAAAGTAAAACCGCAAACCCAAACAACAGCAACAAAGCTGTACTGTACAGCTCGTTGCAGTAGGGTGACATGTCGTCAGCTGTTGTGGCCATTTTAGGAAGAAAAGCACTTGATACAGGATTTGAAGCATTTAGAGTGAGCAGGAGGGTTGCGGGAGGAGGCCCTAAGATGGGCTTGTAGGACTGACAGCACTGTGGAGCAGGTCAAGGGGACCGCATTGGGTTAGGAAGCTGGGAAATCGCAGTCCTCTGTGCCCCCTGAGATTAGGGCGCTGTAGGCAGGACCCTGAAGCACTGTATCAGCGAGCAGATCCCCGCCCCTCCTGGTTAAGCTTCACTTTGGGTCTTGGGTGTTCAGTCTCAAAGCTGCATTAGGAATTCTGGCTTCAGGGAGACTGAACCTTGCTCAGCTCATTGCCTCTGTAGTCCATTAAGATAGCCTGTCACTCCATGCCACAGGGTGCCCCTTGAAGGCCCACCGGGATCATCCATGGAGAAGCTGCTCTGAGCTGGTGATGGACAGAATCTTGGCTGATTCCAGACCAGGAGACAGGGTCCTCTTGTACTTTAGTCACCAGATTCGCCCTGGTTCTAGCCAGTGCAACTCCTGCTCGAGGATGGCTACTGTGCTTTTAGGGGACTATGGGGCCCATGTCATCATGGGGAATTGACATATGTAAAATCCCGATAGATGTTTGTGAAGGTCTTGGGTGGCTTCTGCCCAAAAGAAGGCCCTTGCTGTGTGTCAGAGACTCTTGAGTGACATCAGACTCTAGTAGGACATCATTTTGCAGCTTTTCCTTCCTGGGGCGAACTGCCTTCTGAACTACAAGTCACTAAAGGGTGGCATGGAGGAGGGAGGGGCGGGAATACTGGAAGCTACTGGTTGGGTTCTGCTTCCTTGGATTAGAGGTTTTAAGGCAGAATTGTTTAAAGCCAGTTCTGGAGTATGGAAAGGAACCACTAAGAAAAGAGCAGAGGGAAGAACATTCTAAGGACATGTAAAGGCACTGTGGCAGATAAGAACTGGGCATGTGTGAGGGATGAATGGAGTCCCAGTTGTCATAAGCTCAGGGGAGTTGGCCTGGGCTGGCACGCACAGGCTTCAAGAAACATGGCAAAGAGTCGGGGTTTGAAAATGATTGAAGCAGGAGAAAGACAAGGCCTGGTATACTGTTTCTATTTCCCAAAAGATCATTGCGACTGGATATGAGTGAGGCATGGGTTCGAGATGGGGGATCCTGGTAATGAGAAAAATGTCAGGGATTCCTGCAGCATTTCTGGGCAGGCAATGGATGGTGGCCTGGACTAAGAGTGGTGGCACAGGAGGCAGAAACCATTAGTCGCCTCCATTTCCTTAGAGCTCCTCCCCTGCCCATGGAGCAAGTGGAAGGATTCAGTGCTCACGGTGTAGATGGACAACACCCATCAAGGAAGCTTTTAATGTGTGCCTGTGGCCTAATTCATGTCAGCTACCTCTCTGTCCCCGTGAAACTGCCAGAGACTCACAGTTTTAGAAGATTTAGTTCATGGCCCATTGGCTCATTGCTTTCAGATCTCTGGGAGGCACTTCACTGTGGTCAGAGAGTATGGCTTGCATGGACCTTTCACTTCATGGTGTCTGGAAAGCAAAGGACAGGAAGGGGTGGGTTGACATATTCCCTCGAGGACATATCCCCAGTGAGTCAAGTCCCTCTCATCAGGTCCCACCCCTTGAAGGTTTGCCACCTTCATGTAATGAGGATAAAACGTATGAGCCACCAGGGAATGCTTGTGATACAAACCAGGACGGTGTTCTTGGTTATCAGGACATCGTTATCGTTGTAGTCACAGCAATAGATGTTAGCATCCTCTAGAGTGGGGAGTGAATGAAAACAAACCAAGCCATTGTTCCATCACTGGCTTGGAGGAAGTGAGGATGGCCGTGTCCATTTTCCCTGACTGGAATGTCTCTCTAGGCCCTTGCAGGGCAGGGTGGTATGAGGGTAAGGGGTCTGTGATGGGGTCCTGTTTGTGTCCTTGTCCTTCTGAGAAGAGGCAGTACCTACATGTAGTAGGCATGAATGCTGCTGTTTTCAAGGGAGCCCAGTCACTGGTAAATAGGAATCCTTTTTCTTTTGCTTGGAAGAGGAATATGCTCTAGACCTCTTACCTGTTTCCATGTGGCCTGGTTTGCTGAGCTGCTATTCTGGGATTTTCTTGGGCACCAGAGCATCCATGGGTATAGCCCAGTAAAGCTAGAGCCAGATTAGACTTAACCGGTGGCATCAGTTCAGCTGGCAGCCAGGAGGCAAAGCTTTGAATCAGCCTTATAATTTGAAAATTGGTCTTTGCATTGGGTGGTGATTTTGTGCTAACAAAAAGCATCAGAGAAACAATGCGGGCTGTCCTACCTTCGTGGTGTTACTCTGGGTTCAGAATCCTTGCTACAGAGATGGGTGTTCCCCACTCCTGGGACTCCTGGATGGTTGTACTTCTCATTGTGAGTGCTCCTAGAGGCACTCTTGAACCTCAGGTCGGGATGGAAAAGCGACTCGGAGAGACCAAGGTCATAGTCTTCACAGCCCTCATGGAGACTGACCTTGGAGAATACACTTCTTACTTTTCTGCATGTGGACATTTATGATAGAAGTGCTCTTTATCACTCGAAGGTTGTAGCAGTATTCGAAGATAACTGTATTCTTGACCCCTGGCCAAGGAGAAGTTGAAATTGCACTCCCCTGCACTCTCAGGCCCCTGCATATGTGCTTTCTCCAGATGACATGTCCCAGAGGTATCATGGTGTTCTGGAAAAGGCTCTCAATATAAATAAGGAACCATGTGGAGTATGAGGGTGCTCAGGAGTCCGTACAAGAGGCCTGGACATTGGTGGACCCCTTGGCTTGTTCAGAGCGACCCTGCCTTTTGCTCAAGGTACCCCGGACCCCTTGCTGGTTTTTACACTAATGCTTTCCACCTTCTGAAGAGTCATGCCAGAGCCTAGCACTGCTTGGTTTGTGATACAAGGCAACTACTATGTGAGCAATGGTGGTGCCGACTAAGGGCCATTGTGATACATTGACATGGGTAGGAAATTGGGGTGCCGCAAGGCTGCCAGTAGGGGAACATGGCTGCTTTTACAGATGTACGGAAAGATCAATCCAGGAGCTAAAACAGCATTCACTAAATTCTGCCAATGCCAAATAGAGTCTAGAATGTCAAACTTGCATGCCACAGATAGAACAAAGCAGGGAAGAATTGTTACAGCCTAGTTTGCCACACCAAGATGGAACACAGGGCCACTTTGGAATTGGTCACGCCAGTGTAAGAAAATGAAACAAGGATACTTTCCACTCTCAGTCACCAGGGAGGTCCCTGGGAAGTCACCATAGGTGTTAGTATTGGAGATGATATTCATTAAATATAGGTATTCATCACTTTCTCCTCAGCCCAGAAATACCAGGAGGTGCAGATGTGTTCCTGGGCTGTGTGCACACAACGTGTGCATGTGTATAAAGTGTTGAAGGGGCTGAGGAGGGAGGGGTATAGTGTGGCAGCTCACTGTGAGTTCTGAGTGCAGCAGAATCTTCCACTGTCTCATTTTGTGACCTTTAGTGAGTCATGTGCTCCTTTGTTTGCTTGTGTGTCGAATGAAGGCACTTATCTTGCTGCTTAGGAGAGCAGCTCTGCTTCAGCTGCCTTGACTACTCCAAACCCATGCTCTCAGCGTTCTGCTCTGGAGTCTCAATAAGGAAACCCAGTTCCCAGCCTTCTTGGGACCTTCCTTACTTTATACTTTGGCATCTATATATTGAGAGCAGGGCAGGAAATGACAAACTGTGACAGAGGGGGCCTTCTCAGTCTGGGAAAGGTCTGTTCTTCACAACTCTGGTAAATATGCTGTGTCCCTGGGGTGCAGCAGCTGCCTGGAGCCACTGGGCAGAGCAAGGGAAGAGAGTGAGGGGACTGTGTGGTGAGGTGAGTGTGCCAGGGAAGTGGGTACAATGGAGATGCTTTACCAGGATCTGTGGAATAAAGCGAAGGTCCAGTGCTAGATGGCAGACAACAGCTGTGCAGGTGGCTGGTGACAGCTGGCACCAATGAAGGCCTGATGTGCTTGCCTTTATATCCAGTGGGTGATGAGTAGATGGCATCTGTGCCTTTCTCACACCTTCCCCTCTGTCCACGGTAGACAACGACAATCTATTATGATAAGCTTTCCTCTTGTGCCCGGAAAAGTCTCAGAATCCCGTCATCACCTTTTTGGAATCTGATGTCAATCATTGGGCTTCCGGTTGAAATTTATTGCCTGTGTCTGTTGTGATGGGGAATGCAGGCCGACTTTGGAACCCGGAAAGTGTGCTGAGCCTGTGCGAGCATGTTGGCTGCCTCTCTTTTGATTGCATGGGATAACTGACGCATCTTAACTGAGCAAAAACTAAGTGACTAAAGTGACTTAATCATCTCAGTGGTGGAAGAAAGTGGCTTGGGGAAGGCCCTACCACAAAGGCCCCAGTAACTTCCAGGTGTGCCTCCCTGGGTCCTCATCAGTATGGTCTTGGAGGGGGGCATTCAACACCCAGATCACTTCACTGGGTAGGAGCTTCCTTTAGCCTAGCCCCCTTCCTGCATTGCGTTTGTCTCTGCTGCTGGAGTTCCAGTCAGTGTTGAGGGTGTCCCACACTTCAGTGCACTGTGTGTTTGCATCGTCGGTTCCTGTGCTGGGATGCCATTCATCCGCTTTTTCTTCTTCCTAAGTCCTATACCCTACCCTCATTTCTTCCTTTTCTTCTTTCCTTATAGCTTTGGAGCCTGACCTGGCACTCACTCTGTAGACCAGGCTGGCCTTGAACTTACAGAGATCTGCCTGTCTCTGCCTCCCGAGTGCTGGGATTAAAGGCGTGCACCACCCACACCTGGTCTCCATTTTCTTCTTTAAGTAACCATTTTATTTGTGCGTTTTTATAAGTATGTTAAGGCCCATATGTTACATTAATTTTACCTTCCCCTGTACTCTTCCTCACTATCTCAGTGCTAGGAAAGCACAGTCTCACCTTTTTGTGTGTCTAAGTCAAGTCAGTGAGGCCAAAGAGGAGAGTGACATGTTCATGGTCAGTTGAACTAAGTCAGGCAAGGCCTAGAATAGATTTCCTGGCTGTAGTTCTCACGTATATATATATATTTTGTATGTTGCCTCCCAAGTTCCCGCAGCAGCCTGATAAAAAGTTTTTTTTTTCCCCAAAAATTGTGTCTAGAATCCAAAGTGCTCTTCTTTTCACCATAGTAACTGTTGCCTTTTCTCTCGTTGCAGGTTCCAACTATGGGAGCCCACGCCCAGCTCACGCCAACATGAATGCCAATGCAGCTGCAGGGCTTGCTCCCGAGCACATCCCTACTCCAGGAGCAGCACTGTCCTGGCAGGCAGCCATTGATGCCGCCCGGCAGGCCAAGCTAATGGGCAGTGCTGGCAACGCAACCATCTCCACTGTCAGTTCCACACAGCGGAAGCGGCAGCAGTATGGGAAACCCAAGAAGCAGGGTGGTACAACTGCCACGCGGCCACCCCGCGCTCTGCTCTGCCTGACTCTGAAGAACCCCATCCGGAGGGCATGCATAAGCATCGTTGAATGGAAATATCCTTTATGCTCTGGGATGGCCAAGGTGTTCCTTGGATCTGCATCGGGGGCAGGGGCAGGGCTGGCTTGCACTCTGGGGATATCAGGCGTAGACTTGTGCTGGTGATGTTAAGTTTATCTTATATTTACTGCCTCACCGATGAAAGTTAGAATTCTCGACCTTCCCGCTGGACTCCGTGAGTCACTATCTCAGAGGACAAGGTCCCAGAATTTGTTGGTTTTAAACCAAAAATCCAAAAATCTCAATTTTCCTAAAGTCTAAACTTTTATAGTATCAACACAGATGGAAAGTTGTCCATTTGACCTTATGTGACAGTTTGCAGTCAAAATGCAGGCTCTAAAAATTTGTGTCATCTGTGTGTATAAGGTCTATACAGGACATAAATGAATCTCAAGTTCAGACTTGGGTCCCATTCCCAAGATTTCTCATGGATCTGAAGAGATTCCAAAATCCAAACTTGGATTTAAGCATGAAACGCTTTGAGTCCCAAGCATTTGAGAGACAGGGCACTGGGCCTGTCACCAGTAACCTTAGAGAAAATTTGTGTGTGGTCAGTGTGGAATATGAACTCGTATCCAAGCTACCTGCCTACGTAGCTTTCATTGTTGCTGCACACTGCTCCATAGCTTTCTTTCTATGGCATAGTATGGCAGTAGCTCACCACCTGACCTCCTTCTAGTGCGAATGGACCAGGAAATGCATGAGAACCTCAGGGCTTGGCAGCAGGAATTCTCAGCCTGGTCTCTGCACTGGAATCACCTGGAAAGGTTTATCAAATTCTAGATGGCAAAGGTCCCACTCGTCCCCAGACATTCCACAGAGTTCTCCAGGCCAGGCTTTGGTATAGGCAAGGTTGAAAGCATCATCTATAGTAATGTGTATCTACTTTGAACACACAGGAAGGAGTGGAAGCAGAGCCTTTAGGAAGCGTGTCTCTTAAGGGCTGGAATGTTACCATGGACACAAGTCTTAATGTCTGAGTATTGAGTTACACTGGAAAAAACCTCAAAGCACAGCCCTGACTATCACCAGGCATGAAATAAGTCACATGAAACTCCCCAGGACATGTGACCAGGAATAGATAGCATTAGATCCCTGAGACTTAGTGCTGGGTATTTTTTTTTAAAACTCAAATTCAAATTTGAGTTAAGAAATCAAATTCAATTTCTTTTAAACTCAAGATTTTTTTCCATCTGGTTGGAGTGTTCCATCTCATTTTTGAGTTTCTAGGGAAAGATTTAAAAACCTTGGGTAGTGGTTGGAAGGTGAAAAGAAGATGACTTGGGGTGAAAATAAAGTTCAGGGGTGCAGACAACACCCATCAGGAATAACGGAATTCCTTTTCCAAAAGCAACTATAACAGGATCCAGTTCCAAGCAAGGGCTGCTCCTAAATTGTCTCGTCTGCTAAACTGCACATAGTCCATGAATGGGCGAGAAACTCGACTTGGTCAGTCTTATCAGGCTGCCTTCAGAGCCGTGGAGTAAGAGATCTGGGACCCTGGAGATAACCTCTATGAAGGGAGAGCAGGGAGACCCTGAGAGCCAAAAAACTTCCCATAAGTTGGCTTTAAATACAGATTCCCCACATTTAAAACCCATGTGCTTCCCAAACTCCCTGTGCTACAGTACTTAATAGTGTGCCAAAGGACTAGGCAAGACTGGATAGTAACTAAGTGGTACTAGATAGTTATTAGGTGGAACCAGATAGTGAGTTATTAGTTGGACAAGATATTTATCATGTAGGACAAGGTAGTTACTTGGTGGTATCTGATAGTAAGTTACTAGGTGGAACTAGATATTAATGAGGTGGGACTATGTAGTTTCTAGATAGAAATGGTTACTAGATGGAAGTAGTTACTGGATGGGAATAGATAGCTATCAACTCGATACTCAACAAGTGTGTCCCAGTGTAGGTCTGCAGGGCCCAGAATCTGCAGCCCTTCCTGGATGATTAGTGTGGCTGAACCTCCCGAGAGAAGGTGCTGTCCCACCTGGGGAGAGGGAGGGATGCAGCACATAGTGTTAGCTGTGTGAAAGTTCCAGACTGTTGAGGTCAGATATGGAGAAAGCGTATGTGCTCAACAGCTCTTGAAGAGTGGGGCCTGGTGCTGTTAGATGAACAGTTTAAACAGCGATCTGCATCTCAGCTTGCTTGTCTTCTTGACAGACAGTATCCTCCAGTGCGAGCCTGGGACTTTAGTGTGTGGCAATAGGTGCGTTGCTAGTGTGTATGTGTGCATGTAACAGGGAGGGTCAGGGGGACAGCCTTTGAAACACTTCAAGCTTGGCTCTCTGACCTGTCGAGGCAGTGAGGACATCTGACCAGTAGGTATTCATGGAGCCTGGCTCAGTTGCCTTCCTGTACCCCTTTCTGATAGGGCACCGGAGAGTAAGAATGGAACCTCACAGTCTGGACTGACAGTCACTGTCCTGAGCAGGTTGGGGTGTGGTTAGGGAGAGGGGCATGCAGTAGGAGGGCCAGGAGAGCTAGCTTTCTGAGATGCCCTTAGGGCCACCTCGGGCAGATCAGCACAAAATGGTTTTAAAACTGACACAACAGCCTACTTTCTGGAGTGGGTCTGGGTCTCTAACTTGATGACTTCAGACACAACACAACCTTTGTAAGCTTCAGTTCCCTCCATTAGCAATAGAGATTACTGTCTCTTTCCAGGTGTTTGGCAGCTGGACGAGGGAGTTGGGGGGTGGGGAGGCAATCATCACAGAGCCTCTGGAGGAGTGCTAGATCCTGTCCTTGCTGTCACCTCCCTAACATCAGCTCCTGTCTCCAATGCTATTGGATCATGAACACCTCAGGACAACAGGTCATAAAAGGATGAAACTATTGCTTTGACTGGACCCTGAGCCTGGCTTTGCTCCTTGCCTTCTGGGGATCTTGGACAGGTGTGATGGTGACCATATCTGTAAAGGATATGGTTAGGCTGTCCTCACAGGTCTTCTGGTGATACCAAGACACATGTGGGCAATGGCACATCTTAAGAGGCATCCTCACCTCTGCCCTGGGGCTGCTGGGGGTTCATCATGAAAGCAGTCGTTCAGATTCCCTGAGTGTAGAACTCTGTGTCCTAGCCTAGTGGGCCTGTGACTTTGAGCGTAAATGCTGTAGCATGAGGTGACACTGGACATGGGGGCAGGAGATGGTTCCAGTGCTGCACACCCACTCACCTGTGGGATGGTTCTTAGCTTTCCTGGGCCTCAAAAGTTTAGAACAAGTAATCACTAGGGCATCTTTCTGCTTCAGAGTTTGCTACTTCTGTGAGAGTTTAGTTGGTCCCTCTTCCCTGCAGTTTTCACTCGATCCCTTCCTCTCATTAGGTTTGATGCCGGTTAGTTTTTTGTCAGCGTGGCACAAGCCCAGGTCATGTGGGGAAAGGGAACCTCAATTAAGAAAATGCTTCCCTCGCATTTGCCTGTAGGCAAGTCTGTGGAACATTGTCCTGATCCATGAAGGAGGATGCAGCTCACTGTGGGCCACTCCTGGGCAGGTGGTCCTAGGCTGTATAAAAAGCTGGCTGAGCAAGTCAGTAAGCAGCACCTCTGTGTTCTCTGCTTCAGCTCCTGCCTCCGGGTCCCTGGCTTGAGTTCCTGCCCCAGATTTTCTTTGTGATGGACTATAAGCTATAACCTTTTCTCCCCAGGTTGTTCTTGGTCATAAGGTTTTATCATTACAATAGGAAGCTAGTTAGAAGAGGCTCTGTGAAAGTGGCTGGGACTTAGTTGTGGGAACACAGATCGGGACTTTCTTGCTTTCAGCGGTGGGTGTGGTATGGTCTCCGCAGAAGAGTGCTGTTACATTAACTTACTGCTCACTGTGTCCATGGTGAGAGAACATCAGGGTATGCTGCTATTGGTGAGTGGACCCTGGGCTGATGCTCTATAGCCCAGGCCATCACTACTCATGTAAGAGGACCTGTTAGTGGGGCCTTGTACACTAAAGACAGGGCCTCCGCAGAGCTCGTATGCCCCATTCCTATGCAGAGCCGAACTGGCAAGGGGAGGCAAACCCTACCTCTGATCCCACAGAGCAGATCCTGCCTGGTTTTGGGGAGTCCTAAGCCCTAGGGAGGTAGAACACTCTCAACTTTGCTTCCAAACACTGAAAAGCAAAATCTGTAGATTTCCATGAGGGGTCACCTTGTTTAAAACCCCACTCCACTGCTCTCCCCTACCATGTATGCATGGGTTCACTGGTGACAGTCATGAGCCATGAACTGTCCTGGAAATGGGGTCCTGCGGGGAATCCTTCCTGGGGCAAACAGAGCTCTTTACCCCAAGCTCACATGAGGAAAATGAAATCAAATGTAATCTAAATAAATAAAAGAGGGGAAGAAGTATTTAGAAATCTGTGTTTACTCTGGCACGCGACTGGCCTCCACTGCTCTTGACATATTAGGAAAAAATTTTGGCGGGGGTCCACTAGAAGCACTTAAAAGGCATATGTTTCTCTTCAGAATACAAGGGGCTTGGAATGCATTGTTTAAACAGAATTCTTACAAATCTTTGATTCATTAAAAAATATATAAATGTATGTTTGTTTCACTTGTATTAACAATGGCATTGATTTCCTTAACTCCTTTCTCAGACCATTTGAAATAATTATTTTACTGACTATTTTTGCCAATTGTGTGGCCTTAGCGATCTATATCCCCTTTCCAGAAGACGACTCCAACGCCACCAACTCTAACCTGGTAAGTCTGGAGCCTCTGCGCTTCTTACTACTCGTGGCCACTGAGCTTAGACCACATGGGTTCTGAGTGCAAGGTGGGAGAGAAGTGAGATGTTTGGCAGGTGCCACGGTTTGGCACAGCTCAGATCTTCCGGGCATTCCGCTTTTTATTCTGATCAGTACCTGCCTTGTCATGGTCTACTTCCTGATTGGAAGACTGTTCCAATCAGGTGGCGATGAGCTGTGTGCGTGTATGGGTGCGAGAGTGGTGGCTCTTGTGTGACATAAATGCACTGCTTAAGTCTTGAGTGCAGGTGATGGAGCGAGCGTTCTTGGATCATCAGTTGTATTTTGAGTGCTGCTGTTCCATTGTCAGGATTTGCTTGCGTGATCATAGCATCCTGCATGATTACATGATAAATAATTTCTAGGAAGCTTTTAGCAAAGCTTTCTTTTGCGGCCAAGAGGTATCATTGAGTTAAAATGACTTTATTTTTTTGTGGGGGGAAAGGCGGCTTTCCATTTGGATTGCACAGAGGCCAACACTGGCAATTTGGGGTTAGAATTTGTCCATGGAAAAAGTGGAGAGCGTGTTTACTTTTGGCTGAGTGTGAAGTCATTGCAAATGCAAAGGTCTTTGCTGGTCTGGGCATGTGAGGCAAGCTCTGGAATGCACTTGGCAGAGCTGGGGCTGCCTGGAGAGCTCCAACAAAAGCCTGCAGAGGACTCTCGACTTTCTCCTACTTGCGCCAAGACATTGGTAGTCTCCATGTGATTTTCCCAAAGCATGTTTGGTCACCAAGCTCACCATCTTCTCTGTCATAGGTGCCTTCTAGTTAGATAAGATTGGACTTGCATGAGGTTGGTTTAGGAGAAACAGGAATGTTAGAGGATTTTCCTCCCTGTAGTTGTGGCTCCTGATGTCAAAGGGAGTTCCACTTCTTTCAGAACCTTTGACATTTCCAGAGATTAAATCTCTTAACTTGTGGGTCTTGACCCCTTTGAGGATCACATGTAAGATATCCTGCATATCAGATATTTATGATATGATTCATAACAGCAACTTTATAGTTATGAAATAGCAATGAAATAATTTTTGGTTGGGAGTCACTACAACATGAGGAACTGTTCACAACATTTAGCAAGGTTGAGAACCACTGGATTGGATGCACTTTTTAGAGTTCACTCCAATTTCCTCGGTTTTTGTTATTAGCTACAGACCTGTAATAGGGAAAGTATTCTGTCATATATGTATGGGTTGGGGTTCTTCTGTGTCTCATGGCTAGTATGGGGGCATGTACTGGGGATAGATTCCAGTGGTCCCTGAGATAGGCATCAAGTACTGAATGATGGCATGGCTAGAATCAGTAGGCAGAGCGTGTTCTCTGTAACCCATGCAGCCCTGTAGGTATGACCTTGTTTCTTAAAATAAAGAAACCTTTCCCATGTCAAGATCGTAGGAGCTAAAGTGTCATCCCAAAGCAGGAACAGCTCCCATTGATTCTATCTCTTTGAAGGGTTTGCCTCTCCTCTCTGCTGCCCTTCCTTGGAGCTCTTTTCCCGTCATTTAACCTGAGGGAGCTTCCAAAGCAGCTCTGGTTGGAACTGAATTCCTATCTGTTCTCAGGCCAATGTATCCTTGGCTGGCTAAAACCCTCGGCCTCTCTCTGTGAGATGGCGGCCTGGTAGGTGATAACAAGTTGAACCTGCTCTTGGGGTGGCTAGACTCAGGAGACGATGGAGGGGTGGCAGTTTGCTTCCAACCACAACAGAGTGATGAAATGTTTTAAAACTAGAAGTTGCCAAAAAAAGAAAAGAAAACCAAGTTGGATACTCAACGTTGGGTAGATTTTATGGCACGTAAATGATTCTTTGATGTATCTATGGCTCTCACCCCATTCTCTGCCCTGGAGATGAGGGCATGTAACCAACTGGTTGGTGGGAGAGGTGCGAACCAAGGATGAATTTGAGGACCCTATAGACCAAACAACCAAGCCCCGCCTCACATGTGGGCAGAAGTACCCTGCTATGGATATACCCTGGGAGTGCTGCCCTTTCTTCCCTAATGCATCCCTCCTTGACAGAGTCTTCACTTCTCTTTTTCCTCAGTAGCTTTGACTTGTCTTTCTCCATATACAGGAATGGCTGCCAGCGATTGATCCTGCGCCTCTCATTTTCTTTCCCTCTCTCTCCTTGATCTCATCTCTGTTCCCTAGCACAGCAGGAAAGCCTTTCTCTAAGGAAGCGACTTCTAGGACTTGCTTCTCCAGCTCTAGACCTCTCTGCCCCTCGGCAGTACTTCCTGCAGCAGAGGCTCGTGAACCTTGCACTCCTCCAGTGCTCGCCTGACTCTCCAGTCATAGATCATGTTGAACCTCTTCCCATTCTCAGTCATTTGTTTAAGTTTTCTGGGCCTTAGTTTCTTCATCTATAGAGTGGGAACAATAGTGCCTACATTACAGACTTGGGGTGAGTTGACAGAGTCAGATCGTAGGAGGGGATGAAGATGGGGCTTCCCAACGCTGGGTGTTGTGACTGTTACTGCCTTTTCCCAGACTTGCATGGCCACTTCTGCTCTCCAGGCTCTTCTTTCAGTGGAACATCTTGGCTCATGTGGTCACTTGGTAAATGTTCACAGCAGGAGTCAGGTGCTACCGTGAGAGATGAAACCCATGGCTAATAGGGAAAGTAATGCATGGGTAGATGTCCGCATAGTGCAGGGTCTTCGGGAGGTGGTTTCAAGGTCAAAATAGGTATTTGGAGCTGAGGCCCGTGTGTAAAGCCATGTGGTCACACTTTTTATGGTGCAGTGCTAGTTTGGAGTGAATGAAAAGAGCCAGGTGACAGGATGCTCAGCGTATGCCAACAACTGGACTCCACTGCAGGCAATGGGGAGTCCCTTGTATCTCTGAGACTAGGAGAGAGTCTTGCAGGGTGAGTGAGATGCTGAGATTGTGCCTCAGTGTTTGTGAAGAGGAAATGAAATGGTGCAAGTTTAGGCTGACAGTGACGGTAGGCCCAGAGATGGGGGCAGGGTGGGATTAGCAAACAAACTTTTAGGACCACATGCATGCTGTGGTCTTGGGACGTTAGTATGTGTGCACTGTGTTATAAGCTAGAAGGACTTCAGGAGGATCCTACGGAAGGGGCCTGAGGGACTGGCCTAGTGAGGATCCTGTGGAACATGTGAATGGAGATACCTGGGGGTGATGGGAGGGCTGGGCACTCTAGCTCATGATGAGGGGGGAGATGAGGGAGGAGAGTGAAGTGGGAGAGGAGGGTCCACAGGACAGAGAGCACCAGGAACTGAAGGCCCATGTTAGACTCTGCGAGCACCGCTGTTTGTGGAGGTAGTGAAGGGAGGCAAGCCAGAAAAGTACGCCTGGAAAGTGAAGTCTCTTGGTGGGGTCTTGTAGGCGGAGAGGAAGTTACAAAGTACCCCAGAGGGAATGTTTGGTGGCTAGGCTTGTCATTACAACCAGAATCTAGTGGCAGGAAGGCTGTGCTGACTAAGACGCTGGGGTGAACTTCAGCTACAAGGAGAAGAGACCCTTGGTCCGAATGTGGCTTCATCTGTTTTGATCCAGAGGATGTGTCACAGCTTCTCACTGAGGCTCTCTCTGGCCATAACAGTCCTCTGACCAAAGTATTCACTGCTCCTGAAATGAAGCTTGAGAATCCCCTCAGCAGGTTACTAGCTTGTCCTAATAGAGAATTGTCATTTGAGAGTCTGACTTGAGCCCCAGCAGGGGAGAGACCAAACTGTGTCTGAAGTCAAGGTTCTCAAACTCTCTGACTTGAGAATTGCACAGCACCTGGGGACATACATCTGTGTTCCCAGACCTGCCCTCATTCTGAGTCTGGAGTCTGTGTAGTCTGTGTTTTTCAGTTTTTTTTTAATTGCTTCTGAAATGGGGGGGGGGCATGCCTTGCTCTTTGTGAAGTGATCTAGAATGTTCTCTATTGTGTGAGTGACTCCACCCTCATCGCCCTACACAGTTGGTTTCTGTCTACCCACATCTCTCTCTAGGATCCAAACAGAAAGATGACACATGACAACTGCTGGGAGGTCTCCCACTCTGCTGGGTGCAAGAGCAGTTTATTTAGCAAGGCATGCTCGCCCCAATACAGACCTTGTAAACTCGCAGGTGTGCCTGCTCCTACTCTCGGCTTCTCTTGCAGCTCTCCTGACCTCCACTCATCCCCATTTCTAACACTTGGCTTACTTTTGTTAACAGGTTACAAACCATCCAGAGTAGAGCCGTAATTTTATTTTTAAGGTCGCTCCTTTGTTAGTGAGTTTGTGTGGCATATGCCGCATCTAGCACACATTTCTGTAGCCACATCATCTTGGTTACCTTTTCTTGGTACTAGTGAAGTCAGGGAGGCTGAACTGGCCAGTAACATGACATTTCCATTGCTACTAATCGTTGTCCTGTTGCTGACCATGCCACCCACGGTGAAGTACATCATTTATAGTACAGCCACTGTGAGCCCCACCTGCCGACAGCTGTTACTCTGTAGGTAAATTCTGCGGTGCCTGGTGAACAGCCTCTGCCAGCCAAGGGAACCTATTGTGTGTGCCGAATGCCCGGCTCTCTGTAAAACCTGAAGTTCACAAAGACTTGGCTGGAGTCGAATGTTCAGAGGATATGCTGGCATTTGATGTTTTGTGGAGAACATGTACCATGTACTTTCTAAGCAAGAGCCAGGCTCTGAGTGCCATTAGAGAGGAAGGCGGAGCAAGAAGAATTACGTGAGCCTGGCCCTTTCCTTTTCAGAATTTGGAGTCATGAGCTTGGGACATACAGTCCCATGCACTGTTGTAAAATCAGAGCAATTAAATTGCACTCTCACCTGTTGTGAAGGTTAAATGAGGTGGTTGTGAGAGGCATGGAGCCATGCCTGGTGTCCTGGGCCAGCAACACTTCTGTCCATTAGAACTAAAGACCGCCACCCAGATGTCTGGGTGCTAGGATCTGCAACGCCTCAGGATGACCTCAGCCTCAGAAGAAGGCTGCTGAGGATGGCTGTGTGACTGGGGCTTTAACCTGGGTATGCTGATGCATAAGGAAGGAGCCTGGGAGGGACAATCCTATGACCCCCACACACACACACCTCCCCTGCAACTAGTCAGTCAGCTGAGGGATTCCATGTGTTCCCATTCTTGGATACCACTAGGTTGAAGCCTGACCTGCATTTTGACCCCTCCAAGTTCTGAGGTGTGATTCCTGCTGGCCAGGCCTGAGGAATGACTAACAATGCCTGTGTGTGTTTCTCTGCACTCCTCTCAGTGATCTGTAGTTAATTCCGTAGTCAGTTTTGCCTAGGAGTGAGCTGTCTTCTCTGAGTTTGTACCGCTACAACAATGGCATGACGAGCAAGTTTTACTGCTGCCATCTGTGTGTCATCCTAATTGAGCAGACATACAGTGTAAGTGTACGAGGGCTGTAATGTACACACTGCATAACCATAGTCATGAGCCACAGCACCCCTGCTGGCTTCTGGATACCTCCTCCTTCATATAGAGAGGCGGCATGAGGCTGCAGAAGGCAGCCTGTTTTTAGGTGAGAGGAAAAAAAACCTTAGGCCAGTACACATGAAAAGACTTTTACAGAGCAAGGCCTCCAGGAAAAAAAGAACCAAACCAAAAAAAAAAACAAAAACAAAACAAAAAAACAAACCCCAAATGAACCAAAGCAACAACAACAAAACCAAAACAAACCAAAAAATTAAACAGCAGTAAGTGTGTGTGAGCAAAATCAGAATGAGGGGTGGGGGAGCTGTGCTGTGCAGGCTTACTGGCAATGCCCTGAGAGAGGCCTGCGCTGTGGCCCGAGGTCAAGTGCTTAGCTTAACTTCGGTTGTGTCTTTTCTGGCAGAGGGAACGTAGCACCTTCATTGCAACTCCTCCAGGTGCTAGGGATTTGCATATACTATTTATAATCCCCCACTGACGCATGGCCATTTTTATTTCTTTGTCTTCTTAAAGTGGGGATTTAGTTCATCTTGCTCGAGACTGGATCTCCAGGGACTGGCCCCTGCCTGACTCTTGATAAACGATTGTCAAGTCAATGACGAGACAAATGACTGAAGGCCGCCAGGCTTTGCTCTTTCTGTGCGTGCAGACTGACGAGGAAATGAAGGCTTATAGAAGTAAGAAAGTTGGAACGAAAGTCGGAACAAAAGTACAGCATGGGCCCTTCGCTCCTGTCTTTGTGGAAAATGTTTCAAAATGAAGCTGTGACAGTACTAGCAGATAGTTTGAAAAAGCCAACCAAACCAAAACAAGATCAAACTTGTTCCTTTTAAAAAGCAAACTTAGCATTTGAAGCTAAATGGAGTTAAACAAATTGTTCTAAGACTTCTCTGAGTCTACTTAAATACTTTGTTTTGGGGAAGTGGGTGTGATGCCGGCCATGGAGCACAGGGTCTTCTGTCTGCTAGACACGTGCTCTACCTGAGCCCCAGTCCCGACCCCACCTCCTGATGCCTGCTAGACACGTGCTGTACCTGAGCCCCAGTCCCGACCCCATCTCCTGATGCCTGCTAGACACGTGCTGTACCTGAGCCCCAGTCCCGACCCCGTCTCCTGGCTTTAACACAATAACGACAACACACAGCTGACAAATCTGTGTTATCAGAAATTTTGTGGTGCTCCATGATGGATGCCACTTGTTACTGGGGATACTGGGATCCCCTCTTAAAGTTTGTCGTCTCCTCAATTAAAGAATTTGAGGACAACTCAGAAGAAAGATTGAAAACAATTTTATTAGCGTTTAAAAGGAAACCACAGGCTAGGAAAGCTGTCAATTTTGGCAGCTGTCCAGAGGAGGAGGGAAAAGAGCCATGGGTTTCACATGGAGGTTCAGCAAGAAGCCACATGGCAAAGAGGGGTTAGCTTTAGAGCAAGAGTGAAAAGGGCCCAAGTCTAGAGAAAGTGAACTTAGACTCTCACAGCCCCCGAGACAGCGGGAGGGAAAGGGAAAACTCTGCATCTCGGTTCAGAAAGGCACAGACCAGAGCTCCAGACTTGGCAGGAACTGTGCAGAGAGCAGGATCCTGGGAAGGAAAAGCAGGTTATCTCATCAAGATAAGATTTATCTTCCACCTTTTTAGAGGAATCCACTTTTCTGGGGATGGGGTCATTGACCAGTCAAACTTGATGATCCTTGTGCCATGTGTGGCTCGTAAAGTTGGGTTTCTATTCAGGCCAGAGGCGGCTTCTACTCTCTAGCCTAGGAAGAGACAGCTTTCCCTCAGGGGCCTCGGGTGATATTTATATGTGCAGCTGCCGTCCTGTGTGCGTTTAGACACAAATGTGTTTAGATGATGTGGGCTGGATATGAGTACTGCTCTGTTTTATTGGCGTGGCCACCAAAGCTCAGAGACTATGAACTGTTTGCCCATGGAAGATTAGTGTGAAATGACTATGGGCTATGTACTGCCAGTTTGTGTTCTTATCATCCCAGCCACAGGTGGCTGTCTGCCCAGGTATGGTGCCCCATTTCTGGCTGTACCAGAGAGGAGGGACAGGTTCCTCAGAAAACTTCATAGAGGTTTAAACCACAGTTTAGGCTCTGAGTTTGGGCTAGGACCTGGTGAGGCAAGACAGAAAGCACACACACACACACACACGCACACACACACACACACACACACACACACACACACACACACACACACAAACCGAAATCAGCAGAGAGCCTTAGATTGCTGGTTGAGAACATGACCATTCACGTGGGATGGCAAGGCCCTTGGTAGATGTGTGGTTAATCAGCCCTCAGGGTGCCTAGGTTATTGTTTGACTCGGCGTCTGCACACTTACTATTTCCGAGGGAGCAGGCAGTGTCTGCTTTGCATTTGCCCATGGAGCACAGGAGGGAACACTTTGAAGTCTAAATATGATGACCCCTCTTGCTCTGTTTTCACCAATCCCTATTCACTCTAGGGCAATCAAGGTGACTCCTCATGTAGTGGAACCTTTTCCCAGGTACCTTGGCACTTACATATATTTGAAGAAAGCCTTCTAGAATATAAAATAGAGATCCCTGGATCCTTAAGAATAATGAACATATTCCATCCTCTTTCGGGGATTGCATCATCACTAGGAAACTTGACTTTTAGACTTGCAGTAATCCTGTGAAGCCATTGGGGGATGGAACGACTTGCAGTGTGCCTTTGCAATGCACCGTGGTGTGAAAGGTTTGGGGTCCACTGTTCCGGTTCCTGCCATCTTCTCTTCCTTCCTCTCCTGTGGACTCGGGAAGTTCATGGTCCTTGCTAGCTGTGTGCAAAGTAAAGGCAGATAGGCTTTGATGGCCGGCTTACCTGTGAATGAACCACATTAGCTCTGGGGACGGTGGTGTTGAATTTGGCTGTGCGGTGCCTGTCCCCCACTACTCGCTCTGTTCTCGCTAGTTCCTGTGTGACTGAGGCACTTGGATCTGTGCCTTCTGACGACTTTAATGTCAGCACTCACTGCTGGCAGTGTTTTAAGTACACGACATGTGTTAACTCATTTAGTCTTTTCAACAACCCCATCAGACTCGGGGTAGAATTACAGTCAGCCCTTCAGTTTCTTATTTATGTATCTCACTGACATAACAGGGAGTGTACATATTTGCCATAGTCATCCTCTTTTTAAAGAGGAGGGATAGGCGCAGCGAGCTAACTTGTGTGAGGTCACAGCCTGGGAATGGAAGCAGTAGTTCTGAGGTCCCATCCGAGCAGGTGGCTCCTGAGTCTGTACCCTTACCTGCTGTGTGGCATGACCTCCCTGAGGTGGGGGAGGGAGTGGGTTTCCTGTATTCCCTATCAGGACTGGAGGTCCTTAGCGTGTGCTGTGTCTCTGAGTGTCTTAGGGTCCACTTGTCCACCAGGGGAGGGCACAGATCATCCGCTGGCTCCTGAGATGTGGGCTTGGCTTTGAGACCTGGCTTTCCCAGGGACCAGTGACTTATGTTAGCGGAGATCTCCAATCACACAGGAGTCTAGGCATTTTCCTAAGTAGAGAAAAAATTGTGAATTGGAGTGAGAGGTACACTTTCTAGAACAGGTTTACAGCCAGAAAGAGAACTCGGAAAGCTGCGTGTGAGCTCCAGGCCTCCTGGGATCTGTCAGTACTTGGCGTGGTGGTAGCCTCAGGACTGGGAACATCAGGTAGGGACTACAAGGACATCCAGCTATGGGCACCCATCCTGAAGGCATCCTTCCCCTACCTCTCAAGGTATAATCGAGCTCCTCCGTGCCTCTTTTACGCAGTGCGGCTTCGCTGGAGACATTTGAGCAGCCGGGTTTTGTGAAAATACCACAAAACTGTATCTAACAGGCTGGGTACCCGACCAAAAGGAAGTTGAACTGGCTGCTGTGGTCCTGGGGTCTGTTCCACCTCTGCCACTGACTACCGATTAGGCTTTGCCACTGTCCTGCCGTGGACTTGAGACTTCTTAGTTGTTACACACAGATAATAATGCAGTGGGCCATGGAGAGTCAAGTGAGAAAACGTGTGGGAATTCTGAGAAACATACCAAAAGCCCCACAACGGTGCTTACTTCTGCTATTAATGCTACATGGATATTCTGTCTCTGGAATGTTTACTCTGTGTTTCTGGCACATTCCTCTGTGAACCTTTCCCCTTAGCCTCAAGATAACTTTGAGATGTAAAAGAGGTAAAAGCCAAGTTCCAAATTTAGTTTCTGACCTTTCTAAGATGGATGGAGAGCGGTGTGGCTGTCACCTGCTTTCTGGAGAGCTGGGTGGACCACTCAAGTTGGGAAAGTACTTTTGTATATGCTCAGACTGGAGTGACTGTCCCTCACTCCGTGGCTGGAGGACTCATTCAGTATGCTTCTCACTTCTTCTGAGTCCAGCTTACCTTTCACCCATTGGCTCTAGCTGACCCACTATGCTGTGTGATAGCTTCTTTTTATCCCGATCCATCTGCACAGACTATTTTCAAACAAAGTCGCATTCCCAGGCTTGACCACGAGATCATAAATAGACCTTTCTGAAGGGCACAGTTCAGCGTCTGCTCACAGCAAAAGGGAGTAGGGATCACATGTGCCCAGCTCCTGGTGCAGTGCCTGGCAGGAGTGACTGCCCAGCTTTGACTGTGCTGGTGTTGGGACGGTGAGGGCTGTGAGCCTCTCTGCAGAGGTTAGGTCTGGGATCCCTTACTCATTTAGCCCACCGCCACTTATCTCTGGACTCCTTCCTTCTCCCTCCACTTGCTGAGTACCCTCGGGCTAGCATTTGCCTCCTGCTTGTTCAGAAGAGCGTATGATAAGGTGTTCTTAGATATTCAGACATCTGTGCCTCCCTTCCTGATGAATAAGCCTGCTGACAAGATCCTAGTGCACCACGGACACACTGGTTCAGATACTTACTGGATGGATGGCAGCTCAAAGCTGCACAAAGGCTGGCCAGCATCACAGGGATGTCTCTCTTTTCCTCTGGTCTCTACCCTAGTGGCAGTCTTGGTTCCTGCGCTTCTGACAGATGAGTTTTCAGAAGAAACACAGTAGCAGAGCAAGCAGTCAAGAGCGATTAGAGCAAACAGCAACCTGCTTTTTAGATAGAGTGGGCTGGCTTCGCAGCTTCAGCCCCTCTCCTAGCATGGTGCTTTTCTCTCTCTCCCTATCAGCGTGTCCCTTGTGCCTCTCTCAGCGTAGGCACTTCTAGGAAAAGAACATTTTTTTTTTTAAAAAAATTCTGGGAAGCCCATTTTACACAGAATTCTGTCTAAGTGAATATATAAAGATGCAGGAATGTGTATAGGGACTTAAGCACTCTTAACATTGAAATGCTTACTTGGGGAAAGGGCAGTGGCACTCTTCGTATTCCCCTATCTTGCAGTTGCTTTAATCTGCCCTAGCTATTATGGGCCACTGTCAGTGATTGCATCCTGTTGTTGAGGCCCTGAGCTGGCCCATCTGGAGTTGGCCACTGTTGCTGTCTTTCTATCCTGACCATCAGTCAGGAATCACATTATGTCTAGATCCTGTTTTAAGATCTTGAGCAGGCCCACCTATGATTCTAGAGTCCTTAATTGGAATGCCTGTTGGATAGTCCTTCTATAGCTCACCTCCTGTCTAACACAAGGTTCTGTCCTTAGGGATCCTGCATTCAGGCTCCGTACAGAGTCAGTGATATTGCCGGAAACTCAGTAGGCAGACTCGTAAAAAAGATAGGCTCAGGCAGGGCATCATAAATGCCAGAGGGAAGAAGGTAAAAGAGTCAGAGAAAGGGAGCAGTGTTAATAGTGGGTTGGTAAACATGGAAGGGTTCTCTGAGGATGTGGCAGCTGAAGAGCAACAGAGTCACAGGGATGAGAAGGGGCCAAGTGAGCAACACCTATGGCAAATCCTGCATATAGAGCACATCAGGGCAATGCATTGATGTTGAGACAAACTCAGGGTGTCTGTGGCACCTGGAGTCAGGTGAAGGAGGAAATGCAGGCACTCGGACAGAGGTACTGTGAACCCAATGAGGAGTCTGGGGTTTGTCCCAAGGGTGGAGTTGATGGTTAGTTAGCTGCTACCAGCCTCAAAAGAGCACTGTCCTGACTGGATTAGAAGGAGGAGCTTTGAAAACTGAGTGACCACTGAGCTTTCCAAGAGAGCACTTGTGTGGCTGCCACCGGGCCCAAGTCTATCTCACCGAGAGTGCCCTGGAAGGTACAAGCTGCCCTTTCTAGAAAGGAAGGTAGTCTTAGGAAATGTGCCCCAATGGAGAAGTACATGGGGTGGGTTCTTGGGATGAGATTTCCCACCTCTGTACACTGGACTTTGGTGACCTAGACCTCATTTGCCTGATTAGCGGGGGGGGGGGGGGCTCCAGGTTTCTGTGTGTCTGGAAGCGCTTGGTTGCCATACAGCTGACCTGTGGGTGAGGACATTCTTACCGACACTCATTCTCTGCCATTTTTAATTGTGTAAATGAAAACCAGGTGTTTAGACGTGTGGACTGCTTTAGATTTGAAATCTCTTATTTGTTGTGTCTGTGCTCACAGCATACCTTTTATTTCAGGTTTATTCATTTTTAATCTTACTTGCTTTTCATCATTCATTAGCCAGTTGTCACATAACTGGGCATCTGTTACGTTCTAGTCTCTGGGGAAGGGGCATCCAGTTAAAAAAGATAGAGTATCTCCTAGCCTGTGTAGTTCCCAGTTTTCTGAGAACAACTGGAGACTCACCCCGATGGTTGTGGAGGTCAGGTATCACCAAGCTGGTGGTTTGGTGAGAAGTGTGCATTTTCCTGGCATTTCTCTTTCTTGTCTCAATTTGCTTAATGATCATTTCTTGCTAATGGCGCTTTGAGGAGTCTGGAGAGGCCCCAAATTGCACAGGGAAGTGCTAAGAAGAACAGAAGTGCTGACCTGGCTGTGTGCCCCAGGGCAGATCTCTCCACCTTCTGAGCCTCAGTTTCCATCTGTTACTTAGGGCTAATTGCAACTCCTTAACTACCGACTTTTGTGAGAAGCATTATCTCATTAGAGATAATGTTCTTAAAAGTGCTTTGAAATTTTGTGTAGCATTTTCAAATGGTAAGCATTGTTATTTTTATTATTGAGTGCTACTAATTCAGCACCAGAGGTGGTGAAGAAAGAAAAGGCCAGTGTTCTCACCATTGCTCTGTCCAGCTGGGTACTGGGATGTGTGTGGATGGAAGGGCCATGAATAAGCCATAAAAGAATTCATGGTCAGACAGGGAGACAAGCATTGCCAAGGGAGCAATAAATAGGTCGCCTAGAGGCTGTGGATCTTTCATGCCCCAACATTCTATAACTATAGTCAGGAAAGAGACATGAACTTAGCTGTCATTAACTGGAAAATAAGAATCATTTTGAGACTATCATGAATCAAATGAATATTTATTGGGTAGCAAGCAGTGTGCAGTGGGAGCCATATAAATACATTTTGGTTGGGGAATCAAATACTTCCTAAGAGAAGATAAGCATGGGTGCCGTATTTCTTCTTGGAGACAGAGTGTGGAAGTGCTAGGTATTATGAGAGGCAGAAGAGGTACCTTGTTTAGGCCTGAGATTCCATGGTAATCCCAGGAGACAGGATGTCCCACCAGAGAACCTTCTAGGTGTTTGCTGGTAGTTTCCCTTTATCCACAGCCTATTCCTAGTGGGGTTGGAACATTTGCATCCATATTCAGTCCTTCCTGTCTACCTGCTCAGCGGAAGGATCAGACGAACTTCGCACCTCCCCACTGTTCTCTTTGTTTTGTTGAAGGGCTTTGTAGGAACCTGGCTGTGACTTTTAGAGGTCCTAACTCATTCAGGGTACTTGTCTCAGGGTTTGTGACCCAAAGCCAAGACCAAATGTGAGGGATGAGGGGTAAGGACGGAGACTGGAAAGGGGGAGGGTGGAGAACCTGTATACATCCACAGATGGTTTAGGAAAAGGAGCGCCACACTCCCTGGGATGTTTGGGGCCTTCCCATTACCACAGGTTGGTTCTCCTGAAGTCACAGCTCTGTTCCAGATCTGTCTCTGTTCCCCACCCTAGATCTGTAAAGTACAAAGCTTCAGGCTGAGGACAGCAGTGTGAAATGACAACATATAGCATGGCTTCGTGACAATCCCTGGAGTGCCATGGCCTGCTTATTTAATGTTTTAGAGACTTCAAAAGGATCCAGCTAACTTTCAGGAAGCCAGACTGACCAGAGAGGAGGAGGTAGAGACAGTGCACTGCCAGGAGAGGGAAGCTGATGCAAATCCTGCCCTTGAGCCAGGCCACAGTGCCCCCTAGCCAGCCTGCTTTTGTGTGACCCCAATACAACAGAAGGATCATTGACAATGGCCTTGGGCAACAAAATACTAATTCCAGCAAAGCAGACTCTTCTGTATTGGTATGGGGTGTCATCAAAATGATCTTCTACTAAATACTTCCCAAGGGTTTGTCATACCGTTGTAAGGCATTCTGTCTACTTACCTGCTTGGTAGAGATAACCCCAGACTTCACTGGAGAAATGGGGATGGGAAGGAACAGAAGAAGCATATATCTCCAGACAACAATGTGCAAAAGGAAACCAGTAAGGAGACCACTTCCTACCATCCCCTGACCGTATAGGGGCTGGTTTTTGGTAATTAAATAGGCTGAAGGTTTCCTCCCTAATGCTTGTTTTTTCATGTTCTTTATCACTAATCTTGGAATTAGCACCACCAGTGTGCAAAATCACACTGGGAAACAGTATGCCTAGGTACATCTGGCAAGAATTAGGATGATGCCAGGAATGAAGAATTCATGCAACTGCTGGGACCATGTATGCTTTGTATGCTTCTATGCATATACAAAGTTATGCTCAGGTAGGCAGACTCACATGCATGCATACACATTTTATAACAGCCATGGAGTTCTGCAAATGAGAAGGTCCCTGAGATGACACATATGATGGTGGGGAAAGGCCCAAGTGTGCATCACTCAGCGACAGTCATCTGAACGACTGCAGAAATCTGATGAATCTTTTGTGATCCGAGCCTGACGTGGTCTCCGAAGTGTTGCCCGTGTGTGCATCTATGAAAACACGGCATTGGGAAGACATGCCGTAAAAACAGGCCTTTTCATTTTAAGACTCACCCCATCCACTTACAAACATTTGAATTTGTCTTCCAGCCACCACTGAACAACTGCACGCTATCATTTTGTGTATTCCACTAAGCACCCCCCATTCCCCCTCCCAGCCATCCTAGGCTCCTGATTTTGAGGAGTACATTACAGTCTTGGGTTCTGTGTCACACCTTCTCTTTAGTTTCCAGTTACTGTAGGTTACACAAACATCACCTTCTACTAGTTTTCTCATGAATAAATATAGTGTTTACCAAGACTTTTCAATTTGTAATTTTGTAATCTTTAATCCTGGTAACAATATTGTTAGTGAGATGTTTTCAGCTCTCATTTAGCAAAGAAACAATTCAGAGGTAAAGTGACCTAGCTGGGACCACACAGCTAGGAGTTGGAGGAGCCCAGAATCAAATACAAATTCTGTGTTTTTCAAATCACACAGAACTTATTCTCTCTAATGTATGGAACCTTTTGCTTCCATGTCTACCCCAATAATGGAGTAAGAAGGGCTGAAGAAGATGTCTGATGTCTGTGATTGCAAGAGTGAGTAGAAGAAGGATGTGTTGTAGTAATTGTGCCTTCTGGTTCTGTGCACCACTCAGGGTGGGTTGCTGGGTCCCTAGGACCCTCACTTTGCATCAGGTCGAGATCAGCCTTAATGGTTTCTTTCTTCCTTCCTCTCTCTCTTTTTCACCTCTTTCTCCTTTATTTTTTTGGTTGCCTTTCTGGTAATATTTTATATAGAATTCAGTTTTTCCTGAGGTTATCTGTAAGGACTTGGGAGGTGATATTTTGGATTTGGGAAGACATGGTCTTTTTGGGTTGGGGGTTCACTTGAGCAGCAGCAGAAGACTTAGGTGCTATCATTTGGGGTAGTGTAGGATTCCTTAGAAACTGTTTGAGCTGTTTTCATTGTAGGACTCAAAAGGTGCTTGGGTGTCTGGGATTGAGGAAGAAAGGACAGCTAAACTGCCTTGAGATTTCATGCTTTATTCTCTTGACCCTGTAGACCTGCAGATTGATGCCCATGTTCAGGCCAGTGAAGAATCAGGCCGAATATCCATCCATCCCAGGCTCAAAGCCAATGGAATGAGAAAGACTTGGCAAAATATCATGGGAAATGTCATGGTCCCTTCTGGATTCACTTAAAAAGCCCAAGACCCATTTACTTTTGATTTCAAGACATTTCTATTAATAGTGTTTTGGGAAGCCAGAGTCTAGGAAGATCCTGGCTGTAGGAATGGTCAGTTGCATACAGCAGGCTTCTGCCTTTTCAGGATTTCACAGTGCTGTAGCCTCGACCTTAAATGCTCCCGAATGCCCAGGTGTTAAAGGACTGGTTCCACGGTGGCCCTTCTGGAAAGTATTGTGACCTTTAAGAAGCAGGGCTTAGTGAGTGGTCTTGAAATCATTGTGAGTGCACTTTAAGGGGGATAGTGAAACTGAGGCCCCCTTTTTTTGCTGTGTTTTTGTTTCTCTTCATAATTAACATGTGGCCTGTTGCTGACCACATCCCAAAGTAATGGGACTAACGCACCAGCAATTGGGACCTTCAAAATCATGAGCTGAAGCGAACCTGCTGCCTTTTGTA
Organism: Dicrostonyx torquatus; assembly: GCA_028555095.1. Lineage (NCBI taxonomy): Eukaryota > Metazoa > Chordata > Mammalia > Rodentia > Cricetidae > Dicrostonyx > Dicrostonyx torquatus. The sequence goes on along the minus strand of JAQHUG010000007.1, from coordinate 16,837,383 downwards.
TCTTAGTTATCTCCTTGGTTAGAGTGACAGAAAGAGAACACAGAGTGTTTCCCCAGCTGCTTATTAACTACTCTATCAGAATGTTTTTGGTCAGGAAGAAGAGATGATACCTGGAACATACGGGAAGAAGTCTTCCTTTAGCTCAGGGCAGCAAGTGGGAGCTGGCCATTTGAGAGCCAGTCTTGAAGAGAGGGAAACTCTTCACAGACATGGGCCAAGGCTGGTGAAAACACCAAGTTAGGGCTGCCAAGGAGCCAGAGGCTGCTGAATGGCATGCCAGCTAGCCAGAGGCTCAGGAGTGTGGGCAGCAGATGAGGCTTAAAATGAAGCTGGATTTATGTGTGAGGACAAGACAGCAAGTAGGAAGCAAGGTAAGGACCCAGACGTGACCCAGGGACATAGCCAGGAATAGAGACTGCATAAGGAGCAGTGAGAGGCCCAGCAAAGAGCCCAAGGCACATAGCAGTCTTATGCTCATAGACTCTGTGGGTGCTGAAGCCCTCAGAAAGAGGAGGCTGGGATCTTTACATATTTGTAAGGTTGGGCTTGGTCCTGGTTTGGGTAGGATGAGAGCTTGAGGTAGGGCAGGGTGGGCTGGAGTATTAAAGAGAAGTAGCTATTCATTTCTCTCCTTAGGAGACTTAGACAAGGCCAATTTTATTCTGTCTAAATCTTGATGGAAAGAGCTTTAGGGAAAACCTGGGGGGGGGGTGGAGACCTGGAGTAGAAACTTATTTAAGTGGATGGTTTTAAAGTGACACAGCCGGGTGATGGTGGCACACACCTTTAACCCCTGCACTCGGGGGACAGAGGCAGGCGGATCTCTGTGAGTTGAGGTTAACCTGATTCGTATAGTAAGCTGCAGGCCAGCTAAGGCTATATATTGTCTCTTTCAAACACACAGACACACACACACACACACACACACACACACACACACACACCCCAGAAAGGAAAAAAAAGCATATCAAACAAAACCCACATGAAAAGTGATGTCACCAACTTATGTTTTCAGTTTCTTGAGGAGTGGAGGTGGCAGCTCTCTTCCCTCTTGTTTCCTGTTCCATCAATCTCTTGTGACAGTATTTGCACAGTGCAGCCTGAAGTACAGCGCACTTGGGTAAACATCTTGGGAGAATTATATGTAAAACTCAGTGGTGAATGTTACCTCTGGGCAGGTGCCAAGGGCCCTAGGGCAGCTTGCTTTCTTGGATCCTGTATGCGTTCTTTGTGTTGACTGGTTCTTCTGGCTGGCTTCACTATGTCAGTTTTTGACAGTTATGGAGAAGGATGAGAAAACTCAAAGATTTTGTGAGAAAACCCTTGTGCTGTGTTTACAACAAACTTCCATTGCTGTGTGTGCCTTTGATCACAGCCAGTCTCAACTGTGGCGGAAATCGAAGTTCATGGATACTTCAAGCTAAGAAAAAAAAAAACACAATAATGATCCAATTTTGTTTCTTGACTGTACAGAATAAGGAAACTGAGGCTAAGCTAAATTTTGCTCAAGTCTAAATTAAACCGAAGCCACATTCATTGTGGCCAGTGTGCTGTGTATGAGCTGCTGGCTGACTGGCAGGAGCTAGAAAATGGAGTTTGAGATTTCTGACTACCATTTTTTTTTTGTAGTTGAAAGCTACATTCATCACTCTTGAGACATTTGCATAGTCTTAAGAGTAGCAGAACCCAAAATAGACTTTCCTCTTTCCGGAGCAACTCTGCATAAAGACTCACTGGCTTTGGATTAAGTCCCTGTCATATCCATTGCAATAGCCAGACCAAGGGACCTGGCCAGGAAGTTGGGTATGTCCCAGCCAGAGAACAAACACTTGTCACGGAATGAGTCGTGTAGTTGGGCAAAAAGCCAGGTTTGCAGAGTGGCTTTATATTGATGAGGGTGGGAGAGCTGTGCTTTGTCTTGACCTCCACAGTGAGACTGCTAGCTGCAACCAAGTGGAGGTGACCCCAGGCCGCTCGGGGAGGGCTTTCCAGCTTATTTCCTTCTATCCTAAATACATGGTGAGTGAAACCTCTGATAATAAAGGCAGTGTTACCAACACAAAGAAAACATACAGGATGCAAGAAGGCAAGCTGGCCTCAGGTTCTTGGCACCTGCCCAGAGGTAGCACTCATCATTGGTGTTTGCCTTGCTATAGAGGATATGAGCCAAAGTTTGGGCAGAGGTCTATTTCAATGGCTTGTTGTTATCTGTCAGCTAACCTAACCTGTGCTGCCCAGGGTTGTAGTATGTCTCACAGAGATCTGAAAGCAGCAGGGACTTGGCAAGGCCTAAGTGACTTACATTGACCCTTCCTGCATAGTCTTTGAACCTAGTGTACTTGGTGCCCTGTTGCATGTGAGAAGAACTTAGTCTTTCATTGCTAGTTGTGGTGATGTCGGAAAATAGGATCAGATATGTTGTTCTCTAGGGAATTAAACACCCACTGCCTTAGTTAGGGTTTCTGTTGCTGTGAAGAGACACCATGGCCACAGCAACTCTTATAAAAGAAAACATTGAATTGGGGCTGGCTTATGGTTTCAGAGGTTTAGTCCATTATCTTCATGTTGGCATGCAGGCAGACATGGTGCTGGAGTAGGATCTGAGAGTTCTACATCTTGATCTGCAGGTGGCAGAAGCAACTATGTCTCACACTGGGCCTAGCTTGAGCAAAGTGTTACTCCCACAGTGGCACACTTCCTCCAATAAGGCCATATCTACTCCAACAAAGCCATACCTCTTAATAGTGCCACCCCCTATAGGCCAACCATTGAAACACATGAGTCTCTGGGGGCCATTCCGATTCAAACCACCATACCCATGGACCCTGTTAGGATACATATATATATCATGCAAAAGAGCAGACTCTGCTTATTAAGAATCTGGTCTCTATAATCTTCCCCAGTAACAGGTCTTCCAGCTGAGTTCATGATTGTCTAGAATAAAATGCTGCAGTTCTTTTCCTTCCTTAGTTGAGTGATGTTGTATAACCAAGACCTGCCTGGGGGTAAATCAGTACAGCGATATGCTAGGCTTCCTGGTTGTATCCTTGAAGGGAAGCCATGGGGCTTTCCTCTTCATTCTGGCATTAATGCAATCACATAGCTGTGTCAGATCATGCAGAATAAAGCAGCACCCTGGGATATAGAGCAACAACATGGAAGGGACCTGGGACACTGACCACTGGTAGAGATTTCATGTGAGCCTCCTATGTAAGACCAATCATTTTGGTCTCTGTCAACCACAGCTCAATTTATAACAAGTTCTGTATGGTTTATTGGGAACTTTTACTTTAGAAAAAAAATAAAACAAGATAGCAATTGGATATGATGGCAAATTCAAGAGACATGGAAGGTGGGAAACCAAAACCAGAGAATGGGACATCCTGATTCTAAGAAGCCCTCTTTTCTGGTTCCCACCTCATAAACAGGATCTGTGTGCTCCTAGGTAATACAGGTAGATCTCACTGGTATGAGTGTCACGTGGATTTTTGTATTAGGTAATTCCATGACTTGGTTCTTTTAGAGATTGCTCATGGTGACAAAGAAATCAAAGTAGAAATAGAAGCTGAGGAATTAGTTTCAGAAGCATCACTAATTAACAAGTGTTGGGCAACTAGCTGCCTATCAGTATGTAGCCACAGCAGTAAGATTAGCAGACTATAGGGTTAGGAGGTCTCAGATCTGACCAACTTTAATCATCAGTTTAGTGCAAGAGTTGCTTTACCCCTTTAATTCTTGAGTCTGAAGTTGCTAAAAGAGCCATTGTAATTTGTCTGATTTTGGCTTTCTTCGATTTTCACAGCGACATTGTCCTTATGCAACTCTTCATTTTAGGTTGAAGCTCACTTTTTGTTGTTGTACTAAAATATGCATTTGGTGAAACTTGCTGTTTTAGCCCTTTGGGGTATGTATTTAGTGACATTAAGTATATATACACTGTTGTATAATTATCACCATCTGCAGAACTGTTCATGTTGTGAAACAGAATTCTGCTACCTGTTAAGCTATAACTCCCATCTACCTCAAACAGCGTTCATTGTTCTTTGTTGTTTTGAATGTGGTATGCTAGCACCTCAGGTGGAGTCCTGCAGCCCTTTTGTGAGGGGAGGTGGATGGATTCCTTGCTAGTCAGAAGGAGCGGGGGTCCATGATGACCAGGAATGGAAGAAACGCAGACTGGAATTCTGCATTTTTCTCCAGGATAAGATGCAGTAACCTGGTGTCAAAATGCTGTCTGCCACTTCAATTTTTGTTCCTGGGAAATGTGGCATAGATCCTGAATAAATTAACTGGTATGTCATTTGTAGGATGTTGGGGTATAGTTTAGTAGCGGAGCATCTGCTGTATTCTGGGAGGCCTGGGTTCACCCAGCACTGAAAAAAACTAAATACTCTCTGAGGAAAGCTAAATGAAGATGCCGTTGATGACTTGGTGATCCACACCCCGGCCTGCAGGGTCTAGGTTAATTACATTCTCAGTAATCCTTGGTGCTTTTCTTATTTCTTGTCCCCATTCTTCTTCCTGGCTTCTAATACCCCGTGTGGATGTTGTTTTAAAATGAGGAAAGCAGAAGGACTTCACCTCTTACTGCAGATGTCCTGTGTTGGTTTAATCGGCTGCATGTCCTCTGACAATGCAGGCTCCAATTCTGTAGGTGTCATCTCTGCTTATGGATACCAGGAGAATAATGCTTTTTTTCTTGGTGACATTATGGAATACACACTCAGGACTGGTGCCCCCACACAGTCATATTGATGTGTAAGGACCTTGTTCTGCAGGAAAAGAATTCAAAGACTCGAGGCCCATATTCTAGGGCTAGAGTGACTGGCTTATAGCCAGCAGGAGTTAGGGTATCATTATTGTTTGTGACGATTGGGATGTTGGTACCATTCTCCCACAGACAAGGAGCCTGGAACTCGCTGTTTTTATGATGTATGTGTGTGTGTGTGTGTGTGTGTGTGTGTATGCGTGTGTGCGTGTGTATGTGTATACAGCGTACAACCCTAGGTGTCATTCCACAAGTGTCATCTATCTTTTCTTTTTTGAGACAGAATATTTCATGGGCCTGAAGCTTTCAAAATAACTAACACTGGCTGACAACAGTTCCCAGAGATCCACCTGCTTCTGTCTCCACAGCACTGGCTAGTGTTTCCGTGCTGGTTTTTACATGGGTGCCGGGTGTTGAGCTCAGATCTTCATGCTTGGAGGGCAAGCCCTTCACTGAATGTGCTGTCTTCCTAGTCCCCACTCAACGAGTTTTCATAACCACTCTTTTTCTGTTGATCTTTGGTGTTTGTAGAACTGTTTAGAGTGACTAGACTGTTTGTTGAGGAGCTTCTGACCTCAGTCTCGTTTTCTCAGAGAATGAGTTAATCCCCTGAGGAGACTAGTGTTGAGGGCCTCTAGCTCACTGAAGACTGCTGTATATGAATGCTGGGAGAAGATGGCCACTTTGGGAAGCACTGCAACTGGAACCAGCCTGTGGCGTCTCCTTTCCTAGCAAGGATGGGAAGATGATGTTTAAGGGTGTGGACAAGCCTTGGTGTGGGAATGAGCCAGACTTTTCTGGACAACCATTTTGGGGGCACTTTTCTCTTGCTTTGAAATGTGAAATTATGTTTCACACTTAGAGAGAAACATTAGAAATAGAATTTCCTCTCTCAAACTTTGAGCGAATTAATTTTCTCTTTTTTACACATATCCTCTATAGCTCCCCACCCCAGACCTTTCGTTTCATCATTAGTGTTGTAAAGTGTTTTCCTTAACATGGGAAATTCTGAAAGCTTACATATAATACTAATAATTCTGACTAACATATGGGTAAGTGAAAGGAGACAAAAGAGTATTCCAGGAGGATTCCATTTATAGCATATGAAAACAGATAGAACTGTAAGGTTGGAAATGGGTAGAGCACAGGCCTGTAACCTACCTGCTTTGGAGATGGAAGAGGCAGGGGCCTTGCAATTCAAGAGCTTCCTGGGTTACAGAGTGAGTTCAAGGTTAGCCTAAGCAATTTACTCAAAGTAAAAAAATAAATTTTTAAAAAAGCAAATAAATAAGTAAATAAAGTAAGGAATAAAAAGTCTGGGGATACAGCTCAGTGGAAGGGCCTTGCATATCATGTAGAAGGTCCTAGATCTTCAGTTCTACCCTCAAATGGTTATTGCAAAGGGTGGTGGCATTGGCTGCAAGGGTGAGTGGGTTTTCTGGGGAAGGGCATATAGAAATGGGCTCCATGGAGGTTGGCAATATTGTATTCCTGGATCTGGGTGGTGCTTGGATTGACTTTGTTCCATCATTATTCATTAAGCTATAAAAATGTTTTATCTTTTGTCCTAAATGTATGGTGTATTTTGTAGACATAATAAAGTGATTCAAATCACAAAAAGTGGTCTCAGTACTTAAGAAATGCAGATAAATATTTCACATTGAATGTTCTTTTCCAAAACCATCCTAGAATGATGGTAAAGAAATATTTAAAAAATTATTAAACCACAAAGGCAAGAATTCAAGGAAAAAAACACATTAGCAGCCATACTTTCACACACACACACACACACACACACACACACACACACACACACACACACTTTCTGCATGGCTTGGTTTTCACTTGTTCACTTTTTCACCTGGTGTTCCTTGTTAATATCTGAAGTATTCATTTATAATTTTTATTACATTTTGTTTATAATCTATTCTTATGAGTACATGTGAGTGTGTGGCGCATATGCCATGGCGTGTGTGAAGTTTGGAGGACAAGTTGGAAGTTGGTTCTCTCCTTCCACGATGTGCATCTCAGAGACTGAATTCAGACTTGGTGTCAAGCATGTTCTCTCACTGAAGCCATTTTGACAATGCCTGAAATATTTGCTGGTAGCGTATTTTACCTGAACATTTTACAATGATATATAAGAACCAAACAACTGTAATCACTGCTTTACAGGGAATTGCTTTTCTATTGATTTCACAGAAGACTGTTAATTTTCTAGTGCTTTGTTTTGACTGACTTCAGTTAAGACAGTTTGGTTTTAGCATTCAGGTTTTTTTTAACATAGACTTGTGCGTACAGAAAGTCCACAAGGCAGATGGTGTGAAGGAAGTTGGTCTCCAGTGCCTCATTCAAATGGATGTTTGTGCCCATTTTACTCCACAGCAATGCCTTCCTTTGCCATGACCACAAGCTAAGGTTAGAGCCGAATCTTTGACTCACCAGGGAAATTCTCCTTTTGCATGCAGCAGCAGTAGAGAAGATGGCAGCAGTGTTTTGAGAACTGGCAAGTTGCTGGAAACTAGTAACTGACTATGCATATATAAGTCAACTGAATTCCAGGCCACAAAGGGGAAAGTTCAGATAGTTAAAATCTAATTTATCACTTCTCCAAATTGGGGAATTAGTGTCATTAGGTGATTTTGAAAATGGTGGTTAAAAATAGGGCTAAAATGTAGAGAATTGATATAAGAAATAATTAGACACTAGGTACCCATCACACCTTCCTTCTCTTTCTTTCATTTTTTTTTTTACAGCCAGTTTCTTTCTTTACACTAGCTAGATACTGGAAGGCTACTCTTCAGTGAGCATAAGGCAGAAGGCCTCTGGACTGGGCAGGAGATGAGTGGGGCCCAACCAAGATGCCTTTTCAAGCTGCTTCTCTAGGTGACAGAATACCAACTTGTAACTATTAGGCAAAAGGTTTGAATTCCTCTTTGACTAGAGAAACTCAGCTTACAGGAGACTCCAGAGGTACAGAAAGATCTATCCAGCAAAACCATCTACAATGAAGTCCAGGATATGAGTCCCACCTGCCATTCAGAGTAATATTGTCCTAAGTCTTTGGTATTTCACTCTAAATTTAAGGATCATTAAGTATCTGAGAAAGCCTTTAACATGAAATTAGAAATCAAAATTAAATATCTATTTAAAGCAGAGTCTTAGAGAAGAAACAAATAAAACAGACAAAGAAAATTGATATCTCCTTTAACCCTATCTTTAGAAAGATAAAAATGGGAACTAATTGTTCTATGGAATAAACATTCATAAAATGAGGAATTTTTTGAAAATAAAAAGTATTACTGAGGGCTATGAACAGTTGTAAATAAAAACTTAGGAATCTTTAGGGAAGAGCAGAACAAAGCCAGAAAAGGAATCTAGAAGGAGTGAGAAGTCCCACATCTGAATGCTAGGAATTCAAGAAAGGGATGCATGAAAAATCAGAGGGAAGAAATATTAGTAACCATCTGGAGCAGAAGACACGTGTTTCCTTGTTGAAGGGCTCCCTGTGTGTTCATACAAGTGAACATGTGCACATGATGGCGCATAATTGCAGAGTTTCAGAAAAATAGAGACAACTGTGACATTCCAGTGCCTAAAAATAAGAAAACTGTATTGCAAGAGCTCAGGAATCAGCTAGATTTAACAGGAGCATGGGAATCTAGAAGGCAATGGAGCAATGGCCTAAAAATTCTGGAAGAAAATGATTTGTAGTTTATAGTTTTATACCCAACTGAACTATCACTCCATTAAGAAAGTAGAACAAAAGCCTTTTCAGATTGTTACAAGTCTGTACCAAATAGGGAGTTACTTGAGGAAGTAACCATGAGGAAAGGTCAAACCAAGGGCAGTTCTGAGTTCAGGAAGTTAGGCTGCAGCATAGGGAAGACACAATTAGAATCTGTGAAAAGAGATGCTCCCCAGCCATGGCAATGAAAACACAAATTCATTGCCATGACATACACATGCTATAACCTGAGGGAGCCTGGTCAAGAAATGGGAAAAATTGCAATTCTCCCCTTAAATAGTGGGGAATAAGTGGGGAAAAAAAGCACTAAGAACCATATTAGTGTAAATAGGGAATTACTAAAAGATATAGCTAAGGGGTTAAAAGAAGTTTGTGAGGGAGGGGAAATGAGAGTGAGTAAGAGAGATGTATATTAATGTCTCTCTTGTTGCTGTGACAAATGCTGGACAAAAAGCACTCCATGGAAGAGGCCTTATTTTGGCTCACTCTGTGAATGTACGTCCATCGCGGTAGAGGAGGCATAGAGCAGGGGAGGCATGGCATCAGGGGTGGGAGCTCTGTTTCCATGGCATCTGTGTCAGGAAGCAGAAGAAGGAATGCTGCTGTTTGACTTACATCTCCCTCTTTGATTGCCCAGTCCGTCAGCCCGTGGAAGGCCCAGCAAGTATTCAGGATTGATTTTGCCACCTCAGTTACAATTTTCCTGAAGACACTCTGAGAGACACAGCCAGAGATTGTTTCCATGGTGAAACAATCACTCTCACTTATGTAGAAGAGTAACAACTATGGAAGACAACTCTAGTTCTTTTTGTTGGTGGTCCTTCCTTCTTCCTTCCTTCCTTCCTTCCTTCCTTCCTTTTCCTTCTTCTTTTCACAATGAAACTTTCAGTCCTGTTTGACTTTTATGTCTCATGGTGGGGGCAAAAATACCCCCATACAACTAGAAAAAGCCAACAGGTTATGGCTGATAAGTTGTTATGTCCTTTCAAATTATTTTACATAAATCAAATAAGTCTGTATTGTTCACTTATTCCACAGATCTTTTCTCTTTTAATGTATATTATGTACATGGTGGCTATTTCTTTTTCCAGTATTTTATGCTATTTATTATTCATTTTTAATTGTGTGTGGGGATGGTGGTGGTATGTAGTTATGTATGTAGGAACACATGCATGTCTGCAGGGGCCATGTGGGATGTTGGGTGTCCCTGAACCAGGAGCTTGTCTCTCTTTTCCCTCTGCAGCTAGGCTGGCAGCTAGCAAGCCTCAGTGACACTCCTGCTTCTGTGTTGTCCCACACCCCAGTCCAGGGTCACAGCTGTGTGCAGCCATGCCTGGCCTTGTGTGGGTGCTGAGGATCTGAACCCAGGGGCTCTTGTTTGTGCAGCAAGTACCATACCTGCTGAGCCCTTCTCCCCACTGTTCCATTCTTTCCATTACTTCTTTCTAGACCAATTTGCTAGAATCTTTAGTTTAAGAAGCTACTGACTTCCTGTCCTGCACTTTTTTAATACCCATTTTTAAAAGAATGGGTATCTTTATTTTATCATGTATTTATGCATAGTATAATAAATTTTGTAATAATTCACTTAACTGGTTTTGAATAAATAATACATATGCAATGAAATTTACTTGCTTTAAGTATAAAATTTCAGTGACTTTTTAGTTTATCAACAGAAACCACAAAAGTCACTATAATTTGGTTTTAAAAATAATTGCATCACTCCAGTATAAGGATTTTTTAATTTTTTTCATTTTGTTAAATTTGTCCTTGGACATTTTCACATATGTATACAACATATTTGGATTATCAGAACCCCTGCCTATCCCTCCTCCTTTGAAATCCCTTTCATACATTCACCTCTTGTTTTGTGACTCCTGAGTTTACCTAGGACCATCTGTGTGACCATGGGTTTGTCATTTGTATTTTGTTGGCCCCCCCAGTGGGTATACAGTGGAAGATTTTGACTCTCTATTTCCCAGAGTTTATCTGTAGCCAATAGTTTGGTGGGAGGGGTGGGGACCCATGAGCTCCCCATTCCTGTCTGATGATTGACAGGCCCAGTTTGGGTGACTGCAGTTACTATGAGTTCAAGATTGCAATGCCCAGGAAATGGCGTTTCCCAGTCCTTTCCCCTAGCTTTTGACTTTTACATTTCTTCTGACCACTCTTCTGAAGTGTTCCCGGCGCTTGAGAGATGATGGTCTGAATGTTTTATTTAGGACTGAACACTCAGCTATCCCTTCTTCTCAGTATCTTGAACTCTACAACTCATTGTAGTTCTCTGCAAAGAAAGGCTTCTCTGATTAGGCAAGAGTAGCTTTTGTCTGTGGGTATAAAAAGAGATATTTGGAAGGCAGTTGGACACTGTTGACTTAACTAAACAGTGGTAATAAGTTCTCTCATAGAGCCTGTCTGTCCCACACTCTTATTCCTCAATTTCTTCTGGGCATGACGTTGGCTCTAGCATATTGACAAATCTCAGGTGTGCTTCTCCAGCAGCAGAATGTCAGGGGGGATGCATTTTGCTTTTCTTTTTAGTACGGAAAAGCACACCCTACCCCCAATGGTTTATTTGCTAAGCACAGTGCTTAGCACATAGCAAATAAATACCCATAGATGAATGAGCATGCTAGCTCATTGTTTTCCTAAGTGGACCAGCCATCCTCCCTCTTGTATCCTTACAGTGGCCATGACATTAGTCAGAGTGGGTTTCAGGGAGGAATCACCAAAGCCTTTCCTGTCCCCTAAATATAGTTTTTCTTTCTGGGATATAATTATTGAGATTTAATACTTAAGTCTTGAAGGATATTTTGAATTTTAAGAAAGTATAAATGCCTCCATACTATGCATCATTACAATAATTTCCAACCTAGAGTTTCTACAGCCCAATGTCTCCTAAAGGGCAGAATGGTGGCTGGAGAACTCTTTAGTATTTCAGGCTACGTAAGTGGAAATTGCCCATTTAGTCCAGATAAGGCTGCAGAGAGTAACTGCAGTGTCAGGTTCCTCTGCTTCCCGCTGAGAATATGTTTTCCTGTTGACTTGGTGTGGCAGCTCTGCCGGTGCTGATAGGATCCTCTCTTGGTAGCCATCTATCTTTGGTAAATACAAGGACAGGGCAGGCCATCATCTTCTGAGGTTTAGTTGGCTGACATCATCTTGTGAATTGCATTTTTGACATGATGGTCCATGAAAAGGGCCTTTGGGAGTGCATCGCCGTGAAACCCTGTGGGCTCCTTACTGAGGCCTGATGGGCTGCAGACAGACGGCAGAGAAGGGGTGCAAAGATCAGGGCACAGATCAGGGGGTGCACAGAGCTGTCTAAGGCCGTCAAAGATCAGTTTCATCACTTCATCGTTTTGCTCAGGGCTATCCTGAGGTACTAGTGTTTCTATATCTCTGTATGCAGTCCAGATTCTGCCATGGAGCTGCCTGGCAGCCAAGATAAATGCTCCGGCAAGGCAAATGAACCCACAGGGAATAGGAGCCTCAAACCATGAAAAATGATGGAGATTATAGCCTACTTTTTTCCTTTGTAAAAGTCACTTGCACTTTTCTGGGACATTGCTTGCCCTGTAGAAGGATGTGTAAGGCTGTTGTTTGGAAAACAAAGGGCTCTCTCTGGTGTCTAGTGGTTCAGGTTCTGAACACTAACAACAGAGAGAGGAGCAGCAAACTGTATATGAGTTTGTGAGTCATTTACCCCCTGGGTAGCTGAGAGCAGAAACTTGGACCTTATGTTTTGTGTTGTTGATTATTAAATGAGGAAGAACTCAATACACCCAACCTCCAGGACCATTTGCAGCCTCTGCTGAGGGCTCTGTTACTCAGCTTTTCTCAGTTTGTTTGGTATGGTCTAATTTTGTTGCCAACCAGATTGTGAGGTCATTGGCTTCAGTTTTTTTGTTTTGTTTGTTTGTTTTAACAAGCAGGCACTATTTTCTCATCTGTGAAATCAGTATAAAAATGTCAGTTTTGTAGGTTTGCTGTGAGTGTTAGGGTGGAGGGGTTTAATTTTGATTGTGAATCTCCCCGTCCCCACTTCCAGGTTTCTTTGGAACAGAACTTACTTCCAGAGAATAATATTAAGCAAATACTGAAACAGGAAAGAGGTGGTTGTGTCTTTTGTTTTTTTGTGTTTTGAGACAGGGTTTTATTATGTAGCCCTGGCTAACTGCAAACTTGCTGGTTTCAAACTCACAGATCTGCCTGCCTCTGCCTTCTGAGTGCTGGGATTAAAGGTGTGCACCACCACACAAGTTTGTCATGTTAATACAGGGATATACCCACCACTTTCTATGTTAGGCCTCTCTGCTCTCTCTACTGAGTCCCAGAAAGCATGGGCAGTGGTGGTTCACCCTTTGGTCCATCCTGGATGAAGATGCTGATTTTTGCCTCTGTGGGGAAAATTTGTCCAATTTGCTTTCTATAAAGAGGCTTGAAGCAGGCCATTGCAGAGGGAAATGGTCCATTGTTTCTTATTGTCTATAAAAGACAACCCAAACAAAACAGAGAAAGGTCTGAGGCAGCTTTCCTAACCTGCACAGTGAACACTCGTCTGTCTGGAGCCTGGAGACAGGGTGTAAGGCAGGTAGGTGGCTGTACCTAGCCTCCATGAACAGGGGACAGAAGTCTGAAGAGGACCTGCCTGCTTTGCAGGAAAGTTAGAGATAGAACGCAGAGGGCTTCTAGCATGCTGCCTGCCCTTGAGGGGGGCTTCCCAGAGGGCAGCTATCCTTAGCCATGTGCTTTTATCCTCAGCATTGATGAGTGTTCAGTGCTGAGATGAAAGATCATTGTCCTTTTGCTCTATGGCCTCCTTCACAGGAAGCCAGCACAAAGCCATGGCCTTCCTGAAGATCTTCATGGAGCAGAACAATTGCTGCCAGCCATAAGCCTCTGCACATGGAAGACTTATGGATATGTTTCCCCAATTTAAAAACAGGATGGCTCAAATTTGTATGATCTTTAAAACTGATGGTCAGTTTCCTTATAAGCCAAATGGCAGGTCTGTGTGGCTGATCGGTGAAGGATCTCTTTTAAGAGAAAGGAGTCAATGGTGTCGTGGGGAATACAAGAAGTGGATGGCTGTGGTGGGCTGGACTCTACATCCTGTATCCTTTTATTGTCATGCTGCTTTGACACCATTGTTGACAGCCCCGAAATAATCATGTTACCTTCCTCTTCACTCCCTGATGGGAGACATTGCATCAGAGGTAGCCCCTTTCTGTTCTCTAGGCAGTAAAGAAAAAGGCGTTTAGTTTGTGGCAAAGGTTCACAGGGAAAATTTGGCCCCGGAAATGGTTTCAAACCTGGTCAGGTGCAGGGAGAGTTTGTTGAACATGTTTACTGCGGCTGGGGCTGGCTTTCCTCCCCATCGTTTGGTGTTAGGTTAGTTTGCAAGGACTCTGGTGGTTGTGTATTTCGATTGGCCTCAGAATACGCTAGTGATGATGATGGCTTGTCAGGGTCATGGCCCTGGTGCAAGCAAGGGCTATTTGTGACTGCTCTCAAACTTAACTGTCGCCACCTTAGTCCAAGGGTGGAGCAAAGTTAAGTGACATCTACCATAGGTGGCGGATATCAAGAATAGCATCTTTTACTCGGCGTTTGCCTGAATAATTGGAAAGCAAATTGTCAGCCACCATACTAAATTCTATCAAGCTGCCTAGATTTCAGCCCATCCCTGGGACATCGCTCTTGCTCTTTCTCAGTCCTTTTTGCTTGAAAGATCCTGCTTCCTCTGTAGAGGTTCTGTGGATCTTCTGCTTCCTCATCCAGTAGTCCTTTGGTAGATAGATGTATTTTATGATTGCCATAACAATAGTAATCCTGGCTACTTTCTTTGGACACTTTTTTAATATGGGTAAACAATGGCAGGAAAACTAGAGGTCTGGTTCTGTTACCTAAGGCCAACCTCTTCCCTTTGATTGGCTAGATAACCCTCATTTGTAGAATGAAAGAGATGGCCTGGTGTGGTGACGAATGCCTTTGATCTTAGCTTGGGTAGCAGGAGCTGATGGATCTCTGAGTTTGAGGCTAGCCTGGTCTCCAAAGTGAGTTACTGTTCAACTGGGGCTACAAAATGATGCCCTGTCTTAAGAAGAAGAAAGAGATGAACAGTCATGATCTCTGGGGTCCACTCCAAATTTAATGCTAGAACTAATTATAGATTAATTGGGGATATTCACTGTCCTTGCTTCTCTGCATGCTGCCCCACGTGGCACTCCATTCAGCTGTCTTTGTCTTGTCATTGTGACCGTGATCTTGACTTTATGGAACGTAAAACAGACAAACAGCAAAAATCGCAACTCTCTGTGTTATCAGAAGGAAGTCACAGAAGAGTCTGAGCGATAATTGAGGAGTGTTTAAATGTAGAGATTCGGGAGTCAGACAAACCCCGGGTTACATTTAAGCCCGACTATGTAATTGTGTCATCCTGACCAAGTTATCTTTCTATTGCCACCCTTCTCATTAGAGATAGGGAGTTAACACCAGCCTCTTAAGATGAGGGCTAAGTGTGGTAGCACATGTGTGGTGCACACACTACAAGTGTAAGGCTCACAAGTAGTGGTGCCAGTCATAATGATCACACCTGGGAAGGGGCAGGAAGCACAGAGAGGAGTGTCTTCCAATCCACCCTTGAGCATTTTCTGATTTGTACACTGTATTGTAAGGCAATGCCTTTATCACTTCAACAAGCAATTAATGATTTGAGAAAATCATTTCAGTTCTAATAAGAACATGAACATTGCTAATTATGCACATGATAGCGTTTTAATAGAGTGCTATGATTTATGGCATTGGGAGAGATAAACATGGATTGACTCTCTGGAGCCTTGGATTACTAGTGAGTGATTCAAACAGTCACTGGTGCTCCCTGCCAGCACAAATAAACCACACTCCAGCCTTAGCTTCTAATAAAAAATGACAAGGATTCTATGAGAGGAAGCTGCTTTAACAAGGCCCAGCATTCTTCAGGTGTCTGCTGAGGAGAGTTCTCCAGTTTGCTCTCAGACATCCTTATCCTTGCTTTGCTTTCTCTGGAAGCTCTGCTCTGAAGCACGCAGAGACCACCAAGTGTTAACATAGGAGGATAGCTTGGTGAGAGAAGGAATTAAGAGGAAGGAGGCAGAATTCGAGCAACTGCCTTGCTCCAGGATGCTGGGGACATCACTGAACTTGACACTTTGAGAACAGGATGAACATCACTGGGCTTTAGCAAGGACCCAACACATTTAATGATCTTTTCTCTATTTAAATGAAAAAAAAATGTTTGGTGAGTGTTAGCTTTTGAATAATAGACAGATTCTAGAGTGGTGTGTGTGTGTGTGTGTGTGTGTGTGTGTATGCGTGTGTGTGTGTGTGTGCATGCGTGTGTGTGTTTGCATTTGGAGTGCAAATGCTTAAAAGCATCCTAGTGCACAGTGTTCTTGTTACACAGAGAGGGCGACCTGATGAAAGCTGTGTTTTTTGCTGGTGATGGGTAAATCACACTTAGGAGGACATCTAGGTCTCCTGTCTTTTATCTTGACAAGTGATATTTAAGTCTATCATTGACTCTTACAGTCAGAAAGGATGGCACAAGGAAATGAGGACCAGAATAAGAGTTCAGAGAACAAGGAAACTGAAGACATTGCCAGTGAAGAAACAGCTTTTGATAGAGCAGGCCCAGGGGCCTGGGAATGCCTCTCAGTTTGTAGAGTACTTGACTAGCAGGCGTGAGGCTCCAGGTTCTATCTCCAGCTCTGCATAAATCTAGAATGATGGCATATAACTATAATGTCAGTACTCTGGGTAAAAGCTGAGGGTTCGAGGTTCAAGGTCATCCTTGGTTGTGAGGGGAGGAAGGAAGGGAGGAGAGGAGGGAAGAAGAGAGAGTTAAAGACCAGCATATGCTTCATTAGACCATGTCTCCAACCAACCAACCAAGCCAGCAAGCAAGCTGGGACAGGATGAAACTTAAAGAAGTGTCTATTACCCACCAATCCCATCAGTGCTCTGGGGATTTTTTTTAGAAAATTATTACTTTATTATTTGATATGTGTGGATGTTTTGCCTGCATATATGTCTGTGTATCACATACATGAATTCCTGGTCCCTGAGGAGGCCAGAAGAAGGTCAGGTCCTCTGAGACTGGAGTAACAGCAACCATGTGGTTGCTGGGAATTCAACTCTTGTGCTCTTAACCACCAAGCCAAATCTCCAGCCCCTCCAGTGGTTTCTGACACTTTGCCTCTGGGAAATGTATAACATAGGCACTCTGACTGTGAGGCCAGCACACGTTTTGCACTGGCGAGTGATGAGCCGCTGTGGCACATTTACCAGCCTTTCTGGAGCCTGTCCCCCTTCCTTATCCCATTCAAGAGCAGGGGTTGTCTGCACTTCGATGTGGTCAGCCTTTGGGGTGCTCATTTGTACTCTCTGTACAAGGTGAGAGAAACAGAATGAGCAGGCAGCATGTGCTCAGCTTATCTTTAGGTGGCTGACCAGTTCTGCATGTGGTTTTGGTGTTTGACGTGTTCCCATCGAAATTGCCTCTTTTGGATTAGAAGCAACACACTTATGGTGGGCTAAAAAGGAAAGGAAAAGGCTGGTCTTGGGCCTTTTTTAATTTTTCTCCCCCTTTTCTTTTCTTTCTCCTCCTCCTCTTCTTGCTCCTCATCCTGGTATAATAGGCAAAGGAGTATACTCACCACCAATCTGGAGAGTAACCCTACCAACAGCTGCCGCATGTGATGGGGGCATCACTGGAGACTAAACCCAGGCACTGTGCTCAGCAAGTATCATACAACTGAGCTACATCCCAGACCTAGTCTTAGTTTTTCATATATAAAGTGACAGTAATAATAACACTTCCTCACGGTTGTTTAAAAAATTAAATGACTTGGTCTCGTTAAATACTAAGACCATTGTGCCTAAGGCCATAACCAGTAAAGATTATCTGACATTTACTCGTCTGTGAGGAGGGTCAGTAGGCATTTGGAGCTGGCGAGAAGTTCGATTCATCCTGGAAACAGGGGTGTGTAGAAGACATCAGTAGAGTTTCGATTTTGAGAGTATGTAGGTTGTGAGCAGGTCTCCATTCTTAAGTGTCTACATCCTCTGTGTCACAGTGTAGGCCCATGGTTTTCAACTGTGAAAGCAGCACAAAGTCACCAGCCGAGGCAGTGATGGCCAAACTCTGTATGTCATTACCAGCTCCATGCTGCTTCTTTCCTTCAACCAACATTTCCTGTTATCCCCGGGCTGCATAGTAACACTGTGAAGAAAAGTGATCTGTCCCCTGCCCTTAAGAAAACTGACCAGGAGGCGGAAGCCAACAAGGCATTAGACAGGAAGTTTCTGAGTGATCAGAACAGGGATGGGGAATGGAGAAGGTTTCCTGGGAGCCGATGCTGAGATGAGATGGGAGAGAAGTAGCCAGTGAGGGGACAAGGGGATCCCAGTAGCAGCTGCTTCGTGTGCAAAGGCGTGGGTGACAAATTCTCTCTGCTAACCCTACACCCGAGTCGTCTCAGGCTTGCTCTCTATTATCCGGTCTCTTAAGCTTATGCCATATTTATACATGTCTAATGATTTTGGATTTTATTGTGGACATTGTCAGTGACACACAGTAGAGTTTATGAATTCTGTTTCATTCCTCTAAGTGTGTTAAGTTTTTTTTTTTTTTTTAGCAAACATTTAATTTCACTGAACTGAAACCCCAAATCTATGTACTTCACAAGTGGCAGAAGTTGCAAACTTTTTAAAAAGTGTGTGTGTGTGTGTGTGTGTGTGTGTGTGTGTGTATGCATGCATGTTCACACAATGACAGTTCATGGGAGTGGAGGTCAGAGGACTGCCTGTGAGAGTCGGCGTTCTCTCCTTCTACCATCTGGCTTCTGAGGACCAAACTAGGTGTGTCAGGCTTAGTGCAAATCTTCCCATCCCGAAAGCCATCTTTCCAGGCCTGAATTTTGCTAATCTTAGCTGTGGTGCTTGGAGTGTGCCTCACACATTTGTATGTAGTTCAGGAGTCAGCCAGAAATGCGGATGCTGATTATACACAGAGTCTGAACTCCCTTCCTCTCTGCTCGTTGTTATACCTCCTATTTTTCAGCTGCCCCAATTTTATTTGTTGTTTCTGCAGGTTTCTGTATAGTTTCAGCCTTTTCATATAGTGATGGCTGCTACCTGTTCTTGAGTGAAAAAAAAAAAGCTTTTGAAACCTAGAAGACTAACTTCCTTCTTCCAGGTTTTCTTTATTGCAAATGAACAGGTATTTGTAGTGCGTGTG
>JAQHUG010000007.1:16787614-16818495 GCA_028555095.1 Dicrostonyx torquatus | reverse complement strand
AGGGAGGGAGGGAGATTTAGATGATTATTATTACATGCAGGTCAAATAAGCTACTTTATGGCATTGGAAGCAAAGCTCCCATAGGAATGGCTCAGAAACTGCAAGTGATTTTGTGGTTGAAGGGGCACATGTGTGTATTGCAGGGGGACTGAAGGACACACAGCTTAGGGAAGGGTAGAGGTCAGGTCATCCAGAGCCCTGTGTGTTATAGCAAGCCGAACTTCATCTCAAGTGTTATGATGGGGAATGCTAATCATGACCGTAAGATAACCACGTGTCTTAGAGTCTTTGCTTGGTAGCTGTCTGCAGGATGAGTTAGAAGAGACACAAGATGGTTGGGAATTCATATATAAAGCATAGTACACGTTTCTCCTCTGTAAGCCGATGATTAATGTCTGTTATGACTTGAATCACTTGGCTTTCCTGGAGCTTAGAGTTCTTGCAAGGCTGTCTTTTGCAGAGTTCCATACGCAGGTCTTTCAGCCTAATCTTTAACTGATGGCATTAGCAAGAACAACAACAAAAAGGTTGTTGGTCTTGTAATACAAATTCAGGAAGTAGGCAAGAGACAACACATGCTAATTCCCTATAGGTGGTTATCAGCCGTTTGTGTCATACTGCTGGTATCACTGTTGGTGTCTGATAGTGTCACGACTGCTGTGAACTGCCCCCCTTCAGTCCTATTAGAGGATATGGGCCTGTCTGAATTTGGATTGCACAACATCACAATAGACCTTATACCAGGCTGTTGGGATTGGATAGGGTGGGGATGTATTTCCATCTGGTCCCTTAGAACTCCAGACCATGCATGTGGCAGTAGGAAGGCATATCAGTTTGTTCGTTTTAAATCAGTAGGAAATTATTGGCTCTGAATCAATAGAAAAGTAGATTTGCCCAGTCAAGAGGTCTCCCAGCCCAAACCCCTGGCAGTGTGTAGGCTTCCTGAAGAGCAGAGCCCTTAGGCCTGGCTGAGTCAGAGTGGGGTACCACTCTGACAGTCTATGCCCATTGACTTTGGGGAAGGATGCCTTGGGCCCAGCAGCTGTCTTTAACACTCTGGCCTGCCCCGCCTTCGTGGAACTTGAGGTTTGGGGTGCTCAAGGAATTAGGATGCTGCCTTGGAAAGGAGCAGCTCAGCACCTCTCTGGGGCTGTGGAGGCAGCAACATAGTTCCTCCGAGCTGCTGTTAGCAAACGTGCTAGCCAAGGTTTTCCTCCTTGAGGTGCACGGCCCTGGGTGGTAACCTGTGAATTACCTTTCTGTGTTTTTATTTCCGCAAATGTCACGTTGGGAAGTCTGGGTGGAAGTATTGGCTGTATGCTGTGTGTGCTGAGCACCTTTCCACACTGGCCATCTTCTTCGAGTTTGTGAAAATATGAAGGAGTGGGAGAATGTGCCTGTGCCATAGGATGTTCAAGTCAGATCACATCACACAATTGCTAACCTGTTGGATCTGGAAGAATTGGGGCCTCTGCTCAGACCCCCCTCTCTCCGACTGTGCCCTGAGGTCTCTTCTGAGGAGGTCTCGCGGTCTGAAATCTCTTCCAGGGCAGTAGTTTATATGGATCCAGATGCTGTTTCCAGGATTTGCCTATTGACAACCACCTATTGCAGTGGAAGAAGGGGAGGGAGGAAACACCGTCACTTGCTCATGTTGCCCTATGTGTGTCAGTCCCTGGGACCAGGGAGAGAGACCAGAGGAATACAGGAGGGAGGGAGGGTGTAGGAAGGCTGCCATCCAGGCTTTTGTAGATTTGGGGCCTGCTTTCTTCACCCTTTGTCTCAAGCACTTAGCATTATGCTTGGGTGCAATAAATGCTCAGGAAATGGGAGCCCGGCCCAGCAGTGATGGGCAGTCAGGTATGTGGCACTGCCGTGACTTTCGTCCGTGCAAGGCCAAATCATTTCAGGATTCTCTGCATCTCTAGACTCGAAATTCTCTCTCAGTCTCATCCTGCTTAATGTGGCTTCAGTAAAAGGGCTCTGAGGAAAAGGGTATTGTCTTCTTATGGGGACAAGCCCCAAAGGAGAAACACTCCCTTTAGATAGAGTGCTTGGAACTGAAGCAGGACTTAAAGAGAGGACAGGCCTGGCTGCCCCGCCTCATGTCCCCTAAGTAAGCCAAGCTTGCTTCAGTGCTGGGTCTTGGCCCAGGATGGAGAGTATCCACTAATGAGGCAAGTGACTTCAAGAAGATCAAAATAATTAGTCAGTTTTCACTGTGAGCATGAGTCACCATTTAAAGACATCGTGTTCTGGTTGGAAAGCTAGGGGGTTGAGATGGAAGACTCCTGCCTCCTCGTCCCCAGGGGTGCCAAGTGTGTCTCAGAAGCCTGCTAGCTGCCGCTAATGAAGGCAGACTTGAGTTCCACTCTGCCTGCTTTTGACTTTCTCCCTTCCTGTATCCAGTGCAACGGGAGATGAAGGTGACCTGGATGCGGTGGGTAGTCTGGCATAAAGAAAGCAGGCGCTGCTGGCCAGGACTGCAGGGGCTTCCGGGCAGTGTTTGCTGGACTCTTTCTAGCCAGAGTGACACCAGCTCCAGCTCAGGGACAGGGAGAAAGGCCGGGTGCTCTCTGTGTCCTGGACAATCCTATTTGGCAGGGAGAGATGCCCTTGGCCTTGGGGACAAGTTCACATCACAAAGCTTTTCCTTGGCGTCGAGTTGGTCTGGGTCTGGAAAACTAGTTAGCCTGTTTTCCAAAGGCTGGCTGGGGGTAGAGTGACCTTATAGGGTCACAAGTCTGCCCCTGTCTGATTAAAGTCAGAGGTAGGTCTCTTGGAACAGAACTTATTCTAGAAACGAGAACCCTGGCCCAGAGCGACCAAGTCTGGGACCTCTCTTCTCATGAGTTGCCTCCAGCCAGATGGCTACTGGGGTGGGCAACGCTGACAACACACCATTGCCGCTGCTTGAGCAAGCTATAGGCATCTGCACTCTAGCATATCTGACCTGGACGAGTGACCTTGGCTAAGGCAAAAATGTGCAGAATCCTCTATTGGAAAATCTCAGACATGGGCCCTCTTCTGTCACGTTCTAAGTAACTGACCATAGGAATATCATTAAAATCCTTGACCTTCTCTTCCTCACTCCTCCATTTTTTCCCTTTCCCCTGCGGATATCTTTTGAATGTTTGTTGGGATGTAAGTGCTAGAAATGCAGAGAAGGTAGACATTTCATATGACAAAAAAGAGAGGTGACACAAGCATCCTAATTAGGTAAGACAGCTGCAAATGCTCCTAAATGCTCAGAAGAAGACAGTGTTGTGAGTGGGGCATATCTAGCTATGTGGTTCCTTAGGCCACAAAGAAGAGGAGCCTCCCTGAGGGAGTTCTGTGTGGACTTCAGGGGTCTGTGGGAAGGTCACAGGGTAGTGGGACTCACAAAGACAATGGTCCTCAGGCAAGCAAGACCAATCAGCAGGTGGCCTTCATGCTTTTGATTGCAAACTCTTGTGTGTTGAGCCACATAAACGTTGGGTTCATTTGTTAGTGTTTAGCACCACCCTAACTGATACCATCTGAATCACTGTATGTAACAGTGCTGAGCATCTGAAGCAGATGTGGGGACTTCAGTACGGAGGAGCAAGTGCAATGTCTGCCTCCACACTGGAGCTGGTAGAGTAGCCAAGGGGGTGCTCGTCTCCACCCAGACTTAAGGTTGCAGCGATTTCAGCCCTTCTAGCTGTGAGCCAGAGGTCCTGTCTCATGGAATGTTAGCTCTGAGGAATAGTTCCAAATTCTTGTCACCGGGAGC
This sequence comes from Dicrostonyx torquatus, assembly GCA_028555095.1. NCBI lineage: Eukaryota > Metazoa > Chordata > Mammalia > Rodentia > Cricetidae > Dicrostonyx > Dicrostonyx torquatus. The sequence goes on along the minus strand of JAQHUG010000007.1, from coordinate 16,814,738 downwards.
TCTTGGTCCTCTAATTAAGTAGAAATGTGCTTGTCCCATAAGTGCCATATGGTTGTAATGAGTCAAGTCCAAATTATCTTAGCTGTAAAAATTAATATTAGTATTGATGACAGTAAAACTCACATTTTTATGTCTATTTTTGTTTGTAATAGCTCAGAATGCAAGTATTAAGAATGAATGTCCAAATATTCCACCAGTTTAATGTAATGGGTAAAGGAATACCCACAGAGAAGGCAAAGAAATGGCTTAAGACTCAAAGAGACTCAAATCCTTCCTTTTATTTTATTTCATTGAAAAACTCCAACCATGTAAAGATAGCCCTTCTTTTATAACAATAAATTAGAATAGCGGCAGGATTAGGGAAACATGCTTATCAATGCCACAGAGGGGGATGGGACACAAATGAAGATGATTTCTTGCACAACCTGACAAGAGTGGAGAAAATCCGAAGAGACTTGCACACGTGGACCTTGTCTGGTGGGAGGACACAGTGGAAAGAGAAAGGCAAAGAAAGGGAGGCTCTCTTGGGTCTCACAGGCTGGGCAGGGGAGGCGAGGGCGGAGTGGGCAGAGAGAGGATTCCTCATGGAGTGATGCCTCAGTGGCAGGGAGGCTCTGGTTAAGGTGCTGGCACTAATCCAAGAGATGCAGGGATGTATCATGAGGGCTGTTAGGAGTGGGGTGACATTGCCCAAGTTAAGGGTGGGATGGCGGGACACACAGGTCGGGTGAAAGTCGGCGTGATGAGTGCCTAAGAAAAGGGTAGGTGACAGTTATTCAAGTGAGGAGGCATGGCGGGGTGTCTAGGATAAAGGTTTGGTGACTTCGCCCCAGTAAAGCTTGCTCTGGTGAAGGTGGGGGCATGTCATACAGGACAGTTATTTAGGAGCAGTAACAAAGTACAAGCCTCTCCATGCATCCCCTGGCCCCCAATATGCTTTATCACTGAACAGACGGATGTGTCGGCTTTTTGGCTTGCACAGGCAGGTAAGAGTTTGTGTTGGGTCTTTAGAGGGCTGTAGGAAAGAGCTGCCAGGCACAGACTTTCACACAGTTCCTATGAATTTAGCCCTCTCTTCCTAGAAATCTGCATAACAAGAAGGACTTTTTAGTCACCTGGTGTTAGTGAGATCGGAGCTTGTGATTAAGGTCATCATACAGTTTATCACCTTTCCCACTTGAGATGCTATTAATAGAAATATGGGATCAACAGCTATCCCCCTCCCCCACCCTGCACTGCTCAGGTAAGCCAGAACCTTTGGTCACCCTGGTTGTGATCTTTGAGATGCATAGCACACCATTGGCAAGCAGACACTGTGAAATGGACATTATATACCAGGCCTCTTCTCCCAAGAGTGGGACTTTGCTTCTTTCCTCTCTGAACACATCCTCTTTGTCTCAGGACCTGCCATCCCCGCCTGACTAGGCTTGTGCCTCAGTTTCCCGGTAAAGGGAGCAAGCAGTTGTCTGTGTCTTGCAGTTGGGGTGAAACTGAGATGAATGGCTGTGGTTTTGCTGTAGATGAGTGCTTGGCATGAACACTGTGTACACACTGGCTGTCAGCGTGATCCTCTCAGTGACTGGCTAGCTTGCACATTGCTTCCTCATCTGGGAATCAGGGATATTAATAATAACTGCCTTTTAAGGACCTGGAATTCAATGAAAGTTATCCCGACACTTCCCTAAACTCAACACCAGACATCAAAGGATGGGTTTAATACCTTCCATGCAAGTTCACAGATTTACTGCACAATTTATTTGGATGTGGAATACCTCCCCATAGTGGCAGAGGAATTGCCCAAGGGGAAGGAAGCAAATGAGAGCAGTATGTGCCCTTACATGGGGAAAGGGGAGCAGGGACCCAGAATGACAAAAGGCCAGACTTCCTGGTACCTTGGGGAAGTTTAGAAACACCAGACACACCAGAGCAGGTGGCCTTTCTTTGGGATGAAATGCAGAGGGGCTTTCTTTCTCATATAATTATTAACCAGGCCCGACCCTGCTTTGCCTCCAAGATCAGATTAGATGGTGTGTGCTTAGGGTGGTGTGGACAGAGACCAGATGGGCTTTAACTAAGGAGGGCATCTCTGGGACCTAGCCAAGTTCATAAGGTGGTTGGCTCCTTCACTTTAGAATTAGACCTCACCCAGAAATGATGGAGACCGAAAGCTCTTCTGTGTACTTTGAATATTACTTTTGCGTCATTGTGTTTCTCTTTAAAATAGAAAGTCATTTAAACTGTTTCTGTATTGGAAGGTTCCCAATATAGTTAAACCATGGAGAGTCACAGGTAGGGTCTCCTTGTCTCCGCCTCCAGCTCAGGCTTCTGTGGTTATCAACTCTTGTCAATTGGTTTTAAATATTTTCCTCCAGATTGTTTTCCTCTGCATATTTGAGAGCCGAATTCAGCCATTATATATTTTAACCTGTAGGTACTTTAGTGTGCAGACAAATACTGTTCTTAAAATGTCTGTATTACTCCAGACAACAATAACAGCCAAGATCCTTAATATCATTTGACACTCAGGCACATTTATTTTTTCTTTTACTGAAAATACATTTTTTCATATAATTTATCCTGATTATGTTTTCTCCCCCCTCTACAATTCATAGTTACTCCCTACCTCCCCTCCCATCTGGTTCCACCCCTTTCTGTCTCATTAGAAAATAAACAGGCTTTTAAGGAATAATAACAAAATATAATATGCTAAGAAAAAACAAAATTAGCATTAATAGGACAAAACAAACAGAAGAAAAAGAGTCCAAGAAAAGGCACAAGAAGTTGATTAAGACACAGGCCTACTTGTTTTCATACTTAGAAATCCCATAAAAATACAGCACTGGCTGCCATGATATACATCCAAAGAACCTGTAAGATTAGAAAAAATTGAAAAAAGATTTTTAAAAAGCCCTTAAACAACACTGTAAGACACAGAATCTCCAAAGATTTCGTTCAGTATATTTTCTGTTGGCCATCTTCAGTTAGGAATGAAGCCTACCCTTAAAGGTAGTTTGCTTTTCCAGTAGGACCCTCTTGGAGAAAACTAAATTCTCATTCGTAAGTGGTTATCAGATGGAGACAGCCTCTGGGCTAGGAGTGGGGGCATGTGTCCACTTCTTTCAGTTCTAGGACCCCATCAGGTGCAGATCTGTCCAGGCCCTGTGCCTGCTGCCTCAACCTCTGTGAACTCATATGTGTATAGATTCTGTTGCTTTAGAGAATCTTTTTTCCTTGGTGTTCTCCATCCCTTCTGGCTCTAACACTGTTTCTGCCTCCCATTCTGCAGGTTCCCTGAACCCTGAAGGGAGGGATTTGATGGAGACTCATTTAGGGCCGTGTGTTCCGAGGTCTCCCACTCTTTGCATATTCTCTGACTGTGGTTATCTGTATTTGTTTCCATCTACTGCAGGAGGAAGCTTCTCTGATGATGGCTGAGCAAGGCACTGATCTATGAGGATAGTAGAATGTCATTAGAGGTCATTTTATGGCTATGTTCTTTTATGGAATAGTAGTATTTAGTTTTATCCTAGGTCTTGGGCTATCTAGTCTCAGGTTCTTGGTCATCCAAGCAGCATTGGGTAGGGATTCCAACTTGTGGAGTGGACCTTAAGTTAAATCAGATATTGGTTGGTTACTCCCACAACCTTTGTATCACTATTGTATTATTCTGCATATATTGCAGGCAGGACACCACTGTAGGTCAAAGGTTTGTAGCTAGCTGTGTTGGGTTAGTGTTTATGGTTAGTGCCTTCTGTACTAAAGACATACCATAGGGGTGAAGGCTGTAGCTAGGCACTAGTTCAACTTCTCTATGTTTGATAAGTTATGTATGCATTACCTTCAGCAATAAGGAGAATTGACATCAGTTTGATGACAGCAACATATAGTCTTGGCAACAGCCTGGGTTGTTTGGGAATTTCCATGGGACCCCTTTGGCCAATAGTTCAATTAGATATAACTCATTCATAATTTTGGGGTCTTTATTTGGTGACAATATATGTTCATTTGGGGCTCTGTCTCCCCTATTATTTGGCGATTTCATTTAGATCACTTTCATATATGTATATATTTTAGGAAGCTTCTACTATATTAAGTTTCCACACTACCCCTCTAATGGCCTTTAATTTTATCTGCATCTCCCTGTATTCCTTTTCTAGTTCCCCTATTATCTCCCCATCTCTACTTGATCTTCCCATCCCACCCCACCATCACCCTCATCAGCCATAGCTAGCTATTCTGTTTCTCTTTCCTAGGGAGATCTATCTGTCCCTCTTAGTCCCCTACTCCACTTAACCTCTGTGGTTCTATAGATTGTAGCTTTCTTATCATCAACTTAGCTAATATCCACATATAAGTGATTACATATCATATTTGTCTAAGTTGCAGAGTTATCTCATTCAGGATAATTTTTTCTAGCTGTATCCATTTACCTACAAACTGCATTTTTTAAATGACTGACTAATATTCCATTGTGTAAATGTTGTACATTTTCATTAACCATTCATCTGTTGAGAGATATCTAGGTTGTTTCTAGTTTCTGGGTATTATTCATAGAGCAGCAAGGAACATGGTTAAGCAAGTGTCTCTGTGGTAGGATGAAGCACCCTTTCGTATATACTCAAGAGCGGTATAGCTGAATCTTAAGGTAGATTGATTTCCATCTCCCTGAGGAACTGCCATACTGACTTCCATAGTGGGTGTATGAGTTTACCCTCCCATCAGCAATGGAAGAGTGTTCACCGTACTCCACATCCTCACCAGCGTGAGCTATCATCTGTTTTATTGGTTTTAGCTATTCTGACTGGTGTAAGATGAAATCTCTGAGTGGTTTTGAGTTGCATTTCCATGTTGACTAAGGATGGTGAACATTTCTTTAAGTGTTTCAACCATCTGAGTTTCATCTTTTGAGAATTCTCTGTTTAAATCTGTACGCCATCTTTTTAAAATTGGGTTGTTTTCTTGATGTCCCGTTTTTTTGAGTTCTTTATGTATTTGGAGCATTAGCCCTCTATTGGATATGTAGTTGGTAAAAAAATCTTTCCCCATTCTGTAGGCTACCACTGTGTCCAGATGATGGTGTCCTCTGTTGTACAGAAGCTTCTCAGTTTCACGAGGTCCCAGTTGTTACTTGTTGATAGTGTCTGTGCTAATGGTGTTCTTGTCAGAAAATCTTTTCCTGTGCTAATGAGTTCAAGGCAATTCCCTACTTTCTGATAGAAGTGTATCTGCTTTTATGCTGAGGTCTTTGATCCATTTGGAGTTGAGGTTTGTGCAGTGAGATATTGATGGATCTATTTAGATTCTTCTACTTGCAGCTACCCAGTTTGACTAGAACCATTTGCTGAGGATTTTGTCCTTTTCCCATTGTGTATCTCTGGCTTCTTTATAAAAAAAACCAAGTGATCATAGGTCTGTGCATTTATGTCTGGGGCTTCAATCTGTTTCCATTGATCGACATGTCTGTTTTTGTGTTGTTTTTATTACTACAGCTCTATAGTACAGTTTGTGGTCAGGGATGTAATAGCATCAGCAGTTCTTCTATTATTCAGGATTGTTTCAGCAATCCTGTTGTTTCTTTTTATTCTATTAAGCTGTGAATTTTCCTTTCAAGATCTGTGAAGAATTGTGTTGGAATTTCAATGGGGGTAATGTACTGAATCTGTAGATTCCTTTTGGTAAGATGGTCATTTTTACTGCATTAATCCTACTGATCCATGAGCATGGGAGGTCTTTCCATCTTTGATATCTTAGTTTCTTTCTTCAATATCTTAATGCTTTTATTATATAAGTTTTTCACTTGTTTGATTAGAGTTACCTCAAGATATTTTATATTATTATTGTGAAAGGTATATTGTTTCCTTGATTTCCTTCTCAGTCCTCTGTCATCTGTATATAGGATGACTATTGGGTTTTGTGAGTTAATTTTGTATCCTGCTTCTTAGCTGAAAGTGTTTATCAGTTGTAGGAGTTCCCAAGTGGAATTTTAAGGGTCACTTATGTATACTATCATCTCATCTTCAAATGAAGTTACTTTAACTTCTTCCTTGATTATATTCTCTTGATATCTCTCTGTTGTCTTACTGCTGTAGCTAAGACTTCAAGAACTGCATTGAATAGGCATGGAGAGAGTGGACAACCTTGTCTTGTTCCTGATTTTAGCGGAATTGTTTTGAGTTTTTCTCCATTTAAGTTGATGTTAGAACCTCCTTCATTGTGTCCTGTAATTTTGGATATTCTGTGTACTGATTTTTATTGAATTCTAGAAAGTGTTTAATAGTCTTTACCGATTTTTTTCATTCAGTTGCTCAGTTCCCATGAGTTTCTAAGTTTTCTGTTCTTTCTGTTGTTGTTGTTACCCTGCTGTACTCTGTGGTGTTCAGATAGGATGCAGGGTTTTATTTCAGTTTTCATGTATCTATTGGGACTTGTTTTGTGTCCTAGTAGTGCTCAGTTTTGCAAAAAAATCCCATGAGCTGCTGAGAAGAAGGGTATCCTTTTGTGTATGGAAGAAATGTTCTGTAAATACCTGTTGGGTCCATTTGGTTTATGGTGTCAGTTAGCTCCATCGTTTCTCTGTTTACTTTCTGTCTGGATGACCTATCCACTGGTGAGAGTGGGGTATTGAAGTCTCCCACTATCAGTAGGTGAGGGTCAATATGTGATTTAACCTGTAGTAGTGTTTCTTTTATGAACTTTGGTGTCCTTGTTTTGGGGATTGAGATGTTAGAAACTGCAATGACTTTCTTGTGAATTTTTTTCCTTTGATAAGTATGTAACATCCTTCCCTATCTCTTCTGTTTAGCTTTGGTTTAAAGTCTATTTTGTCAGATTCTAAAATATCTTGCTTTTAGGTCCATTTGCTTGGAATATCTGTTTTCCATCCTTTTTTCCAAGGTGATGTCTACCCTTGATGTTATGGTGTGTTTTGTGGATATAGCAAAAGAATGGATCCTGCCTTTTATTAGGGAAGTGAGACCACTGATGTTGGAGTTGTCAGTAAGCAGTGCTTGTTGATTTCTGTTTACTGTTGTTACTATCATCATCATCATCATCATCATCATCATCTCTCTGTGTCTTATGATTTGTTGTTCGGGAATTATTTATTTCATGTATTTTCTTGGTTTTTGTTTTCCTTAAAGGGCCTTTGGTAGGGCTGGATTTGTAAATAGATATTGCTTAAATTTTATTTTTATCATGGGATGTCCCTCCCCCCTACATTTATCAAGTTTTGCTGGGTATAATAGTCTAGGCTGGAATTTGTAAAATATTGGTTCAGGGCCTTATTGTCTTTAAAGTCTTCATTGAGAAGTCAGGTGTTATTCAAATAGGTTTCCCTCTATATGTTACTTGTTTTTTTTCCCCTTGAAGCTTTTACTATTCTATCTTTGTTCTGTTCATTTAGTGTTTTGATACTAACTGACCTAGGTTTCATCTCCTTTCTATATTTCTATTATTTGAATATTTGGTTTTCATAGTATTCTAGATTCCCTGCATATTTTGTGCTAGGATTCTTTTAGACAATATTTTCTTTGATTAATGTTCTTAATTTTTCAATCATGTCTTCAATGCCTGATATTCTGTATCCATCTCCTGTGTTTTATTGGTGGGGCTTGCCGCTGTGGTTCATGGTCCAATTTCTAAATTTTTTTATTTCTAGATTTTCTCTCTGTTTGAATTCTCTTTATTGATTTCTATTTCTACTTTTAGGTCTTGAAGTATTTTACTCATTTACTTCTATTGTTTGTGTTTTTGTATATTTCTTTAAGAGGTTTAATAATTTCTTCTTTAAGGACCTTTATCATATTCATAAAAGCTAGATAAGCTCCTTGCTTTGTGCTTTAGCTATGGTGCATTTCTCAAGGTGTTCAGGTTGCTGGACTCTAGTGGATATGATTGTGGTTTTACGCTGGCATCTAGACATCTGGGTTTGAGAGCATTGTAATTCTAGGTGCAGATATCTGGTTTTGTCTTTTTTGGGTGTTTTGTTCTTTGGTCTATTGTTGTCACTGTTCTTAGGAAAGCATGGTGGCTGTATCTTGCCTGGCTGGGAATTCTTCTGGGATCATGCCATTGGTGTTTGTGGGTAAAATGTGTTTTAGGTATTCGTAGCTGACACTTAGAATTGGTGATGGGCTGGGGAGGGGAGAGGGTCCACAGGAGTGAGAAAATCAGGGTGTTGCATCAGAATCTGCTGAGTATCCTGGCAACAGTGATGGAGAACAAGGAGAGGCCACACAGTCTGCTGCAGAGCTGGCGATGAGACTGGGGATTGGTATGGAGCAGAGGAGGAAGACTGAAGCTCTCCTACTTGCTTTGCTGGCCTACTTGCTTCTCTGGCAGGTTCCCCAGGGATGCCTGCTGGAGTAGGGGGTGGGGATAACAAGATGAGCTTGTCAGATTACGTGTCTTGGAGATCTCTCTGGATCTGTAATGATCCCCACCTCCTACTGGGAATATCATTTGTTTGTTGGAGAAATTGGTTAAAATTGCCCACATTTTGATTTGGTTGATTACCTCTTCATTTTGTCATTTAATATGTTACTTTGTCTTCCATATTTTTGGCACCCTGAAGTTAGGTTCCGGCCCTTCCATTCTGAGGGATAGTTTAGAGTGCTATGGTTGGGATGGTGTTCTACTAGTTAGTGCTTGTAGACAGAGTGGACTCCGGAATGTCAATGTCTTGTATCTATAAGGACGTGATTGGTAGGCTGGAGAGTTGGCTCAGTGCTTGAGAGCACTGACTGCTCTTCCAGAGGACCCGGGTTCAATTCCCAGCACCCACATGGCAGCTCACAACTGTCTGAAGATCCAGTTGCAGGGGATCTAACACCTTCCCAATAATCAATGCACATAAAAAATGAAGTTAAATAAACCATAAGAAATATTTTTTTTAAAAAAAAGGACGTGCCTGGTGATCTTCGCTCACTGCCTGTGTCTACAGAGTACCATCACTCAGGCCCGTCATTTTCTTGGTGCATTTTTGGTTCTCTTACTTTTACACATTTAATAACTGAGGTTGCTATGAAGAACTCTACCATCATCTGGAGTTGCAGTTTGACAGACAAGGCAGGTCAAATGCCTCCCCATTGTTTATCCGTTTAAGAAAAAACAGCTGCTCTCCTAGCGAAGGAGGAAGGATGTTATTTACTGAATTCTGACTGTATGCTGGGCGTTGTTCTAATTCCCAGTGGCTCGTCAACAAAACGACTCAGACCCTTACTTTCTTGAAACTTGCATTCTAGTCGGGGAAGATGGGAAATAGACAGCTGAGTTAAGAGGTGGCAGAGACTATGAAGAAAAATACAGAAAGAAAGTGGTGAAGGGATTGTAGGATGGGGCGGAATTGGGCTTGAAATATTGAATTGGGTTGGAAGACTCATGAGGAGCCCACCTCCTAAGGCAGAAGTAAAACTGGCAGAGCAGGGACTATGAGCGGCGACGGAGTGGGAGCATTGCCTGGGTGGGTGAGGACCTGTTACGGCCTGACTGATGGGGGAGAACAAGATTGAAGTTAGTAAAGATGTAGCCAGAGAGGTGGGGTGAGTGCAATCCTGGGAGGCTTATAGGCCATCTTAAGGATGCTAAGTCCTCCCTTAACAAAATGGGCAACCACCAGAGGGTTTTAAGTAAAGCTATGATTTAACATTTTTTAAAAAAAATTTATTTTTAATTAGGAACTTTTAAATTAAAAACTTAAATGTTTGGGAATTTCATATATTTATACAATATATTTTGATTACATTTATCACCTGTCTATCTCCCTAACTCCTCTCAGACCCACCTCTGTTCCCCAAATGCTCCTATACAGCTTCTTGTCCCCTTTTGGTTGCTGTCTGTTTGTTAATGGGTATGTGGCCAACCTCTGGAGTGTGGTCATCCTGTCATCACCACTGGCCACACCCATAAAAGAAACTGACTTTGCCTCTCCCAGAAGTCATTAGCTGTCAGTAGCTCCTCAGTTAGGGGTTTGGGCTCAGAGACCACTGTGGAAGAGGGGGCAGGGAGACTGTAAGATCCGGAGGTTGAGGCGTGGGATAGGACTGAAAGAGTTGCTTCTGGACAGTTGCTGCACTGGGGAGGCTTGTGCTAGACTTGGCGGTTTTTAAAGGATTCCTCTAGCTGCTTGGGAAGGGGTACAAGCTGGTGAGGGCGGAGGCGAGGCTGGAGGTGAAAGCTGGAAGCTCTCAGTGGTCAGGCTGCCGACCTTGTCGCAGAGTACTTGGCAAGGGGCTGAAGGTGACTTGTTTGCAGCTAGCTGGAAGCCGCCACAGTGTCCCCCTCTGGATTCCGTCCTTTAAAGATCAGAGGCATTGAGTTCTTCTTGGCACTGTTGAGCATGTCGTGCCACAGAGTCTTAGGGTGGAATCCCCTTACTCAGGAGGGTGGTGCGTGGTGAAAAGGCACTGTTTGTCCCTGTTCCTTTTATGTATTCACGTTTGTGAAGCTTCTCACCAGTGCAGACTGAGTTCTTGATGGTTTCAGAGCTTAGTAATATTGTTATGGGATGATTTAACCAGGCGAGGGTACCTTACCTGAAATGTGCCCAATGCTGTAAGGCGCTGAGTCGTGTCCCTTCTCCTTAACATTCGGGATGTCCCATTGAACTTGTGGAATACCTTTTAGTGTAGGCAGCCTTCTCAACATCCAGAGAGCCTTTTCCTGGCAGAGAATTTATTTTTGCTTGGAGCTCCAGCCCATCACAGTCTGCTTACAGGTTTCCGGTGCTTAGCAGCCAGAAGAGGGCCTGCTGCTAGGTTTGACCCCTGTCAATAAGCTGTTCTCCCTTGTTACTATCTCCCTCCTGGGTCTGCACAAGCAACCAAAGCAGCCAGAGAAGCACTCATTCTTCACAGAACAGGGATCTTAACATGTGAAACACTAACCTAAATCTAATTCAAGCAGGGTTTGTTTCAAAGAAAGTGTGTAATCTCCCCTTCTTGTCTTTCCTTGTTATTATTTCTGGTCCTTCCTGGCATCCTTCTAGATGAACCTGGGACACATGAGAGAGGCTAGAAGGTCAAGGGGCTGACTGCAGTGTCTGCTTGAGCTTCAGGTTCTGAGGACACAAAGGGAAGATAAAATCAGGGAAGCAGCTTCTCCCGTTCGTGAATCCTATGCCTTAGACCTGGATCCTCAGCCCCTTGTTAAAGGAAAGTTGCTTGCTGGGGGAACTGGCAAGCATTTCAGTTGACATGACTGTAGTTCTTATGGTCACCGGTACTATCACCTTAGCAGAAATGGCAGGAAGCTGCTGGAAGAGCCAGTTGCTGTTGGGAGAAGGGGAGCTAGAGTTCACTGGGGTTCTTTGGATGTGAACTGCCAACTGTGTTTCTTAAACAGACATATAGAAAGTATAAATCCTTACACAGAGTGTAAACGTAGCTCAGGATCAGTGCTAAGTGTAGTCCATGCTCTTCACACCACCCTGGGATGCATAGGTGGCTCTGAAGAATGACTTGGAATGTAAGTAAGCACCGAACTTACAGCATCAAGAAGCCTGGATTTAGTAAACTGAACACTATGATCTAGCATATAGTCCCTTCTGGGGCTGGTTCAAAACCTGTTAGCATCTCTTTCCCTGGAAAATTTCTTTTCTAATCCCTGGGTATATTGTATAGATTCTTTTATGGTCTGGGTTTCAGCAAGATGGGTGCTCATGGATGGTCATGAATGAGGTACTCAGGACCAGGTCTTAGCAGGAGTCCCAGCAATGAGCCTGAAGGAGCCTGAGAGGGAAATGAGAAACCAGAGGACTTGGGCATCTTTTCTGTAGGCAGAGCAACCTAACATCAACAGTCCTCAGCACAGGAGGTGTTTGACCTTACAGTGGTGTGGGCTTGATGCACATTCAGCAAAGACCTTGCTTCCACTTTTATTGCCCAGGCTGACCTCACACTCTTTAGCTTAGTTTCCTAGTAGCTACAGGCGTGCACCACAATGTCCCGCAACATGCAGACCGAAGCTTAAACATCACTGAGGTTATCTAGCTAATTGCCTTATGGAGTGCTTGGTTAGGAGTTCCTGAATTAAAGGCTTTGATTGGAATTATTAGACTGCCTTTGTAACATCCCGGGTCTAGACCCGAGCGCACAAATTGGAAGAGATTAAGCGACATGGGCGCTCAGAGGAAGGAGCAGATGTAATGGTAAGTGAGAAAATGAGGTGAGCAGGGTCAGGGAGCAGTCGGGGTCTCTGAGCAGTGACCGCAGTGGGCATGGGTGGTCACTGAGAAAGGACTTATTCCACATGCATTAGACGCCGGCCTTCCCTCTGAGAGAGCTCTTTGCTTCCTGCCTTTGCCTTGTTTAGCCTTCATTGTATCTACTGCTGCTAGTCTACCCAAGGGCTCGCCTCCCCTCATGTTCCCTGCTCTATCCTCCTTAGACTGAACCTTCTAGTTTGTCTTTGCCTGACATAAGAAAGATGGGAACTTCTTAACTTACTCTTTAGCACCCCAGGCTTTATCAGGTGGATCCACTTGCTGCCCCCTAAACAGGCATTGCTGTGACCTGCTAGAATAGGGGTGTGTCTTTCAGTGTCTTGTGCCTCCATAGTATCTATGCATCATGAGGTTGAATGCATTCTTGGTGATGGAAGGAGAGATGGCCCGGAGTCCTACCTCCTTCATGGTGTCTGCAGCTATCACAGGACCCGGAGCAACATACACTGCCACCTGGAATGGGTAAGAAAGACACCAGAATGGAAGTCATTTTTTGTTCCCCCTCAGAACCGACATCCACTAAGAACCAAGCAGGGACTGGCTATAGCATGCCAAGAGAACCCTTCTGCCTGTCAGGGAGTCAGCTGTCCCTGCAGGATGAGTCAGTGGGGAATGGAACCAAGGAATGAATCACTGGGAGAAGAAACTTAAGATCTTCTCTGTTCAAAGATATTTAGGTCTCACTAGGCCTCTCTTTACTGATCTGATCTATGTGTAAGTTGGGGTGTCTGACTTTTGTGTATAGCTTTTTAGGTTGATTTCAAAGTGTGCCCCCTCTCCCTACCACCACTAACCAGAGTGCTGCTTTCTAGAATAGCCTACACATAGGGAAGAAAGTCAAGCCATAGTGAAGGTGGCTAGCTGTAGAGCTGCAGACTGAATTAGAGCACAACACTTCCCCAGACCAGTTGATGTGTCCCATGAGATTGCCAAGGGAGACTGTAGAGTTGCTTAATGAAGCTATCTATGGAAGGCCTACCTTGCGTGGCTAGTCCTGTGTGCAGAGAGAATGTGATGATGATGTTGACGGATGTCAAGGGCCAGCTTCGGGGAGCCAGAAAATATATTTGCATCAGTTTTGTTCTCTATAAAATGTGGAGCTGAAACCTGACCATGTCAGAGGGAGGGGATCTCATGTCTTTCTCCAGGTTTGCTCATGGAGTGCTGAAGCCCTTGGTTCACTGCAGGTTACAGTATGAGCACAGCAGACTGGTGCGCCGGCTTGGACACACTAGAGCACTGGAGTGCCCATGTTTGGGTTCCCTTCAGCCCAGATTCATGACAGGGACAATCAGTTTGACGATGAGCACATGGAAAAGCAAAGAAGTGCACATTTTACTTTATTCTGTGATCAGTGCTGCTAAAGTATGGTAAAACCCCAAGCTGAATCCACAGATGAATAGTGGGTAGACCAGGGAAAAAGTACGAGTCATCATAGCCAACATCTTGAAGTTGTTGTAGGATAAGTGGCTGATACACGTGGTATTGTTTAATTGCAACTTGTTTTTCTTTCTCCAGCACAGCCCCATGGGGTAGATAGGGTTGTTGTTACCATATTATAGATGAGAAATGCATTGTAAAGAAGGCAATGCCCAGGGCCCATGTTGAACAGCTGAGGACTCAGGCAAGAAGATGTCTTCCCAGAGGATCCTATAGGGAGGGAGGGAGCTGTTGCTGGAGAATTGACCTATGTAGGCTACGTGTTAGCTCAGTGAGGGGCTGTTCAGAAATGGATCATATAGAGAGAACATAAGTTTTCCACTCCTGAAAACATTCAAACAAAGGTTGAGTGGCTGAGACAGAAGTACAACGTTCGATCTATGCCCATTCAAAAGAATGGTGAGGTTCAGGTTGTCTGAGGACACTGCAATGGCCAGCAGATTGGCAAAGTGGTCCAAGTGTACAGGAAGAAATACGTCACCTACACTGAACGAGTGCAAGGAGAAAAGGCTAATGGTACATCTGTCCATGTGGGCGTCCACCCCAGCAAGGTGGTTATCTCCAGGCTAAAGGTGGACAAAGACCGCAAAACGATCTGGAAAGGGGAGCCAAGTGTGGACAAGTAGTAAAGGAGAAGGGTAAACCAAAGAGGAAAAGATTGAGAAGACGCAGGAGTAGAGGTGTCTCATGCACACCTTTCATTAAAGACTTTAGTTAAAATAATAAAATGATGGTACCTGCTTTGAAGCCATATGTCCCCAGTGAGAAGCCCGCCCACTTAAGATCATGTGAGCTAGTGAGGAGGTACTGCCCAGATCCACGTGTCAGCATCCTCGCGCTGTTAGTTCCTGTCCTGGGCTCTTTCCTGATAGTATCCTTGCTTCTTCCACTAGGTCCTTTCCCAATGTCTTTTCATAGTTTTTCTCCTTATTGGAATTTCCCCCTCTTATGCCACTTCAATGTGAAGTTGGCTCATATTTCTGGAGATTTGCAGTTTTGGCTTATTGGTGAGGCATGGTGATGTCATTGGTGTCTTATATTACCAAGGTCACAAAACCTGAGTTCATCCTGGGAAAATGGCTTCTCCACTGAAGTTTCTATAGGGGAAGTGGCCAGCTTAGCCCTCCATTCCTCCACCTTGTGTCTTACATTTGTCCAGAGAGTCTTTGTCCAGACACTATTGTGGAGCAGACTGTGCCAGGAACTGATTCCTGTACCCTGCTCTGAGGGAACATAAGGACATTAGGAGGCATTGGTGACAAAGTCGAGAGAGCCTTGTGACAAAGACATATGAAGCCCTGTGCCAGCTTAGGAGACTGCTTACCCAGAAGCCTGTACACAGCCCACAGGGGTGGGATTTTATGTTGCCTCCTTGCAAGGATAGACTTGGGAATTGGGTCTCCTGGTTCCATCCTCAGTCTTGTCCTTAGACCGCCCTGTTCTGGAAAGCTCACAAGCCCTCAGAATGGCTTTCACTCCTCACTGGTTAAATGTCAAGTGGGAAAATATTCCTTCACATGTCTGTGAGGGTCAGGTTGAATGAGTTAACAGAAAGAAACTAAACCAGGGTTCCCACTTTTTCTGACTTTGGAGGAAAGTGGGAATACTTTCCCTAAGCTCCATGAGTCCCCACATTAGAAGCTCCTGAAGTCTTGGTCTCAGACTGGTGCGCAGTTGCCAAGAGCTACTTATGAGCTTCTGAACTACAAAGTCCCCTGTGTTGGTGACTTATGGGGAGGAACTGCACAGAAGGCGGTAAACTGTGCAAATGATTCTGCTGCACAGCCAGGTCGGGAGACACGCTGGAAATATCTAGATGTTCTTCAACACATGCCGCTTTTGTCCAAACCCATTGAAGTCAGAGTGTCTCAACTGAAACACATTGAATACACCTCGATGGCCAAGCCTCAGTCAGCCACCCCGCACACATTCCATTGCTTGTTTCCCGTTATGGATTGGGCCAGATTTCACTAACCTGGAAAAGACCGAGATTGAAATGAAAAGTTTGAAGTGTGGTTTCTGCTAGATGCAGATTGTTTTCGTGTCGTCATCAGGTTGAAGAATCAGGGCTGGAGAGGTGGCTCGGGTAAGAGTGCCTGCTACTTTGCAGAGGACGTGAGCTTGTTTTCCAGCACCCGCACTGAGCGCCTCACAAGCCTCTTTGTCTCCAGCTCCAGGGGATCTGACATTGTCTACCTTACACGGGCACCTTTACTCACATGCACATGTGCACATAAATAAAAATACATCTTTTAAGAAGAATGTTATAAATCCTAGCTCAAACCCATGTAAGTAGGGGACTGCCTGTAGAGAAAGATCCCCCACCCTATGCGTGTGTGCATTTTTATAAAGAGTCCTCCAAATGACCATTTTGACCATCAGTGCTTTATGGTCCCACAAATACTAAAGGACCCCTTTGTGCTTGTGGGTCTAGGAAGTGAAACAGTGTGTTCTGCTTCCAGGGCATTCCCAGGTTGGAACTCTTGCAAGTAGCTGGGGAGCTAGAGGTCTGTCATCAGCTGTCCCCAGAGGTTCACCGGATTCTTGGTTGTAGCGTGTGTGAAAAGTTGACATGGGAAATGTTTCCAACTACTTCTGGCGAATGTTAAAACTGTTCATGAATTACGCCCTAGTGAAAAAGAGGCAGAAAAGGAGAGCCAGCCCGGGCCTGCTTTGAGAGCTTTTGTAATTTTCCTAATTGGCTCATTCCTTATCTGAAAGGAATGTCCTCTTCATTCTGTCCCTCACTGCCAGCTGCTCTTGATTTCCTGGCACTGCAGACGCCAGAGCGGATGTCGCTCTTCTAAAGGATTTTCAGGTGTGTGTGAGGGGCAGACAGGAGCAGGACATTGGCTCCGTGTCTGTAGCAGAGAGAGCTGGTTCTTCATCAGGTCTCCTGAGCTGGGGGGCCTGGGTGTTTTGACTGATGTCTTTATTCTTAGTGTGTCTCCCACCATGCTCATGTGGGTGAGAGGAACTCTCCCTCTTCTTCCTGGGATCTTGGTGGCCCACTGAAACAAGCACAGACATTTCTTTTTTCCTTTCCTCGTCCTTCCTTCTTTCCTTCTTTCCTTCTTTCCTTCCTTCCTTCCTTCCTTCCTTCCTTCCTTTCTCTCTTTTTTTTAAGATGGGTTTCTCTGAAGCTTTGGAGCCTGTCCTGAAACTAGCTCTTGTAGACCAGGCTGGCCTCGAATTCACAGAGATCCACTTGTCTCTGCCTCCCGAGTGCTGAGATTAAAGGCATGTACCACCACTGCCTGGCAAGCACAGAGATTTCTAACCACTTCTGGTCTGCCCCAGAATGACTGAATGACTGCCCCCTAGTAAGCTTATGTAAGTTTGTCATCTTGGGTTAAGACTTGAGGGTACAGATTCCTTGCTGTTTGTAGCCAGAACTAAGTAGACCACACTGCCCCGAGGTTGTGATTTGCCTGCTACATCTAGAATATGGAAGAGTCAATGCATGCCTTGAGTACCTTCCTACATGTTGGTTTATTTGTGTAGCAAGCATTTCCTGATTATCTCCCAAGCACCAGGCACAGTTGCCAGCTCTGGAAGTCCAGTGGAAGCAAAGCCAACTGCTGCTCTCATGGAGCTTACAATTGCAGTGAGGAAGACAGTGGCGTAAAGTGACTTGGTGCAGTATGCAAAGAAGTCACCTCTGTCAGAAGCACTGTGTCTTTGAACCCCTTTGTCCTTGATCCCCCAGTATTGGGCACTAAGAACTGAATGCCCTCCTTTCTCTGAGTGTCTGCTTCTTAGCTGGGGTGAAAGTTTTCAAGAAAGGAGTCCTGAGCTGTCTTCCTTAGGGAACCCAACTCCAGCGGAAGCCTCAGGCTTTCCAGATTGGTGACTCATTTCTCCTAGGCCAGCTGTATACTTAAAATCCAACAGAACTGTAGGTCATCCATTATGTCTTGCCAAGCAGTAAATTCAGGTGTCACCGAATCTGTACCTTCCAGGTTTCCTCTCATTTGAGCTCCCGGGTGCTGTCACTCACACCTCATTGGTTATATCCCAGATTACTACCTGTACTAGTGTGCCATAGATAGGATGGAGCTAGGGCAAAGGATTCCAAGGTGAGATGGGGCCAGTCCCTCTGTCCTGTGGCACTTCCCCTGTTCTCCCCTCCACGCTCCTTCCTCTCTTGTAGAAGAGGGCTGAGGCCCTGAAACTCACTTGTCCATGACTGTGCATGGCTCTGTTGGTGAGTTCTGTCTCCTCAAATCCATACACTGATGTCCCAAGCCCAGATATGCAGAATGTGACAGTATTTGGAGATGGGTTTTTTAAAGAGGTAATTAAGCAATAGTGAGGTTGTTAGGATTGGCTCTAATGCAGCACCGTGAGTGTCCCTATGAAAAAACAGGACTGGGTTGTGGGCATGTAAAGAGAGACCATCCTAGGATGCAGAGAGAAGACACCCCTCAACAAGTCAAGACAAGAAGCGTCTGAAGTAGCCAGCCCTACCATATCTTGACCTCAGATCTCGAGCCTCCAGAGTGCAAGGAAATCTGTTTTGGGAACTGAAGCCATTCTTTGTCACAACTTAACCAGGACACCAGCACAGACCCTACTTGTGGCCCTGGCAGTGCTTCACCTCTCTTGTGTCTGTGACCTTGGTCTAGTCAACTCCCAGCTTGTTACTTGAGCACTAGCCTGATGTCCTACAGCATGGGAAACTCTGGTCTTAATGAGATGAGTGTCCACAAAGGCCCGTGGGCTGATCAAAGTGACAGACTCATCAGGCATTCGCTGAACATATGATGGCTTCCATTTTAAGCACTTGCCTTGACCCTGCTCTAAGGGAACAGTTGAAGAAATTCATGTCAACTGCTGTTCCTAGTGTGTCTGTGACTGTGGTTCCTGGCGAGCTGCTCTCAAGGCCTTACCTTCTTATGAGACAGCTGTCTGGACAAGGATTGGTTAGAAGGTGATGGTCACAATAGAGTTTTCCCTTTCTATAGTGTCCTGGGATGAGATAATAGTCTTGTCTGCTTTCCTCCGAGTCTTCTGGTCAGTTCCCTTATAGACTAGAGGAAAAATTTGTCCCTATATCTTGGCCAGGGCAACTAGGTGAGGGTGGAGGCATGGGGAGAGCTGGTTGATGGGTAAGGGGATCCAGGAGTGGCAAACAGAGATGCCACTGGTAGAGAGGGTGCTTTGCAGTGGTCACTGTGCCCTCTGTCCCAAAGAACTTGGATCTTATTTTTAGTTTTGCAGTGGCTGAGGGTAAACCAAAGCCCTAGCATATGTTAGACAGGCACTCTACCACCAGGATGTATCAACAACTCCTAGATTTTTATCTTAAAGAAACAAAAGGGCGAAGGGAGTCCTCTGGGATTTTATATATGCACATCTAAGAGAAAGAGATGCTGAGCTTGAGACAGAGTCAAAGAGACGAAACCTACAGGGATCTAGAAGATGTCTAGACAGACAGACAGGAGAGAAAGAACAGGAAGACAGGTGGCCAGAGAGAAGAGCAGAGAGTGGAGGATGAAGAAATGGAGGCAGAGAGCCCCAAGCGCATATCGCCTGTGGATGTTTTGATCCTGACTTGTTCCTACTTCTACCTGAAGTCCGATATTACACATTTCTACCGTATGGATGTATTTGGATATAAATTAATAGTATAATTCTGTGGCTCATGGATGTATGCCAGGCTTCATGCCAAACCACTGACAAACATGACCTTTAATCTCCTGAGAGTCTTATGACGTTGCTTTTTATTAGCTTCATTTCAGTGAACAGAAAATTAAGGCTCAGAGTAGGTCACATGACTTTCAGGGCAATGAACTTTGTATTCAAGTCTGTGACGCCAAAGTTTGTCATGTTAAGCACATGGGACACTTCTTTGTTCTCTTCTTGGTACCATCCATGTTAAGCTCTAGGCCCTGTCCCCCAAACCATCTACTGGCATGCTCCAACTGTTGCTCATCCTGTACCTTGCCACTACTTTGTGTTTTTACTGTTGCCATCAGGCCCACGCATAAACTCTTGGTACACATTTATTCATTGTTGAGCTTCTGCTTGTTGTTTCCAGGGCCTTTCCCAGGTGGTATTTACAGTAGTCTTGCCATTCCTCTGTGAAGGCATACTGTTCTTTGTGTCTTATGGAGGAGGAACTAGGAGAGGTTAAGTGATCACTTAAGATTGCTCTATGTAGCTTCTAGATGGTGGGGCTTGGACAAGACTCACTGGAACAGAGTTCAAGTCTAGCACTTTTGCCCTGTTTTTCTCCCTGAGAAAGCTGCCTTTTCATGGCAGCCACTTACCTTAAGCCAGAGGAGGTGTACTACATTGATGATCTACATTTAGAGTGGCAAAGGGGCAGAGGGAGCACACAGAACCTTCCCTTGTCCCAAGGCCGAGTGTCTGGACCAGGACAGTATCTGTACCTTCTTTGGAGTTTCTACTTCATGGCCACAAGGAGGACATGTTCTCATATGAGAAGTGTGGCTAGCAGGTGGGGCAGAGCCAAGTCTGCCGATTCTAGAGAATGGGAATGGCCAAGCTCCAGTAGGCAGAGTTGTGGTGAATGGGGTCATTCCTCTGCTTTGAAAGGTGATCAGATGCAGTGATGCCTTCCCTTGGCTCAGGTCACTGAACTCCTCTTGCCTGAAACAGAAGAGGCTCCAGAGTCCTTGCCTGGTCTTCTGATCTCAGAGCCAAGTAATGTCTATAACCCTAGAAAGGGCCCAAGATGTTGTATCTATAGAACCTTGGCTTTGGCAGAGGGACCACAACAACTTGGAGCTGTCTCTCTTTCTAGCCTGGCTCAGGTCAGAGAAGATGTTTGTCAGAGGAACAGGGGCTTACAAGGAAGTCTTTCCACTTACAGTTAAAGAAAATAATTTCTTATAGTTGTGGATCCCACCTGTAGGTCCCGCCGCTTTCCCTGATTGGTTTTTGTTTGCAATTGCTTGAAGCCCCTGGTATTTGGTAACTGCAGTCTATAATACACCAAATGTATCACAATGTACCCACAGCTCACATCAAAGAGAATATGTTTGCTGTAATGAGATTAGAAGGCATTATTGTACGTTGTAGATGAATGAGCTTTGCTTGGTCTTTCAACATATCTCTATGAGACTGATCAATGAATTGAGCTACATTTTCCTAACTGACACAGTGTTTGTAGATACTGAGTTAAATATTCATTTTGATTTTACAGTGTTATATGTTGGAACAAATCTAGTTTTGTTTTGGTTTCAGCTTTTAAGGGTTTTATGGGACAATGAGAAACTTGTGAATACTGGGGTTGAGACTGTTACACTAATGGATTCATTGGTTGGATTAAATCTTGTCTATCCCATTCATCCGTATCTCCAGAGAAGAAAGGAGAAAGCAATTCTGTTTTAGTGATCTGATGCTCAGTTTCTATCCTAGAGTATTCCAAAGTCACAGGCCCTGTAATGTTTGATGTTTTATTTGTAACCATGAAATGTAAATGGATGCCTTAGTTTGGATCTGAAATGATGCCCAGAAGCTCACGTTTTGAGGACTTGGATTAAGTGGGAGGAAGTTAAGGTTATTGGGCGCCTGGCTCTTCCTGGTTCTCTGTCTTCCAGGTACTATCATGTTCTGCTTTACCCCAGACCCAACAAGAGAGGGCTCTGAAACTATTAGCCCAAATAAAACATCTCCTCTTTACATCTTTGAGTACAGGTATTTTGTCGTAGCAAAGGAAAGCCGGCTAATTCAGAGGTGATCTCTGAGGACTATGGAAAATTTCAAAGTATCCCTTACAGATGATACCAAATTAGTTGCCTCATATCCATTAAAAGAAGAATGAGAATAAATCCTACACATGAAGTTATCAAATGGCTCACCGTTTTGGAAGAAAAAAGCTGAATGGTGGCATGAGAAGAGAGGAGGGTCCTCCTCGAGCCTTGGATCTGGCATGATGGACATGCAGGATTGCCTTTGCTCCATGAAGGAGCCTCATTCAGATAACGTGAGGACAGAGTCACCTCTGGTGACCACAAGGACAGGGGAAGAACTAACGGGATGCGAGTGGTACACAAGAGCTGCTGCTGCAGCAATGGTCCTTTAATTAATGCATTATTCCCCAAGGTCTGCATGGTCATCCGCTCACCTCCTGTTCATCCGCCTGTCTACATGGTTGTACTTCAGTTTTAAAGTGGAAACACCCACTTTCCATCAGATCACCTACTCTGAAAAGGGGTCAGTATTATCCTTATCCTGTAGGCCTCCCATTTACAGCACCTAGCAGGTGCTTTCATCACCTGGAAAATGAAACATGAGTGGATGACAGAGTCCAGCTGAGCCAACACAAGCTGCCTTTCCCTAAAAACTAGTGTACCAAACCCAGCAACGACAGGAAGTGCAAGGCTGGACTCAAGAGTTAAACCCTGGCTCGAGGGAATGAAAATGTTTGGGGAAAACACAGTGGGTTGGGAACATGGGATGAGTTAGCCTCCCTCTTTTGGAAGTACAGCTTCTCAGTGAGCAGTTACATGCAAAGTAACAAGCCTTCCTCAAGAGAGTGCTGCCTGGCAGCAGAGTCTGAGGGGTCTCTGTCTTGAAGTATTTTCAAGTCTTTTGTTTCAATCTGTTGGCAATGTTTAAACGCCACATTTCACACTGAAGTACAATATTACTAATGAGGTAATAGGAGTAAGACATTTATGGTAATGGATTATGCTCAAGAAAGATCTCCTTTCAAATGCATTTTAAACGGTTTTGTTCACATCATCTCATTTTTAGTGCAAAAGAAGATCTTACTTCACTAACAAAGAGTCCTTCCTGATGGGGCGTGGTATTCCCTTAATGGAATAACCTAAAAGATCCTTCATCTGGCCTTGACATCTGGGCTCAGAATCCCAGTCTGAGCATGATCAGGAGGAGATCATTCAGGGCCTCCGCTCTCTTGCTGGTGACTTCAAGGGTCGCCGACTTCCTTTGAAGCCTTGTCCCAGGAGTTCTTAGGAGGTCTTTTTCTTCTTCCCTTTTGCTTCTCTGGATACCGCTCATTAGCAGAGCTCTTAATGAGCATGCCACTTTAGCAAGGGATGTCACAATCTCATGCCATTTTTTTTGAACCTTTCTTATGTCAGGTGAGTCACTGTGGCTGAGGTCAGCCAAATATTCCCTCTTCCCTACTGGTTGATTCTCAGTGTAGAATAATTTTGCAAACTGATAACAGTCCTCAATCTTGAAGCAGCCTTTGAAAGCTAGACATGATCTCCTTGGCTTAGACAACACAGCCAGAACCCTGAATCAGTCTCTTTCCTCTAAGGCCTCACCCTTTCACATATCTAGTTGAGGGGAGACTCTAGCCTTGGGCTTTCTGTTGTGGCTGGTTTTGTTATATTAATTTTTAAGGTGTGATTGCTTGTGTTGGCTCAGCCGGACTCTGTCATCCACTTTTGTTTCATTATCCATGTAATGAAAGCATATGCTAAGTGTTTCACATGGGAGGTATAAGCACAAGGGAAGAGAATAAATACAATGCCATTCATTTCTTGGAGTAGGTGACCTGATGGGAAATAGGCACTTCTGTTTTAAAATTGACATATAGCTGTATAGGCAAGGTGAATGGGCAGGAGATAGGCAGAGGACCATGGAAGCCTTGGGAAATAATGCAATAGTCAGAGGTGCCTTACTGCAGTAACAAACATCCCCAACTCTTGATGACTTCCCAGCAGAAAGGTTCATATATTGCTCCCATATGTATATCTCAGGTGCATATTAGGGTGCCAGGAGGGTAATGCAGGGTTTGAGGCTACTGCCTCACAACTGGGCTGTCCGTAGAAGACTGTGGGTCTTGACATTTTCTCCGCATGTTCTTTAGCTTACAGACACAGAACAAGAAAGGGTGTTTTTAAGCTGGGACCAAATTTTAGGGTACAGGCAGAGAATCGGCTCATGGCTTCCTAAGAGTCCATGGCCCTGGCTCCTGGAGGAGACTGGAATGGAGTCTAACTGTGAACCCAGAATGTTTGGTGGATATCAGTAGCATCTCTACTGCAAAAAAAAATCTATTTACCCACTTGGGAAGGCCAGGAGAGACTCAGGCTAATGTGACTGCTGAGGGCTGGGTAGGGCTTCCCTGTGGAAGAAGCAGGGTCCTGTATGCATGATGATGGGGAGTGGTCAATCAAAGGAAGCAGGGATTGCTTGAATTGGGCCTTCATATAAAACTGTACGTTGGTCCTCTATTTGTAATGACGTGACCTTGCCCTGGACTGTAGAGTGCCAGCTGTCTACTGAGCCGTGGGACTATCTCATCCCTTTCGGAGACAGGAATGTGCCTTTTGATCACTGAAAGTCCCACTGGCAGTCTCTGGCTACACTCTCTTGGTCCTGAATCAACCATATATGTATCCAGTCCTTCCTGTCATGGACCCTGTGCCTTTCTTCACTGTCCCCATAGGTTTGATTCCTTTCTATTCTTGGATTGGTTCTTCTTCTGAATGTATTTTAAAAAATATTTTATTAATTCTTTGAGAATCTTATACAATATGTTTGTATCATATTTACCTGTACATTTTCCCCTTAGCTCCTCCCAGGTCCACTCTCACCTCCCTACCTTTAACTTTGTGTCCTTTTTTTTTTTTTTTTTGGTTTTTAGAGACAAGGTTTCTCTGTGGCTTTGGAGCCTGCGCTGGAACTAGCTCTTGTAGACCAGGCTGGTCTTGAACCCACAAAGATCTGCCTGCCTCTGCCTCCTGAGTGCTGGGATTAAAGGCATGCGCCACCATTGCTCGGCAACTTTGTGTCCTTTTATTAAAAAATTTAGTATTCCATTGACTCCAATTTGTGCTTGTGAGTATGGGGTCAACCTCAAGAGCACTATCAACCTGCCAGGGGCCACATTCTTTAAAAAAAATGACTCCCTCCCCCAGAGGCCATAGAGTAGGTCGTACCTCCTTAATAGGGGTTCCTCCCCATTTCATGCTGAATGCTGGCGGATTTAGTCTTGTGCAGGTCTTATGTTGGCAGCCATAGCTGATATGTATTGATGAGTGCCGTGGTCTTGCTATGACCAGAGGACACAGTTTTGCTCCTGTTCTCCGCACCTCTGGCTCTTACAGTCTTCCCACCTACTCATATTGGTTGCCGAGCCTTGGGGATGGGGTGTGATATAAATGTCCCATCTGTAGCTGAGCACTCCATGGTCACTTATCCCCCCCATGCTTTTTATTGATGATTTTGTTGTCTCTAACCACACCCCCTCTGCTCTGTGAGTATTCACATATACTTTCCCGAATTGAAATCGGTGTTGCAGTGACTAGAGGAATTTGGGACTTTATTGGTTTGAACTGACCGCCAGCAGATGTCCCATCTGGCTCTTCTACTTTGTCCCAAGTAAGAACATTCATCTCCAGAGTCCTGACCTGCCCATGGAAAACTTCACGGAGGAGCCTCTGGGTTCACCCCTCCCCCAACAATGTTCTTCAGGATTTACCCTGCAGCCTTATTTTTACACTGGAGAGAATCTGCAAATTCCATCACTAGAGGAAATAGGAATGTTGTCCAAACTAAGGTCTTTTGAGGACACAGGGGACACTTTTTTCCCAAGAGCAAACATGGACTAGGATATCTTTTTGGTTCCGATGGGATCTGGGAGAAAGTTTCAAGTTACTAAAATAGGGAATATGTTCTAATGCTGTTTTTGAAATGAAACAAATGTGTTTCTCTGAATGGAAGTGTGCATGTGTTGGGGGGTAGTATTTAAAAAATCACTGATAAGAACAGTACAGTGACCATTCATCTTCATGTGCTGTGCTATGGCAGTTGTGTGACACACCTTTGTCATCTGGGTTGTTCATGTGGCAAATGTTGAGGAGCAGGTCTTAGTGTCCTAAATCCTCAGAGAGGTCACAAAATCTGCCCTCTCACACAGTTGGAGGGCAGAGAGCTAGGATGAATCCTAGGACCCCTCCACAAGCTTCTTTTGAGAAGCAGCCACTCACAATTAGGGAACCGTATTTTCCATCACCTGCACAGGATGGGGTAAGACCACCGGGGATAATGCTGTGTTACCACTGCCGATACTAATTCATCTCTGGGCTTCAGTCTCTGCTGTGATCAAGGTGGGTGGTTTAAAAGTACCTAAGGGCTTTTCTAGCTCCAGATAGTTCAGTGTCCCTGCTAACTCAGAACCAGGTTTCTCTGGAGAACAGCATTGTCATAAGTAAAACAAAATCTCTGTTAAAATGCTGTCTAGTATTGGGCAACTTTAATGAGGTTAAATCAACGTTCCTGTGAGAGCCTGGAGCAGGTGAGGGTGAAGGTGGGGGCCAACATCCTAAAAAACAACTGTTGTGAATTTACCTGACTTTAGGAAACCACAAGAGAATACATTTTGAGTCTTTCCCCGGCCCATGTGCTCAGGACGGGGAATGTCTGAATCCATGGGGTCCTTCCCACTTGCAGGATTTGTGGACTGGGCCTGGAAAGGGACTCTAGGAACTTATAAATCTGTGCTTTCACTTGATTCTATGTCACTGGAAGACTCAACCCTGGGAAGAGAGAGACTTCTTAGGGTGTAGATGTTTTGCAGTATCTACTCTGAGGCCATGCCCACCAAGGGCCACTGTACTGTTCCTCCTGTGTCTTTGGGACCTCGTCTTGGTAGAGCAAGGCTTGCTTCAGTAGTGCCTAATTTAGGAGGCCCTGTTGGCCTCTTCTAATAGCTTTGACTTTAGCAATTTTGATGAAATTTGTCTTGAGAAACTTTTTGCTTTAAATGGACAAGGCAGGCTGCTTTACTACATGTTGACCAGGGATCTGGAATTTCCTGTGTGTCTGGGAAGCTCCTTTTGTCTGTCTCATTTGAGCCCCTGTGATCTGCCAGCTCATTTTTTTTTTTTGAGACAAGACTCTTTCTGTGCTGTTATAGAACTTACTACATAGACCAGGATGGCTTGGAACCCACAGAAACCTGCCTGCCTCTGCCTCCCAAGTGCTGGGGTTAAAGGAGCATGCTTGACAGCTCACTCAGTTAACAGTTAACAGCCTTCTTAGCAAGCAAGAGAAATGGCCGAGGATTCTTTGCATTTCCTCAGGTGGTATGTTATAAAATTCAGTGAGGATTCCTAAGCTTAGGTGTGATGAAAATCTGAATGAGTTTGATTGCTAAGGCATTTTGAGTTTTTACACATAAAAGTAATTTATGTAGTTCTCAGTTTTCGAACTGCTTTTTCATTCATTATTAAGTTGATGTTTCTAGCGAAGAAAGCTGTGACTGGCACTTAGTTTTCCAGGCTGGCCTGCCTAGCTGTAACTCAGCTGAAACATTATATAGTTGCTATGAATCATAATGGAAGACAATGTTTTTGCAAATGAATAATGTGGAATTGTAGCTACAGACTCCCTATGTGTTAAATCACCTTGAGAAGAAAGGCTGGCAGCGGTCCTGTTGGAAAACAGGTTTCTCTCCAGCAGAGGATGAAGACTGCTAGTCATCCATCATCTGGTAGAAGTTGCGGGGAG
>JAQHUG010000007.1:16731980-16783906 GCA_028555095.1 Dicrostonyx torquatus | reverse complement strand
TAGCAGTGGAATCCCCGTGTCCCATAGGTCACAGTAGCAGTGGAATCCCCGTGTCCCATAGGCTGCAGTAGCAGTGGAATCCCCGTGTCCCATAGGCTGCAGTAGTAGTAGAATCCCCATAGTCTCCATAGGCCACTAGTGGGATTCTCCAGCATCCCCTACAGCAGGGCACGCTCGCCTCTGCCCCTAGCCCTCACTCTTCAGCTCAGCCGATGCCTTTCATGCTTACACACTGCTCCTGCCACAGACCACGGGTGTTGCCCACTTGTCTTCTCTGTCAGCTCTCAGTACAAGCACCTGAGGACATTCTCCCTGCACCTTTGTGAAGTGGCCATTGTCTGTACTTGCTTCTTAACTCATGGGAGTCACTCAGTTATAGAGTTTAGGAAAGCTGAGGTGATCTAACGTGCTGATTTGGTCACTGTCATCCTGCCACCACCAGCTCTATAGGCCAGCATCTAGAGCCTGCAGAAAGGTGGGGTGAAGCTGGGGGAATGGGTGGCTCAGAGCTTCCCTTGTTTTTTTTTTTTTTTTTTTGAGACAGGGTTTCTCTGTGGCTTTGGAGCCTGCGCTGGAACTAGCTCTTGTAGACCAGGCTGGTCTCGAATTCACAAAGATCCGCCTGCCTCTGCCTCCCGAGTGCTGGGATTAAAGGCGTGCGCCACCACCACCCGGCTTCCCTTGGTTTTTTGATTTAAAAAATCCAGTGCACATTCAAGAGGATATCTATCAGCATATCCACAAAGAAGACTGGTCACACATTACAAAACCCTCTCTGTGAGTGTGTTGGCCCTTTTTATGTATGGTTTGCAATTTTTGCTTTCATCCAAATGAAAAAATATGGAAAGAAAATGGGTCTGTAACCAAGATACAGGCTTTTTTTTCCTTGTCATTATTCCATAAACTACAGAATGACAACCTTGTCCCATTTGCGTGAGAGCAGCACATTTTAAATCAGTTAGAGAAGATTAAAGGTGTGTGTCACTGACGTGCAAAGGTGACAGGACCTGAGTATCCTGGAATTTGGTAGCAGTGGGTCTAAAACCAGTTCCCCCTTACCTGGAGGTGACTAATGCCATAGTGATCACCTTATTTTGCGAGGAGTTAAATCTTCTAGTGGATATTTATGGGATACCTACAAAGTTTCCATTTCAGAGCAGCGGTTATCAGAGATGAGTTTTTCCCAACAGGGGAGATGGTCAGGGTCTAGAAGTGTTTTTTTGGTTTTTTTTTTTTTTTTTGATAGTCAGCAAGGGTGGCAGGCGTGCCAACAGCATCAATTAGGTGGAGGTCTGGATGCTTCCGTCCACCCTGATCTGCATCCGGTGGCCCTGAAGTGTTCCTAGTAAGAGGGTGAGAAGTCTGGAGACCAGGGCTATGACAGTGAAGGGACAAAACCCCCTCTCCCAGAGCCTCATTCCAGTTGGGGAACTAGTGTTAGCAGTTGTTGAATGAATATGCCCATTGTGGTTTTTCTTTTTCTTCTCCTTTTTCTTTCTTTTCTCTCCTTCCCCTTCACTCTTTCTCCACTACCTTCCTTTTTTGTGTTAGGGTCTCACTATGTAGCCCAGGCTAGCCCTGAACTCTCAATTTTATTGCCTTAGACTCCAGAGTGCTGATGATCCAGGTATGTGCCACAACCCTCATCCAGCCTCTTCCTGTCCACACTGGGATTTCTATATCTCCATCTCCCTGGTGCCGTGGCAGGACAGGCTATAGGCTATGGCAGTGGATGGAGAAAGAGCCCCAATTGTGTTTTCTGTGACCAAAGCTGAGCGATCATTTTCTGTTTCCTTGGTAGCAATTTGGTGCTCTCTTAGTTTTGAAGGCTCCTGCAACGCAGCCCCATTGTAGCACAAGGAGTCTGTCCATGAGAGGTCTCACGGCTCCCTTAAGTACCTTGTGAGTAGTTCCTAACCTGCGCTTTCCGCCTCTTCCTTCATCTTCTCCCACACTCATCAGAAGACTACATACTAGCCAATCCTGGAACTGTTAGGGCTTCAACCTTAAAAGAGATACTTGGAATTTCCTCATCTTTTATATAAATGTGGTATTTTTACTACCTATGAGTCAGGCCAGTTGTGTGTACAGCTTCACCTGTCCTCGTTAGCATCAAGTCAATGTGTCAGGTACCGGCAAGTGATGAGAGGGTCTCCAGGCCTGGGTAACCCCAGGTCAACGTTGTCTGCAGGCTCTCGTCTTTCTGTTAGTGGTCTGCCACCTTGAGTGGGGAGGCTCAGTCCTTGGGAAGTGACCTTGGAAATCAGATGTCTGTGGCAGTGTCCATGGCCTTTTCAGTGGATACAGCAGAGTAGAAGGCATAGGAGGGAGAACATATTATTTATTTATTTTGAGAGTTTGTTAAGAGTAGTAAGCCTTTCCAAGTGGCCCGCAGCAGACTGCACCATGGTTTGCCTTTTAGGGCTTAGCACACAATTCTGGTGAGGAGAATAGGTTGTCTTTATTGGTTTGGTTGCATTAGAATTGCAGTTTCAGTGTTGGAGAAGGGATAGACCTGAATGCTATCTGGACCCTTCAGTAAGGGAGAACGTGTGATTGATTCATGGCAGGCATACTTTCAATATTTTAATTTTTCTTATTGGAGTGGGGGTGGAGCTCAGAGTGATGACTCAAAGCCTTCCTCATGTATGCAAACATGGATGGGTTCTTTTATGAGTTGTAATCAGAGGGAAGACGATGCTGACCTCGAACCACAGGCCCCTCATTGATAAGGTTGATAGGTTACATTGACCTACAGAGTTTTAGAGTAGACATTCAGCTCCCTCTCAGGGCCACTGAGGACCTTGTTCAGTGCCTCCTAGCCTGCCACTGAAGCCTGCAGCACTCCTGATGCCAGTGGCTCCTGGTTGGCTCCTCCCTTCTCTTCCCACAGTCTCAATTCCTTTCCCTCAGGCAATCAGTGCTGTTGTGCACTTTGAAATTTTTATCTGAGCTAAAACCTGCAGGAGAGCTTAATAACTGTATAGAACATCATTTCCAGCTTAGCATATTAGTTCAGCATATTAGATATTTCACATTTTAAGTGGATCATTGAAAGATAGTTCCCACGTTCCTTAGCATATATAGAAGTTATTTTGGTCAAGAACAACAGTTGTCAACCTAGGGGTTGCGACTCCCTTGGGCGTCGAATTACCCTTTCAAAGGGGTCACATGTCAGATATTTACATTATGATTCATAGCAGTAGCAGAATTACAGTTATGAAGTAGTAGTGAAAATAATTTTACGGTTGGGATTACACAATATATGGAACCTGTATTAAAAGGGTCGCATCATTAGGGAAGTTGAGGATCACTGGCTGGAGGACTTTTGTTTTGCTTATTGGATCTTCATAGTTGGGCAGTGCCTCTTCCTGCTGTAAGATAAACCTTACCCAAGCTTCTCCAATCCCAACAGAGCCGGGGCACGCCTGATGACAGGAAAGCATCCCATCTGACGTGATCCCAGGAGCCTTTATTTAATTTGAAAGTGTTTTGTGTGTAAATTCCAAGCTTTGTTCCTTTGCCATGCAGAGGAGGAGTGAGGCCCTGAGGATGCTGTGACCCCACGAGTCAGGTGTCTGCCTGGCAAAGCAGTCTGCAGCTTATAGAGACACCATGCTTCTGGGATGCCTGGTGCCTGGTAACAGACCAAGAAAGTAGCTGGAAACAGAATCATCATGGACTCCTACAAGCATTTCCAAGAACACTAGAAAGTAACTTGATTTCTACCGTGGGGTTATGGCCACATGTCCCCTGTCTGAAGTGAGGCACATGTGCTTAGACTACCAGGGGAATGACACAGGGCCCTGTCCAGTTCCCCATGCTCAATACCATCCTCTTTAGTGCCACAGGCAGCAGGTGTAGATTAGAGACTTCTTGCAAAGTATTGTACCTGTCAGCTGGGCTTCTGCTGGGGTGTGATGTCTCTCAGTTGGGGTGCTCTTAGGGTACAGTATTTCTCAGTTATGGAGTTTTGTTGGCCTTTTGCTTCAGTTCTCTACCCAGGCATCATGACAACCAGAAGTGGCCCCACTTGATTCTTGCTGTCTGCTGGGGGCTCTACAGTTCCTGCAGAGAATGTGTTAGACCCAGAGCTAACTGAGTCACAGATCTGGAGGCCACACTGCACTGTGGTCAGCTGGCCTCCTTGCTTCCGCCAAGCCTCAGGAATTGGAGGTGGCACATGCTGGGGGCACTCCCCCTTGTGTTCAGCCAGTTGCCAGCTTGCCTTGGCTTCCTCCAGTGTGTTAGGGACAGGACTGGGGTAAGCTGTCTCTCTTCCTCTTCTCCCCTTGCACTGTGGTCTATTTAGATATGTAATTGGGAAATAGTTTTGCACCAGAGAGCTTGCTAAACAGAACCCAGGAGGGTAGAATGGGATGTTGTGACTTCAAGGGTCTGCTTCTTGTCAGACCTCAGGGCCAGAGCCCCAGGCTCAGTTCTTTAGTACAGTGCAGGCTCCGTGACGTCCACACAGCTGCCACTTCAAAGGGGGAGAAACGGGGTTAGGGAGGCTGGGCAGTTTCTTGAACATCAAATGGTGATTGCAAAACAATAATTTGGTGAGTTATGAATGAATCAGAAACAGACTAGTTACATTTCTCCCAGAATGCTTATTTAAAACACACACTCATACTCTGCCCCAAAGAACATTTATCCCTTCCCAGGGGAGAGGGGTCTTAGCCACATGTTTTGGAAGATTGTAAAACTAGAGTGCTTTCCCACCCAGCGAGGCTTCCGGGCCCACTTCTCTTCTTCCTTTCTGCCTGCCTTTCTTCCTAAATAGACCCATTTCTTTCAGCCTTTTAAAGGATGGGGTAAAGCCGCATGGCAGGATTCTTGTGCATTAGACTTGGAAGGGTCTTTGTGGGGTGTAGAGGGTGTGTCCTTTCTCCTTGAGAGGCTTGGCTCTGCATTTCCACATAGGAGCTGGTACAGCAGGGAGTTGGGAAGTGACAGGTAGCCAAGTTACAGGGAGGAAGTGGACTGTCCAGTGGCACATACTCTTTTCCTTTCCTGTTTCTTCCAGTCTCGGTACATGTCCCTTCTCTTGAAAAGGCTTCCCCGGCCTCTGCTCTGAACAGAGTTCCCTGTATCTTGCCATGTGCTCTCGTCTCCCACAGCACTTAGAACCCTTTGTATCTGTGTTATTTGAATGTTCATTGCCCCAGTAGATGGCAAGCTGCACAAGTCAGGATCATCGGCATCCCCAGTTGTTAGTACGGTACTAGCAGTTGATGCTGAGTGGACAACTGGTGGCTGTCTGGGCTTGGTGTTTGTGTAACAGGAAGTAGGAAGCAGATTTGGTGCTCTCAGTCTGTTCAGACACCTGGGCTGGAACATGGCAGACAAGGTGGCCCATAAACAACAGAAGTTTGTTGCTCACAGTTGTGAAGCTTGGGAAGTTCAAGATCAAGGTTCCTGATTTGAACTGTTTCTTGGATCACAGAGGCTGGCTCTTCTTGTGTCCTCACTTAAATATGAAATAAGATGACCTGTGCTCTTTCTTATATCCAACGATGCTCCCTAGAGAGAGGCCCAGCATTTCTAGCTCTTCACTCTCTTAAAGGGCCAGTTTCACATTTCTTTAGCTCTGTGTCCTATTCTGACTCACTCTGCCAATCATTATGTAGCCTACTTGCATGGTCTGTAGGGCACATAAGACACCCATCATTTTGTTATGGAAGTAAAGGTTTATCCTGCACTGTTTTCTACACCATAGTTTTAAATACCACAGCTTCATATTTTATATGCATCTCTGAGTAAAATGACTTGTGGATGCTTTTATTAGAAAAATTAAAAATACAGCCCCAAAGCTCAATAGACCTTTGTAAATATACATTTCAAGTTATATTTAAAATACATTGGTAAAACAGAAGGATTCCTCATAGGTGTTCCTGTGGCTGCTTTGTTAAGAGGACACACTCAGTGGGGGTGTTCCCGGGCTGTGACTGATATTTAGGAAGCCCTTCCCAGCACAAGGGGCAGAGAGTTTGCCAAGCCAAGCACCTGCCCTGCAATGTCTCCAGCTTCTCTTCCCTTTCTTCTGCCTGCCGCTTCTCCTAGAAAGAGAATTCCTCTTGGGTCTTTGTGAAGGACCAGTGAAAGCAGTGGGAAGGATTTCCCACATGAAACTGAGGGAGTGGCAAGCGCACTCTGAGAGCTTTACATCCACTGGACCCTTCATGGGGTTGTTTATAGGGTGCTGTGCAGCAGGCATCACGCTGCATGCTTGTTACCTTTCAGGAAACGGATCCTAAGTGGTTTTTGTTGATGCTTTAAGAGACAGTTTGAGGCTGAAGCCTAATGCTTTATAGTCTTTTCCTATTTAAGATAATAAGATAGGTTAGTATCTCCCAGAGCATCAGGAGAGGGCTGTTGATGTGCTATCTTTAAAAGAAAAAATGAGCAGTTAACTTAGGGTGACAGGACAAGCTTTTCCACATAGGGCTTAACAAATTACATAAGGTGATTCAGTCAGTCAGGATGTTAAAGTAGATAATGTGGTCTGTGGATCCGCGAAGTTAGAAAGAAAGGGATTGATGGGAGGAGGGATTAGCCAGAAGGGTTGAATGTAGGGTCGTAGCCCTGCCATACCTAGAAGGCCAGGGGTCTGCAAAGTATGTGATACCATGGCTGCTTGATTTCCAGAACGCAGAAGTTTCTTCCAGTGAGTATTCTGAAACCTAGAATACAACGTGTTCTTTGTAAGCTCTGAACTGATGAGCAAAGAAACATAAAACTCAGTAGGATGCCTGCTCTGATTTTCTCTAAGTCTACATTGAGTGAAGGACACACACACACACACACACACACACACACACACACTGCTCAAAGGCAGAAAAGTTATAGCTTGCTGAAAGAGGGAATGGCTGGATAGCACATGGGTCAGTAGAGAGGAGGTGAGAGTCTGGGTGCTTCTGAGAGGCTGCTCTGGTTTTGGCTAGATGGTTTGGTTGACTGAGATAGCCTTCGGTAAGATCTTGATGAAGTCCCATGTAATAATGCCTGGTGCTGCGGTGCACCTCTGGAGCCCTTCCTCCCATGCAGGGACACCTGATGCTGCGGCTCTACCACCCCCACCCCCCCTTCAATGGGATCTGTGCAATTAGTGCCAGCCGTAGGGGCAGATGGCTGGGGCCCTTGAGCATTAGGGAAACGTGAAGAAGAGATGACTATTTAATGGCCAGAGTACTATGACTATACAGCCACTAAGATATAAATCACATCTGAGCCCTGGAGTGGCAGCCTAGTGAACCTCAAGTGTGTATTGTCACCTGCTCCATCTTCCTGGAGAAGTCTGTTACCTGAACATGGTAACTAAGCCACATACAACTCACCTTGCTTCTAGCTTATCAAACAGGGGCATGTGCACTGGAAGGGGCCAGCCATGGTGCACATCTGACAGTGGGTATTATACATCCTGTTACCTCTTGTTCTTGGGTCTTCTCCTTCTCTGCTACTTCAGCAACAGTGTCTTAAGACTCTCTGACATCTGGGCTTTACATGTGTATGATCATTCATGAAAACAATATCAAACATCTTGGAGATTTTTGCAAGCATCCCTTCTATAAATCTGTGTGGTTGGAAAGCAGACCAAAATTAAACAGACACCAGTGAGTCTCTCCACAGCAGGCCTGGAGCGTGTGTTTGAAATTCACCGAGGGGGGCTGTCATGTGCCTGAGATTTGATGGTCCTCAGAAGACAAAGTGTTTCATGGTGTGTGTGTGTGTGTGTGTGTGTGTGTGTGTGTGTGTGTGTGTGTGTGTGTGTAGCAGGAGGTTGGGGCTTCTGTGCAGAGAATGTGCCACTTTGTATGGTTAGAAGCTGGCTTATGGTGGTTAACTACACTTCACAGTGCCCCGTTGGAACTTCTTTGGCAAAGGGCAAAGCTATAGTTTAGGAATGCAGTGAAAGGAGGTGGGGGTCTAATGATACTGTTTTAAGCTTCAGAAAACTCCCTGTAGCAACTGTGTGGAAGGATATTTGTACTTCGAAAGGAGAATCTGCTGGGCACAAAGCAAGTCAGACACTTTTATCCTTCAACCACCAGTTTCTTAAAAATTACTCACACATTTCTTCAAAATAGCCATTTTTTTTTGTTTTCTTAAAAGCCCAAATCTCTCTAGTCGTCAAATCGAATTCTCAGCTCAAACCAGAAGGTTTACAATCCAGTTATTTTAAGGGATGCATACTCTTAAAATGTGTGTGTCTGCTGAGGAGTTTGTATTGGGGACTTAGCCAGTCACACTACATAGAATACAGGGCCACGTGGTAGAGGGGAGGGCAGAGGAAATTGGAATTTACTTTAACCCCTTCTAAAAATGGCAGATGCAGAGTGAGAAAACAGCTTTCTCTGTGCAGGAGAAAGGCAGGACAAGCAGGGAGGCCTGTCCTCCTGGGACTTGCTGTTTCAGTGACTTCCTTAGGGCCACTGTGTTTGCTTTCATGGGAGCCATTGCTGGACATAAGCACATCCTATACCATGGAGTCTCAGGGTAAGCTGAGCTGACATCATGACCCCAAATAGGGAATACTGTTGTGAGAAGACCGGAAGAATACTAGTTACAATGGCTCTGGAGTGACAGCGCTTTCTTTGAAAGTATTCAAGTGGTTTGCCTTGTCTCCTTTTCCCGTGACGGTAACACCTCCATCTACCCTGAAGCCTGAGAAGTGACAAGTGAGGTTGTGGAGAGCATTCAACTCAATTCACCTGTGTTTGTGCTGGCATCCACCTCACGTGCTAAGTGACCTGTGAGTCAGGAACAAGGCAGCATGACAGGGAAAGTTGGGGTTGAGTCAGGGTTCTCATCATTCATCTGTCCGACCCATATTTCATGACCCCCTAACAGCCCGTTACAGGGATAACTGTTGGAGTGGCTGGAGCCAGGGACAGTGAGTCCTTTGCACTTCAACTTGCAGGTGTAAATGGAATTTTATATCATCAATGAGGGAACCTCACAGTTGGGGAGTGGTAATAGGCTGGGCCCCTGAACACCAAGGTAGTGATTTCCTAAGGAAGCGCTTGAAGTCAGCGTGCATTTTATCACAAATCATCCAAGAGAGGCTTTTGCTCCGGTCAGCCTTAGACCCGCTTTCCTGTGCTCTGTGGTCAAAGGGATGTCCTGCTGGTTGTGGGCCAAGGCAGGGGTTGGCATGGAGGTACTCTAGCCCTCTGAGGGATGGCATCCATCAGCAGCAGGTCCGCTGGATCGTATCTCCCAGGGCTCAAGGGCAGCATGATAGGGAGTTTGTGGTTTCCGAGATGCTACCTCCTCTCTGAGCATGCACTCAAAGGCCAGTGGCAGTGGCAGATGGCAGGTCAACTCTGGGTACAGTTGGACTGTAGGGGTACATTCTCCCTAGAGTGGAAAATAACTTGTAGGTGTGGTCTTACTTGGAAGTAGTTATCTGGAAACATGAAAGGGTCTTGTTCTCAAGTCCCCATTGGTTTAGCTTCCTCTTTAGCCTGTCATTGTCTCTCCCTCCTTTAAGTTATTTACTCAAACTTACATGATTGGCATGATCCAGAATAAAGAACCAAGCAATCACTTCTCTCTTTCTCTGGGTTGTGTATTTTCTGGAAGGAGGGGAATTTCATTTCCTTCTTGCATGGGTGTTGGAGGTCCCTGCTTGCCCTTGCTGAGCGCACCAGTGGTGGTGGGGAGGAAGAACTGAGAGAGAGACTGTAGGGAAAGACACCAGGAAAGCAAATGCTTTGTGCGACTACAGAGCCGTGTGAGCGCGCTCCGTCTAAATTGAGCACATGGTATTTTATAGCAGAGAAGCGAAGTGGATGCTATGTGTGAGGAGATTTTACTAACATTACTTATAAGAGAATTTATGGCCACCCAAGCTCTGGATTTCAGTATGTCAGACACATTTAACACAAGACACAGTTATATACATGATAACTCAGTGTCTGAGGCTAGAGACCCTGGTAGGGGATGGGATTAGGTTCTTAGAATGCAGAGCTTAGAATTCCAGAGAGAAGTTCTTCACTTAGGCCAGATGGCACTGTTGCCCATGCCTTGCTGTTTGTGCCTGCCATGTTAGCCAGGCGCCTCTTCCCCTCCCTCCTTTCTTCAGTGTATTTACCATGCTCTCATGATGCATCTGGGGTGATACCACAACATGCTGAGGCCAGAAAGGTGTCCAGCTTTCTAGCTAGCTGCAGTGTCTGTCCTCTTGGAACTTAATCTGCTGTCAGAGATAGTGTTCAAAAGTCATGCTCGGTTCTTGAGTCTTTGCTACCAAAACCAAATCAGAAGACTTAAGGTAGTGCGCTTCAGAGGTATTTACCAGCCACTTCTTCATTATCACAGCAGTGACTTCTGGGTGGCAGTGTAGTTACAAAAGAAGCCACAGGCATCTGACTCTGCTCTTGCCTCTGGGACATGGACCCATCTGAGCACTTTTTGGAGAGGCATGTATAGTGCGGGGAAGAACATATCCCAGCTCTCAGAACAGAGGGGTTAGTTGTTCCTCATCCAGCCAGGAACTGAGGCTAGCACTCTAGGCCCCAGGGAGGGAGCGAGCCCTCTGGGTTTGCTCAGTGCTTTTGGGTGTGGTCTTTGCTTCTGTAAGATTCTGTCCCCGTGTCAGATGCTCTTGCTCTGAGCTGGATTCTGTCTTGTCTTGTGTGCTCCGGGGTCAGGTCACAGTGGGGGCTGGCTGGAGAGAGGCTGGGTGCAGAGGAGGAGGCAAGCTCACTGCCTGTTAGCCATGGACATCTAGATGGGGAAGAAACAACAGCTTTATTTTTAGGCTTTGCTAATTCTCACTCTTCTAGTTCGCTGCTACCTGGCAACAGCTTATTGTCATGGCAACACCAATGTTAATGAGTGAAGCTCTCCTGTGTCTGCCCTACCCATTGCTCTGTGACAGACACTTGGTGCAGAACTATCTTTCTGGCCCTGCAGGGCTCAAACGCAAGAGTCTCTGCTCCTCCACAGGTCTCCTAGACATTGTCTTAAAGGAAGGGGATGGAATCATCGCCAACAAGGAGCCCGTGCCTCTAGTTACATGTCCCCATTACTGATGTGCCCACAAGCTTCCTAAACCCTGCCTCCCAGTGGCCTGTCTCCTTCACATTCTTAAGTGGCAACTACAGGCTAAGGAATAGGAACTGGTTTACCTTTCAGGGATCTTGAGGTTGTGCTAATTTTTAATGGGATTAGTCAGAAGACTCCTGTGTCATTTGGTGCTGACATTTAAGGGGCCGGTGCCCACAGTGTGATGACCTGTACCTTGCCTAGGCAGAAAGTCAATGACCCAGCCCACTCTCCTGTCCTCTTCCTTTCCTGTCATCTGTGGTCCTTCACTGCTTTGCAGGACTCTGAGGAGGAACTGCCATCTGCTCCTGCTATTTTGTCCCTCAGTTTCCCAATGGAAGTAGCAGTCATCCAAACTCTTGGTGGCTCTCACTGTCTCGCAGAGGTCTCTGAGGTATTCTGCCTTAAGTTCTGTGATGCTGGTCACTCGCTGGAACTTTGGCTTTGTTTCCTCACTATTATCCTGGATAGCAATGGCACTGACTTCTGAGCCTTATCACAAGCCCTCTACCTGGGCAGAGTGGGTCTAGTGCTCGAGGCAGGATCTAGAATAAAATCATGGCTCCATAAGTATTAGCTTTTATTATGTCAGCTTATTACTTAATTTGCAGTCTAATTTTATGAACTAAATACTGTTATTATTCTGAATTACAAGGAAGGAAACCTGGCAAAGTGTGGTTAAACACCTGCAGGGTCAGCAGGGTCCTTGGTGCTTTGGTGGTGTGGTTGACTAGGGTGCTACTTGGAGTCATGTGGCCCTTAAAAACCCCGTGTGTCCACTGCTGCCTCCTCTTGTCCTCGCCATGTTCCTCACTGGGTCCGAGTTCGACAGGGGTGCGAATACTTTTTCTCCTGAAGGAAGATTGTTGCAAGTGGACTATGCTGCTAGGCTCTCAAGCTTGGTTCTATGGCCATTGCCATCCAGACATCAGAGGGTGTGTGTCTAGTAGTGGAGAAGTGAATTACCTCCCTACTAATGGAGTCTAGCAGCACTGAGAAAATTGTAGAGATTGATGTTCATATAGGTTGTGCCATGAGTGGACTAATTGCTGATGCTAAAACTTTAATTGATCAAGCCAGAATGGAGACACAGAACCATTGGTTCACCTATAATGAGACAGTGACAGTGGAGAGTGTCACCCAGGCTGTGTCCAATCTGGCTTTGCAGTTTGGAGAAGATGCAGATACAGCTGCCATGTCTCATCCCTTTGGAGTAGCATTGTTGTTTGGCAGAGTTGATGAGAAAGGACCCCAGCTGTTCCATATGGACCCATCTGGGACCTTTGTACAGTGTGGGGCTCGTGCAATTGGCTCTGCATCAGAGGTGCCCAGAGCTCCTTGCAAGATGTTTACCAGAAGTCTCTGACACTGGAAGAAGCCATCATTCTCAAACAAGTAGTGGAG
This sequence comes from Dicrostonyx torquatus, assembly GCA_028555095.1. NCBI lineage: Eukaryota > Metazoa > Chordata > Mammalia > Rodentia > Cricetidae > Dicrostonyx > Dicrostonyx torquatus. Next base: position 16,771,447 of record JAQHUG010000007.1, on the reverse strand, counting down.
GAGAAGCTGAATGCCACAAACACAGAGCTAGCCACAGTGCAGCCTGGTCTAAATTTCCACATGTTCACAAAGAAGCACTGGAGGAGGTTATCAAGGACATTTAAGGAGGTGCTATCCTCAGACATCTGTGGGACAACGTCAGTTCTCCTAATTGCCCTTAAACTTTATTTCCAGCTCTTATGTCATGGAAAATGCCCAGTATATGTGTATTTTTTAATGATGTCTGTACATAACAGCAGTTCTGAAATAAAAAAATTTAAAATGATAAAAAAAAACCACCTGCAGGGTCACTGGGAAAGATGGACAGGACAGGACATAGAACCTAGGTGTATCAGATCTCTCCACACTGTGCAGGAGCCTGCATGGGCTCATGTTCCAGGGTCCCAGAGGGTCCCTCCTCTGGAACTGGCCTCGGGCTGCAGGAGCATGCCCGATCCCTTTGTACTCTTTGAATTTAAGGTGCTATACGAACGTGGAGTGCTGCCATCATGACTAAGTGTTGCTTCCAGAGAGGTGGCTCGTAACTGTCACGATTGTCTTGAGGGTGATACTGCTAGGCTCTGCAATGAGCAGTGGAGTTGGCGCTTCCTCACGCCACCTTTCCATGAGCTCAGCCTGTGGCTGGGACTGGAACCCCCGGCATTGCCGCCGTGTCGACCAAGGAAGGTGTAGTGGTGCTTGGAGACCCCTGCCAGTGCACTGAAGTTCTCAGCAATGCGCCACAGCTTTATTCCTGACATTTTTTATAGTACGCAAGGCAGCACATTTGTATACTATAAAATAGAAAGTACACGGGGTATCTGGTGAGATGCTGTCCCTCTCCCCTCACCCCAGCCCCTGGGCTTCTCGAGTGAGTATAAACATGTTGATCTTTATGTCTTCTGCTCTGCATAGGCTCGGTCCCCTAGTCCTTGCCAGTGCATCTGTGGGAATGCTCCACGTTAGCACACTGTGGATGATTCATTCATTTTCAGCAGATGAAGCATTTTGTTGCTCCTGGTAAAGGAGATCAGGTGTACTAATCATGAATAAGCTTAAGAACACCTAACAAGTAATTATTGATAGGGAACAATCGTCGCCATAATGACATTAATATAGGATTCTTGCCATCGCTGAAACAGTCTTTTAGTTTCAGGTGTATTTTTAAAATTAAAATTGAAAGGTTCTTTTTTGAGAATTTCATCTATGCACATTGTATTTGCATAATTTCTACCTCTCCCTCTCCTTACTCCAGTTCCTCCATGTCCCCTTTTCCCCCATCAAATTCATAACCTCTTGTTCTTTAATTTTTGTTACACACACACACACACACACACACACATATACACAACACACACACAGAGCCTGCTGAGTCCATTTAGTGTTCGTATGTGTAAGTGTTTAGGGCTGACTGCTTGGCATTGGTGACCTGTGAAGGGGCTATTCCCTGGAGAAGATGATTCTCCCTATCTTAGTAGCCATTCCTCCAGGGTGGGGCCTATGAGATGTCCCCCATCTACACTGGCATATCTACAGCTGTTGTCATTGTTCAGGTCTTGTTTAGGCAGCCATGTGTTGTTGAGGTTTCGTGGGTACGGCTTCCCTGTCATATATAGAGGGCACTATCTTGTAGCAGATGTCCTGGTCCTCTGACTCCTCAACCTTTCCACTCACTCTTCCACAGTGCTCCCAACTTCTAAGTGGAGAAGTTGTATTGATTCTCTATCAATGGGGGATGAGCACTCCGCAGTCAGTTATTCTCTGTGTTTTGATCAGTTGTAGATCTCCATCTGCTGCAGAAAAGCTCTTCAATGAGGGATGAGAGCTGCATTCTGTGGGTAGAAAGCTAAGTATTTAGAGGCAGTTGGGAATTACACTGGTTTAGGAAAGCCACAGCAGTAGTTTCTCCTCCAGGGTCTGTGCCCTCTCCAGCCTGAGGGAGTTGACTAGGTCTGTAGTACCAAGCATGAATTCTATCCCACTGAACAGACATGGAGTCCAATTAGACAACTGTTGGTTACCTCCAAGATCTAAGCGCCTCTGTGGTACTCCTGGGGCTGTCTTGCTGTGCTGGTCATTGCTGTGGTTCGTGGGCTTTGTAGGTGGGTAGGAATGTTGTTTCTCTTCATTGGCAGCTTGCATAGTACCCATGGGTGTCATGAGCTAGTCTTCAGGGAGGAAGCTTCCAGGTAGTTCCAGCTATGCCTCTAATTCCTGTGTCCAAAGTTTGTAGTGTTTCCAACTATAGGGTTTTATCAGCAATAAGGTCTTATATTCAAGTTCTTGGGGTTGGGGACAGGGCAATGGCAATATCCTATATTATTTTGGAAGTCTCTTTGGCTCCCCTGACAAGCAACTCAAGGAGAAGTTTCTGTTGCCTGGTAGTGGGGTTTATATTAGGTAGTCTATGGCTCTCAAGGAGAGACTGTTATCACCCAAATGTGTTACTTCATTCAAACTCTATCTATCTCAATGTGTGAATACACACACACACACACAATGCTATATGTATTTTAAATGAACATCATAAAATATTATTTTACTATGCCTTAAAAATAGCTTAGTGCTATTTATTCCCCCTTCTTCCTTTTCCCTCTGTAGTGCCCTCCTTGCCCCTTCACACTTCATCTCCCTCCCCGTATTTTTCTTTTTCCTCCTTTACAAGCACTGGTGTAGCTCTGGAATCCTAGGTCACAGAACCTCTGAAGATGCCGTCCCTGTGTCCTCTCAGTAACATGATGTGTGCCTCCTCATCTATAAAGCTGCTCAAATTGTGTTGCAAGCACAGCCTGAGCTGGAGGACCACTCCTAGGATGGCACCATGATCTTAAGAGCACCTCTCATTCTGCCTGGCGTGGTGTTAATCCTTGGGCACGCAGTTCTGATTAGTGCATGGCATTTGCTGATTTATAGGGCTCATCTGAGCTCTGTCTCTTCTCTGTCTGTACTGCTGGGGTTTATAGGCCTAGAGAATCATCAGGAACGTCTCACTCTGCCTGATAGATGCTGAAAAAGAAATGCAAGTAGCATCCCACTTGTGAGTGGGGAACTGTGCAAAAGGTGAGATTAAAAACCAGCATACAGAGGTAGGAGCTGGGTCCAAGATAGAATTTTTGGCTAGAATTCCTGAGGGCCTGGGTTCTGTCCATAGTGGCTCCATAAGAATAGAAACCTAACGAAACAGACAGGAGGTGCTCCAGGCCTACACCTTGCTGCATGCAGTGGACACTGTAACGAAACAGACAGGAGGTGCTCCAGGGCGCATGCAGGGAGAAACAGATCCTACTCAGCTGCGTATTTGGGGTTCCCTGCTCATAGACATGCCAGGGATACAGCTGCATATTTGGGGTTCCCTGCTCAGAAATATGCCAGGAACACAAACGGTTTGAATTTCTTTTATGTCTTCATTTCTCTTACTCTTTTTTTTTTACTTTATTTTATGTCTATTGGTGTATGGGTGTCAGATCCCTTGGAACTAGAGTTACAGATAGTTATGAGCTACCATGTGGGTGCTGGGAATCAAACCTGGGTCCTCTGGAAGAGCAGCCAATGCGCTTAACTGCTGAGCCATCTCTCCAGCCCCTCCCTTACTCTTGTGAAACATCCTCTCCCTCACATTTGCTATGAGCTTTTCTGTTTATTAAGCCAAGCAGTGTCAGGTCAGCAGGTGTGGCACAAAGCACCCTTCTGTGCAGGTAGTTCATCAGGTTGGTGGGGCTGAGCTTGATTGACAGGCTACAGGGAAAACTCAGAGTTGGGCTTGCTCAGGCCAAGCCATGCACAGGGAGACCATGTGCCCCTATTTCTCTAACTCCTACTGTGGTTCCTGTCCATCAGCATACCTGGATCCTCTGTTATATGGCCAGTGGCGTCACCTCCTGTCTGTTAGGTTTCCACATGTGGCCCTGAGATGAGTTCTAAGATATCACATGGGGAACCAGTCCCACAGGGAAAGCAAGTGAATGAAACCAGACACAGTCCTGCTATTGTTTCCCAAACTTCCATGGAAGTAGCTGTGCGTCCTTCTGGGCGAGAATGAGGAGAGACTGGCCACAGTGCTGCTGGATGCAGTGGGAAGAGTGAAGGATGGTCACAGGTCTGTGTAAGCTAGGGACCTGCCCCTTAGATGGCAGAGTCATTCTGGTCACTCTTGCTGCCCTTACTGCCTTAATGACTAAATTGCAGTCACCCGAGGACTCAATAAGCCTAGGCACTCTTTCCTACCTGCTAGCTCATCAATGTGTTCCTTCCAAGAAATATGCAGCTCTTGCTGCACGGTAAGATAAGAGGCTTAGCCGAGGAGGCAGCTATGAACAATGAGCGTTCTCAGCTTAAATGCAGTCAGTGAGGCCACTGGAGTGACTGCTTGGACATCACACCCTTCTGGGTTTTGATAGGAAAAGACACAAATTCACAGGTCAGAGATTTTCTAAATCTATAGCCCCAGGAAGAAAGTTTACAATGATGGTCTCCACTTCATTCATTGTTAGAACAGTTTTGGCAGCTTCTAAAAAAATACCCATTTCTCGAGGCTGGAGAGATGGCTCTGTGAACAGAACACGTATTGCCCTTCACAGAACCCAGGTTCAGTTCCCAGCACCCAGATGACATTTCATGGCTGCCCGTTGCTTCAGCTTTCATGGATCTGATGCCCTCTTTTGACTTCCATGGACTCCTGCAGGCGTACACACATAAATAAAAGACGTAAACTTTTAAAAATAACCATTTCCTCTACCTCTACCCAGAGGCACTTGATTCAGAGGACATTGCAGGGCCGTGGCCTCTGTGGTGGTTAGAAACACCAGAGATGATGCTAATACATAGCCGGAATGAGAGTCACCAGTGTAGAAGTGTTGAGACATAGGAGAGGAAAAAATAAGGCAGCTTCAACAGAGGACTTGCTCTGCTTGTCATCCAGGGGGCAGTGGGAGACATGCTCTGTTTTTAATGTGCAGAAGCACTGTCTGGAAATGCATTGCAGGATTTCAAAAACTTAGCTGCTCAAAAAATATTCGTATATTCATGTTCATAATAGCCCCAAAGTAAGGCAACCCCCAAGTTTCCATTAGCAGATTTGTGGGTAAACAAATGTACCATGGATACCCAGTATGATATTGTTCAGCTTTAAAGTGAGGGGCATGCTGACACAAGTCATCACAGGGATGAACTGGAGGATGTGCTAAGTGAAATAAGTCAGCCGCAAAAGGAGAAAGGGCTTCATTTAAATGAATTCCTAGAAGAGGCAAAGTCCTGGTGACACAAGTTTGGGAGGAGGCTGCCAGGGACTGGCATGAGGGGATGTGGAGTTGATGTGCAGGATTTCTCCTTCAGGGTATCCAGGGTATTCTGCAGTGGGTGGTGATGAGGATGGACAGCAATGTGAAATGTATAATTCTGAAGAATGGCTAAGCTGGTGGGTTTTATATCATGTGAGCCTTTAAAACAAAATTATTTTCAGGTAAATAAGAATGATCTTATTCTAAGATTTTAGAAAAATATTATCAGTAAGAAAATTTAGAAATCCCTTAGTATTTAGACATGCTCTTTTTATGTGTGCGTGTGGAAGCACACACTTCAGGTCCTGCTTTATCTGGTGCTTGGAATCTAGGTTTTCACTTGGACTCACTTTGCTTTTGCACTTTTTTCTTACAGACTCTTGCTGCATTAGGGGAGGAGAGTGCGAGGTGATTTTGTTGTCTTGATGTCTGCATCTACATTAGATGTTGGGAACTCAGGTTCCCTCCACCATCCTGCCTTGCCACACTTACTTCTCCACCACCTTCCATTCCTTAAGGTGCCCTCTGGGGATTTGCAGTAAACACTGGCAGAGCCTCTCCAGCTGCTCTCTTGTAGTGGATCGTCAGTGACGTCCCCAAGGGATGCAACTGTGTCCTAGACAGTGTCTTTATCCCCCAAAGAAAGCTCCATTGCAAACCCACTCCCCTCTCTTAGGCAGTGTATTGCCAGCAGGACAGGACTATGCTCTGGGTTATCTGGGGGTGGGGCGAGGACAAGGGCATTTCCCTTGAAGACTGTGCAGTGTTATAAATAGACATCTTCTTATGGTGCCCATGGTGCTTACCCAGGCAGAGGCAGGGTAGACCTTAGAGCCACAGAAGGAAATCTCAAGTCCAGCCCAGCTCTTCACCTGCCAAGTGGAAGGGCTGTCTGGCAGTACTGGGAGGGAAATTGAGTCAGGCAGCCTTTTCCAAATACAATGCTGTGTTTAATTTCACTCTAGGAAACAGTGTCTAGCTACTGAAATACATGAGCTATATTTAAGATTTCTTGTGTTAGAATAACAGAAAAGTAAAGAAATGTGTGTTTGTGTGAGTAGGGTTCCCACATCTACTGTAGTTTGCTCAGAACATTCGGGTCATTTCAAGTTGGTTTTCAGTCATTCAGTGTCTGCTTACTAGGGGATCACTGATCAGTGCCCAGAAGCCCATCCTCTCACCCCGAGTGTGTGCTGACGTGTGTACGTGCATGTGTGCGTGCACACACACTTGTGATTAGTCTAGCCTAAAAATCACCCTTTGGGAAGAACAAGACTCTGGATGCAATGGTGGGAAGTTGTAGGTGTAAAATGGTGATGGATGTTTGTGTGTCTAGTGTTTGGAGGGGGGGGTTCCTTGGAACCTGCGCTTAGTAGGTTCATCACAGCCAAGGAAGCCTAGAGGAATCTCTGTTCCCCAGACCACTGTTCCTTTGTTGATCATCATAAGCACAGGTATGTCCTCTCTACTCGGTCCCTTTCAGGGCTTGAGGGCTGTTGGCCATGTAAATCTTGGATGAGGAGCCTGCCAAGTGGCTTCATGCCTTGTCTCTCCTATCTTCTGTTTCCTTCCTGGCTCCACTATTACTTTTTAGCATGATACCGAAGTTCTCCCCTCCTCTGCCTTCATTTTGCCAGTCAGAGTGCTTGCTGCAGCAGATACCCACTGCCTTGGTTACCTTTCTCACTGCCATGACAGGACATTCTACCAAAGCAACTCAAGGAAGGAAGGGTTTTTGTGGGTCACAGTTTGAAGGGATTCAGCCTGTCACAGCCCAGGGAACAAATGGTGGTGGGGACTGGTTACATTGTGTCCATAATCAAGAAGCAGAAGAATTGACTATCTGGTGTTCAACTTGCTTCCTCTCTTTCCTCTTTTTATCAGTCCAGGATCCCAGCCCACATGATGGTGTCACCACATTCAGGGCAGACCTCATACCTCAATTACGCTTCTCTGGAGACTTCCTCACAGACACACCCAGGACTGTGTCTCCTAGGTGATTCCAGATCCAGCAAAACCGATAGAAATGGTTATATCACACCCACAAGCAGGTCTCTAACTCCACCCTGGATCTCTCCTTTTTTGTTTATCTGCTCAGATAGAAAATAATTGTGAGTTTTGGACTACTTTTTAAAAGTCGAGAGTCAAGTATTGCTGAGCACATCTCCCTTGAGCTAGAAACAGAAATGGCTCAATCCAACCTGTGTCTAGTTTGAGGCAGCTGCAGACTGTTACCCTGTAGCTCAGCTTTGTCCCTGGGTGACAGAGACATAGAGTAGAGATGGGCTCCCCCTTAAATGACTAGGAGGACTTCTCCTTGGAATCCATGGAAACGTCTCTCACACACCATGCAAATTGTTTCATATGAGTAGGGTTTCCAGAGGTTATCTAAGACCCTGAGAGAGGTGCACTGTCTAGTGCCTGGGGCCTGTTGACAGGGTGAAGGAGAGCTAGGGAGCTGGCCTTGATGAGCATTCTCTGACCTTGGATGACCTCCACTGTGTTGTGGCTGTCATGAGACTCTAAATGGAGACATGCTCCACAGTGGACAGAAAGGACTCTGCCTCTCAGTCTTTAACTATAGTGTGTACTGTATCCTCGGGGTCAGTCTAAGATGGGGAAGTGGACTAGACTCCAAGGACCTAGAACACCACTCTCAAGTTGGGTTCCCATGGTCATTGTCTGCAGTTAGATATGCTGGAATCCTGACTGTGACCTTTTGTTTCCTTATCTTTAAGAGCAAGGAAAGGGCATTGCTGAGAGCATTGTGGATTCTATGTGATAATGTGTGCGCTGTGCCAGGTTGAGCGCTGGCATAGCATAGGCAACTGGGACAGCCCTCGCCTCTGCTTGTCCTGGGACTGCAGGTGTGGAGCGGCTGGTGCCATCGAACGGGCTGCATGCACACCCCTATTCTATTTGAAAGCTAAAGATGTGACTACATGTCTCATATTTTTATCACTTTGATACATGTTGGTTCTTGAATCCCCGAAAAGTAGCTGTGCTGGCTATTCATAGTTGATCGAACTAGACGAATTGTTTTTCATATGAAAACAACTGAGAAGATGTTCTCAGCCATTTGCAAATATGGTGTCATTTCTTCTTGATGCATCTTTCTCTGGGTCTGCTAACAGGGGCTTACTTCTGCTATCTAAGGATAGCAGTCTGACGTTTGGTTGGATGCTTACAGATCGCTGGTCATATAGGAAAGGCAGATGTAGGCTGATGGATCCCAATCAGTACAGGTACAGGTAGGCTCCCTACTGCTCAGTGCTTCCTGTCTTCCCCACCTGATCCTGAAGGTAGTCAGCAATGTGTTCTACAACAGACTTAGCTTTAATATTGTGCTTGGCGAGGGCACAACTTGAATGAGTCCCTTGTTCTGTTAGTTCAAACAAGTGTTGCCCAGGGGGCTGTGGGCTGTGCTTCTGGGCCTGCACTGGTGGCATAGCAGGGAGTAAGTGTTAATAGTCTCTCTCTGCCTGGGGAGGAGGGCAGAAAAATAGAGATATAGGCATAACTAAATAAGAAATCTTGATGTTTTGATAAGTCATGTGAAAAAGAAATCAAAGAGAAACAGAACAGAGTGTCAGGATAACATGGTAACTTAAATTGCTGGCCAAGAAAGACCCTTCTGGAACCTGGAGGACAAGAAGGAACTAACCTTGCAAAAAAGAGAAGAGACTCATGAGTGAAGGGCCAAAAAGTGCAAAGGCCCAGGTGGGACAACCTTGACATGTGTCAGAGAGAGGAAAGAGGCTAGGCTGGAACAACTCTCATGTTGTATACCGCCATGGGACAGCTGGGGCGGTAACGATTCATTGAGTGTTCTAGAACAACTAGTAAAGACTGCTTTGGGTGTTTTCGTTTTGCCTGAGGCGACAGATACAGCAGTTACCCTGGTATGGCCATCACACAGTGTACATATATATTGAATTGTCACAGTGACCCCACATAAATACGTACAATTACCATGTCAGTTAAAAATGAAAATGTCAAAGAAAGGAGAAGCAGGATTGGTGGGCAGCACTGTGAGTGGAGAGGGTGCAGGTGAGCAGCCTGGAGGGCAGGAGGAGGAGAAGCATGGCAGGTAGAATGGTGGCGTGTTTACTTCTGCCTGTGGGTTAGGAGATGAGCTTGGCAGGAGGTGACAAGCCATATGGGAGGCCAGCTGCTTGGGAGACATAAGGGCTGGTTCCAACCGCCGGTGGTGGATGTGAGATGGATGGACATGGACCTAGCTTTTCCATTATATGGAAGAGGCCTGTGCTGTGGAGGGCAGTTGTCAAGGCAATGCTGATCTGTGCTGCTTCTGAGGGCCTCCAGGTGCTAGGCAGGATGGCTGTTGGCCTAGAATGAGCCCCACTGATGAGTGCGTGGATGGAGGTGTCACGAGTTGGACATTCTCACCCCTGGCTGATGGCAGTGTACAAAGAGTACTTTTGGGGGTAGTTTGACAATACATAAGAAGAGACAACAGTGTTCCATTTGGTTCAACAATTCTGTAAGATTTTACCCTATGAAAACAGTCAGAGGGTTGGATTGAGAAGAGAAAGGGGAGAAATGATGTAATTACATTTTAACTTTTAAAAAGCGAAAAAAATTGCTGAATTTCTCTCCTGGATAGCAAAACTAAAAACAACCACCGTTCAGTTCCTGAAACTTCATTTACTAGGCTGTTTGGAAGTCTCCTTTGTAATGGTGCCAAACTTGGGGCAATTTACTTTTCCTCTGGCATTTGCTAGTCCTTTGGAATTGTCTGAGTTAGGATGTATCCACATGAAGGAATGTGATGTCTCTTTCAGATGGTGCTGTGGAGGGATGTGTAGTGGCATAGCAAGATGTTCACTTGCTAGATGAAACAGTGGCTAATAGGATGTTAATTACTATGATCTTAATTAGGAATATGTGGGTATAGATGAGAGACCAGAGGGCGTGTGCTGGAGTTCAAGAAGCAAAAGGACAGATTGCTTTATTCTCTGTTGGGTTCTACTAGAGTTCTCTAATAAGCATTTGAAAGAAAAAGACAAAAGGGGAGGAGGGCTGGAAAGGTGACTCCATGTTCACAAGCACTGGCCACTCTTCCAGAGAAGGGGAATTTGGGTGTTCCAGTACCCACACAGTGGCTCACAGCCATTTGCCACTTTATTTATTATTTATTTCTGGGGGATCCAGCACCCTCTTATGTCCTCCATAGGCTTGAATTAAGCACACACATGGTACATAAGCATACATACAGGCAAATCACCATACACATTTTTAAAAATAGGAAAAAATGTGTTAATTTTTGAAAATTGTGATGGGGCCATTCTCCACCTGAAGGTGAAGCCGAATGGCAGAACCTCTGTGGGCTGTTGCTGCTCTGTGTTCTCCCAGAGACCTGTGTAGAAGTGGAGCAGAGAGGGCTGCTGGTGACTGAGGAAGGGAGAAGCCCTAGCTCTTCTTTTATGGGAGGCGTTTGCTTTCAATGGACCCGAGATGCTGCAGTCTGCAATGTCATCACCCTGGCGGCTTTGGCTGGACATGAATGGAGATGTTGAACAATTCAGGAGACATACATGATTTAAAACCTTAAGTTGCACAATGCTGGGGACATCCGGCCTGCCACAGGCCTCAGAGTGTCTGGAGAGTGTGTCCACATGAGGATGTCTGAGGGAGGAGTTCCACTCTAGAGAGAAGCTGTAGGAAATGAACCCAGAGCAATGGGAGAACGCTTGGCTCCCATGGCAGCTGGGGATTCCTGGGGAAAGGAAGACACAGCAGCCATGCCTCACCAACCTTTGAGATTTATTTTTCTGGGGAATCACAGCTCCAACCTGGAAGATATCTTCCAGGCCAGTTTCAGACAGCTGTGACTGCCAGTGGTCCAGATGCCTCTTGGAAAGGGTATCATTGGTCACCAGTGTCTTGTGAACCTGAGTAGAAACTGACTTGCCATTTGAGCTAGTGTCCTGACAGCTACTGACTGAGGGGTCAGTAGTGCAGTTACCTCTGATGAAATGCACTGTTTCCTGAAGTGGATGGCCTTCTTGTCCCTCGTGTTGATGAGATGCTCAAGAAGGATACTGATGCGGGTAACAATTGTTGATCAGCATGCCCTCTGGGTGAGCACTGTGTCTACTGGCTTACATGCATCATTTCTTTCAGTAGCAGCAACCTTGCAAGGTTCAGGATTTCTGTCCCCGTGTCACAGATTAGGAAGCAGGTAAAGTAATTTGTCTCCAGGTCACAAAGCTGAACAGTCCTGAACTGGGGATTAAATCTCTTCACCTCTAAGACCTACGCCCCAAACGCTTCTACTTTCCTGTCTCTCACTAAGTTGCTTTTCTAGCACTAGGGTTCATGTGTATCTCACTGTATGACTGTGTGCCTAGCCAGTCGCAGCTCAACGCAAGGAAGGCACAGTTCCTTTCCTCAAGAAACATACTTTTAAGAGTTTAAGGTCTATGGTAAGAGTTCAATAAATACATTTTGAATGAGCAATAACATGCGAACAGCTTAAACATTGTAGTTTAAGTAGTATCTCTACTTCCAGTCTGATGTACAGAGAAGTCTTTGGAAGTTTAAAGAAGGGAGAGTGTGTCTCTGAGAAACCAGAGGAAAAGAATTTCGAGACATGACGTGTGCAGTTTTCCTTGGCAGGTTGGACAGTAAGGATTACTTCTCTGACATTGCTTTATGGGGTACAGATTGGCCTCCTGCTTGCTGGCCAATTTTTTCTCACCCACCCTACGTGGTCCTGTCCTGTTTCCCTTTTCTAGTTCTGCTTTTCAGTGTTAACTGCAAGCTCAGAAAGGAATCTCTTATAATAAATATGGTGACTATAAGAGATTTCTATGAGAAAGTAGGATTCCCAGCTCTTATCACTTCTCTGTGAATAGGGCCATGTGTCTGTATCTGTATTCTAGTTTTCATGCACCTGGCAAAGAATCTAAGTATAATTGTCCAACATTAAAGCTTAGAACACACATGTTCCCTCCCATTGTCCCTTCTGCATGGGCCCTGTGCTTGTCTTCTCATGGCGGTACACAGCATGGGGATTCCACTGTATTTTAGTGTCAAGGAGAGGATGAAGTGATAGGCTTTTGCCTTGTGTTCAAGGTGACTTTGGAGACTGAGTTCATATTCTTGAGTACTTGTATATTTTTCCCTTCATTTTTAGATTAAACAAGGAGAGCTTGGCTTCCTTCCTGTAAGAATGCGGCTCAGAGCTGGAGATGATTAAGCTATAAAGTACCTTGGGGTGCAAAGATGGGAGGTCTCATGTGAGCACTGCCCTTCCATTGCCAGTGTTGTCACAAGGGGGTGAAAATGTAATGTTTACTTACTGCAAAGTGGTTTTCTGATGTTTGGGTGAAAGCAATAGTTTGTCCTAGAGCCAACTGTAAGGGCTATTTTTCTTCTAGTGCAATTTATAAAGTGCTTTTAATCACACCCAAATTTTGCAGGACTGGAGAACTCGAATGTTTGGGGTTGTGGATTTTTTGGAATGAATGAATAAACATTAGCTCTGGAGTGAAGAGCACGAGCTTGTCAAGGCTCCATTTCTGATTTGCTTTCTGATCTCATGTACGTCAATTCACCTCTGCTCCTTTGTTTCTCCATCTGTGAGACACTGCTCACTTTGCCAGGATATCTTCAACATGAATAAGATAATGTGTGGATCCCTTTCATCTGCTGCATCATTAGAAAGCATTTATTCAGCACTTACGTGTGTTACATAAGGAGAATGATAGAGCCTGGGATTCCTGCTTTGCCTGCAGTATTATATTCTAATGCCTTCTCTTAAAGGCAGCTGCTAAAAGCTAAGGTGAGCAATCATTCAAATGCTGTGTTTCGTGTTACAGAAAAACTGACAACATAAATTATTAACTGGAGCTCAGACTGAAAGGAATTTGCTCTGAGAGTAAGTACATAGAGAAACTGGTTAGGAAGTTCCGTGTATCTAGAACTAAGTTACACAGGGACCTTGTTTCATGTAAATAATTTTCATGTGATAAATGAGGTTTGAGCAAAGAGACCCCAGTGGAGGAAGAGGGAGGGGAGAGCCTTTGGAGGGTTTTGCCTGGGATCCTGGTGTTGTAGCTTCTCCTTAATGTCTACTGAGACTCAAGATGACAGTGACTTAGGACTGCTTTAGTGATGCCTCAGTAACATAGCAGGCAACAGGTTTACTAGTTGTTGTAAATGGGTGGAGAGGTGCGTGTTGTGTTCCCCAGCCGCCAGCCACTGGCCTGCTCAGCCGCTGGTTGCTTGCTTATGCCCAAAATAACCACATGAGAATTGTATTAATTCAAATACTGCCTTGCCCATTATCTCTAGCCTTTTCTTGGTTACCTCTCACATCTAAACTAACCCATTATAAAAGTCTGTATGTCACCACAAGGTGGTGATCTTACCGGACTGTTCTAAGATACATCCATCTGCGGCAGGAGCTTAATGGCGACCGGTTCTGACCCAGTCTTCTTCCCAGCGTCCTCTTTTCTTTTCCCCACCTATCTAAGTCCTGCCCTATCAAATGGCCCAGGCAGCTTTTTTATTTAACCAATCAAAGCACATAAATACAGATGAACTCTCCTTCAACTAGTCTTCCTGGAACTTTAGGACTTCATGAGAATGAGATCCAAATTGAGCTGGACCTTGATGAAACCCGAGCCAGCCAGGAAGACACAAGTGTTCCCATTGAGCTGTTGGAATGACTTTCTCGTCAACTAGACACTGGAAAGTGGAGCCCCAGAGAGAAACTGAGATACCTTAAAGAGGGAAGGTTCCCTTTGACTCACAATTTGTTTGGGCTATTGTCCATGATTAGTTGGCCCCTGTTGCTTTGGTTGTATTGGGCACATGTTGACAGGGCCACATGATGGAGAAAGATGCTTACCTCATGGTTAGGAGCCACAGAGAGAACAAAGCAGCATCTCACAGCCATCCTTAAGGGCATCTATGTAATGATCTTCCTTCTGACTAATCTTCACCTTTTTGAACATTCTAGGGGGAAACCTATCTAGTGACAGGGGTTTCTCATAGTCAGGTGGCTCAGCCATAGGCTTTGTGAGCAGAGACTTGAGTTGAATCCCAACTTCATTTTTTCTAACTTCTAGCATGTTACTTCTCCTTTTTGGGTCTATAGAATGATGATAATGATGTCATCCTTTGAGATGGGGTACCACCAGAGAAAGTGGTGCCCATGCTTAGCCACTGTGGTTCTACTCTTTCCCTTCTAAAGAGCTCACAAAGCCTCTTCAGAGAACCTTGTAATGGAAGCATGACATGTGGGTAAGACATCCTACTGGTGGCTTTGCCATGAGTTTCACTTCTATCTGCTAACATATGTTAAGTATCAGTTTGATTTTGGTGTGACAAAGAGGTTGATGCTCAGGTTGAGCATCCTAATCCAAAAGGTTTTGAGTGTATCATGATGCCACGTGTCGCAAATTGAACTAAAAATCTAATCTAGAAGCCCTAAAGCATTGTATAAGAGACTTTCAGGTTACATGTATCTGAAAAACGAGCAAACTCCCATTTTGTCTTGGATTTCATCCTTAAGATATCTCATTATGCATGTACAAATACTTTAAAAAATCTGAGGAAAACATCTGTGCTCCAAGACACTTGATCTCGAGAATTTTAGGTAAGGGATTGAGACTGATGCATTGCCTAGTGCACTAAGGAGCTACCTTAAATGAACTGGACTGTGTTCTATTGATTCTGTTGACTCTAAGGCATACAGCACCCTACATTTTCATTTTTATAACATCAGGATACGTTTTCTAATGGATGGTAGGCTGGAATTGAAGTGGTAGAATTTGTTTTTTTCTTAATGGTTTTAAAAATAGTAAGTATGGCCAGGCAGTGGTGGTGCACATCTTTAATCCCAGCACTTGGAAGGCAGAGACAGGTGGATCTCTGTGAGTTCGAGGACAGCCTGGTCTACAAGAGCTAGTTCCAGGACAGGCTTGGGCAGGTTCCAAAGCTACAGAGAAACCCTGTCTCGAAACAACAACAACAACAAAAATAAGTATGTCTTATTGTCAGTAACCTGGTTCCTTGTTCTCTGTCACCTGCCTAGTGTCCGTGTGGCACGCTGACATCTGGGTAAAGGAACAGTAAAGGACAACTTTCTGGATCTTTGGGAGACACAAGGAACAGTGGACCCTCAGGATTTGCATTTTGGTGTTAGAGTTCTGGTGTTAGAGTACCACCTAACAGCTCTCCCTCCCTGGTCCCAAGATGCCTTAGCAAACCCTTATATCAGAGACTCCCCACCAGCGTATTCAAGTTAGACCTGTCTTTCTGTCTGTCTGTATTTATGTATGTGGGTATATGTATGTGTGTGTATGTATGTATTGTTTTGAGATAGGGTCTCACTATGTAGCTGGCTGGCCTGGAACTTGCTTTGTAGATTAGGCTGGCCATGGGCTAACAGAGATGCACCTACTTCTCCTTGACAGCTAGGATTAAAAGCATGTACCCATTCCCCACCTAGGTTGGGCTTTTTTACAAACATTAGTTCAGTACTGATTGAAATCTCAGGTGTTATGTTAATCACTTGGTATATATAAACAAGTAACACAGTAACTCCATGAAGTAGATACTTCTCTTTTTTATTTTACTGATGAGGAAACTTAGGTATGGGAGTTTTGCTCATGCCTTGAACTCATACCTGTTCTGCCCCAGCTTCTTTGATCTGAACTTACCTACACGATTGCTCATTCCCAGCTCGAGTCAACAGAATGATCCTTGAATCCTCAAATGCCACACAACATGAGTTAAATCAGATTTGCAGCCTACCAGGATCCTAGCTCACAAGGGGGCAGGTCATAGATTTTAGAAGGATGGAGAAGCAGATCTGGGCTTTGTGCTAAGCCTCTGCTTTTCCCTCCTTTCCCTTCTTGCTAGCTGCCTCCTTTTGTCTTTTTTTTTTTTCTGGCACTAGATCTTCACAGCCCCTTGAGTAGGATAGGGGCAACTGTGGCTGATCTACTTTGTCAATCTGCGAATTTCATTCCCTTAAGACTTGAGACAGATATGCCCCAGTTGCCAGGAAAGAGGGGCAAGTGCTTGATGGCCTGTTAGTTCAGGTGGAGGGAAACCCGCTTTTTCAGTGGTGAGGGGGAGGCATGGTTATGCACCAGGAACTATTCTCCTTATGTTTCTTATATGTTATGAGGGACTTCTTTGATTTAGTATGATTTTAACATTCCTAAATTTGGCAAGCAACTCCCCTGATTGGGTGATTCTTCCCAGGCTCTTTATTCTGTGTTATCTCTGTCTGTCATATACTGAGTTGCTGGGCAAAGGAGCATTAGGGCAAGTGTCACATACATACCCACCTACCCCAGTTCTCCCTTTTAGCTCCCTTTAGAGAAACAATCACAATTTTAAAATATTAAATAGAAAATCATGGATAGATAAGTAAACAATTCAGAAGCTTTAACTTTCATGGCATTTTGAGAAATGTGGCTCAAGTTTTATGCTTGCTGTCTTATCCTGTTCTTACCTTGGATGTGACTCTTCCTCCCGTCTGGAGTATCCAAGCAGTACCTGCCAGGCAGTCAGTAGCCATCCTGGTTACAAAGTAGCTGTCATGATGTCACAGTAGTTGTGTTCAAAATGTCTCATTCTATGCAATAACAGCTCCAAAATGGAAGTCAGGTGATGCTGGTGATTTTATTTCAGTGTTTTGTTAGAGTGCTTCGGTGTTTGCTGCTAATTTCTTTACCATGCCTCCTCTGTAAATGTTCCTGTAGGAAAAATCAAATATGTAGAGTTCAGTACCATGCAAGTTTTCAGATACCCTCTAACTGCCCGAGAATATATCCTCCATGATAAGGTGGAATGCTGTATGCCTAGGTGAGTATATGTGTCTTCATATCTGATTATCTGCCTGTTGATTAATAACATGTACCCTGTAGACACAGATGACAAGGGCATAGCCATGACAAGGGCGTGACTGATGATTAGCCAGTCTGGTAGAGTGGACAGCAAGTATTTAGGCCAGTTAGCATGCAGGGCTAAGTTACAGGGAATGCAAGAACTGAGAGGTCGCAATGATTGCAAGGAAAGGAACAGGACTTGCTGTCCTAAAGAACACACTCAACATCTCTTCCTTACTGGCTTACTTGATAACCCCATACTTAGCTTTTTTGTCTTATAATGTGGACTAGCATAACTTTTTCATAGCCTCATTGTGAAGATTCATTAAGCATTCAGAGTGTAGTGCTCCTTAATACACATGTGTAGGGACATATACATGTGTGCTTATGTATGTGGATAATATGTTTATTATCTTTCTAGGTTACATAGATATCACAGCAGAACAGCTTCAAATTTCTACACAGGAGACTTAAGTTCCAGTGGAGAGAGATAGTATGCAATAAGTACCCAAGTAATGAGGCAATTTGTTGGATGGGATCAATGCTGTAGAAGAAGGCAAACAGGAGAGTATAGGTTGTGGTTGTGGGTTTACATTCAATGAAATGATAAGGGAAAGCTGCCCAATGGGATGTCTGAGCATTGACAGAGGCCTCTGGGACCTAGAGGTCTGGTGAGATGGATACTAAGGGTTTATAGCAAGCAGAAAGAACTTTGAGAGCAAATGTCCAGAGGTAATATCCCTGATGTGATGAGAACACAGCCGGGAGAAAGCACATCAGGAGTGGCCCAATCAAGGGCTGTAAGTGACAGGCCATGTAGAGTAGAACCTGGGAGGCCCTTGTGATCTCATCAGCTTTCACTTGGAGCAAGACAGGAGCTGTGGGAAAGCATGGCCTGGTCTACTGTGTTATGAGGGTGATTTATATCTATGAGAGACATCATGTGAGTGGTGTGTGTGTGTGTGTGTGTGTGTGCGCGCACGCGCGTGTGTGTGTGTTAGCAATAGTTTAGAGAAATCTTGATATGAGATGTGAACATCTTTGGTCTAAAGGCCAAATATAAGTAGACAGGAGGAAGAGGGAGAGGTTGAAGAAATATGGTTTGCATTGTGGGTTTGGCTCTTACTTGTGCCTGTTCTGAATGGTTTCCCATTAGTGTGGGCTTAGAACATTGCACAGGAAGACAGGGGCTGCTGGGTTGCATTTACAGCTCAGGTCCCACGTCCAGATTGTGGTTGAACCTGAGAAAGGCCGATTTCATTGGTGCATGGGAGAAATAAGAGTAGAGCCTGGTCATGCTGAGGACAGAGAGTGGGGTTTTTGCTTGTTTGTTTGTTTATTTCTTTGTTTTTTGTTATTTTTCCTCTGGCTTAAGTACCATGTTGGATCTCTGGGAGATGTGTGGCCAAGAACTGAAAGCTACATTACCATTGGTAAGAAGTCATTTGTATGACTGTCCCAGTCTCTGTGGAAGAACCCATGACCCTGAACGCTGAGACTACAACCCCACAGACTCAGGCTTGGAAAACCTAGTCACACAACCTCTTGGACTCTAGCAGCCTTGAGGCCAGCTAGTTCTCCGCTGCTGGTCTGTTTTCTTCTTCTTTGGGGTCAGGGAATCTGGCTTTTTCTGAAGCAAAGAGTCATTTGTAACTAGAATTTCACCTCTGTTTCTCTGTCTCCCTCTGCACACATACATGTGTGTGTGTCCATGTGTGTGTGTGTGTGTATGTGTGTTTTCTGCTGTCAGTCACAAAGCCACAAAAAGTTAATCCGAGACAAAACTAACTCTTATGCCACACTTATTTTGCACAAGACACTGTGTTTGATTTTTTTTTTTTTTGGCTGCTTCAGTTTTTGGAAGAAGCCTGTAAGGTGAGCACATCTTTATCCCCATTTTCCAGGAAATACTACAGAGGCTAAGGACCTTCCTTGTCCCAAAAGTCAACTGCTCATAAGTGGTGGGACTATTTGTTTATTTTTAAAATTTTTATTCTTCTCTTATACAATACATTCCAACCACAGCTTTCCCTTTTCCTGATCACCCCATCTCCCCTCTCCCCAAGATACCCTGCTTCATTTCCCTTCAGAAAAGAGCAGTTCTCCCAGTGATATTAGCCGAACACAGCATAACAAGATGCAATATGACAAGACACATATCAAGGCTGGATGAGGCAACCCAGTAGGAGGGAGAAGGTTCTCAAGAGCAGGCAAAAGAGTCCAGGACATTCCCAATCCCATAAGCAGTTCTGCCTGGAAGACTTGGGGCAATGGTGGCTCAGAGCTTATGGGAGTGGCCAACTTAAGGCTGAGCAATGAGAGGGAGCTCATGCCTGACACTGCCTGGATGGCCAGGAACCTGAAGGTGGATGGCTCAGAGACCTAGAGTAGAAACAAACATAACTGACCCCCCC
Organism: Dicrostonyx torquatus; assembly: GCA_028555095.1. Lineage (NCBI taxonomy): Eukaryota > Metazoa > Chordata > Mammalia > Rodentia > Cricetidae > Dicrostonyx > Dicrostonyx torquatus. The sequence continues at coordinate 16,751,902 of JAQHUG010000007.1, read as the reverse complement.
AAAAATCATGAAATTATTCTTAATGATATTCTGTTATATGTAGTAGATCTGTGCCTAGCCTGGTCATCATCAGAGGAGAGGCTTCATCCAGCAACTGATGGGAGCAGAACAGAGGCTCACAGCCAGGCCTCCCCCAGAAGAGGGGGAGGAAGGGTAGTAGGAGCCAGAGGGGTTGAGTGGCGGGACTATTACTCAGTCTGAGGTGGCTGACTCAGGAGATTTATTCCCTTTTCCTTTGTCAAACTTGAAGTTCTTTATTTACCCTGTGGGATTTTGTGAAGAAGTTTCTGGAATAATGTGCACAAACAAGCACAAAGTTCTGTGTGGTCAGAACGATAAGAAAAAGCGTCCCAAGTTCTTCCACATGTCCAATGGGATACATGCCAGGCACCTGGCCATTTCCGCTCTCCTGTTTTACGTTGTCATTTATTGATTGTAAGAGGAGGTCACCATCCTCTTACAAATGGCAGACACTCATTCATCCAGAGTCATGTGCTTTCATTGTTAATATTCGCCATAGCATCTAAGCCAATGCCCCAAACATAGTAGATGCCTAGAATCACACAATGGTTTCTGATATGTTTCATAAGCAGTTTCCACCAAAGATGGAAAACAGTGAAATGAGAACATTTTAAAGCTTGGAATGATAAGATAGTTATAGAGTTGAATAATGCTTTTGTGATTTTCAAAACTTTTTCACATAGTCCGTCTTTCAGCCAGTCTTTGTGAAAGGGTAGAGCCCACATTATTCTCAAACATAACTATGAGAAAACTGAGTTCAAAGACAACAGGTGAGCTGCTCAAGGTCACAGTAGGCTCGCTCTATTGGTGTGAAGTTAGACACCAGAACCTCATGTGTTTTCTCAGTGCCTGAGTGAGGTCAGTCTGCACTCTTGCTGAGTGCAGAGCTTGGTCCCAGGGTCTAAGAATACTCACTCTTTCTTTCCAATAACATGCAAACCATTTGGCATGGTGGTGCTGCTGAACGCATGCTTCCCTGACCAGTTATGGGTCCTTGACAAGATCAAGACTTTTCCAGAGCATATACTATGCCATTAAACACACTTTATAGTCAGATTGACCCCCCCCCACAACCCCATTTTAATGTTGAAGTAATGTTAGGGTTGCATGGAGATCATTAAAATATACGGAGTTCCCACATTCCCTTTTCAGCCTGCTTCCTAGAAGTTCAGCATCTTGCAGAATTGTATTAAAATGATTAAAACCAAGAAATTAGTGGTGACTTGCAAGTCTCTTAGTTGAATTTGTGAGTTTGCTAGTTTTTCCAGTTACATTCTTGTTTTGGTCCTGGCTCCAATTCAGGATCTCACATTGCCTTTAGTCATCATTTTTACTTCCCCTTCTTCCTCATCACCTCCCACTGGGGCCAAGATGCTCCTCCTTTGTTTTTTGTTATCCTGACTTCTGAAGATTGCAGATCCATTACCTCGTGTGTTGGTCTGGGTTTCTTTCCTTAGAATAGACTGAGGACATACGTTTCTACAGACTGAGCACATGGTTCCGGGTGTTACAGAGGTGCTATGCCCTTTAGTGAGTTTCAGCAGCGGGAAAAGGATGCCTTTGTCTGTGCTGCAGCCCTTTATCACCCCGTGACTGCTGGTATCTGATGTCTTCCTTCACTGAGATGCTGCTGTTTCTCATTCCCCTAGTGCACTTCCTAGGGGAGTGAGAAACAGCTCTTCTCAGACTTTTACGTATGGTTTTAAAATTCATCAGTGGCTCTTGCTTGCAACAGCTGTGGTCACTGCTACTGCCTGAGAAAGATTTTTGTTGTTTCCTTCCATTCTATATTTATGAGTGAGTCTTCTGATAGGAAGAACTCTTGCTCTTTCTGCCTCTTTTTATTTGGTCAGTATTAATTTATGTCCGTATCATGGTTATTTGGTTTATTTTGGGGGGATAATTCAGCAAGACTGGTTTTGCTCAGGTTCTCATAACTTTTTCCCCTGAGAGCTCCTTCCTACTCTTTGACATCCAACAATCCTTTTCTACTCTTGAACCCCAGGGTCCTTAGGGCACCTCATGATTGGTCTGCTCAGCCCTGGAATCTACCGCTTCTCCAGGGCATCCCAGCTCCTTTTGTCGGAGAACGGTATGGATGCTGCTGTGTGCACTTGCTGTTGTCTTAGGTCAGTTCTTTTTCAATGACGGAAGCATGAACTTCTGGGCACTGACTTTTTATTGTGTCTAGGATCAGTAATAGTTTGTGACCTTTCTGTCTCGATCCCAGTGAGCTTTATGTTCTGCCCTGTCACAGCTCACACAAGTTCAGGTTATGAATCAGCGCTGCCCTTCGTCCAGTGTTTTCTCACATCTCTGCGGAGGGCAGGCTGTATCCCAGGGCTCCTGATGTGAGTTTGCTTTGCATTGGTAGCTTAAGTGTTGCCCTCGGTTTATAATATGGCCCTGTCTGTGAAATCTGGGTGATGTTGCTCCTTTTCTTGTTCACTGAATATTTTGAGAAACCACTTCAGGTTATTTAGCATTCTCCAACTTTGCAGATTCAGGCAGAGCTGACATGGTTTGCTCTGATGTCTGGCCCAGAAGCTGTTAGAAGGTGAACCACAACACCACAGGAGCTACTGGAAACTTTGGGCCACTACGTGGTTCTGAACCAGGTTGGCCTCTTTATGCTTCTTTCAAGGAAGCTGGAGATGCATGTTTGCATGTTGGCTGGCCTTTGGGGCTCTCTGCTCACAACAAGCAGGATGGGGGGGAGGAGAGGGAGACTGCAGGCGGAAGAGGATACTGCTGCCAGAGCAGGCTCCTTGTCAGTGCCACCCTCTCCTGTGGCTCTTAGACCCCGGGATGACCTTCAGCAGCAGTGTGACTTCAGAGGTCCCAGTCTGGCTTTAATGGACCCCCTTCACATCCAGTTGAAGCTGGTGCAGGCTGAAGGGACTTCATCAAAGTGATGTCATCAAAGGTCATTTGAGTGTGTCCTGACCTTGCTCCTACCGCTCCCACTCCCCTTCAGATTTGCTTTCATGCGTTATTCTGGTGCTTTTTCTTGGTACGTTAATGAGCATTGTCTTTAAAATTTTGAGTATAAATGGACAGAAATTTCTTTCCAAGCTCAGAAAGGCGTGACTTCCAAGGGTACCTTGCTGAGCGAGCAATGCAGCTTCTTCAGATGGAGTAGTTGCCTGGGAGCCTCTGCTGCCTGCCTTCTTTCAGAGGAGGTGAGATGCTGAAAACCCATGCTGGGACTGGTTCTCTCTTCCTGTTCTTTTCTGGTATCTGTTAAACTATGTCTTTTGTGTCACTAAGCAAATGTGTGATCCCAGCATGCAAAAATGCACACACGATACTGCCTCTCATGGAACATCAGGCTGTGGTCAAGATGGTTGCTGTGCAGCCTGCAGTCAGATCCTTAGGATAGTAGGAATAGTTTTCATTTGCCTTGAAAGGTAAGACAGGCCTCAGGCAACTAACATCTGTTAGAATTGCCAGAGAAATGGACAGTGCGGAGCTGAGTCCCTTAGGAGGTTGCTGATGACCAGAGATCTAAGAAATGACTCTTTGGTACTACTCTTTGTTCTTATGCTGATGAAATCATCTGTGTGTTTGCATTTTAATGTATTATATGCAACCCAGAGAATAGCATGGTATGTCCCTCTTGTTTGTAATACACTACTGCCCTTGAGAATTTTAAATCAGTTGACCTACATAATTTAGTTTGGTGAAAAGTAGCAAGCATTATAGATTGGCAAGAGGGTGAGGATGGGGCAGAAGCTCCTTCCCAAGAGCACTGGTTCAGGCAAAGCAACGGGAGCAGCAAGGAATTCTGGGAAAGAATCATATTAGTTGTCATAGATGCCTCAGAACCCTTCCAGGGCTGACATCCTTAGGCATGTTAACCTCTTGATGCCATCTTGCTAGGGACCACATGGAAAATTCCTTCAGGGGAGAATTCTGCAGCACTGTTCCTTAATTTTCTAAACACCATCTTTCCTCTTCCAGCTGTCTCTGTGCTGGATTCTCTAAAGGTTCCTGGGGGTGGGGTGGCTATGTACAAGGACATGGTATGCCATACAGTCTTGATTTCTTATTTCCATTTATTCTCCATATCCTAGAGTTTTAATTCCACAGATACTGATAATTGACTCGGTTGCTCTATAGTAATAAGCCAACATTTGGAGCTACCACGCCTGGATTCTCTCCTCTTCACACCCAGATTCACAGCTGGTCACTGCCCCAATCTGGCATTGTAGAACAGAACTGCCAAGTATGGGAGCAACTTGGACTAAGTGATTAATGCAGAAAATCATGGCTACTTTTTCTTAAATTTCTGGCTTGTTTTGAAATGTAAAAAAAAAAAATTAAAATGTAACATTATTATTTCTTTCCTCCCCTCCCCCTTCCAACCCCTCTCGGGGCTCCCCATCCACTTTTCTGTAATAATTGCTACAGTAAGTGGACTCAGCAGGCTGCATTTGTTTGTTTATTTACCTATACATTTAGATCTTTTGTTCTGGTAGGAAAGGGAAAGGATCAGTTACCCAGAGAGAGGTGGTCACTCTTAACCTTCTGAAAAGCACTCTTACCTGACCACCCAAGGAAGGTTTACTCAGGCTGCGGTGGGGTGAAGTGTAGCTCTATGGGGCATATCTGTGTGCTTCCTTGGGAACAGGGTCCTGGCAGGGTTATGTAAGGTGCGAGTTTGGTAAGAGAATGCATCCCACAAAGGACTGGTCTGTCAGCTTGTATGGCAGTAGTCAGGTGTAGAAACCATTTCTGTTTCCTCTAGTTTCCATGTACAACCATCTTTCCATTTATCTGGCCAATGGATATTTGGTATTCTCAGATTCAACCAACAATCAGTAGAGGACATTTGAAGAAAATGTTATTTCTACTGGACATGCACAGACTTTGGTAACTTTTTTCCCTTTACAGTTTTGTATAACACTGATTAATAGTGTTAGATATTATGTGTAGATGGTTTTAAATGTATCAGAACATAAGAGTATGCAAATAAAGACAGTATGCTTTTTTAAAAAATAAGGGACTTGGGCACCTGTGGATTTAGATCCTGGAAAGGTTTTGAGAACTGTGCTTCCTCAGATACTGAGGACAGCTATAATGCTAACAACATGGCAGATACTGTTCTAAGTGCCTTGCATATATGAGTTCATTTAGTGCTCACTGGACTCTATAAGGCAGGTGATACTGTTGTTTTACAAATAAGAATATTGAATTATTCAAGAACTAATAGTTTTTGCATATCAGGAATTGCTTCAGGAGTGATGTCAGGCAATTTGACCTTAAAATCTATTGTGCAATACCAAAGTCACTCTACCAAGACTTTCCTAGCCCAGAACCTTCTCAGATGAGAACTCACAGTGTGTCTTAGGGCATTCTAATCTTATTGTAGGCACGAATCATCAGGGCATTGTAGTGAGATGCAGGCGCTGAGTCAGCCCATGTGGAGTGGGTTGGAAACTCTCATCCCTGTCCAGCTCCCTGGATACCATCTCCTCTGTGGATTTCACTGTCAAGGTATACTTAGTCGATTCCATGAGCAATAGAGTAATACCAAAAAGACTTTTACTAGAGACACACTGGAGAACTATGGCCACCGAGGATAATGTTTTTGCTTGTACACTCATTTTCTTGAGACTTCAGTGCAAAATGGGAACATTACCACCCCCAGCCCTCAGCACTGCCCGCTGTCTAGCATCTTGTGGAGTGGGCTTTTGTAGTGGTCATTTCCCTGGTTTTAAGTTGGCACTTCTGGGCTATTTTCAGCCTTTACTTCTTTTGAGTTACTCCATAAACAGTTCCCCCAAACACAGTGTACAAGAGATCAGACACATTGTTAGATTCCATCACAAAGCAGAATTGCCATGGCAACTACTGGCTTTTGAGTGTGCCCAGCAACTCAAGCAGAACTGATAGGTGAATTGAACCAAGTTCTTCTGAAAATGGAGACAAGTGGTATGTCCTTCCACAGAAGACTGCTTCACCATGCTGCGTGAGTTTCTACTAACTGAAGAGGCCACACACACAAAATCTTTTCCTTGGAATCCTGAAGTCAGCCTCTGATGAGGGCCTTTTTGGCCCTCAGCTTCCAACATCATGAGGATTCTGCAGTGCCTTGGGATACTCCTTTTCTTCTTGTTTGAGTTCTGGTGGATAACCACGTCTGAATCTTGCTGTGTTAATGTATCAATATTTTGGTTCATCTGCTTATTGGTGGTGTGGGGTATATGGCAAATCCAGTAGTTAGTGAGCCAAGGGTCACCAGACTGTGTCATGTGGTGGTCTTAGGAGAATGTTGATGTTAATGCATGGACTCAGAGAAGGTTCTGGATTTGTTAATGCAAGCATCTCCCTCATCTAGAGTGTTCTTGTCTGTCTGTCCTTTCCTCTGGTGGCCTGCCCTGCTCTGGGCCTGGTAAAGTGGTTTTCACTTGTTATCTCAGTTGGATGACATCATTAGAGAAGCACTTTGTCCCTCTCAAGCAAGACCCATAAGATGACTAATGTCAGATGGAGCCAAGGAACAAGAACCCCAAGACTCAATGGCATGTGAATGATGATTCTACTGCTGTTCACTAGAAGGAATGACAGACTCAGTTGCATTAGCTGGCCTGATGTCTCTCAGACTCATTCCTATGGGACTGTGGCAGAGGGTTGTATTAAGTCTAAGAAGGCTCAAGTGTTCTGTTACCAAGGGTAAATATTTGACCTCCTTTGAGCTGTCGCCAGCCGGAAGGAGAGATGAGCTCTCCTGCCACCTATGGATCCTCATCTTTTATCGTGTTGCCTGAAGAAATGACCTGAGAAAGATACAGTACCTTTAATCCTCCTGGGTCTATCGGTTTCACAACTAAGCTTCAAAGCACAGTACAGATGGATGTGTGCATCAAGCTAGCCAGCAACGCTGTATTCCTCGGCTAAGCAGAACTTCAGGAAAGAACATCTTTTGATAGAATATTAATTAACAAATTGGCTGTCCGACTGAATTAAGACCCACAATGCCTTCCTTTTCCTTCCCCATCTCTACTTTTACATACTGACTTCTGAACGACCCCTCCAGCATAAAGGTGACAGTGATAGGCTGTAATATTCAAAACCTAAGGCAATAAATGCATTTTTGACTGATCTTCCCCTCTCTCTCTCTCTGTTATATAAGTTTATTCAAAAACCATGAAATACTGCTGATTCCATAGATTCTTTGTTCTAACTGTCACCAAAGGGAGACAGTCTGGTTTGGGATCAAGGCTCAAGCACTGGAAACTGAGAAGCTGTTAATAATAAGAAATATATATATATATATATTCCTTATTAACAGCATATATATTTCCAAAATAGGCAGAGTATGGTGCAACATGAAACAGTAGTTCCTGTAAAGGCGTGACTGGCTGATGATGATATGTTCATCTTACAGAGATAATGGTGCTGAACCATATACATACGGTATAAGCAAAAATGCCTTTCTTTACTGAATTTAGAAATAACCAGAACATTACAGAAAGGCATCATATTTCCTCACCCCTGCCTTGCGTATCGTTTCTGAGCTGCAGACCCAGAAGATTCTCACATTCTATTATCTCATGATTATGGTGGGGGTGGCTAAAAGTTTTGGGAACTGGGGAGTTTGGAGAGAAATCCCACCAAGATCCTGTGGCATCTTAAAAGACATTGGAAAGTTGGGCTCCTTTCTGCGGCAAAGCTAGCAAGTATAGCCCCGACGAGACTTCACAGCCCAGGTGCAGCAGACTGGGTTTGACATTGAGCCATGAAGTGTCTTCCATGAGGCCACTCTCTTGAAGAAGGAATCTGAATTGCTCGGTCCTGTGGGTAGTGTAATCACAAAGATGGCTTTGTGTCTTTTAACTGTCCCCCACTCTCTTCCTCCCCACTCCCCTCTCCGCATGCGTGTGTACTTATGTGTGTGAGGGGGGGTGTAAATGTGCACGTGCGTGTACCATGGCCTGAATGTGGAAGTCAGAGGGCAGCCTCAGATGTTGGTCCTCACGTTTTCCACCTTGCTTGTGGCTCTTTAGGCCAGGCTGCTGGCCCACCTGCTTCCAGGCATTCTTGGGTTCTGCTTCTCACAGCACCAGATGCGCTGCCGTGTCTGGAATTATATGGATCTGGGAACCTAAACTCAGCTTTTCCCCACTGTGTGCTCTGGTAGTTACTTGAGTGGCAGAGAGCTTGGGACAGCTCTAGCTTCCAGTCCTCAAGGCTTTCCTTCCATCATTTCATTTATTTATTTACTTTTGAAGGACAAGGTCTCACTATGTAGCCCTGTCCTTTTATGGCTGGCCTGGAACTTACTGAGTTCTGCCTGATTCTGTCTCTGGAGTGCTGAGACTAAAGGCATGTGTTCCCCACTCCCTGATTCCACCCTTTTAAATGCATGCTTTCTTTTTTATGGAAGGGTCTTGGAAGCTGGGTTTCTGGAGAGTATTCTTAGTCCCTGATGTCCCCGTTACTGTGCCATCTCTGGGCTCCTCTCACCAGCCACAGGCATTTTCCATTCTCTCCAGGAAGCTCAGGTTCCCTCTGGTAGATCTTATCCCTCCAGCGCATCTTCCTCCCTCTCTGTTTTTGGCGCATTCTTCTTCCCTTCTACCAGCCTCCTACTCTGCTCCTTGCATCCCCTGCTTCCTTTCCCATTTCAGTGGTATTCCCAGAGCAGGGTTTGGGGATACTTCATTGGCTCCTGTCCGGCTGTTTCCACAGAGGCTTATACAGGTGCCATTCGCTGCAGCTCAGCAACTGTGTCCATCTGTTTTTCTGGCTGGGATTTTTGAGCATCTGTAGGGGTGGTGTAAGCTGACAGGGCTCAGACAAGGGGCAGGGAGGGACCTGGCCATCCGCAGTATGGCCAGGAAGGCTTGGCGTAAAGGTCCCGGGGCCTCCGTGGGTTTTGAAAAGAAACAGAAATTGTGGATAAAATTAAGACTGAAATGTTTGACACATTTGTGAAGAACTAAATTGCTCTCAAACTGCTTCATTACTCACAGGGATTGTATCGGTCGCAGCAAGGGCTGAATTGCGGGATCAGTTAAAAAATACTGTTGCTGCTCCAGAATCAATGCTAATAGAATCCTTAGGGTTCAGAAATGGCCCAGATGATAATTCTTCAGAGAAGCTGGAAGCTGCCATTGTGTTGCCTGGTCACCTGATCCACGGGCTCAGACTCCCCTGCCATGGTTTCCTTCCTCACAGGAATTACAAGAACAGAGTAGGAAATTGTTCCCTTGGCAGGGCGGGGGAGAGTATGATATTAATTGATGGGGAAGGATCGAATGTAGACAAAAAAGGCAAGAGTCATTCAAGATAATACAAAGCTATCTGTTTTCTAACTCTCTCAGTGGTGTGTGTGTGTTGGATAAGTGAATACAAACAAATTAATTGATAGAGACAAGTGTGAAATCCTGAGCAAAGCTCCATGGCTCCAGAGTGGCCATTCCAACTGCACAGCAGTCCACTGAGATGTAGGAAGTGTGGGGCTGGGCAAGCATTTGAGTGGCTTTCTTAAACCAGCTTGTGGGATGTGTTTGTTTGTGAATTGATTATAATAAAGTAGTTTAAAATATATGTGACCTGAGCTGTCTTGAAAAGCGGGGTACGGTAGAAATCTGGATTGCATGTGACTAGTCTTCTGATGAAGCCCACGTGTGTGGAGTGTCCTTCATCTTCCTGAGGTAAGCAGAAGCTAGCACAGAGTCATCCGTGTGGTAGCCCTGCTTTGGAAGTGCGATGGACAGCCTAGACCAGGAGGGCAAGTCCCATGGAGCTGGAACAGCTACTGTAAAATGCAGTAAAAAGCAGCAACAGTATTTTCTAACTGATCCCGCAATTCAGCCCTTGCTGCGACCGATACAATCCCTGTGAGTAATGAAGCAGTTTGAGAGCAATCTCTGGGGACAGCATTCAAGCTTGGCCCACTGTCCACCAGGCCACTCACATTGAACTTGCTAAATGGCCAATGTGATAGATATTGGCCAAGATACAAGGTAATGTCTTCACCCTTACCTGTCCGTACTAGGTTACAATGGGCTATGTTTGGCTTCCTTTTCCACCCATCTCTTGGTCATTTTCTTTGCCTTGTCCTTCATTCTATGAATAACTCTAGTCTACCTGTCTCAGGTTCTTATACTTCTCTCCTTGTCACCCCACCATCTTCCCATGGTTTGACCAAATGAAGTTCCTGCCGGCACTCATGCTTGCATTTTAATGACTTAGACTGTATGTATATCTCAGTCCCCAGGGAACACCTCCAGTTTTCTGAAATAATGCTTCAAAAGAGAAGTGTGGTGTGTATGACCAGCCTGTGCTGTGACCCTTTGAACAGCGGGAGGTAATGGCAGTGGGAGAGGGAGGCATTGTTCTGAAAGGCTCCGGGCAGCTTTGTTTCCGACTTGATTTGTTCTAGAAGCTGGCCTCCTCCACATGTGAAGGAGCAAAGGTGCCCAGTGAAGACAATGTTTGCCGCAGACTCACTGGGCCTCAGGGTTTGTGAATCGGCTTTGTGCTCTTATTTATTGTGCCATTTCACCCTCGTAACAATTCTTCAAGGTAAACATCATTATTTCCACTTTTAAATATGTTAAAAACAGAGGCTTGTAATGAAGCAGATTTGCCCAAAGTCTTATGAAAGAACTAAGGTTAAGCTGCCCCAGTTCTACATCTTTCCATTAGGTTTGTGTTATTGATTTTTGCCCTTCGTGTCTTTGCCCACCACCCACACACTGACTCCAGAGAGAGGGTAAGAGAGAGAGAGAGAGAGAGAGAGAGAGAGAGAGAGAGAGAGAGAGAGAACACACGAGCTTGTGAGGGGATAGATGGGTGATCAATCATCAGACATGAACAGCCTAAGAAAGTAGGTCAGAGGAAGGACAGGGCCCATGGCATCTGTTTGAATTCTGAAGATATCCAGCGACTGGAGAAGATGAATGAGTGGACCTGGGGTTGCTTTTTGTTTGAGTGTTGCTGCCTGTGCTGTGTGTCACAGTGGCCTGCTGGCGTCAGGTGGTGAGCTCTGCCCTGGGACCTGAGTGACCCTGTTTATCCTCATGAATGGAGACACATTATATAACAGAAAGACTGTGAGGCCACAGACCCTACCCCTGGTTCTTCTGCAGACCTCAGTTTCCTCATTTGTAAATGAGAGCAGTGACTGGCCCGTTCAGCAGTAGAACACAATTGCCTGGCTTCCAAAAATACTTTTATGTGAACATAAAAGACTTCTATGTGGTAACGTTGAGAAGCATTGCTGTTAAGATAAAAGAGATGAATTGGCTTACACAAAGTCACAACATGGCTTGTAAGTAGGGCTATCCTGGAATTTGGGTATTTTGTCTAGAAAGAATGGAAGGAGGTCTCTTGTTGGGGTCGGCTGTTAGTGCATTGTGGGCTCTTGAGGAGTAAGGACTGTTCATATATAGCTGTTGATAGCTAGGGTGATGCCACACATGTGCTCCTAGGAACTACAGCAGTGGTTATCTGACATGATGGTTTTATATTTCTAACCATATAGGGAGTGTACAAGGCAGGTGTCATAGAGGTCTTAGATAAGCAAACTACGGATCTGTTGACTCGAAAGAGGGCTATGTCACCTCAGGCATAACCTTTCCCTTTCTCAAGAGAAGTTATTTTGAAATTGAGCTAGACTTTGGTTATCTTTCTGTATTCAGAACTTTTTCCCATAACACCCTGCCCTGTGTGTGTGTATGTGTGTGTGTATGAGAGCCATCACCATCTCAACAGCCTATATAACCTAAAAATGCTCTAGTCAAGGTCTGCTGACACAACGGACAAATGCTTCCTTTAGGCTATGTTTACATTACATGGTCCTGTGATGGCCACTTCCTGGCTTCTGGACTATTCTTTACCAAACATTCCGTGAGTCTTCTCTGTCTCATGCTCAGTTCCCCATTAGCTAAGAAGAGGAATAACTGTATGAGGAGCCAGAACAATAATGCTGGGGATCCTGTGTGTCCTTTGAAAGAGAGCTGTACTGTGGGTGGACCAGCGACCCAGGGAAGCATCCTTTTCCATGGGGAAAGTGCTGGGCCATCCCTGTCCAGCACACCCTGTTTCTCAGGTTAGCAGCTCATAGGTGAGATGGTAAGCCCAGTGTCACAGGAGGCAGCAGGTGCCATATGCTGCCAGGTGACATCCACGCCAAATAAGAAATGACACAGTAGAGGTAATGATTTCCACTGGGGGACAGAAGTGGATCTTCCTTTTTTCTGGAGGTGAGGCAGCCTAGTTAGCATCGGTACAGTACAGAGATGCTCCCAGATTCAGTAGGGATAAACTCTGGAGGAGAGCAATGTCTAATTACACGCTGCAAAGAAGTAAGCCACAGGCTTGGCTGTATCCTTCTGTCCTACTAAATATAATTGTGGTTCTGATGTTTACCAACTGTGGGACTTGAACAAGTGATATCAACCCCCAGTCTTGGTTTCTTCATCAGTGAAGTGAGCACCATGGTACCACAGACCTTGCTGCTGGGAGAATGGGCATTCTGGCTCAATGCCTGACATCCAACAAGTCTCACTAACTACTACTGTTGTATTCGATTGGCACCTAGTTTCATTTAGTAGTTATGGCATGCCATTTCTAGAGTGCTGAGTGAGGTAGCTAACCACAGTGAGATGAAGACTCAAACAGATGCTCTGTGTCAGCCCAGGCCTGAGTGTTATGGAGGTGTCAACAGTAAGTCCCACAAGCACTTCCTGAACCAGCCCGTGATCCTCCTTGTGAGAATACCATCTCTTGTCTCATGGCTATGGTGGAAGTTCTGTGCGTTGTAAGGATTTGCTGTGTTCTCAATGGGGATGAAAAGACACTCAAGACACTCAAGATAACTACTTTTTCATCTTTGACCTTGAAAAATTCACTCTCTCATCAGCCCAGGGTGGCTTTCCTGTTCTTGTGTGTTTTCTGGGAAAGAGACCATTCCCTCTAACATGGTGTATCCTGTTCTTTGAAAACTTTGTGATGTAAGATGGTGTGAGCTACTTAAAATGTTTGTATTCTCTCTCTCTCTCGCTCTCGTGTTGTGTGTCTGTGTATGTATGTGTGGTCATCTACTACTCGTCTCAGTGATTTGGGAAATGATTTGGCAAGTACCAAAATACTTGTGACCAAAGGAATGCAGGACTAAGTGGAGAAGATGGCTTACCTGATGGCCTCCCAAGGCTTGCATTAGGCATAGGGCAGACAGTGGATGAATAGTGGAGCTCCATCCAACATTTTAGGACAGTGAGGTGACAAAAACACACTTGGCCTTGTTGAAGTCCCTCTTTGGGATGGCAGTTGGTTGCTTTGAGACAAGAAATGGCATCAAGATTTCCAGCAGGTTTACCCAAGTTAGGGGAGGTTGCAGTAGAGACACTAGGAAGGAGTCAGGTGCCCTGGTGCTTATTTGGGTGGCATTGCCACACTGAAGTGCTCCCATTGCCAACCTTCCCGACATGGATCCAGACCAGTGTAACCAAGCCCAGTACTGGTCCTGAATGAATGAATGTATGTAACTTCTGGTGGGTAAAAAAATAAATTGCTTTGTAACCAAAATTCCCTTTGGTTATGTGTTGCTCTTAGACAAATAATTAAAAACAGCTGCCCTGGAGTACTACCGAGAATGGAATCTTCCTAGTCTCCATCAAGTGAAAACACTTTGGGGATCAGAGCCAAGTCCGAGTGGGAACTGGGCGGGAGGCGGGTCTTAGCCGGATGTCTGGCACCAGGTCCAGTAGATCGCAGTCACTTCCATTCTCTTGGGCTTTGGCATCAGTAAGGGAGAGCTCCCAAACCTGTCTCTTCCTAGGACTCCACCCCATGAAAATCACTCTTTGGCAGGCTGGGCCAAGTGGCCAGCCACTTGAAACAGTTCAGGTCCGTGGGCACGGTGATAAAGGCTGTCTGAGTTCACGTCTCTTCTGCAGTTAACATTTGTATCATTATTTGTGAAGTGTCTACTGGAATTCTGGAAGAGCCTGCATACCATTAAATCAAGTCAGCTCAGTGCCTGCTGCACTTTATGGGGAGAACTAGAACCCCAATTAATAATGATGTCTTTCCGCCAGAGACGGCTGCTTGCATGGATGTGTTTATCCACTGGGCGGCCTTATGGGGTTCGCGGTGTGCAAATACTCACTACGCCTGAAACAGAAAGTCCAAAAAAGGCTTGGTTTATACAGAGTGGCCTCTGTGATCTGGCTGCAGTCAAGGGCTTCTTCGACTCCTTAGCTCTGATACATACACAAATCTCTGGAAGGAGGACAAGGGAGGAGGGCAAATCCTGAGTAAGAAGAGGAAGGGAGTTGGGGAAGGATTCTTGCAGGAAGGAAAGGGTTTATTTGGATTATACATCTTGATCTTGATCTTTCATTGAGTCAGGAACTCAAGGCAGGATCTGAGGCAGAAACAGCATAGGAATGCTGATTATTGGCTTGTTCTCCATGGCTTGCTCAGTCTGCTTTCTTATAGAAGCCAGGAGTACCTGCCTAGGGATGGCACTGCCCACAGTGGGTGAGGCTCTCCCAAATCAATCATTAAGAAAGTACCCCATAGACAGGTCAATTTGACGGAGAAGATTTCTCAATTGAGGATTCCTCTTTCTGGGTAGCTGTAGTTTGTGTCAAGTTGACAGTAGCTAACCAGCACAGAGAAGGACTGGACCTGATTTACCCACAAGCCTAGTCCCCCTGGACTCCCTTTGAAATTCACCTATCCTCAAAGAATAGGTCACCAAATACCTGGGGCCTGCTGTGACCCTGAGGGAAAGTCTTCAAAGTCCTACTTTTCACCAGGGTCAACAGGTTTACTTTTAGTTGAAGTACTTACCAAGTCCCTTGAAGTTGATCTAAGCCACTTACATTTTAGAATCTGTTTGTAATAAAGCTTTATTCTGGTTAATCTGTGTGCTTCCTATGTATTATTTATTAATCAACTCTGAACGTGAAAGGGACAGAAAGCATTATTTACTGGCCAGTGCCCAGAGCCCCGAACACTCCAGTCAGGCAGTGACATTACTTCACAAAAGCGTAGCATCATCCATCACCTCTAGAGCTGTCTCTTCAGAACTACTGCTACCTGCCTGACAGGAGGGCACGGCATCCTCTGAATGCCACAGGGTCCTCAAAACTTGCTGGTACCCACCCCTCCCCTCATGTCTGTGGGTCTGTAAGTAGTGCATGTTGCCAGATGTTTGTTCTGAAGTCTAAACCATCCCTGTCTAACCGCAGTTATGGCCGTTTCTTTTAGAATCAGCTGAATACATAGTGGGAAACCTTCTATCTTGTATGCTTGATCTATAGAACCATCGAGAACCTTCTGAAAATGAGAAGTGAGGCTGAGGGCTTAGTGCAGGTGAGAGTGAAGGGACCGGATAAAGGGATTCTAACATGGCTATCTGTGCCAGACACGGGATAGATGATCCTCAAGGCATTCCTGGGTTTGTGGACCCTCCCCAGACCCTCGCTGGGTTGACTGGACCACATTCAGGATGAAAATGAGCAGAGCCAGAAAGTCACTGAGCTGTGCTCTATGAGTGTAGTTTTCTCCCCTGCAGCTCCAAAGGCCAGGCGCTTGCCTTTCCTTGAACTAATCAGGTCTCATGTTCCTCACGCCTGGGGACCTGCATACGTGTGCCTTCACTTCATGTGCCCCAGGCTGGTGGGCAGGAGAGGACAGAACAGAAGGACAGAACAGAAGAGACCTGCTGAGACCCAATGCTCTGCTTAGAGGACTCAGGCTGAGGCTCATGGATAAGTGTGAGCCTTTCTGTTTCCACCTCACATAACCTCTCACATAACCTGCTCTGCTCTTTATTCGTCTAGGGCTCTGTGCGACCCTCACTAACCCTGCATTTTTAAAGATTTTTTTTCTTTTGTGTGTGTGTGTGTGTGTGTGTGTGTGTAAGAGAGCAAGTACCTGTGGAAGCCAGAGAAATCCCATACCCCTGGAGGTAGAGTTACAGACATTTATGAGCTGCTGGACACAGGGACTGGGAAACTAACTTTATTCTTCTGGAAGAGCAGCAAATGCTCTTACCACTGAGCCATCTCTCCAGTCCCAACATTTCATATCAGAATTGCCTTTTAGTGCAGAAATGGAGATTGAGGTTCAAAAAACCCCACAGAATCAACTAACCTGGGCTCATAGGGGCTCACAGAGACTGAACCGACAACCAGGGAGCCTGCATGGGACTGACCTAGGCCCTCTGCATATGTGACAGTTGTATAGCATGGTCTTCTTGTGGGACTCCTACAGTGGGAGGAGGGACTGTCTCTGACTCTTTTTCTGGCTTTTGGGACCCTACTCCTCATACTGGGTCTCTTCACCCAGTCGTAATGCAAGGGGAGGTGATTAGTCTTACTGCAACTTGATATGCCATGTTTTGTTGATACTCATGGGAGGCCTGCCCTTTCCTGAACAGAAACAAGGAGTTGATTGGGGTGGAGAGGGAACAAAGTGGGGGGACTGGGAGGAGAGAAGGGAGAGGAAACTGCAGTCAGAATGTAAAACTAATTATTATTAATAATAATAATGTCAGTTTGAAGCTATGTCTTTTGGCTCCTTCACCCCTTTCCCGTGCAAGCTGCACTGAACTGAGGGCACTGGGCATGCTAACTTGCCCCTCCCACTTTGAGAGCTGTTAAGAGGAAAGTGTCCATTGTTTCCATTTCTTCGCACTGGATGGCAATTGATGAAAGGTTTCTCTGAAGGCCTTTTAGATGAATGGATGCCCAGCTTAGCCTGGTATCTCTTTTCCGAAGCGCAAGAGGCCTATGATGTAAGGCAGAGGGAACACAGTCTTAAATTGCAGTGGTCCTGTGCCCCACCAATGCAAAGAAGGCTTAGCTATGTGAACGCAATGGCTTGGATGCAGGGAGCTTGAAAGTCCTTCCTGGCTGACATGCTGTTAACCTTGGATAATTCTGCTTTCCTTTCTCTCTGCCATCTGCAGAATGTGCGGGAAGGACCTGGATGCATTCTGATCTTACTCAGGCACTGTAAGTCTGGAAAGCATGGGAAGGAGTGAGGCCAGGCCTCATGCTGCTGTAGGAACAAAGCCTTCTGGGAGAAAGAATCTTCCCCAAGAGAAGGAAGAGCTTCCCTAGGTCTGGTCATATGGGGGTGGGGTGAGGGGGGAATCAATGAGGAAGGAAGGATTCTCATTCCTGGGTCTCAGCCTGCTTATCATTGCTGTTGCCCGTTTGCACCTGCAGGATGGCTGGCCCAGGCTGTCAGGTTGGTATCTGTACAGATGGTCTTTGGCAGAGCGAGAGGGAAGTGTCAATCAAGAGGTCGACATCCTTGCTTAGACCTCTGAGCAGATGGGCCTGAGGCAGTTTGGAAAGACAGTTCCTGGCTACTGTGTGACAGTGTGGCCTTCAGAGGACCAGAGGGTCACCCACATCACACATCTTCTGTAAGGGAGGTCAGTATTTAGGATGAGCCAGAATCACGAGGGCTGTGATATTAAACAGAGTTGGCCCAGCCACCTTACTTATGTCCCATTCACACCTGCTGTTCTGTGACACTTGTGTGTGGATCATGGGTGGAACGGGGGAGGGAGGTTGGTCATACACACCTCAGAGCTCTTGTCCCAGCCTGCATCAGGGTTAACCTGGGCATCTTCAGCCTCTGTGGTCCTTCCTTGTATGCCGAGAACTGCTCACCTCTCTCTCCATCAATGCAGAGGATGAGCAGCCATCCGGAGCTTATCTGATATTGCAAGAACGAACTACACAGAACTACTGGCCAAGCCCATCCTCCTACATTTTGACTGCTGGAGAAACTCTGCTTCTGTTCCTCCTTTGCTGTATACCAAGCTGACCTCAAGCTTGTCATGTAGGTTGGTCTTCATTGTTTGATCCTGGCACCTCTACCTTCTGAGTGTTAGGAATTCAAGCACACACCACCATCCTGATTTATGCAGGAATGAGGCTCAAACCCGGAGTGTCACTCATGAGAATCAGTCACTCTAGGATCGAAGCTGCATCTCCAGACCCTATCTTTCCTATTCTAATGGCATGGAGACAGAGGATGTGAACCAGCTGAATTAAAGTTTTTATCACTCGCCTGGTTTCATGCCCCAATTGTGACACAGGCTTGTTGAGTTGGTGAGAGGCTCCCAGTCACCAGGAGAACGTGAGAAGATACGCCAGACAAGGGCTGAGCTGGAACCATAGAGCATTGTCCTGAGAATAGTGTAGCAAATGCAGCAACGCTCAGCCCCTCTGCTCACGAGATTCCTTTATGCTTTCAACAATGCCTGAAGACTCCGTGGAGTTTTATACATACAGGTGTTGTATTGTTCCATTAACTGAAATTTACTAAAAATAATGAACTCAGTAGAGATAAATATAAATAGTATGTTTAATGAAAAGCAGCTGTTTTCTGGAAAAAAATAAATGAGTGAGAAGGGCTCTACTTTACCTTTTCCTTTTTTGTATGTTTCTTTAGAGTCCTGCTTGATGCAAACGGTTGTAATTACTGCCACTCAGTGTATCTCAGAGTCATGTCAGGTAGCCTCCATGAAATGACATTTGTGAGGACATCGTAGTAAAAGGGAAATCCTATCTGTGAATTACCAGGAGCGTTCACAGAGGTGCTGCAGAGGTCTCTGAGACACTCAGAGTCCCTGAATAAACTTTGAAGAACTCCTGAGTTAAGCCCTTCTGACATGTGTTTAGTATAATGCTTTGCTTATGGTAGTCAATGAATGAGAAATTATTGTAAATGTCACCATGGACATAATCATAGGGGAGTTTCTTATACATCTATGGGGCCAATCTGCAGGGATCCCTATATAACCCACACAGAAAAATACCTTTGTGGCTTCTTATCTTCTCCTGTGGTGAGCAGGAGCCCTGAAGATCTTTGTACGTGTGATGTGGGGTTCACCTTTGTATGCTTGTGAACACCATTGGTTAATAAAGAAGCTGTGTTGGGCATGTGATAGGGTAGAACAGAGCTAGGTGGGGAAAACTAAACTGAATGCTGGGAGAAAGGAGGCAGAGTCAAGCAGAAGCCATGTAGCCCCGCTGGAGACAGACGCCAGAATTTTATCTGGTAAGCCACAGCCTTGTGGCAATACACAGATTAATAGAAATGGGTTAAAATTAAGATGTAAGAGCTAGCCAATAAGAAGCTAGAGCTAATAGGTGATTTAATTAATACAGTTTCTGTGTGGTTATTTCGGGTCTGGAAAACCGAGAACAACAAGCAGCCATCTACAACATCCGTGTATTCGTCTGCAACACTATCATAGGCTATGTCCTTGTGCACTAATATGCAAATTATGTTAATTAGATGTCACATTGTCTCCTTTCCTCCAAGGAGGCAAAGCATTATTTGTCTCACTTTGCCATCATTTTTTTTTTTTTGTCTCCTTGGTGTCTTTGACAGGCAGAGATGTGGTAGGATCTCTTAGATCTAAACGTTACCTGAGCTTCTTGTCACAGAGCAGTGGCACAGAGGGGGCAACGGGATGAGTTGTCTTTGAATTAGCAGGGGTTTGCCTAGGAGCATAAGGAGCTTCAAGGCTCAGGAGAGACCGAGGCGGGAGCCTAGAGCCCAGCAGAGTCCAAGATTTTGTCTTTCCACCATATGACAGCTGGAACTCCCTGCCACCTTCCCCTCTGCCTTTTGTGAAGTCAAAAGCCATAACGTAGGAAATAGGCAGAAAGCTGCAGCAAGCTGCTGTGTTGGCATGTCGTTTGGAAGCCCTTTTCACTTAGCCCGCTAAGTGAAACACCTGGTGTGTTTGGAGTCCCAATCTCTTTCCTCCCTTATCTTCAAGAGGGGAGAAAAGATCCTGGACCAGTGAGAGCAAGGGCTCTGCCTTTCAGTGTGGCCGGGCAGCAGTCTCTCTCTCTCTCTCTCTCTCTCTCTCTCTCTCTCTCTCTCTCTCTCTCTCT
>JAQHUG010000007.1:16720582-16731910 GCA_028555095.1 Dicrostonyx torquatus | reverse complement strand
TCTCTCTCTGTCATTGATCTATGGTCAGAGGCAGATGACAGGGGACAGGGAACCAGCTGAGGAACCGGACTTGAGCTAGCAGCTATAGTCCAGCAGACTAGCATCTGTGCTTGGTAGGGTCAGAGTCAGTCAGATCCTGAGGAAGCTAGGTGGCAGCCAAAAGCCAGCATGATGCTTCACAAGTTTGAGGTAGGTCTCTAGAATGTGGGGCAAATGTTGAGTCCAAACATTTGTGAGAATGAAGAATAACGAGCAAGCACATCAGGAAGAGACAGGAGTTCAGAAGTTAACCTGCAGCCCCACTTAAACAGGTTTTTTTTTTTTTAAAAAAAAAAAAGATTTTCTACTTATTGTGTTTTGCTTGCATGTATGTATTGCACCATGTGTGCCTGGTACCTGTGGACATCAAAAGATGGTATCACATCCCCTGAAACTGGAGTTAAGGATATTTGTGAGCCATGTTCCAGTTACTAGGACCCAAACCCAGGTCTTCTGCAGGAGCAGCGAGTGCTCTTAACTACCGAGCCAACTCTCCAGCCCACTCCCATCTCTTTAACTGTTCTCAAGGTTCCTATAGGTAGAGGGGACTACTGGTCACTCAACAAATATTTGGCAAGTGACTTTGATGTGCCAGCATTGTTTTATGTGTGTCAATAGTTACATCAGTGAACAAATGTAACAAAAAATTTTGCCCTCTGGGAACTTGTGCTTTCCTGGAAGAAGAAAACATGTAGTGTTAGATACAGAGGGGAGTAAGAGAAAGGAAGGCTGTAGATGGTTCAGAATGTGGTGATAGCTTCAAATAGAAGGTGTTGAGAAAGTCCAGTTGGGAAGATAGTGGCGCGATACTGGCTCGAGATGATTAAGTCAGTTCTGTACGGATCTGGGGAAAGAACACTCAAGGGCAGAGGAAACAGCAGGTGCCAAGAGAGCATGGGGAACAGGGAGGAAGCGGGTGCGACGAGAGTGTGCTTCCCTGGAATGAGCACAGTGGGCAATAGAGGCAAAGAACCACTTGAGGCTCTACAAGTCAGTCATGGGATGAATATGGCTCCTCCTTGTCGGGAAGCTCACGGGGCTGTAGTGAAGGAGGTCATGATAGAACCATATCCTAAAGACCGGTAAGCCCTGAGGCTGGCGGACACATAAAGATCTCGAGGGCCAGTGGGGCAGCACATGCCTTCAGTCTCAGAACCCTGGAGGCAGAGGCAGAAGGATCTCTGTGAGGTTTCTGGTTTTGTGTTTTTGAGACAGATTTTACTATGTAGCCCTGAGTGGTCTGGAACTTACTATGTAGACCAGGCTGGTCATGAACTCCCAGCCCATAAGGACCACAGAGAGCATTCTGCCTGACCTTGTCTCCTTTCTGTACTGTGAGATGATATAACTTGCTCACCTTGAAGCTTCAGGGTGTTGTCAAGTCAGAGGACCTTTGTGACTGTCCCAGGCACGCACAGTCTTAGATATGGCTGTGTGCTCATATTTCCTCTGTGCTCACCCTGGGCCCTGTCCACTTGAACTCCCTTCTTCTAGAACAAGATTGGGAGGAATGGCAGGCCTGAACTACCTGGTGTAGGAACATGGTTCACTCAGCAGTCGGTATTTCCTCAAGCAATGTCTTTGGGTGCATAGTCCCTGTGTTCTCAGTGTGGGTGCTTAGCTTTGCACCAAGTCTGTCCTTGTCTTCATCCACATCCACTTCACCCAGCTCTGAGTTGCTTCCCCTGGCATGGCCAACCCCACACCAGACTATTGTTTTCCAAACCCCTCTCTTCTGCCAGGAGTCTGAGCTGCCTCTTTCTAGACTGTGTCTTCAGCTTCTGGATTTCTTCTTAAAAGTTGACCATTGGGTGCCTTCCTGTGGCACTGAGGTCATTCATGCCTGCAAGTGACCTGGCAACAATAGCAGAGATTCCAGGACAGTGAGTCCAGAGATTGGTATCTCTGCTGGCATGGTGATATGAAGCCTTGATCCCTCTGAAGCGGAGAGTCATACTGACTTGCCCAGACCTTAGGAGGGGCTGCTATGACTGCTGCTGTCTGGCTGTCTTGGTAAAGGTCTCTTCTCTTGGCTCCCAACCAACAGCTTTTGATTACAGAGCTGGTAGCCAGAAAACTGGGGCACTTGCCTTATTCTTATTTCAGGCCAAAAAAAAAAGAAAGAAAGAAAGAAAATAAATAAATAAATAAATAAATAAATAAATAAAAAAGCTTAGGTCTGGGTCCCCCTGAACCCATAGGTGCTCTGAGCTTCCCTTTACAATGTAGAGTCTACATCAAGGGTGGGAAATTTCCCCAAGTCTTCTACTTACAGTAGATAGTGGGGATGGTAGATGGCTGGTAAGGACCAGGGAGTCCTGTCCCCCGTTGTCATTTCCTCCCACAGCTAGCCTCTCTTTGCAGGTAATCAAGCCTCTTTCATTCCGTGGTAGCTGGGCAGCGAATCTCCTTGCAAATCTTCTCTGCAGATGGTGCAGCCGCTTTGAGGCAGCCTTGTCTCATCTGGAGATGCCAGAGTGAAGCCTTGGGGGCAGGCAGTGGGTAGAGTCCAGAAGTGAGGAGGGAGGACTGAGCTTTGCAGGCTCTGCCTTCTCCCCCCACTTCCTGTGCTACCCATGGGTCTCTCACCACCACCACTACCCCGGTTCTGTCTGCTACCCAAGGGAGAAGTGGGTGGGCTTGGTCATGGTGGGCTCCTCGGAGGCCTTCTGGTTGCCCTGTTTATCTTGGTGTCTGCCCCCTCTCTGTACCCTGCTCTATACAGTCATGGCGTCAGAACACCCACACCGTATCTGGAAGTGTGAGGCATTAAATGCCTCCTCCGCGGGCTTTGTGGTCAGAGTAGCAGTTCCCCTGACCTGCTCTCCAAGAGCTCTGCAGCCTAGGACGCTATGAGAAATGGGCAGGAAGGAGAGCACAACAGACCTGCTTTCAGAGCCACATTGTCCCAAAGTGGCCTCACTTTCCCCTTCCTCTGTCTTCGGAATGAGCCTCCTGGGTGTGCTTTTTGGATTTGGTGTTGGGCTGTTGGTGGCGAGAGCATATGGCACCATTATCTTGCACAGAGCATGGGTTGGAGCATTAGCAACTGGCAGGGGTCCGGAGACATTAAACTGGGCATATTGATCTGGGGCGGGGGAGCGGGGCATTGGGCACACTCCAACCTTTGACACCTGCTCTTGTCTCCTTCTCCACTAGCCTGCTTACACTCCAGGCTCACTTGTCAGTTGGAGTTTGGGGTTTGAGGCTGGTGCTTGCCAGAGCTGAATGTGTTTTTATGTCCCTGCCCCATTTATGGAAGACATATTGGGGTCAGAGAGAAGCAGTAGCCATTGTGGTCTTGTAATGAAAAAAGGTTTGGCTCTATTGTGCTGGGTAAGAAACCTTGGGCTTTGGTTTCCTTTGAGGCAGAAGGATAAAAACAAGATCCTCCTGCTTTAGTGAACACTATAAAGATCCTCTAAGACAATGTGAAGCTCCTAGGAAAACTTGGAGTTTATACATTAAACCTGAACTTGGGGAGGCTGGGGGAAGGGCAGGGGCTTCGAGCTGGGCAGGTCCAGACCTGGAAGGTTTCTCCTTCCCTGCAGGCTATGGCACCTGAACACCATACTTCTCTGGTCTTAGCCTCTCTTTGCTTGTCTGTGTGCTGTGGGATTAAACCATGGGGACAGTTCCTAAGAAGACTAGTGACAAGAGTATCTGTGCGCTTATTAGGGTCCATGCGTCTTGTTCTTCTCCTTCTCGAATCCGCCAGGGAATGAAGGAGAATCTTCAGTGCTATGTGGCTTTGTATGATTCCCCCCCCCTTTTTTTTGTAGAGTATCTCCCTGATTGCTTCGTGAGAGCGCTAAATCCAGTGGGCATTGCCTGTTGCTGGGCTCTCTAGCCCAGCCTTTCTCCTGACTCTCTGGGTGGAAGTGACCCAAGGGCTTATCTTACTTTCCTCCCCTCCTTTCCTGCCCACAACAGGCACATTAGGTACGAGCTGCAGGTGTCCATCCTGAAGTGCTTGAGCTTCTGGTCTGAGGTTTTGAAAACTTGCATAGGCACAGTAAGGTGTCTTGGGGGGTGCGAGTTTAGCTCTGGCGCAGGGTTCACTTATGCTTCACACACACATTAGACCCAGAACCGAAGATGCTTGCAGTAATTTTAGTGCAGCTGCAATGTGTTCATGACTGCTTGCAGATCACATCCCTGTGTAAAGTAGGAGGGAAATGAGACCTGGGAGGTGAACCTAGGCAGGGCTGGCACTTGTTGACTCCATAAACTCATGGTTTGAACTGTATAGCCCCCCTTCACACAGTCTGCAGACAGACATTACCATGCCCGTTGTACAGAAGAGAAACTGAGGCTTGGTTTGGGAGGAAAGGAACCAGAAGGAATGCTCAGCATTGGTCTAGGCTTGCGACTGTGTCCAGGGGAAGGGATTGAACCATAAAAGGGAAAACCCATTGTCCTGGAGTTCTTTTGTCCCAGGACAGGATCTGTAGAGAGTGCTTGGCTGCTTCTCTGTTCCCATTTCTACCCTGCGCCTCCCACTGAGGAAGAGAAGTAGGAGGAGGTGGATGGCTGGAACGTCTCTTACTTTGGGATTTTTACAGTGGGCATGCCTAGGGGCAGTGTCCCTTCTGTGATTCGGAGGAAATCTCCTTGTATGGCTGCTGTCCCCAACCTTGCTTCTCTGACAGACTGGTCTTTTGGTCTCAGAGCACTGCCAGACCTCTGACACTGTTCAGGATAGATTGCATGGAAAGTGAAGAGAGGCTTTTTAAAAACAGGGTTTCTGTGCCCCCTCCCATGTTGCTGTTGGTTTGGAAGAAGCAGATTTTCAGGATCTTCGGATTTCTGCTGGAAGAGTTACCATATGGACCTCCGTTCTGGACAGCCTGTGTGTTTGCTAAGGACCAACCGGCTTCTTTTCCTCTGTCCCTGAACTTTGACTTGCTCTTGTGTATTTCAATCAGGTGATTTCTGGAAAGGGAGAAGCTGGGAGGGGGTTGACTTGGTTCCTCTGAAGAGTTAGTTTTCAAAGACATGGCAGGGTTGAAGGGAGGCAGAGCCAAGTGGAGGCTGAGGAGCCTGGGGTTCTAGCAAGGTCCATACTCCTGGAAGAAAGGGCAGATGTCTGGCTTGACTCTGATCCACCCACAGACTGCCCCAGCCACCTTAGTTCCAGAGGATTGTGTGGAAACCTATCCCAGACTTCAAAAATGGTTTCTTTTCCAAAAAGGAAAGTTTGAATGGCTGAAAAGAAGATGCCCCTGGGTAGGCTAGGGGTTGTGTGGGTCACCTTGTGTTTGAAGGGATGATCAAGGGCTACAAGAAGGGAACCCTTATGGAGTCTACAGCTGTGGGAGGGTTGCTCCAAGGCCTCTTTCTGTGAGTGCCCTGCCTAGTGGGCCAGTAGAGTCGTGGGCAGTTGTAAAGGCTGCAGTGAGGACTTCCCGGGGCTGGAGGTTGCTAGGCAGTGAGGAGGTTTCCCAGGGAGACCGTGGATAGAAACACCATCTGCCAAAGATGATTTAGTTCCGGAAGAGGCAAGGGAAAGAACGGAATGGTCCTTGCTGTCCCACTCAATCTTACACTGCACATTCGTGCTGAGTATTCTGGCCAAACTTTGGTTAGGCAGATTTGAGGGTTCTTGTACATGGTGTAGGTGTTCCAGGACCTGGCCTTTCCTTGGCTGTCCAGGTGGCAGGTGCCCAAAACTCCTGTGTCGAACAAGGGTGATAGGCATATGATTAAATAGTTAGGCTTTATCAAAACACTGACGGTTACAAAATGCCTCCACCTCTACTCGGGCAAGGGTGAGCAATGAGCAAAATGACTTCAGTATGCAGAGCACATTCTGTCGAGGGTGTCGAGGGAATGCTAATCCAAAACCAGGGAGGGACAGGGGCATCAGGGTTCGATTTACAGACTGGCTGCAAGAAATCAGCTAGACTAACTCTGCTGCATGCTGCCATCCACATGTGAGTCTTGCGAGTTAAGTAGACTGCTGGTGGCAGTGCCAGTGAAGCCCCTAGCTGAGGCTGAGGGACAGCAATTCCAACTAGAAATTGTCTAGTTTGGAAGCACATGCAACCCTCTAGGACAGAAGACATTGTGCAGACATTCTGAGATATGAGAGCAGGGCTGTCCTTTTAGGATTGGGTCAGTTACTCCTGGCTTTCTGCTTAGACTCCGAACTAAATGTCACATTGAGCATCAAGTGCTCCATTGGTGTCACGATAAGAAGCATCATCTATACAGATGGCTCGGCTGAGAAAAAAAATCAAAGGGCATCTTAGCAGAGAGTAAAGAAAACATGAGGTGAGGTGTCAGCATGCCAGCTGGCACAGACAGCGTTGCTACCCCATGTCCAAAGGTGCAAGGACAAAACAACTGTGGTTTAGTTAACGCGAAGGAGCGACCATAAGGTGGAAACTTTGGTTGTCGCTAAGAACGTAACACCAAGTTAGAGGGTGTCATGTTCTATATAGCTTCTCATTGCTCAGATGCAGAAGCCAGAGTACTGGGAGACCCCTCCCAGATATAGATCACAGGCCAAGGAGGGAGAGAGAGGCAAGTGGGTGGAGGTACGTGGGCAAGAGATTGTGTATTGGTTTAGTTTAAACCCTTCCAGAAAGTACATCCTGAGATGGAGTGCTCCTCTTGTTTGTCTTTCTTACTCTTCTGGTTCAAAGAGAATCTTTGAGGGGGCGCGCCACCCAGCTCCCAAATAAATCACAAACAGAGACTTACTATCATTTACAAATGTCCGGCTTTGGCTTGGCTTGAATTATCCCACTCACCTTTTGCCACTGGGCTTTTTTCCTTTTTTTACTTCACTATCTCTTCCTTTCACTCTTACTCCATGCTGGCTAGGTGGCTGGTCCCTGACATCCTCTGCTCCTTGTTCCCTTGTTCCTTCTCCTCCTTTCTAATGTTCTCCTATTTATCCTCTCCGCCTGCCAGCCTCGTCTGTTTCCCTCTCCTGCCTCAGCCAATCAGGTGTTTTAGAGGGGCAAAGCGACACAGCTTCACTGAGTTAAGCAAATGTAACAGCAAAGAATGCAGCACATCTTTGCACAGTCAAACAAGTGCGCCACCGCGTAAACAAATGTAACATATCTTAAAATAATATTCTACAGAATGCTCCCTACTTTCAAATCCTTCTGCCCTTAAGTCTTGCATGTGTACTTGCAAAACATACCGAGCAAACCGACGGGGCCTCTGAGAGGTCCCCTCAGCATTCCTGCTCTGAGACAGCAGCATTCTGAGGGCAAGGACAGAGCCACTTATTGCCAGTTAGCATGAGTGACCTTAACCCTCCCCATCGGCTTCGGTGGTGTCCAGAGATTCCAGTACCTAGAGCCCAGGAACTCTGTGACCTCCATGACAGCCCTTAAGCTGGCTTATTGGCATAGATGGCCATCTTGTCGCATGACCTGAGTCTCTGGTGAGAGAAGATGACTGGGCCTAAGGAAATGAGGGAGGGACATGCAAAACTGATGACATGCTCTACACAGGAAGGTCATAGCCCTGCAGGACCCAGTGCTGAGGACAGTGGAGAACAAGACAGAAGGCATGACATTGGACTTTCCATGGACATGCGGGATCAAGCAGGACTTCTTGTCTCTTAATGCCTCTTTCATCCTGATGTCATGGTGTCTTTCGATGTCACTGTGCAGATGTGCAGGTGTTCTCCTGGTGATGCCTTAGTCCACCCGAGAGGGACAGGTGAAGTCATTAGCATGTTTGAGAGAGTCTGCTGGAGAGTGCTGGCTTGGCGGCTTGTAGCTCACTCTCCAGGCTCTGGGTGCCCAGTGCAGGGTGGAGGCAGGTATTGTTCTTTCATATGTTCCTTCCTCTTCCTGTCCTGAAATGTCCAAGAGCTCTTTGCCTCACAGGGCCCAGAGTGGGCTCTGTCACTCAGGAGTTAGCCACTCCTGCTGTGTTAGTCGGCACAGAATGGCCTAGCATGTAGAATGCCCTTTATATCTTCCAGTACCAGCTATTGGCTGTTGAGAGTTTCTTCCACTTCCTCCCTCTTTTGTACTAGATAGGAAAAAAAAAGCTGTAGATTTACGTCCAAGCTGCAGTGGGTGCCCAGACAGGTATTTACCATTTGTTCTAAACAGATCCTATCATGGGAAGTACATAGAGAAAGCTGCGAAGAGAGTGCCAGGCATAGTGCAGCCATTTAATAGCTAGGTGTAATTTATTCAACACCCAAGACCTTGATTTCTCAACCTATATGTAGGGAGAGAAGTAAGAAATGTGGGAGGGAGATAAAGAATGCTCAGTGTTGTGTACAGAACACCCGTGCTTCTTGCATAAATGTCCCATCTACGTGCCTGCTCTTACTATCGGAGAGCATCCTCACAGGACTCTGGAGAGATGGGATACTGGTGAGGCCGCTCAGGCAGCGAACATCCCCCAGGGATCGAGTTGCTTCCTCTATATCTTCCTTCTTCCTGGCCTCGGGTCACCATGCTATGGTGAGTGGCCTCTCGCTGGTATGAGGTCCCCCCTCTGGCTCCAGTTCTAAGATTTGGGGATGGGACGAATGTTCTTGGCAGTAGATCATTCCCTCCCGGTGTGGTAGCATGCTTGGCTGGCACACACTGTATCCTTCCTCCAGTGTCCACGGCCTCTTGATGGAGAGATGACTGTGATTCAGTGCTGGCATCAGTGGCAGCAGAGACGCGGTGAAATGGGGGAAAGGATTGCAATTATCTCTTAACACATCTCCACATTTCTCTGCTGTCAGGGTGGTTTTGTTTTCTGATTTATTTTGATCTGCTTGGAAATTAGTTGCTGCCGTGCACTGAGTATGAAATCCCCGTCCTGTAAGCTCACAGCCATGGGCTCAATGTAAGCCCAGCAACACATGGCTTTTCTTGCCTATCCTTAATTCATGTAAGGCTCTGTGTGTCTGTTGACTAACTGTCTTCCCTACTCCTCATCTCTGCCTTAATAGTAATAGATGGAGCCCTTTGAAGGGCCCATTCCCATGTCTGGTGAGCGTCCCTCCTGAACTGTGCTGCTCTGAGCCATTTCTCCTACCCTCACATGCCTGGCTCTCTCTGTTCCTCCTTCTCTGCCTCTGTAGGTATCCTTCCTTGCTATCCCCACCACAGACAGCGCCCCCATCCTGTTCTAGCTTGCAACCCGGAATACTAAGCTTCCCTGGGGAGATGAGAACAAAAATCTCTTCATCCCAGATGGGCACTAGCAACAGACAAATTACGATTTCACCAAAGTTTAGCTTGGTGGGAATTGTCAGTTTACTGATCTTTCTTACAGAGCCCAGGTGAGGGGATACTCACAGGAATGTGGGTGACTCCAAAATAGCACATCACCACAGAGTCCTAGCCCATCGAGATGAGGACCTCACATCACCGCAGAGTCCTATCCCACCAAGATGAGGACCTCATGAAGTTGAATTATAGCATCCTGTTTTCAGTTAACCTTCACATCCAATTTGCTCTAGAATCTCCCAAGATCCCTCACAGCTTGTCGAGGGGGTAAAGGCTAGACATTCAAGTTTGAGTCTCAAAACTTTTCTATCTTCCATCTTCTAGGGAGTGTCAGTAGTTCTTACTATTACTATAGGCCTGGATATCATTGTGTTTGTCTATTCTAGTTGAATAGAACAAAATCCAAGATGGCATCTTACTATGTCCAGAGGAAGAAGTACCTCACAACACAGCCTCCCGCAGCCCTGGTTGTCACTGAGGACCCACCCCCTCTGTCTGTACTTAGGAGAAGCCTGGACTTATGGGAAAGCATGGGACTGACTCCTACCACCCCAGACTACCACATCCCAGGACCACCCTCCAAGGGAATGTGGAGAGGGGAGCTGGCCCTGCAGGTGGAGGGTCCCAGTGTTTCCAGAGATGAACGTTTATCACAGACCTTCTCTTGAGGGGTCGCCCACTGTGGATGCTCAGCAGAGCAAAGCAGAGTATTAGAAGGCAGAGGAAGCTTCAGATGCTTACATTCCAAGCGTGAGGCCCAGGCCTGGAGGAGAGGGCAGGGTGGTACTCAGGACACGCAGTTGGCATCCTCTCTGGGAAGGACCGGGTCTCTGCTGCTGCACCCTTTCCAGAGGAGGGAGAGCTGCTTCACTGCCTTCAAGGACAGTGAGTGTGGGCTGAGGCTGCAGGTCTGCCCCTTCTCTGGGAATCCCACTTTAAAAAATCAGTTTTGAAGAAGGTCACAGACCAGCAACTATTTTATTACAAAAGATTTCTATTGAACCATGATATTTCCTATTTGCCCCAGCTACTGAGGGCAACAATACAGCAAATAAATGATACCATGCAAGTCTAGCTTATTGAACCAGTGGGTTTAGTGAAGTTACTTACAGGAGCATGGGTAGCCTGGTGGCAAATTACACTACTGAAAAGTCCTCTGGGCAACTTCAGGGCTGCCACATCTCTGAAGAACCCCATTCTATCCATTGTTTACCTCTGATGACCTCAGGGAGGAGAGGGGCCTCGTGAGGATGTCAGCGGCCTGTGAGCCTCTCCCTCTGAGGCAATGCCAACAGGCCGTGTCTACAGGATATCTCACTTTGATATAAGGTGGCAATGATCAAGTTCAATCTGGAGAAAGCAGCCAACAATACTTCTCTTCTGATCTCTTCTGTAAGACCTTCAGCAGTGCAGGAAATACCTTGGGTCAAGTGCATGGGGAGGAGATGGTGACCCAGAACCCACCTGCTATGCTTCTCCTGATTACCCAAGAAACCTTTAGACATCTTCTAGGACCCTGGGAGCCCTGTGGGTTGTGGTAAGAAAACACTGTAGCAGGGCAGGTGGCTCTATGCTTCCATCCTGTAGTGTGTACTTACTTACTAGCAAAATGACTTAAACAGAGACCAACACTGCACAGAACAGGGCTCCCAACAAAATCATTTCTGAGTAGGGAACTCTTTGAAAAGACAATAAATACTCACAGCATAAGAGAAGCAAGTTTAGCTGAGGTGTGCAAGGGTGGTAGCAGAGCGGACCCAAGGGTTATGTGGAAACTAGGTGCCCAAATCAGGACAGTGGCAACCAGAAGGGCTAGGGAAAATCTTTAAAATGTGGCCATTCAGTGAAACCATCTGAGGTCTTCAAACCCTAACACTTCTGTATGACTTAAGTTTGTAACATATCACAAGTCACTGCAAAACAACAGTCTGGAACTTTCCTGTCGGATACTATACCTGGCACTAATAGTACCAGCACAGAGTGCTAGTACACACACACACACACACACACACACACACACACACACACAGAGAGAGAGAGAGAGAGAGAGAGAGAGAGAGAGAGAGAGAGAGAGAGAGAG
>JAQHUG010000007.1:16679023-16720216 GCA_028555095.1 Dicrostonyx torquatus | reverse complement strand
TGAGGACAGGCTGCCTCTGCCTCCCAAGTGCTGGGATTAAAGATGTGAGCCACCACTGCTCGGCCCTGCCTGTTGATTCTTAACACACATACCAAGTATCAGACAACATGTTGCTGTGGGGCCATTGCCATCACAGTGTTATGGCAACATGAGTTAACGGGGGCCATGTGGGGGAATCATACCTCTCGGTCTATCTTGTCAATGAGTTATTGGGCAGTTTCCCTGATATGATTTGATAACACTCTTGTGTATTAAAATTCCAATAAGTGTATAGGACAGCCCCCTTTCTAAGTCCAGGAATAAGTCATTTATTGGTCTCTGCTGCATGGGTGGTACTGGATATATGTTGATGTTCACTTGTTAACAGTAATCTTCCACCCTAGAATCTCCCTGAATAAATGCTTTCTGATATGGAGTAGCTTCTGGTAGAACTTAGCCTGATCTCAGCAGGCCAGCAGTGCCCCCAGAAAGCCTTGTCAGTGAAGCAGCTTTAGGGGGAGGTCACTGTGTACTTTCTCCCATCACCCAGTAATGAAAACTGTTCCTGTCCTGGGGGTGATGGAGGGGAGGAATATAAGTGCTCTCTGTACACAGTGTGTCAGCCACTGAGCTTGCTGCCACTCTGTCCCTCCTATCTTGAAGGAGGCTGTGACAAGTCTCAGTGGATTTAGCTTTCTTAATCCTGGTCCTCTGCTTTGAGACCCTTCCTTATGCTAAAGGATTTGAGTATATTCAAGTCACGTGGCACTTAAGTGTGGCAATAGCCTTGGAATGGGCATAACAGCTTGGGATACTGCTGAGAAGCGAGGCTCCTCATCTCTTTCTGCTTCCTTATCCTTTGCTCTGTTGACTTTCCATACCCAAGCTTATTTTCTCTTGGTTGCAAGGAGGAAGACATAATCCCAGACATCATAGCCTCTTTCAAGGCAGGAATAACAAAGTAGTGTCAGTAACACTGTGCCTTCTGTTTTCCCAAAGCTCTGAACTTCAGTATACCCCGTATCCCTTGGGAGGACCTTGCTGAGACACAGGTTTAGATACAGCAGATCTACAGTGGAGCCTGAAACTCTGCATTTTGACTGAATACAGAGAGCAAGCAGTGCTGCTGGGAGCTGGACTGTTTCGAGCAGCAGGTCCTCACAAAGATGCTCTCTCGTCTTTTGGCCAGAATTTACTCACAGAGTAGCAAGTAGCTGCGAAGTGGGTAGGCCGTTGCCCTTTTCGGCTTTGCTAGGAGAAAGCAATAAGGAGAAATCCGGTGGGAAGTCAGGGTTAGCCACACGAGCACAGTGCACAGGCACTGGAGGCCACAAAGTTGGTCTTGAAAGAGTGAAGAGTGTCCTCCTTTATCCTGTCCCTCCCAGCCTATAGTGACACAAGCCAGTCTGTCTTACATGGTGCATGGAGCAGGAATCCTACTTAGGGAATTTCATTAGCATCAAGCCCAGAGCCTGACATGCAGCAGGACATCACAGGTGTTGGCTGCTCTCAAGACCTCAAGTCTGCTTTCAGACTTAATGGAGGTTCATTTTGCCCAGGAAAGCTGTCAAAATGTAGACTTTTTTTTTTTTTGGCTCATAAGGTCCAGAATGGGGACTCAGGATGTCATCTATGGAGATATCTCCCAGTGGAGGATGTTGTCACCTATCTTGGCTCCGACTTTGATTGCAGAGGTCCTGGGACATACAGATCCAAGCCCACCAGGACTATCCTGTCAAGGGAGAAACTGTTGTTGAGTATCCTGCTGACCTTGGTCCTGGGCCCTATACTTGGGAGCGGTATGGGGATGCGACCTCTCCTGCCTGGTTCCTCAACAGTTGCCTCACAGAAAGGAGTCTTTGAAATAGAGGCCTACCAGGTAGTCATCCCAACCTCCTCTGGGACTGGGCTTCTAGAACAGGCCCTCCGCCCTGGCCTTAGGGGACATTGCCTAAGGGACTCAGAGACTAAGCTGTTCAACTGTTTGAGCTGTGACTGAGGTCACCAGTCTGCATAGCAGGAAAATAATCAATTTTTTTTGTAAACTTTTGTCCCTATTTTTTTTTTAAATTCAGGAACTGAGTTACTGGAATTTCTTCTGAATTAGAAGCCAAACAAAAAGTTTCTTGTGGTTTTAGTTACACAAGAGTCTGCTGCCAAGATGGAATGAATGAGACGAGCTGCTGGAAGAAGAGGCAGCAAGGGAGCATGAGGACCCTAGAGTGCGGCCAGGAACGGTTGGGCACACTGCCCATTTGTCCTGCGACTGTCAATATTTCAGGGAGAATCTAGCTACACATCTATTCTTTTCCCGGGATAAAAAGAAAAAAAAATTAACAATTGAAAAGATCCATTAAAGTGAGGTTTGCTTGTGCCAGGCATGTACACATGCAAGCCATTATCATTGCTTTGTAAATGACTGTAACTCAGGGCTCTGCACTCTAGGGCTTTATGTTTTATTGCCTGCCTGCCTGTCTGAGCCACATGCAGCCCTCAATTCGACTTGAGTGTGAATCTGCAGCTGGGCCATAATTAGCTTCTTTGGGCGATCCCCAGACTTAATTTTTCTGGCTATCTTGTATGTAGCCAAAGCGTGGTCTCCAGAGTTTTCCAGACTCTCCCCTAGTGGGAGCCCTCCTTTAGTGACAGGGCCCAGGACTGTGCAGAGACCCTGTCTCCCGCCAGCCTGTCTTCTCTCTCCATCCCCTGCAAAGTAACAGTTACTAATTGCTGGCAGTGGTTTGCTCTCCTCCCTCATCCCCCGCTCTAGCAACTGCCTCTTCCTCTCCAATGCACTTATATCTGCTTACCCAACAGGAGCTCACCAACCTCAGATCAAGGGGGCTAGGGTAGCTCAAACCCAAACCTTTTATTCAGTAGCACTACATGGCCAGCCAAGATGGAGCCACCCTTGAAGATACACAGTGGGCAGATGCTACACCCAGAGCTTTCTTGCCAGTCCTCAAAACCAGTTGTTAGATTTACCGGCACAGGGCTGGTTGGACCCACTTGTGAAGGGAAGGTAGGGTGGTCCGCTGGCCTCTGCTGGCAGCCCAGAGGAGCCTCCTGAATGTCTCCTGATAATTCTCTTCCCCATGTGGCTTGACCTAGTTCCAGGAGAGGCTGTGTTCTAGGAGAAAGCTGTGCTAGAATGAAGTAGAGACTTCCACTGTCTGCCCTGCACTCCCCTCCCCAGCTTCCTTCTCCCGTTCTGTGTTTGGGATCTCTTAGGTGACATTATTTCTGCTCTTCTCTTCCCCCATTGCTCATGTGTCCCTTCAAGTCAGACCTTTGCTGGAGGATGAGAAGTATTAACTTATGAATCCCAAAAATACTACCCTGGGGGGCACATTCAGTAATTTCCCACTGGGGATGGGGTGGTGTTTAAAACTACGCAGTATTTCAGGCTTTCATACATTTAAACCATCACCTTTTAGGGCTCCAGCAGCCTCATTTTATAACCAGAGAGTAGAGGCCTGCAGAACTTCAGTGTCTGAGCTCTACCTAAAGTTAATGTCTGTCTGCTCAGATGAATCCTTACTGGAGGATAGAGAAGGGACATTTACCGAGAGCTGGGCCCTTGACACTAGTACTTAGCCATTTCTGTGTTTTGCATGTCCTTTGTCCTCACTGAAAGCCTTGGGACCAGACTGTCATGTCTAGCTGTGCTTTAGAACTGGAGTCAGAGCTCCTCTAGACCAGAGGGTTTGAAAGGCTGTTCTCTTGGGGAGGGAGCTCTTTGGTAAAGCTCAGGTCTGCCCCACATTCTGGTCTTAACTGAAAAGAATTATTTTGGGTGGATTGAACAGATGAAAATATGGCAGAAAGAAGCAGGATCCTAGATAGGAAGCCCCCCATCCCCGCTGTGGGCCAAGACTTCCCCAGTGAAGTAGAGCTCTCAACACTGCTATCTCTCTGGCTTCATGGAGGATTTTGTCCAAGAGTAGCTGGAATTGTAGAAATGGGGGTGCCACAGTCCTTGACTAATGAGCTTCCCAGCTAATGGTAGGGGGCCACTGAGCGATAGTGTTGCCTAAACCTCAGAGCTCCTGAAGCAGCTCTTTCCTGGAAGTGTTGTCGGAGATGGTCTTTATTTCTTTGTTATGTTTTCTGTCACTGAGGGATGCTCACACTAGGATAAGTTATTTCTTCCTAATTCCAGAAGGATGTACTGTGGCTGGCATTGGCCAGAACAGAAGTTGTTCGTTGACCTTCCCTTGTACCTCTGTCCCAAGCACTTGACAATCCCAGTGGGCTTTATGCAGATCTAATAAATTACTGTTTTCTGGAGATACAATCCAAAATTTTGGGGTCAGGGTCATATAAGCTGACTCTTGTATAGTGAGGGCACCAGGGCACAGATGCAGGAAGTGCCACAGGGCCTTCTCTAGTGGCAGCCCACCTGCCTCAACTTCTCCAGTAGCTGGGGACATGAGTGTTGACATTATAGGTGTCTTGGTTTCCTCGTATGTACTTTTAACAACTTTTTCCCTTCTTCCCCAGGAGTGTTCTGGGGATGGTTTCCTTCTCACTTGACCCAGGCAAGAACCAAGTCATCCTTGTCTGTTATGACTGTGATCCAAGCATGTGTGCCATCATGACTGCCGCTGAGGCCGTTCTGTGCAGAGTGCGTTTCCATCGACACATAAAGAGAGATGAATGTGACTTGTCTGTCCCTGGGGTTTAGGAAGGTTGTGTCGAGCATCCTGCATATCAGCTTTAATCCACATCCCCCCCACCCCCGTGGTCTTGCAGCTTTAACCTGCATCCCGCTGTGGTCTTGCAGCTTTAGCCTGCATCCCCCTGTGGTCTTGTCCATGAAAAGCTTGGTGATTCTGGGCAGAGGGAGCCAGGCGCCACTGGCAACGACCCTGTAGTTTTTGCTTTTTGCTTTTTACATTAATAGTTCTCGTCTGTGGCCAGACATTATAACCATCCAGTCTGGACAATTGCTTGGGCACAGGTTCTTCGTGGCTCTGGGGCAGAGCCCAGGAGCCTGCATTTCTAATCATCTTGTGCTCAGGCTGAACTGAGACCATTCTTGGAAAATCAGTGCTGCAGTTTAGTTGGGATCTCCACAGACATGATCTGTGCTTCAGAATTTCTTCAAACTACCCAGGTGATTTAGTGACCAGCTCTAGCTAAAAACTGTTTCAATTTACCAACTAATGGCATCATCTGAGAGCATCCACTTCAGGACCAATGGAAGAATTAGGGCTTCACTGAATTGAGTATCTCGGATGAAGTAAGTGCTATGGGAAGATAAGCCTGGGTGGTGCCCAGAGTGGTCAGGAGCCGAAGCATCTGGAAGTGCTGAGCTTCCTCTCTTGCTGTGTCTGGTGGCAGGCAGACTAGACGGAGTGTGAGCATCTGAAAATAAGAGCTCACAGTGCTCAGCAAGTAGTATCTCTCCAGGAGAGTGTGTAAGGGCACTGATCCTAGTGGCCATCCGGGGTTTTCTTGACTGTCCAGTGTAGCTGGTGGGGAAAAGCCAACCACTTCCAGACACAGCTTTGTTGGACAAAGCCCAACATTGGAGTTATTAGAAACTAAATTCTTATGAAATTCTACAGGATAGGGCTAAAGAAAAACTGAAAAATCTAATAAAGGTGTGCTTGCTTCATCCT
The DNA here is from genome assembly GCA_028555095.1 of Dicrostonyx torquatus. Taxonomy (NCBI): domain Eukaryota; kingdom Metazoa; phylum Chordata; class Mammalia; order Rodentia; family Cricetidae; genus Dicrostonyx; species Dicrostonyx torquatus. The sequence continues at coordinate 16,714,610 of JAQHUG010000007.1, read as the reverse complement.
TTATCTGAGAAATTAGACGGGTATTGAGTGTGCACAGTGTGCTGGCAGCGATGGGCACCGGGGCTCCAGCAGCGAGTGGCCATCCTTAGGGAGACATCTGTGCTCACAGAGGCCGGCTTGGCCATACGAGTGTTGGTCCAAGACGCTTGAGTACATTTTAGGATTCTGAGTGATTAACCGAGATGTTCTGTTTACAGAGGAACAGCTTTTATCTTTTGGTCTTATATGCTCACACTGAGCCCAGGTTACTCTTTACTAGTAAGAGGCATTTGTGTCAAGGCACATAGAAGCGCCAAATGTTTGCCTTTAGAGGTCACCCGATCCAGCCCGCTTGCTTTGAGCAAGAAGGTACTAAATCTAGAGAAGTTAAACAACCCGTCTATTTCTGTGGCTCCCGGCAGTAACTCTTGATGCAAACCAGCCTTCCTGATGGCCCACTCAGTACTTCTGACTTTTCTGCCACCTCCAGAGAAATAGAGCTAGCTCGGGGAAAGTTTCTGGGCACTTAGGACCAGATGCCCCGACTCTGAAGAGTTAATATTTTAATTGGCCTAGCAGAGCTGAAGTCTGCAGGTGGGTAAGTGAGGACAGGTGGAGGAGCGGCAGCAGCTGAGAACCTTCTGGCCAGCACCTGCTACCTCAGCAGATGCCATGGCGATTGGGAACTGGGAGCTGACTGTGACCAAGCGGAGGGGAAGATAAAATGGCACTGCCCTTTGGGTCTCCGAGGTGCAGCAGGACAGATGCAGGCTTCTAGGTGGGCTGTCTTCTGCAAGTCCTGTAGTGTGCCATTCCCTGGGGAAACCCTGAGTCAGATACCTCAAAAGGAGGAGAGGCTGGTTGGGACAGAGGAAGTGCCCTCTTTGGAACAAAGAGATGAGCTGTGCCTAACTATACAGACCTAGGAAGATGACCACAAAGCAGTGGGAGATGCCGTGGAAGCTTCAGTGAGAGCATGGTTAATTGCATTGTCCATGGAGAGCGGCCAGAGGAGCTATGTGCCTGACTTTACTAAGGAAACATGCTTAGGGTTGCACTCCCAGGACCCCTTCTGTCTGACTCTTCCGCTTAGCATCACAGGGAGTGAGAAGAGTCAAGAACTTGGGGTGATGTACAGTGATGACCATTTCTGGAGCAACCGCCATGCTATGGGGATCCGAGATACATGGTCCACGTGGGTGACCACGTGTCTATGAGATGTAGGGGTGTCTTGCTGACTCCTATAAGACTTCTCAGGTCTTCGTCAGTAAAGTTATTCATGAAAAAAGGGAGGTGATTGCATGGATGTTCTATAGACTAGATTTAAATCTCCGATTTGACCAGTTGCCAATCATGCACACAAGGCATTTGAGCCAGGTGACTTCCATTTCCTTTGTGTTATGAGGTGGTAATGAGTATGTCAGAGGCTTGTTTCCCAGATTCGAAGTATGTCTGGTACAAGAGGCTCTTATGAAAATAAGAATATTAAAAGTCCTTTCTTTGAAGTAAAAAAAAAAAGTTTGGAAACAGAAGTTACTTGATGAGGGGGTCTCAAAATCTGAACAGTAGCCTAGTATTCAGCACATGGAACCAGACAGTTTTTTCAAAGAACCCTTGGCTCCCCTTGCAGCCCACACGTGGAATTTGCCAGCACCACCTACTGGTGGCCTCTGGAGACTGCAAGCTCCTTCTGCATAAGCAGGACAAGGTGGGCTTGTGGGAGGGCTGGAGGAGCAAGAGAACTGGCGGTTTGCAACCCTTGAAAAGGGGGTGCTTTAAATGAAATGTCTGTTTGGTCTTGCGATTGGTGTAAACAAATTTTTATTAAATCTTGTCACTGAAGCATCATGCTGTGGGGAACGCAGGGCTTGTCTGACAGACGCTGGACACATTGTCTGCCACAGCCTTTGGAAGCACTTTCTTGTGACAGCCCAGGCTGTTTCCTATTTGCCTCGCCTGTTCCAGAAGCAACAGGGGCCCAAGGAACTGATGACATCCACCTCATGTGGCACTTGTTTTCCACATAGCGGTGATGCACAAACAAACTGAATGCAGAGTGGGTCTAGAAGTCTCCCCTCCCCCCTCCCTGTACTTCCTTCAGTCTCTTCCTCCTTCTACTCCTGCCTCTCCTCCCACACTCCCCTTTGCCCTTCCTTTTTTTTTTCTCCTTCCCTCTGCCCTCACTTCTCTTCTCCTTCACTCCACCCCCACTTCCTTTCCAGGCTCCCTTACCTTCTGCCCCTCCCTCCTCCCTCCTACTTCCCCTTCCCCCATCCCTTCTTCCCTCCTTTTCTCTCTGACTCCTCTTCCATCATGTCTTCTGAGGACTGTCATAGCCACCCTCAGATATTAGGGCATTACAGAGAGCCCCACTAGCCAGGCTTTCACGGGTACCCCTGCTGAGTCTCCACCCCAGACTACTCACCCCTAGGAACCTCCTTAAAAGGTGTTTTAGACTCACATCCCCCACCCTGTTCTCATTACGTCCTGCTAGCAGTCTCCTGACATAGTAAAAGTCTTCACTTTTAGTTCCTGTGACATCATTCTCCCCCTTTCCAGCCCCATTTTAAATGCCCTCACACCCCCAGCACCTCTCAAAAGTTTCTTCCAGAGTTCTTTCTCCAGGAAGCTTCCATGGTCACTTCTTAGCTCAGCATCCTTCCTGTGGTCTTACAGTCCTTACTATGCATATCATACTTTAGGTCCTGGCTGGTGCTCCTGTATGCCCTTGGTTCTCTTCCTAGCACAGGGGAGTTCTGGGTAGTTCTCTTTATTCCAAGTATCTAGCGAAATGCTCTAAAAGAGTGACCATTCAGCAAATGGCTGCCAAGAGGGATGACTTGGAATCTACTTAAGATACCAAATAAGTAATAGGGGACAAGTGTTATTAAAAGAATTAGGGGTTCAAATTAATAACAGTACCTGCTATTGCTCATGGCCACACAGGTACAGCACTAGACCCATTGTCACTTTTATGTGAGATCATGTGACTACATGTGGGCTGGCATTGTCCATGTTGCAGGTGACTAAGAAGTGATGTACCTTGTCTGGGAACACACAGCCTGACCTCTGGGCACCTGTCCTCTGTCACAGTACAGCGTGATTTCATTGCTTTTCTGATCATGCTGCCTGCCTCCTTAGTCCTGTGACAGGAAACAGCCTTTGCCAATGCCAGGAGAATGGAAGAGATGTCACATGCCAGAGTGGCTGGGAAAATGAGGTTTCTCATCAGGTGTCATCAGAACGGATGATTTGTTCCCTGTGCCTTGGGGATGGGAAAATGAAAAGGGAATGGGGAAGGGATGTTGACAGATGGGAAGTGGACGCAAGTGTTTGCCCATGCTAATGGAGTGGGGTGTGATGGGCTCTCTGCTCTAATGGACCCGAGGAATAGTCGCTCAGCTGTCAGACCTAGAGATGGAAGAAGCCAGAAGCCCTGGCTGCAAACAGTGATCAAAACATTGCTGCAGCGGTCTCCTCTCACTGGCTCAAAAGGGAGGTCAGAGACAACCAGGTGCTTGACATTTAGGGATACTGAGCCTTGACATTCGCCTCTGGCTCTTTGGGAATTGCAAGGACATTTGTGGCCCTGCGCTAAGTAAGACCCACTGGGAGGCTAGAGGAGAATTACTAGGGTTAAGAGTCATGCAGTCTTTCTATGCCCAAGTCAACCCAAAATACACTTCACCGAAACCACCTGTCACCCCCACTCCCATGGAGTGCTCTGTTCCCACCCTCTGTCTAAAATACCTTATAGCACTGCAGACCATGCAAATTGACCACCATAGAGGACTAGGGAAGGGGAGGGATGGCAGGCTGATGCTGAGCACCAAGTGGTCCAGCAATAGGGAAGGGTTTCTAAGGAGCAGAAACTTCCTTGTAAGTGCCACTGCTTAAAACTCACAGCTCTGCTTCCCTCTGCAAGGGTTCTTCCTGATCCTCCAGGGAAAGAGAAAATGTTTGTTAACGTATATCAGAATCATCTCATCTCAGGTCACATAAATCCTGCTCTGAAAATAAGTGCTTGTCTCCTTTGTTATTTAGCCTTGGGAAAGCCCTGCTTGTGGGGGACAGGCGCCTACAATGAGATGACAAAAGAGGCAAGAACTTCGTGGTAAACCTTGGCAGCAGACGTTTGAGAGCATCCTGAACGCTATCCTTTTAGTCTGGCCGCTCAATTCTGTTGACATTTACTTTCTGGGGACAGGACACATAGCATGCGGGACAAGGCACAGTCTGAAGAAGAGCAACATGGGTCGGAGACCTTGCTCTATCCCAGCACTGTGTGGGCTTTGAGAGCTATTGGCTCTCAGATGCTGTAGAGTCCATGTAGAGTTCCAGGGTTGTCCCTAGTGAACGAGTGCACTAGCTTGGCCCTCTAGTGTGTCACTGTGGTTATTACTTCAGTTCTTCAGAGACAATGGGATGTCTGAGAATCTGTGCTGCAGTTCTTCTGAAAGGATGCACCAGCCAGAGAGTAGTGTGTGCGGTTGTTTCTGTCTTACTCAGATGTGCAATCTCCCCACAATTACTCCACACTTGGGAAGTGTATGCGTGGCATTGCAGTATATGAGTCACTCAAGGTGTATCTTTGAAAATCTTGGGTTCTCTCTTCTTCATAGTATAAATATGAACATATACAGTAATGTGCACTCCTGCATGTCACATATGTATTTCTCAGCACTCTGCATATGCCTGTGTATATAATGTGTGTCCATTTGTATCTGTGTCTAACTATAAGATAAGTACAAATCTGTGTTGACATCCTAACCTTTCCCAAGAAACACCATACATGCACACCATACACATGTGAGAAGAAAGACGAAACAGCCTGAAGGAGCTACCTCTTCATTTCATGCCTTAGTTGTTCTTCTCATAACGTGCCCCCTTCCTGGCCAATCAGCGAGTACAGGGAAGTGAGTGTGGATACAGACACTCCAGCTCAAACACTCAGCTGTGTTGTGATGATGGGGCTTATCCTCTCACAGTCTCCTCTTCCTAAACTGAGGAAGGCAGCCAATCTTACTGATGCTCACTGGGCTGTTGTGAGACTTAAATCAAGGGAATCCCTGAAAAGACTAGGATGAGTGTCCACAAGGGCCACAAGGCCCTTTAGCAGGGAACAAATGGCTCTCTCATCCCATGATTAGAACTGGAGTTTAAAATTCAAGTATCTCTGAGGTGAAAGAGGCTTCAATGGCCAATATTAAATTAATCATATTGCCCTGGCCTTGGAAAACCAAAATGGCAGAGTCTAAGACCCCAGACTCACCGTTGCTGGTTGTCAGTCAGCCACAGGACTGGGTTTTTGTCAATATTAGTTTTCTGTGACCAGAAACACTAACTCTGATTTCCTCTCTGAGCACAGATGACTCATCAGTGAACCCCCAGTCCCTCCTAGTCTATCCTTCTCATATCAATCAGCACGGGGACAGGCACCTAGAGAATGGGCCATTTTCCAGAGACACAGCTTCCTAAGTTTGGGGACGTAAGCTCTATTTTATATACTTATCCTAAAGAAGCCAAGGCAAACTAGTGGGGGCACTGAAGTCTTCAGTGTTTTCAGTGTTGAGACTAACTGGAGCTATCAAGGAGAGCACACTTTGTTTATGTGGGAAAGGAAGTTTCAGAGGCCGAGGTTGAATGTCCAGCCTTTCATTCTAAAAAGGACAGGGTTATAAGCTACTCACCATGGACCTTTTGTGACTCAGGGTCCAAGTCTTTCTTTATTTTGCTCACCTTCCCCAAATTCCAGGACTTTTTTAATTTTTATTTTTACTCTCATCACCATCATCACCACCACCACTACCATCATCTTCATTGTCATCATCTTCTTCTTCTTCTTCTTCACCATCATCTGTTGCTTTTATAAGTCCTACTAGTGTTCCTAAAGTGCAGCTGTGGTTGAGTTCTACTGAGCTAAGAGGAATTCAGCCCCTAGAGAGGAAGGAAGGTGGGCGGCACACCAGCCAAAGGTTTCCTGTTGCCAGCTGGGGACATGCGCGTGAGTACTGATTGGACACCCCATGTCAGATACAGTTATGACCTCTGTCAGTGCTGTGAGCAGTGGGCATTTGTGCAGGGCTGGATCTCTGTGCTCCCAAATGACCATTGGAATCACCCAGTGATCCTCGGGAAGATCCCCTAGCTCCACCCTGAGGTAGACACGAAGAAGGTTGACCACTATTACTGATGTTTGAGCGGTTATTTTACTAAAGCTACCTAGAGAACCCACAGATTTCCAGACAGGAGGGGAAGACCCAATCCTCTTTTTCAGGGAGAAACATTTTCCGTCTTTCCTTTTGGTCAGTGAGTGGCTCTGAGGTCCATCAGGTCCATGCTGATGGGTGCTGGGACCCGGACAAAGGACACAACCTCTTTGAGCTTCGGACTCATCTTTCATGAAGTAGATGCCTCAGTGATACTTGTCTCCCAGAAATGTTTCGAGAAGTAGAGGAGGTAAGGCCCATAGGATGTTTGTATATCATAGACATTCCATGTGTACACCATATCGAATTACCGTCATAGTCAAAGCATGGCTCAGGTAGAGTTGACAGGCTAGAGGAGGAACTTACATGGTTTAAGAGTTGGAATGAGTAATTCTGGCCTTGAAGCCTGAGGCATACCTAGAGGCAAGCAGGGGGGGGGATAAATTTTTTTTAACTTGAATTTGAACCAGAAACTTCCACAGGGAGAGCTGGAATAAGATTGTATGTGTCAGACTGTAGACATATTTGTTAGGAATAAAAGCCTTTCTTGAGAAAATAGCCAGGTCCTGATCTTCATCCCGATGATTCGGTTAGCCTGTCTTTATTGAGTGCCTGCTGTTTGAACAGTTTTGAGCTACTGGTACCACAGGTAACAGGGCTTCACCTATTTCTGACCCTGGTAGTCTGATCTGGGAGCACAGTCAGCACTCTGAAGAAAGGATAAGGAGGAAAGGCTGTGTAGTTAAGTGTTTAACATGTCACTGAGGCCATCCTGAGCTGAAAAATTTCAAGATGGAACTGATGGAGCTCTGAGGATGGCTAGAGAGGGCCTCTGAAGAGGGGAGTAGGAGTATAGAAATACAAAGACAGTGGTGACCAAGGAAAGGTCTCAGGGCAGTAGCCTGGGACAAAGTGACAATAGTTATGGGGAACCACGAATAGCCAGCTGCCTGAGAGGGACATCACCTTCCGGCTGCACAGACACTTTTTCTGGGGTATCTGGGTATGTGGCCTCCTGCCAGCTGCCTTGTTCTGTGGGCGTATGCATCTTCCTTTTATGAACAGGTTTCTAGCTGGGTCTACTCAAGTCAGCGTGGCACCTCACATTCTCAAGAACACTATCTCAGGGCAGTGCTTAGATCTCGGGCTGGCAGCTGGGGTAGGGGACAGAAGATCAGGTGGCCTTCATCCTCTGTATCTCCATTCAGGCATCAGTAAAACCCCTCTCCTAGAAGACAAGCTCTTCATCCTGCTTACCTCTCTGTAGGTCTTCAAAGCCTCTTCATTCCTTAGGTTTGATTGTCAGGCAGGCTCTTCATTTGGGGTCAGCAGCTGAACAGAAGAGACCAAAGAAGAATTGCCCACAGTTCCACATCCATAATTTGCCCGAGGTCAGGAAATAGGCAGGTTCCTATGCTCATTGGAGCCAAAGACAAGCTGCAACCCCTTCTCTCTCCAAGAGAGCCACAGAGATTCTCAAAGCACCCTGAAGATTGAGAGAAGAGTCATAGGAGAGAGACTGCACCATCCCTCTAGTGTCTCACCAAGGCACTGTGTGCCCCTGAGCACCAGTGCATATTCTGAGTCATTGCAGTAGAGGGTCCCGCAGAACAAAACAGAGTAGAGAATCACCTACCCTGTACCACTAGAATTCAGACCCTGCATGCTGGAGAGAGGTCCCACCCAGTCCTTGGCATGTTCAGGAGTCCTTGTTCCCAGGTCTGCTTTCTTATTGCTTAGTTGTTTATTAGCTAAAATTTAGAATGAATGGGGTGGGGGCTGTAGGTAGGCACTGCAATAAAATAAGTGATTGAAGGGACCGAGAGGCTGTGTTTCTGGATCAGTTGCTTTACCAATGAAGTATAATCCAATGAATTTATTAGGAAAATTTGAAGACTTTGGTCTATTCATGTGTATTTAGTTTTCTTGCAAAAAGACCCTGCTTTTGAGGCTACATGGTGTTTGTGTGACCAGCGTCCTAGTTTGCTTCCTGTTGCTGTGATAAACATCATGACCATATGCAACTCTGGGGAGCAACGGTTTAGTTCACCTTCCTGCTTAAAGTCCATCATAAAGGGAAGTCAGGACAGGGGCTCAAGCAGAAAGCTGGAGGCAGTAGCTGAAGCAAAGACCATGGAAGAATGTTGCTTCTTGAGTTGTCTCCTCTGGCCTTCATGTTCTGCTTCCTTATACAGTCCAGGACTACCTGGGCCCACCAATATCAATTAGTGGTCAAGAAAATGCCCAACAGACATGCCTACAGACAAGTCCGATGAAGGCAATTTCTCAGTTGAGATTCCTTCTTTCTTGGTATATCTAGGTTTGTGTCAAGCTGTCAATGAACAAAACCAGCACAGGTAGCATTTATGAACCGAATTCTGACCACTGCACTCTGGGAGTCCACACTGAGTTCCTACTCTGTGCCTTCTTTGGTGGCTGTTTCACTAGAAATACCCTCCTGGGCTCTGTCTTGGTAACTCTTGATCCTGGAGCTTTATGGTGGAGAGTCTACATCATAGAGGCTCAGCGCAACCCCAAGATTGCTCAGCCATTTCTCTTCTCTGAAGACCTCCCATCCACCAGGTTTAGTCTACCCTCTTGCATAGAACCAAAGGCCAAACTCACTCCCGTTTCCTCCCCCAGTTATCTATTCCTAGAAGTTTCTCCCTAGTGGCCCGAGCCCATGCAAGCCTGAGGACACAGCTGCCTTGCTAGCTGTGGCTGCTCTTCCTGTGCTTTGCCCCACCCTTTGTGGTCCCCTAGCAAGCCATGGTGGCATGGGGGAGTACATGCAGATAAGGAACAGCTACTTCTCTCCCTTGGCATGTCTACTTTTTCTTTAGAAGGGTTAAATACACCATTAGCTTCTTCCCCAGAATGTATCCAGACCTATTTTTAGTGCTTTGAACATGTTGACTCTTACATAAGATTCATTCAGTATATATAAACTATTCAGTAAATATTCCCTCGTGAGAAGAATGGTATTTTGGTCTGTTTGGTTTCTCAGCCCTTTGCTTTTAATTTAGGGTCGCCAGGCATAGCGGCTCTCCCTTGGTGCCAGGATGTAGGCTAAGTGCTTGAGTTGGATTTTGGTGCCTCCACAGTGGTAAAAATTCATTCCATCCCCAGGGTCATAGGTGTGAAGCACAATTATAATGTAAAGAGGAACAGCCACAGACAGCCACAGAGCTGGTTCTTCATGCCACAAGGCAACAGGTCCCGTGATGGGAACAACACTGTGTGGGGGCCATCTCTAAGAACCTTCTGTCCAGGCTTGATCCTCTGCTTCTGATCTCTTTTAGCCTAAGCGAGCCAGAGATGGAGAGAGGTATATGCTATGGGAATTGTGAGCATTAACTGCCTCAGAGGTGACAGGATTGGATGCTCGGACTAACATTCTGTTGCCCTGAGAATTAGTTTGTTGGGACTGCTAGAACAACGTACTATAGACCATGTCACTTAATGGAAGTTGATTTTCCCACAGCCCTAGAGGCCAGAAGTCTAAGGCAGGGTTGGTTTCTTCTCGGGCTTCCTTCTTTGCGTCTTCACGTCACCATCATTCTATGTATCTGTCAATATCTAAGCTCTTCTTTGAAAGGGACACTCGTGATATTGGATAGACCTACGCTAATGACCTCATTTTAACTTAATTACCTCTTCATAAACCTTGCCTCTAAGTGTAGTCCCAGCTCGTGGTACTGGGACTTCCAGATATAAACGCAGGACATTGGTGCCCATATAGAATCTGTCTGTGTTTCTGTCTCCACACAGGTTAGGTGGCCAGACCATGGAGAGGCACCTAAGTCTAATTCCTACCTAGATACCTATAGGTTAGAGGGGGCCTTGGAAACCAGTGTGATTCCCCCAGGTTTGGGGACTGAGTCACTCTGGAGAAGGGATAGGCTCTACTACCCCCTCTCCTCCCTGCTTCCTGCTTTTCCCAAACTCTGGATAGAAGCCGAGGGGACTTTCTGCAGAGCTGCTTCTCCCACCTAGGGAAATGTAGTGTCTCCTAAGCCAGCAAGGTGAGGTGTAGGGGCGGGTAACTTGGCCTCCCTCACTGCCAGGGAGCAGGAGGGGGAGGTAGTTTGTCACTTTTGTCAGAGCGCTCTTGGAGTTCAGACAAGGACAGGTGAGGGATGTCTGCAAGGGCTCAGAGCTCCAGTGGGAAGTGGGAAGTGAAGGGGTGGGTCTGCTGAGCTGCCAGCCAGGAGATGGATATTCATGTGTTTGCACGCATGTGTATATGAAATGATAGTGGGGAACTGGGAGGGCTGTAGATGTCTGGAGTGACCTGGCCTAGGAGAGTCTGGGACTGCGGACTTCTCTGGACAAGCACTCTTGTAAAGTGGCAGTTTGCAATAACAAAAGCCCATGTTCAATACATTAGCCCAGCATTCCAGAAGATCCTTAGTAGCAGGTTAGCTTACTGTTGTGCTGTGTGGTGTCCCCAGTGCTGAACAGTTCCACCCCACGGGCAGGGCTCCCGGAGCTGGACAAGGCTATGCCATTTCTTGTGACCAAGGTTCTGGGAAGGCAGCTTCTACCTCTTAGTCCCTTTATGAAGGGACGGAGGACATATTGAGTCCAAACCCCTCAACAGGTTCCAGGAGGGCTCCACGTACAACCAATCATGCTTGAGAATGAGCCTTCGGCCCTGCACTGCCTTCTAGTTCTACAGATGCCCCTTGCCCTGAACTGCAGAGTGAAGTTGAAGTTTGCACAGTCGCCCACCTGTTCCAGACAAATAAGCCACAGTAGAAAAGTAGCAGCATCCGGGGACCTTGCCTTTGCAGAGCCTTGTTCTCACATGGAACAGGCAGTTCTTCCCCAGTTAAACAGGTACTCAGCAGACACATGGAAGCTGTGCTGTGTTTGCAGGAAAACTGCCCCAGTGTTGGCACCACCCTGAGCTACTCAGAGAATTGCTTGGCAGAGACATCTCAGGAGGCATCCGAACAGCCGTCCTTTTGGGTCTCCTAACACTCCATGAGTATAAACACTGCAGGCATATTCCTCTACTCAACCTGGCCCTTTCTGTTACCCCCAGCCCATCCCTGTACCCAGCAACTTTGGAGGGTCTCTGAGGCTACTTTATTAACCTCATCATTTTACCCAAGAGGAAGCTAAGGCTCAGGGAGTCTCAGGGACTTGTCACTGGCCATGAAGCAAAGGTTGCTTTTTTTCATGGTAGTGTGATATGGAACTCAGCTCTCTCAGCTCCTGGCAGATCTCCCTCCCATAGGCCAGTGTGCCTCATTAGCCCCACCCCCAGCTGGACATACCTTGTGCATGCTTTCCATCATCCTACCTCCTGCTCCGCTAGGTGTATTCGTGGAGATTCAGACACTCCGTCAGCCCATCTGCATCCGTGATGAACATCCCCCCTGACTGCTGGCAGGTGCGACTGGGGATAAGGCTAATAATACAGATGTCTTTCTAGCGTTTGTTATGCCTCGGGCACTATTTTAAGCATGTTGCTTATGCAAGCTAATTTACTCCTCATACTGTCCTTCCCTGTTTTCCAGTTGAAGAAATCAAGGAACCAAGAGGTTAAGGAAGTTTCTGGAAATTATATTACCTTGGGTAGAGCAGCAGTTAGGCTTGGACCTAGGCAGTCTCATTTTAGGTCCATGTCCTTAATGGTGTGTATCTTTCTACACAGGACCCACCATGCCCCTCATTGTGCTGAATGTCAAGTGACTATGCTGTGCATGGGATCTTAGACCTTCCAGATGTCATGGTTATGTTCTGCCTGATGTGTTTCTCAGCCTGCGGTCCAGGGAAGCAAGCTGAGTGGGCAGACATGCAGCCCAGTCAGTCTGCATGGTACCGTCAGGGGTCACGGTAGGCATCCCGGAAGGAGAGCATGACAGGAAGGTCTTCTGGCTGCCACTGCAGAACCTGCAGGCTCCAGTGATCCTGGGGAGTCCTCATCAATAACTAGCCTGAGTTCCAGGAATTATATAATGAGAAAGTTAACTCCTGATGATCTTTGATCCTGTAGGATATAAAACTGACAGGAAGGAGAACCCCTGCCCCCAAATAGTTATGTTGCTCCTCTCCCTACCACTAAACCCTCAAAATGCTCATTATTTCCCCACAGTTACGTTCTCAGCACATCTGAAACTACACATTTGCATATTGTAGGTGGTCTCCCAGAGAATGCTGGGTAAATTTTACTTATGAAAGGGTCTCCTCATCTAACAACAAATAAATAAACAAACATGTATGGGCTTGCTAGTTTAAGAACAGACTGAACACTGGGTTGCCTGCCATAGGACTTAGGCTCTGAAGTGACTGCTGCCAAACCTGAAGCCCTGAGAGTCTTTGCTTGCTCTCCGGTGTATATGAACATGCCTTGTCTATTTTCTGGGATAAGAGGTGCAAATCCCCATTGCTTTAGTTCACTTTATGTAGCAAGCTTTAATTCTGAAAGATCAATATTGCCCACTGTTGTGGACTTTGATAAGTTAAGTCTGGAAATAGAAGCCATGGAGCTGCGCAGACTCCTTTGAGTGGGTCCATTTCAAGGAAAGAACCTTGACTGTGTCTCGGGAGGCCTGTGACTCTGCATGTGTGGTGAGCACACCCTCTTGGCTGGGCTTCTGTCCTGTGGCTTTGATGCAGCTTCTCTGGAAGAAGCTGCCGTGCCCGGACATTGTGATTATAGCAGCCACTAAACACCACCTGCTAGAATGTGAGGTTGAAAACTCAGGCTCAGGATTGCCCTCGCGGGCCTGGAGAGAGGAGCTAAGCATTTTCCTCGTCAAGTGAGGACGGCCTGTGGCACAGTGGCACCACTCCGATGGTCACTGAAAGCACTCATTTGGTTCTTGAGGTCTGCAGGTTCCTCCCATATTTAGAATATCAATCCTTTGTGAGATATGTGCTCCGCAAACATTTTCTGTCTTTCGCAGTCTGACCTCTCAGGTAAGAAGGTATAGGGAAGGTATCAAGCCTTTCCGAGGCTGAGGAATCTCCCTTGGATATTTTTGCTTTTGTTTCCTTTCATTTTAGAGCCATATCTCATAGATCATTGCCAAGGCCAGCATCAAAGAGCCTTTTCTTATTCTTTCTGCTAGTAGTTTTACAGCTTTTATCTTACATCGAAGACTTTAATGTAAGTGTCCCATTTCGTTCTCTTGTTTGTGGGTCTCCAGGCTCCCATGACCATTGTATCAAGTGACCTTTCCCCATTTTATGTAGTTCAGAATCCCTATGGAGGGAATGGCGCCACCCATAGTGAGCACGGTGGGGTCACTTGATACAAAGGATATGAAGACAGAATCACCAAGAGATATCATTGCTCCCATGGTCATTGCAGCATTTAGTCACAATAGCCAAGGTATGGAAATAAAACTGAGCTTGTTGAGAGACGACTGGATGGAGAGAATGTACTTTGTGTGTGTGTGTGTGTGTGTATCTAATATTTATTGTTAAACTTTAAAGAAGCAAATATTGTCATTTTTGACAACATGGGCAAACATGGAGGACACTGTGTTCAAAAAGTCCATCTCTGTCTGTATTTTTATGCGGACTCTAAAGGTGACTGAGAAAGCATAGCATGGGCCTGCTAGGGTTGAGGTGGCAAGGGAAATGGGGAAATATAGCAAAAGCATATGGAGAAAACAGCTGAGATCCATGGGCATCTGAGGAGCCTCATGTGCTCCTGGAGCTTCCTGAAGTCTGAGTATCCACTCTCTCTGGAGTTTCAGCAGGAGCCATTCTGGAAAATCTAGTCCATCTATGATTTGAGACCTGCTGACCTGTGAATCCATAAGGCCTGCGTTCAACTCCTGCTGTTTGGTTCCTGGAGTAACGAGTCTCACTGTCTGCTGTGTGTGTGGAGCACCTGGTGTATAAAGCCCCGCCCCGGGATGGCACCCACCACATGAGCGGTAGTATCATTTTATGAGTTAAAAGACAGGCATCAACCCTTGTGTGCTTCATAAGGGTGCCTGCACTCTCTTCCCTCGGTTTCTTTTAACTGGAAAGCAGGGGTGCCACCCTCAGATTGTAAGAATGTAGAATTCTTGAAATATATCATAAATAAATGCAACTGGCTTTTTAATGAGTAGGAGGAAAATGACATCGACAAATAATGGGATTTTCATAGAGTTTTGATTTGTTCAGAGATGCTGGGAACCCTTCAGTATTGTTGAGTCATTTGGAAATTTGACTTCCAAAGGAGCAAATGTTAAGTATTTTTCCTACCAACCTGGATTTCCTGTGCTTTGAAGAAAGAAGTGATAGAGAAGGCAACCGGAAGCCTGGGGTGGTGATACGTAGCTCCGTTCAAATGCAGAAGAATGGACAGACCGGAATCTGAGGTCCTTCGGCTCGCTGGATCTCTGTTTCCTCCAGTGTTCTAGGCTGTGAGATGTACCACAGGTCCAGCAAGGTTGGGAGATGATGGGAAAAACTCACCCCATCCCTCTTTAGCAGAACTCAGGGCTGGGTCCAGAGCAAAGTATATAACTTTTAGGAAACTGGTTCTGATTGTAAGCACAATAGTTGTTTTCTCCAGCTTGCTCTGCTTGCTTGCATTGCTCAGGAGACAGCCTGTATTGGCAGCTCAGGGGGAGCCTGTAGTACCATGTCTCTATCCTGAAGTGTAGCTAACTATACCAAATAGCAAACTTGGGCTCTTTCAGCTAATGACTTCCAGATGCTGGAAGCAGTGGCCAGTGGAATTTTATTGCCCTAAGCTGTGGTTCTGGGCCGCATACTTCTGACTCGAAGGTAATTTGGAATGTAAACATTGCAAGGCATATACTAGAATTAATTAAAGCTGCCCTGTATTCTCTAGGCTTGCAAGCCTAAATTGAACTGTTTGCATGAACACCAAGACTAGCATGGCAACTGGAGGCTACAGGAACCTTTGACAGCCCCCACCCACCGACCTTTACCTTCCGAAAAACAAAAAAACCTGACCACAGGACCTGAGCTGACCTACTTACCTAAAAAGAGGGGTTCCAAGATGCTCCCTATCACAGCACACAGCAGTCAGAACACAGGAAGCATAACTGTTCATCATAAGTTCATATGGAACCAATCACAGGCCAAGAGCCCTCTACAGACTTTCTGGAAGCTTACTTAACCAAGAATGCAAGTGTGCACATGGGCAAGCGCAGCACTGTCCGTGGTGGGCAGGGAAAGAAAACCATGGCATCTAGTACTTGGCTGATAAAACTAGAAATAACTTCTGGAGGTAAATTTTAAGTTCACGATGGCATTCAGAAGTGACAGTGTGAGTGTGTTTAATGTCACTGAGCTGCAAACTTAAAAACAGTTAACATGGTTAATTTTAAGTAACATATAGTTCACCTCCTAAACTAAAAAGCAGAATATTCAGGCAGTAAAGGTTCTCTAGGATTATGTAAACGATCAGAATCTTTAGAATATTCCTCTCCTCCCATATGCTGTAAGAGGATGAAGTCATGGCTCCCTGGGAACTGTTCTATGCAATGCCCTGAGATTTCAGGAACATGTAGTTAAGATTATGTGAAAGCCACACCCTTGGGGCTGAACAGCCCTCCACATGCTCTCTGTCTGCAGAGTGTTGACTCTGAAGCTATAAGAGAAGCTGAGTAGATGGGGATACACACCTTGCTAGTTTTCTATCACAGTAGCAAAGCACCCGAAGCAAATGGCTTATAAAGAGAAAACGTCCAAAGTCTGAAGGACCTGCTCCACTATTTAGTAGTTCAGTTACCTGGGCCTCTGGAAAAATATCCCATCTGAAGGATTTTGCAGCAAAGAAAAGGAACCATCTCATGGACTAGGAAACAACGAAAAAGGAAGAAGAAACGATTGAGATTCCAGCATTCCCTTCAAAAGCAACCTCCCAGTGTCCTAACTTCTTATCAAGTCCCACCTTAAATCCATCATCTGGGGCCTAGACAGATGGTTCAGAGGTTGAGAGCACTGACTGCTCTCCCAGAGGTCCTGAGTTCTATTCTCAGCAACCACATGGTGGCTTACAACCATCTTTAATGAGATCAGGTCAGGTGCCCTCTTCTGGCCTGCAGGCATATATGCAGGCAGAACATGATATGTATAATAAATATATAAATCTTAAAAGAGAAAGAGCTCATCATCCTGTCTTAGTCATTGTTCTACTGCTGTGAAGAGACACCATGACCACAGTAACTCTTATAAAATCAAGCATTTAGTTTGGAGCTAGCTTATAGTTTCAGAGGGTTAGTTCATTATCTGCATGGTAGGCAGCAAGGCAGCATGCAGGCAGGTGCTGGAGCAGTAACTGAGAGCTGCATCCTGATCCACAAACAGAGAGAGAGAACCTGGGCTTGGCATGAGCTTTTGAAACCTCAAAGCCCACCTCCCAGTGACTCACTTCCTCCAACAAGGCCACACCTCCTAATCCTTCCCAATTAGTGCCATTCCCTGGGACTAAGCTTTCAAATATATGAGCCTAAGAGGGTCATTCTTATTAAAATTATCACACCTCCTAATAGCCCCACTTTGGGGACCAAACCTGAACATGTGGGCCTTTGGGGGACTCTCCAGATAAACATTATAGTCATCAATACTAACTGTAGCCACCACAGGGTACTGGAAGTTGGTTGGCTCAGCTTGGCTCTGGAAGGAGAAGAGGGAGCCCATGTTCTTTAGTGTTGCAGGGTCAGGTGTGTTGATGTATACACAAATACTAACTTTTCTGTTGATAGAACTCGCTATTGAAGACTCTTCCTTAGTAAGCAAGACTGTGCGTACTGACCCCCATTCTGCCTCCTGGTGGTATGCAGAATAAGGTGCCAGTTCACGTCTGCCCTTCAATATTGTATAGGGGCTCTATGCCTGTTAGAATCTTCACTTCCTCCCTTCAGTTCCTTCCGATGATCTTCATGTGACTTTTATCCTGGGCCTCTCATCCTCAGCATCTTCCCTAGATTCACAGCAGATTTTAGGCTAACTCTGGCATCAGACACAGCATGAATAGCAATCTGCCAAGAAAGGGGAGTGAAATCTGTGTCTGCTCTGTCCTCTTCTATCCCACACTGTCATACAACATTGGTGTCCAAACATATCACTCTTGTCTTTAAAAAACAAAGCAAAACACCTTGTGACCATCGCAGTCCTCCAGTTGTGTTTTTAAATGAATGACTTAAGAAGGTTTTCAGTTCTGAAATTAAAAATTTAGCCTATATCCAGGAGTTTACCACCAGCTTCACTATGAGTGGTTATGCTGGGATCAGCATGTTTATTTGACTCCTAATCTCCTTCAATCTCCCTTTCCTCATCTTCATCTGAGTTACAATGTTCTGTCTCTCAGGGTTTGGTGGTAGTGTTGGACAGGATTGAACCAGAAGCCTGGTGATTTCCTTTGCTGTTATGATAAGCCGCTAGCTAGCCATAGTACCAAAAGATAGCTATTAAACACAGTTTTCACCTAGTTGGTTATCAACCTTGTTTCCAGATAATGGGCTGAGTATTGGACAGTCTCAAAGGGCAGGATGGTCTGTGGCATCATGTGGTGGGTGGCCGACCCATTCTGTGGTCTGTGGCCTTCTAGGAAGACACTGGTTGCACTAGACTTCACTGTCATTGATTAGTCAAATATCATATCTCCACCCTGGAACTTCTAAGCTATTCGCACTGCAAACTGAGGCTTTTGAGCTAGAGTTCTCCCAGAGCCCTCTGGACCTAGCTTGGATGTCTTTAGACAGAGAAGTAAGGGCCTGGACAGTTCTCCCCTCAAAGACCTCCCTGTAATCAGGAAAAGTGAAATATACGGCAGTGTGGGATGACACTTGCTTTTATCGGTTCCTTAGTTTACAGAGGAGTGTGTTCCCTGACTTTAAAGAAAACAGGCTCTTTGTCTCCAATTATGAAAATGTACTGGCTCCCTCCTCCCTTAGGAGAGGGGCCTGATGGGAAGGACTGTAGCACTCAGAGCTGAGGGAACTGCACTTTTGGCTGAAAAGGTTTTTACTGCTTGCTCTTTATCTCCTGGCACTTTTTCAATTAAGGCATCTCCTCTGAGATGATCTATCACCTCCCTGTTTGATAAGGAAATAATTACCGTCAGGGCAGCTCCATTACACATCACATGTTCTTCCCATGCTGTGGAAGTGGAGAAGATGAATCAATGGCTCTCCATTTGCAGCCGCAGCTCTGTGAACACGGGGTTTGCAGCTATGGATACCAACTTTACGCAGGCTCCTGATCTTTCCAAATCCACACCCCCGACCTTTTAGGTACTAGAGTTTGAAAGCCAGTTTTCATGCATGCTAGGCAAGCGTCCTACTGCTGAGCCATATCCCCATCCCCGTTTCCCCTCTCCATGCTTTGGAAACAACTGTCGGTGTTGAGAATTCTTACTGGTAAGCCATCTCCTGCCTCTGCATGCTCTAAGGAGCCAGCATCTTCTGAGACTGTAGTTCCACTGACTCTGGTCTTCAGGCCTGAAAGCACTGTTACTATATTCAGCTATGTATCAACACTATATAAAGCTATATCAGTGCTTTGTTGGTGATGGTTAATAGTCTTCGTCAGCTGGACTGGATTTGGAATCACCTAGGAGACACACCTGTGTGTTTCTGTGAGGGCATTGCCCGAAAGGAGTAACTGAGGAGGGAGGGCCCAGCCTGAACATGGATGGCACTGTCCCATGGACTGCCATCCCACACTGAGTGTAAGGCAGGGGAAAAAGAAAGCCAGGTGAGAGCTACCTTTCCCCTCTCATTACTTCCTGGTTGACATTAGGTATCAAACTGTCACCATGCCTTCTCCCCACTACAGATGCTCTTTCTCCCTTGATTTTAGTCATGTATTTGGTCACCGTGACAAGAAAAGTAGCTTAAGCACTGTCCACCATGATGAGGACAGGACAATTTAAAAACAGCAAAGGGATGTTGTAAACACACCAAGTCCAACTTAACAACTTCTTTCTCCCTCCTTTCCTCTCTTTTAAAATAGGTTATCATGTAGCCCAGGCTGGTCTCATACTGGCTGTGTAGTCCAGGCTAGCCTTGAACTGCTGGTCCTCCTGCCTCCACTTCCCCCAAGTGCTGAGATTACTGCCATGTGATACTTGATATTTTAAAATAGAAACTTGAAATGTTTTGATAGTTTTATGTATGTGTACAAATTATTATGCTGATATTCAACCCCAGTTACCCTCTGGTATCCCTTCTTTTCCCCATGAATACTTTATCCCCTCTTAGTCCTCCTGTGGTTATATTGTTAGAGAAAATGATGCTATCTCTCCAGCAATCGTTATCAGTCATTAACTATTTTTCCCACATAGAAAAAGTGCAGGAGTGCCACCCTACTGTCAGCTCTGCCATTTTGCCTTTAGAAGAAGTGCAAAGATTATGACTTGTCGAAGCTCAGAAGGTTTCATCTCTTTCTTAATGCCTTCCTCTTAGCCCCCTAAGGACCCTTCATTCTGAAGGATGTTACAGGAGACAATGCAGATCCTCCACCTTCTTCTGCACATAGAATTTTCTTAGAACTGCTGAGGCCTAAAGCAGAACAGGAATGGCCTTTCCTGTGCGTTCAGAGGACTTGGGAAAGCGTGACTCCCTGAAACTCTCCCAAAGGAGAACGCCTGCTTTCTGTCTATGAGATAAACAAAGAGGGAGAAATGAGTGCTTAAGATTGAATTTATGACAGAAGGCCAGGCTCCCTCTGCTAGACTTATGGGTGCCTGAGGGAACATGGCACATACTTGTGGATTGCTTTTCCTTCTGCCAACTGGCCTTTCTTGGTTAGGACGGCTTGTCAATGAGTTCTCCACGTCCTTCAGACTGTAGTTACTTTTCATTAAGGAAATAAAGGAAGATATGCCTTTGTGTCCTGTGCCTCTAGCATGAAGTCTAAAGCTAACCATTTCCTAGAGCCACCCTCCATCCTCCTCCGTCCTCCTGCATCCTTCTCCATCCTTCTGCATTCTCTGCCATCCTCCTGCGCACTCCTATGTCCTTCTCCATCCTCCTGTATCCTCCCCCTCCTCCTGCATCCTTCTGCATTCTCTGCCATCCTCCTGCATCCTCCTTCATCCTCCTCCATCTTCCTGCATACTCCTGCGTCCTCCTCCATCCTCCTGCATACTCCTGCATCCTCATCCATCCTTCTGCATACTCCTTCATCCTCCTGCATACTCCTGCATCCTCCTGCATTCTCTGCCATCCTTCTGCATCCTCTTCCATCCTCCTGCATCCTCCTCCATCCTCCTGCATCCTCCTTTATCCTCCTGCATTCACCCTACATCCCCGTGCATCCTCCTGTGTGGACTGGAGAAAGAAGCTTGAGAGAGGAAGAAAAACAGTTGATTGCATAAAGTTCTGGTTGTTTTATGCAGATAGGGATGACTGAGCAAAGACATGTACAACTCATTAGGTTTGAGTTGCAGTCAGTAGAGCCTTGCTTCTCTCCCCAAAATAGAGTCCTTTGGTATTTTCACTTAGATCTCCCCAAAATAAAGTCTCTAGGAGGCATGGCTTTTTAGCCAAATTCTCTTGGTATCACCAAATCCCAGAAAAGTACAATTTTCATGGGGACAAAATGACAACAGAAAGGTCAGTCAGTATTATGTTGCTCAGGTGTTGAGATTCTCCTGGTCCTTCCATGTTCAACCCTCAGGATAACCATCGCAGTACCAGAAAGGCAGACAGTTTGTTCTTTATTGTTGTCTATCAGTGTGAAGCAGACATCTAAAGCTGATGTATCCAAAGAGGCAGTAGGGCAAAAACAGTTAAGAACAGTTTAGAGTCAGCTTCTCAGTTTGATGCCACTTAGGTGTGTGTCTTTAGGAGGGGGGTGTGTGCTTCTCTGAGCTCTTCATTTCCTCATTCATAAACGGTGACTAAATGTGTCTGTTCCACCAGGCTTCTCAAAGAGGAAATCAGTACGTGTAGTGTGTAGGGCAGGTGGTGAATGTTGAGAGCTCTTTGACTATTCTTGTAGAGGTAGGAGATGCTTGTGTTGCATCTGTTATGTGCAGACGCAGGCCCAGCCAGCACAGGCCTTCAAGACACCTGCTTTGTGCACCACGGAAGTGCTCCTATTTCAGTTAGGGTGGGCCATTGTTTAAGAGTTTGCTTTGGAAAGTCCTGCTTCTCTTGGGTAAAAGAGGTTTAACTTCAGGCTCAGGAGAGTGATACGTATGTGCCTGTCAAGCGTTAGAGACCCCCATGGCCCAAAAGAGATGCCTTAGCTCTTAAGTTCACCAGCAGAAAATGATGCATCTCTGCTATGTCAGAGCCTCAGTGTACGCCGTATGAGTACGTATATGTGCATGTATAGATATGTGCTGTACAAGCTGATGTGTTCTGGGAGGAAGCATACATGCATAGAAAGACAGCCAGTGTCACAACGGAGAAGGTAACCATGACTAGCAAACTGTCAATTTGATTTTGTGGGTTAAAAGAGATTATTCAAGCCAAATGCCCAGCATAGTATTCAAAACTTAAAAGAAAAACAGGATCATTTTCACATCTACTAAGATGACTACCATTTAAAACCAAACCCAAATACAAAGTAGAAAACCAAGGTAGCTAATATGCAGAGAAGTTGGACTCCTTGTGTATTTCTGGTGGAGATGTAAGATGGTTCAGCTACTATAGAAAGCAGTAAGATGGATTTAAAAGTAAAACAAAAACAGGAACTTCTCTATATATTGCTAAAATGATAGAAAGTATGGTCTCAAAGAGACATTTGTACATCATTGATCAGAGCAGCGGCATCCACAGCATGCAAAGGGTAGAGATGCTCCAAGTACCCACAGACAAGTAAATGGGTGAGCCAAACATTGTATGCATGTAATGTGTTACTACAGTGAGTCGTCAGACTCTAAGAGAAATAAGTCCCTGTGTGATATGATGAACCCAGGAGACACTGTGCTAAGTGAACAAAGTCCCCAACTAGTCAACTCCACAGAGATACAGATAGAATAGCAGTTACGAGGGACCAGGTGGGGAGAGAACAGTGAGTTCATGTTTAATGAGGGCAGAATTTCAGGTTCTCAAGGTTAGGGGAATTCTGGATACTGGTTGCACAATAATATAAACGTGCATAACACTCTTGAGAGCTTACACACTTAAACATAAGCACAACCGAAAGGTTTTATAATGTGTATTACCACAACTTTAAGAAATAGACATAAACGATTTCAGAAAATAGCTATGGCAGCAGCTGATAGAATCAAAGAAATGTCTTGATGGCATAGTCCATTTTCTGTGTCAATCACAAAATACCTGAGACTGAGTAATGCATACATAAAAGGTTGTTCAGCTCATGGCCGTGGGAGAGGGAGTCTGAAAGCAGAGCAGTGGCTTCTGGGAGAGGTATTGTGGACATCACATTGTGAGGAGTGGTTTGGGAAGGAAGCTTGTTACAAAACAACAGGCAGAGAGAAGGGGTCGCTGCTTTAAAAAGGATGTCGGCTGAGAATTCTCCAGGTTCCCATGAGATCTATCAGTCCCTTCCAATGGCGCAACCCTCAATGACCTAATTACTTCTCACCTCTACCTCTTAAAGGTCCCATCACTCCTCATAATGCCACACTGGGGACCAAATTTCTAACATGGGAGCCTTGAAGGACCAACCACACATAAACAATGGTGGAGAGAATGAGAACTGTGGTCCAGGGCTGTACTAGGGAGAACCTGCTGGTAAATGGATTTGAGAAATTATGGAGGAGCAAACTCTGCCCAGGGACGGCTGCCACCGCTAGGTTCCTTGCTCACCCAGACAGCATGAAGAGACTTCAGGAGCACAGAGAATAGCACACATCCCTTTTGTTTCATAATCAAATTGAAACAGCCCTGGGAGAGGCGCTATCACTGTGGCTTCAGCTCATTCTAAGGAATGAGTACTGACATCCTGTCTTAATTAGCGGAGAGCAGCTAGGGACACGGGCCTGAGGAAATGTATGTTCCTGCTCTGCTGTGCAGACACAGTGAGTGTGTGTGGCAGGGGCTCAGGGGCACATGGGGCGGGGCCTGTGTCAATGGATAGAAGCCACTTGGAATAATTGGCCATATTTGGGAAGATACCAAATTGCTCGCTCCTGACTCTGGATGGAGTGCATAAAATGTTAAGGGATAATCTGCAGGGCCTTCGCCTGCCTCTACCCTTCTAGAACCCACGGCGCTTCTGTTAGAACTGTGCAGTGTAATTACAGACCTGACAGGTGACAGCAAGTCAGAAGAAACAGCTTACTCTGTAGACACTGAGACAATGGTTTTAAGTAAGGTGACAGTGGAGGATTCTCTCGAGCACGTGGGCCAGACGTGACCACCTCCAAATCCTCAGATACAGTCACTTCCAGGGCAAGCAACTTCCTTCTTAGAAGATTAGAGGTAGAGAGATCTGAGGACACTGAGAGCAGTTGCCTTTATCCCTAGAATGTGGGGCAGGGCAGAGAGCGATGTCACCTACCTGTCTCCCACCAGCATCCTCATCTTCTACAGCTTGGCCTCTGGGTCAAGCATAGTGCTGGTACAGGCTGCACACACTTGGATACACGGGGAGCTCCTGCCTCGAGGGTCATTGTCCAGAGGAGACTTGGCCAAGGACGTAAAGGGAGGGAGGGAGGCCAGGAGTGGCCGTCTATCAATTTTCATCTGGGGTTGAGAGGATTCAGAATTGAGTTTCTTTTGTGACAGTAGGGTATTGAGGACCCAGCCTGGCGAGGTGTCTCTTCTGCTAGCCCCATGGCAGCTCACATCATACCATGGAAGTTGCTAGGGCAAGGGCATGGGAAGAGGTGACAGAGCTCTTAACATGCCACAGAGCAAGGGGACTGAATGGACTTCACATTCCCAGAAAAAGCTTGGAAAGACACAAGCATGGCTCTGAAGACTAGTCCTGCCATGTGCCTGACCTAGACTCCAGCCTGAGGGGACCCATAGGGTGGGAGGGCTTGGGGGACACTGACTGCCAGGTACTCACCAGGGACACGGATGTGACTCCATTTTCTCCGTACATCCCTCTAGGCAGCTGTTTACAGAAACTTCTTTTACTCTTTGGTTTGCTTCCTCTGTGCACTTTATTTTATTATGATTTTCTTATGTGCCCATGTGAATGTTTGCTACACATGCATGGGTGCCCACAAAGGCCAGAGGAGAAGAATGGATACCCTGGAGCTAGACAATTGACAGCTGCCAGATGGTGGGGAGGGGGACCAAACTTGCACCCTTCTCAGAAGAGAAGTAAGTTGTCTCTCCAGGCCCTGTGCATTTGAATTTGATGGGTGTCTGTAAGTATTAGGGGCCAGAGGAATCTGTAGGAGTGCTAAGAGGAGGGTCAGGACCTGTGACAGCTCTACTGGGGCCCCCCTGTGCCACAGGAGGCTCCAACTCATTCCTTATATCTGAGCCACTTTTACATTTTCCAGAAGGTACACGTTACTTCCCAAGGCTGAGGAAGCCCCATAAGCTACTCTGGTCTCAACACCAGCTCCCACTTCCGTGGTATTCAAGTCTCTGGATATAGCAGTTCTGCCGGAGGCTGGTTTTCTTTCCCTTTTCAGGGGACCTTTCTAATTCTTCTTCAAACTGGTCCCCTATTCAGGCCGTGGGATATCCTGAAGAGGACAAGTCACTTTGTTACTGATCTTTGGGTTCCAAACTCCAGTGGTTTGGATTTGTTCTGCTATGTTGATTTTGTTTGTTTCCCACTTGTTTGTTGAGTGAATATGTGAATACACACACACACACACACACACACACATACATGAATGCATGTTTTAGTGAAAAAGAAAAATGAAAGTAGCAACCCCAATCTTGATTCCCTATCCATCCAGCAGCTGTGTACGACTTGCAGTCTGAGCAATGTACACAAATCATTAAATAGCAATTACCATAATTAGCAAGATGTGCACCCTTGTGCCCAGCTCCTCTGGTTTACCTTGCCAGTAGATTAATGGATACTGTGGGGCTACCAGCTAAGGAAGAAGACGGTGTCTCACTTCTTTGGGTGTTTTTACTCCAAAGTCCTTTTCTTTTTCAGAAAAGATGTCACCATTACATTCTCTGTGGCTGCCAGTTCCTGCTCCTCTGTCACCCACCTAGGACTCCAGAAAAACTGCATGTGGCCAGCAGCTTAGGTGTAGCCATGGTCAGACACACAGGCCAAGGGGCAGGCAAGTGCTGGTGTTCCTAGAAACCAGAGTCCTTTTGTACCCTGTGTGCTTCTCTGCTCTCTGTCCTAAGTGCTTAGGAAAATGAGAGCCAGTCCTGGCAGCGCCCCTGTAGCCCTCATCCTATGAAGGGTTTCAAGGGCCGGAACATTGTGGCAGCAGGTGGTTTAAGGTCATGGATGGCTGGGGCTCCAGCCTGTGAACACACAGATCTGCAGTTGCTCTGATACTAGGATAAAAGCAGGATCTAGCTTCTTCCTCTAGCCATGGGGCAGCCAACCACTCAGGCTTCACCGTGGCTGTGGTGTTACCTGCAGCTCTGACTGTCTCCCTATCCAGCAGCTGCCGCAGCCTCTTGAGTTCCTTGAATTCTCTCTGTCCATCCAGGAGCCTCTTTCTGACTTCCAGAGCTGCTGTGGAAGGAAGAGAGACCGTGTACATCTTGGCCCCACCTGTTCATCAGCCATGGGTGGGCTCTGCTCTCTGTCTTCAGCTCAGACAGGGTTAGTTTGGGAGCCTCTTCCTGGAAAGTTTGCATCAGGCAGGGCAATTTTGCATCTGTACCATGGAGACTTGGAATTTCTTGTAATGCTGATGGGACGGTGAAAGGCATCGATGCCCAGCCCTGTGCTGGCATGGGTCAATCAGGTAATCAGTTCTGATGATGCAAGAACGAATGAGCATCAACTGGGAGTCCCATGTGGACTCCTGTAGGTTCTGGGAAGAGGGCAGTGCTGAGATAGGGCTCACACGTAATACTGTGTGAGGGGTAGAGGTGGAAGGGTGATAATAGACAAACAGACCAGTAAACAAATAGGACAGTTTGAGGTGGTGTTGTGTGCTGCGAAGAAAAAAAATTAATGTGACATTAGAGTCAAGTGCTCTTTGACAAAGTGCCATTTCATGTAAGCTGGACTCCTGGGAGGACCCCTACATTGGCCAGATTCATTGGATCTACATGCTCTGCCATGTTACTCTTTTTTCCAGTGGCCAAAGTTTATTTATAGGGCATTATTAAGAAATTAACTCAAGGTATTAGAAAAATGGCTCAGTGGTTAAAAGTGCTTGTGCTCTTCTCGAAGACCTGAGTTTGGTTCCCAGTACCCCATGTTGGGTGCTCACAACTGCCTGGAACTCAAGCTCCAGGAGATCTGAAATCCTGTTCCAGACTCTCAGCACCCAGACACACATGGCACACACATTATACACACATAAAAATAAACAAAAGTTATTTTAAAAAATCAATTCAAGGTGTTCTTCTGGGTGATGGCATTGCCCTTCACCAGTGCATGCCTAGTTTAATCTTTGCAGGTTATCCCCCAAGGCTGCTGTAGCTGCTCTGAGGATGACTCAGAGGGAGTGGCTGAGACCCTGGGTGGGCCCAGTTGCCTGCAAGGTGGATTCTTGGGTGAGGGTTAAAGTGTGTGTGTGGGGTGTGTGTGTGTGTGTGTGTGTGTGTGTGTGTGTGTGTGTATAACTGAAGTAGTAATATTCTTGACTTTGTGGTACAAAGTGACTGATGCCTGGGGTGGGGCAGACTGTGCATCCTTCCCTCCACCTTGAGAAGTTCCTCGTGGCCAGAGTGATCATGATACCACAGATATGTATGGAGCCAGGCAGTAGGAGTCACTTCCATCAGTGGCACCACGTTTATGCTTAAGCCAACACTCTGAGGGCCACCAGACGAGGGGGTGAGAGCGGTGAGGCCAAAAACCTCAGCCACATCTGTGGCCTCATCTTCCCTTCCCCTTCCTTCTTCCCCTTTTCTCCTCTTTGTGGGTACAGGAACATGGGCACACCCCCACTCCGCTCTCCAGATAGTGCCACAAATTCCCAGTTGCTGTGCCTTTTAAACAGGCTTGTTCCTTTTGTCTCTGTCTGGTAAGTCACATCTCTACGTAAATGTGAAGTTTAGAAGATGATTGTTAAAAGCTTACAACCCATAAAAATGAAAAAAATCAGGCTTAATTGACAGCACTATGTCTGTTTGACAGTATATCTGGGGTCAGATAAATGTGTGTTTACCATATCCAGCTCCATTTGGGCAAGAAGCATGGGAAAGACAGTGGAACAGGAGAGTAATAACAGATTTCAGGGAGTAAAATGAGGTCCCGTGAATAGAAGTGTGGAGCAGAGCCACGCAGACTGGGATTGGGTCCAGTCCTGAGCAGGGCAGGCTCTTCTGACCTATGCCATCTCCCACTCTTCTCTTCCACTGTCCCACATCTCTGAACATTCTGCACTGGACCTATCGCCTGGAAGCCCTCAGAAGACCAGGCCTGGTGCTGCTCTATCCTCTGTGAGAGATGCCAGTTCACCTAGTTTCTCATGGCATTCTGATGGGTCCTCTTGTGTCTTTCCCCCGGGCTGTGGCAGGCTCGGGGGAAACCAGTGGGTCGACTAGAGTAGGCTTAGATGATGTCAGGGAGGACCTGGTGGGAAGTCGTTTGTGGCTCTTGGGCAGGACCCATCCTCCCAGCAGAGGTAGTAGTGTGTGGTGCTGATGATAAAGACGGTTGCGGGAGTTCCGTGCTGCCCTTCCCACTCCCAGGACAGCGCTGCCCTTGATCTGGGGAGCGGATTATAGAGTCCTCTGGATGTTTCCTGTTTGAGAATAAGCCTTCTGTTCTCTGTGATCCTCATGTCCAGAATGTCCAGAAGATTGTCAAGCCTTCCCTTCAAATCTGGAGATGTGAGTCAGGCCCCAACTCTGTGGCTTAAAAGTAGCGCTCTGAAGCCTGCATGCTTCCCAGGAGGAGGACAGAGTGAACAGCCAGGCATTTCCAAGGGCCTCACCTAGGCAGGAGGTGCACAGGGAGCCTGAAGGCGTGCGCATTGGCCTTCTCAGGGCCAAGGAAAGGCTTACCACAGTGACTGCTGCAGAGCTTTGCCTGAGGGCATCTGAGCAGGTGCCCAGAGGACACATAGATCATTCCACTTTACCTGTGAGCCTGTAGCTCACCTAGCCACTCCCCGGACTTGTATTCCTAGGAAAATGTTTTCTCTGCCTGCCTCTGGCTGACCCTGAGGCCATCAGGCACCTTTCTCTCTGAGAGCCTGACTGCCAGAGGAGAAGGGGAAGATTTACTGTTGGGCCCTGCAACTGTTAAAGATATGCAAAGGGACTCAGCGGGTCTCCATAAACTCCTTTCTGGCAGGGCGTCAAGGGCTGGAGAGGTGGCAGGTACCTGACTTGGCTCTCCACACAGTGTTCACAGGTAGGAACACTTGTGGGTCTAGCTATTCACCAGGCGCATGGGCGCGTTTATAGTGCCACTCAGTCTTCCCAACCGCCCTGCAAGAGGGAATTGCTATTTCTAATTTTAGAAGTGAGAACACTAAGGAGGTTCTACGACTGACCCGAGAGGTTGAGTCACACAGCTTAAAACACGCCCCCAGGCTCCTTCCTCTCCTAGGAGAAGTCAGCCTGTCATTTTCTTGCAGATCATATAGGTCCCCAACTCGGGTGGAGGAGGCTAGCTACCCTGTTGCCCTCAGGTGACAGGGCCTATTTTTCACAAGTCTCATCAGGCAAGACCCCTGCCTCTTCACCCTCTATATGCTGTATCACCTAGTGAACACTCCTGCAAATCTCAGTGCTGTCCTCGGCAGTGGAGGGCACAGCCCACATCCCACCCGCGTCTTTAGGCTTAGCTGCATGGAAGAGTGTACTGGATTCACTGCAAGAAGAAAACTTAGTTTCATTGATCTCTGCAGTTCTTTTTAGTCAGAATGGCTCGTGGTTGGAAGGTATCTGAGAGTTAATCTAGCCTAATTGTCCTAACTGGACTCCAGGAAGCTTTCTAAACAGAGGCTCAGGATTTAGTCCACATCTTCTCATAGTGCTTTGACAGATACATTACTTGTCTTCTGGTGTCCATTCTTTTCTTTTTCTTCTGCTAGGAAAGTGGATGGTAGCTGTCTTGAACCACCAGTAGCAGACGTTAGACCAAGCTGGAAGTCCTTGGTCTCTGTAAACTGCTCAGAGCAGACAGCTCCCTCCATAGTTCTACACAAGATGAAAACATTCCATTTCCATTTTGTTTAATTCACAGAAAGGAAGTCCAGATCTACCCTTTGGGACTCAGGTGTTGGATGTGAGGCTCCTTCCCCTTTTATGTTTTCAATAGTTTTATACATCTTCTGTGTATCTGTCATGCTGATGTTTCCCCTTCCAAAGCCATACAGAGAAACATAGGCATGTTCAAGTTATCCGCAAGTGTTCTCCTGGGTGGTAAAGGTACCTTATTCTGCCAGTAACTTGCTCTGTGGCTTTGAGGTCATTGTGATCCACAGTGCAATGACAGTTTTTGACTGGATGGCCGCCATGCTCCATTCATTTCTAACGGACCCTGAGGCTGCCCAAAGTTCTAAGAGGCATTGGTGTCCATTAGAGAGTTCAGGGTGTATGCACCTGTTTGACTGAGTTCCCTTGGTGACAGTGCTGGCTGAAGGATGACTAAGAAAAGGATGGAGGTGGGGATGGATGATACAGAAGTGTGCTTGGAAGCAAGATCATGAGCTTGGAATGTCACATTCTTGTGAAAGATGAACATTCAGTTTCCTTGTTATTAGTCCTTACAAGGGAAAATTCAGCCCTGGAGGATGAAGTTACACCTCCTTTGGTCCCTCATCTATGGTAGGCAATCTACATGTGGTACCTGTTCTTAGAGAGGAAGTTTGATACAACTTCAGCCCAAGGGATAACATGTCTTCCTCTCTTTTCATGCTGGGGATAGAGCCTAGGGTGTTACCCATGTTGGCTAGACAAGTGTGCACCACTGAGCTACATCCCTAGCCTTTGGGGATGTGTGGCTATTTTAAGAGCAGGTCTTATGATGCATCCCAGTAGGTCTTGCACTTTCAATCTTTTTGCTTCAGCCTCCCCAAGTAGCTGGGTCTATAGGCTTGCACCACCAGGTGGAGGGAGGGCCCGGTAGTCATGTTAGATTGATCTAGAATCAGGGCTGCCAGCAACTGTGTTGGCTGCCCTGAGTAGAGGGTATTGGCTTGGATTTCTTGCTCCTAAATAATCCCAGAACTTTGAAGGGTGTTCTAATCAACATGGCCTCTTACTGCTTCTTGTCCTAGTTAGTTGAATCTAGCTTCCGTGGCTGGACCATTTCTATCTAGTAGACCTTTGGACTGTGGCTTACTGCAGTTCTCAGAATGATATCATAATGGTCACTGGGAGGCTAGTATTTTCCCTTGATTTTATTTCAGTTTGCTCAGAGCCACACAGTTCTTTCTGACTCCAGCATGGATATTGCCGTGAGCCGAAGGTGGAGATGGATGGGTGAAGCCAAGCCACACATGCAACCTATGTTGTCAGATTCTTGCACTTTCCCGTTGCCTCTGGGAAAGGATTTTGGAATAAAAACAGTGAAGACTAGTGAATTGAATTGACTCCACAAGCCCGCGTGGGAATGTGGACAGCCATATTTCTTGACAAATTGGTTCTGGTGAAAGCTGGATACTAGATCAGCAAATTTTCCGCGGGTCTGTTCTTGAGCTGTGTGTTTGCCCTCCTAGTCTGGTTTGAAGCTGATGACTAAACAGGGGTTTCACAGTGCCATCTTCCATTAGAAAGTCATCTTAAATATTGTTGAGGCATTTTTATTGTGCCACTGATCACCCGCAACATGCATTCTGACAGCAGAGGTAAGACAAGACCACTTAGCCACCACAGAATGACTAAGAGCAAGTGACATGCAGAGGAGCTTGTCTGTATACGAGTCAGATGAAGTTAAGTGCCATGCATTATCATTCCTGTTCTATTTTTATCTCTTTAGTTCATTTGTTCAGTGGAAACAGCAGCTTCCTGAGCATTAACAGAGCTGGCTCTTCTGGGAGCTAAAGACCCCGGAGTGACAAGATGAATGGGCAGTACCTCCTGGTCACTGGGCCACCACGGAACATGCAGACCCGTTACCCCTTGCTAGATGCCAGCCAGATATTCCCGCCTTTCAGTCTTAACACACTTTCTTCCTCAGAATCATGTCCTTTTTCTGCACTTTATGTTGGAATGACTTCGATGAATGGGTCAGCATCATCAGCAGTGTCAGTTGTTTAGTTACCCGTTTTTAAACAGAACTCTGTAGCAGGATTAGGTCTGTCTTAACAGTATAAGGGTTGTGATGCCATACTCAAGCCCCAAGTGTGGACTGTGCAGAAGGAGCGCTTCCTGCCTCTGAAGTGCCTGTACCTGCTGCACCGTGGCAAATAGTCACTACAGAGAAGCACCGTGCCAGGCTC
Source organism: Dicrostonyx torquatus (assembly GCA_028555095.1). Classification (NCBI taxonomy): domain Eukaryota; kingdom Metazoa; phylum Chordata; class Mammalia; order Rodentia; family Cricetidae; genus Dicrostonyx; species Dicrostonyx torquatus. The sequence continues at coordinate 16,683,053 of JAQHUG010000007.1, read as the reverse complement.
ATTGATAAAACAGCTTCTCTATGCGCCCGGTCAAGAAAGCCTGTCCTGGCCGGGCGGTGGTGGCGCACGCCTTTAATCCCAGCAGTTGGGAGGCAGAGGCAGGCAGATCTCTGTGAGTTTGAGACCAGCCTGGTCTACAAGAGCTAGTTCCAGGACAGGCTCCAAAGCTACAGAGAAACACTGTCTTGGGAAAAAAAAAAGAAAAAAAGGAAAAAGAAAAAGAAAGCCTGTCCTGTTATATACATTCCATGTCCCCTATTCTTGCTTGTCACTTTAGATTCTTCAAGTGTTTGCCTACCTCCAATAATACCAATTTAATTTGATCATTTGGGAAAAACTAAAAACAATTCTGCTGACCATCTGTGGTTGTGTTTGCTTGTGTGGTGGTGGTGAAAACTTTGAAGGTATGGAAAAGATGCAGGTCTGTATATGCTTTAAGTTAATATCAGAGAAAAACAACACCAGAAGAGGGTAAGAACTAAAATAAGTGCAAAAAGAGTGTCGTCTGAGGGTTGTGGTATTGCTGCTACAGTCTTTGAGTAAATACAGATGGATTCTGAGTGGGGTCAAAACAAGGGCCCATGCATTCTACCAGACAAGTTCACTTAAACACTGGGAACTTACCAGCATGGCGAGGTAATGGAATTTGCATAGCATTACAGCATAGGTAATGGGAATGCAGGAAATGCCCAAAGGGACCCACCTTCATGTGGTGTGCAGTGCAGAGGGATGGAATGGGATAGAAGACATAATCTTGGGAAAATCATCTCATGTTTGTGAGTTTCAATGTCTCATTCTAGAAACAGAGGGTTAGCATTAAAAAGCACAAAGATCCCCCCCCCAAAATAAGAGCTGACCTTCATTCTACTCCTCTGTGCACACCCCTTAAGTCCTTATGAGGCCCTGGGAAGAAGCTTCTAGTGTTGTTCCCATTTTACTGGTAGGAGAGCTATGGGCTTGTGTTTGAATACAGAGGCCAAAATGCTTAGCTAGTATACAATTTTTCTGAAGCTCTAAATTATGTAATATTAGGAGAGAATAACAGTTTTACCCTGCAACCTTTTTACAAACTCTTGGCCAGATGGAGATATCAAAAGCAATTTCTAAAAACAACAATGATAAATCAGTGATGAAGGGAAGGATTATATAATAAATGGTGCTAGGACAATAAGTTAGATACTTAAAAAAATATCAAAAGGTTTAGATCTTCGTCTCATTCAGTCTAAGTTAATTAAGTAGATTAATGGGAAAACAAGAAGAAAATAGGGGTGAGTATCAAATCTCTGCCAGGGATCAGACTTTATATCGCTCCAAACAATAGAAGAATCTACAAATGCTGATGACAGTCTCTGCTGCACAGTGTCAGAAATACCTCCACCAGAAATCAAGGGGCAACACAGAAAATGTGGGAATTTACTTACCACAAACATTATATTTTTCTTATGTTATGTTAGTATTAAAACTATGCTTAAAGCAATAAGAAATACAAAGGCTCTGATAAATAAATGGGCAACGGAGCCATTCGGTATCCGAGTTGTAATTTTAAAATTCTACACAGAGAAACCCTGTCTCAAAACAAAAAGAAAGAAATGCCATACTATTATTATATTTGTACATCCACATCATACACCCCCCCCACACACGTGTGATTATGTGTGAAGGATTAAGAAGCAATCACACTCTGTAGCATCGGTCATCTAGACCTTGGCTCTCCACTAAAAGAAGTCAAATTCAAAGCTGCTACAGGAGAACCTCCTGCGATAGGTGATGTGAGAAAGTCCCCGAGAAGGATAAGACAAGGATGTGGCACAGGCCAGTCCTAAGGAACACCCACTGGCCTGGTCTAAGATACTTAGTGCGTAGAGAGGAATGGCGGTATTAACAGACAAAAACCGGACCCACAAGCCTGTGCCGATGTAAGTAGTGGAGAATGAGGAAAGTTTCACTGTGGGTCACACAACACGAATAAATGTGAGTGGGACAGTGGTGTCAGAATGTCACCCACACCTTGGCCGCTGTCCCCTGACTTCTAAAGAATCGCCGGTGTATGCTAAAGCTAGCAGATGGGCCTTGAATGAGGAGCATGGTGTTTGTATAAATTATTGATGTGACCTTTCAGTGCTGAAACTAGACATCACCCTAACCCAGTGACTGAAGTTAGCCTCACTACTGCTTGGACACAGCAGCATCACGCTCCTGATCTCACTTCTCGAGATGAGCACAATGTCACTTCAGTGGTGGGCTTGCCCAGACACACAGTCTTCATCTAATCAGGAAGAAATATCAGGCAAATCCAAACTGAAGGATAGTTGGTGAATATCCCTGTGTATCCTTTTCTAAATGCCATGGTCATGAAAGCAGAGCCTGAGGGAGCCACTGAATATTAAAGAAGGCTCCGAATGTAACAGCTAAATGCAGTGCAGGATCTTGGATTGATTCCTGGATTAGTTTTCTTTTTTCTTTTGAGCTATGAAAGATGTGAAGTAAAATTTGAGGTTTGCGAGATAGATACCATGTTGCATCAATGTCAGTTTTCTGATTTTGCTCATCACGTTGTTTGAGAATCCTGGCATAAAAGGGTATCATATTTGGAACTCAGTCTCAGATGATTCAGAAAATCTATATGTATTTATGTATATTTATGTATAAGGTGGCATATATATATACATATATATGAGAATGATGGAACAAAAACGAAAAAATGTTAACAATTGGGCAGTTGACTGAAAGGGAGATGGGGTGCATCATTCTTGCAACTTTTCTGTAAATCTGAATGATTTCAAAATAAAAAGTTAAAACCATAAGTGCAAGGATAAGCATGAGAAGAGCACGGTCTGACAGTGAAGAGGAGCTCTTGAGGACTGCCAACAGGTTTCTCTGGAAATAGTCTGTCAGTTTGTATTGGGAACCTTAGGCAAACTTACTACCTTTAGCTTTATTTCTATATGAAGGAAACATGTAAGATTAGCTCTAATGCCGCTTGAGAGGTCACGGCAACAGCATGGAGTGTAGCCTGCATGGGCCATGGAGGGCTGTGGCAGGCACTACAGAATCTCATTTAATCATCGGTAGATGCGGGAAGTAGAACTGGAAAGAGAAAGGATGCACCAAGGCCAATGTGTAACTAGAAGATGAAGCTGGGATTTGATGTGGTGTTGGGTTAGCTCTCTTTGACTAAAATGCACACTTGAGATAGCATAAAATGCTTGCTTTGGTGCCAGTGTATGATCAGGCTCACCCACCGCTTTGGGTCACGTGGGCATGCCAGCCGAGGATGCCAGGAAGACAAGGGAGAGCGGAAAGGGCCGGAGTCCTACAGTTTTCTTAAAAACCCATGGCCCCACTGACCCAACTCTTTCCCATTTGGCCCTGTGACCTAATGATCCCACTGCCCCTTTAACATCACAAAGCAAGGAACCAAGTCTCTAACCCAGAAGCCACTCCATATTTAAGCCACAGCAGGGACTCTCTAACCTGCACTCCTAATTCAGCCCTGGTTGACCTCCTGGCTCAGGAGAGCAGTAGGTGAAATCTGTTTCTCCTGTTCTTCTCTGATCCTGACTCGTCAGCTTATATGTATCATCCCTTCTGACCCTGTCTCCTGCCTTGGAAGACAAAGTTACTTCTAATAGGTTTTCCCTAGTTGTAAACCTCTTTCCCTTGGGTTGCTGCCTCTGGTGAAAAGATTGGAATTCCCCATTAGGCCATTCTTACTACTTCCTATTCCACCTGATAATGAGGTGTCACTCTTACTGCAGTTTGGCTCTTAGTAATGACACCACAGGCTTTGAGATGAGCTAAAAGCCAGAGGAGGTTAGTTATTGTTTTCTCAAGGTCCATGAAGAATTTTGTAGGAATTTTGATGGGGATTGCATTGAATCTATATATTGCCTTTGGTAGAATTGCCATTTTTACTATATTGATCCTACCAATCCAGGAGCATGGGGAGATCCTTCCATTTTCTGGTATCCTCTTCGATTTCATTCTTCAAGGACTTAAAGTTCTTGTCAAATAGTTCTTTTACTTCCTT
>JAQHUG010000007.1:16550359-16674928 GCA_028555095.1 Dicrostonyx torquatus | reverse complement strand
ACTCAAATACAGTGATGTGTGTGTTCCTCCCAGGGTCAATGCTACTCAAATACAGTGATGTGTGTGTTCCTCCCAGGGTCAATGCTACTCAAATACAGTGATGTGTATGTTCCCTCCCAAGGTCAATGTTACTCAAATACGGATAATTTGTCAGTATCTAAGAAGTTAGAAATAATAACGGGGGTGGGGGAGAGTGAAGGGGGGAGAGCACCAAACATCCTCTTTGCTTCTCTGTGACAATTTCACAAACTATTTGAAGCCACATTGATTCTCAAGGGGAAAACCACAAGGAAAGCATGACTAGAGAAATTCTGTTTCCCTCCCACTGTGTGGAAATGCCCCTCTGCTAATGTAAGGTATAGAGTTTTCTAATAAAAAACATCCAACAAGCATTAAAAATCATTATTCTGGCTCTGCTGGCTTTCTGTGTATTACTCATCTGCTTTGTGAACTTCTCGAGGATTGGAGATGATCTTCTTAAATTTCAGGTAATACGAGCAAGGTTGACTGTTGGCCCTCTTTGATTTTTCTGTGATCGACAGGGCAGTGGTTCTCGTACAGAGCTGTGTTTGTCAGTGTCCTATTTTGCTTCCCAGGTCCATGGCTCCTATTTTTAGCAGCTTTGTGGTATTGTGAATCCCAGACTTCAACCCCCAGTGAGTCAGAAGGTCTGGCTGCCCAGAGATATGTGACTCAGATGGCAAGAATAGTCCAATCACCAGGAGGTGAGGGTTTAAAGCAAAGCTTTTGTGCCTAGTGGAAAACGTAAATGAAAACAGATGTTTAAATAGAAATCTATTGCCCTTCTGGGAAGGTTCTTTTCCTTCATCCCTGAAAGTTTTCATCCTCTACCCAGGGAGGAACCTGAGCTGCTGGCCTAGAAATAGGGCCAATTCATTAGCCATTTCCTCCACCTCAGGAGCCTTCCTGGCAGCCTGATGGAGAGATTTCTGGGTCACATCAACATCAGGAATTAGCAAAACAACCTTTTCATGGTCAGAAATGGTGGGTCAAAGAAGCAGAGAACAGATATGGGGGCAGGCCAGGGACACATGTAATCTTGATATTTTATTGTTTTAGGGCCAAGAAACTGAAGGAAGTGGTAGATTTTTTGATAAGATGAGAAAAAAACAGGTTGATAGCTCCTAGATTAGATATTGGATAAGAAATTATCATAATTTATTTATCTATGAGCCCACCCATCCAGATATCTTCCAGTACATCTAGCGAGCTCCCCTTTTCCGATCTGTGTATTTATCCATCTATCCAGACACCCAATCCTCTATCTGTTCATCTATCCAGCTATCCATCATTCCAGGTATCTACCAGCCCATCAGCTATTCATTTGTCATCTAACTATCCATCCATCCATATACTCATTTATCCTCCCACCTACCTGTCTACCCAGCCCCCATCTGCTACCCACTCATCTATCTCTTTTTCATCTATCTACCCACCTACCCATCCATCAGTGCTTTTAGTCATTCACCAAAGCACATACACTGACAGTATATTCTTTCATTCATCCACATGACCTTTTATTCTCCCACCTATTCCTCCATCTATCTGTCCATCTGCCACACACACTCATCTATCTACCCATCTACTCATGCATCTTCCATCCATCCATCCATCCATCCATCCATCCATCCATCCATCCATTTCATCTATCTTTCCAACACATATGCCTACAATCTCTTCAGTCATCCCTCCAGCATATTATGTATGGAAATCTGACTATACATTAAGCTCTTTGCTAGGTACTAGGAGAACAACACCTGTACCTGAGAAGCCTAGAGACTGGTTGGAGGAAAACTGGTACAGAGACAATCTTGCTACAGTATGCCTTCCAAGGTTAAAGTTTCATGATGCCAGGTTGTTGACACATGTGCTCTTAAAATGCTTGTGTTCTCTGAGAGGCTCTGCCCAAGTTGAGATAAATGGACTTTCAGGATAAACCATAAGATAAACCTGAATAGATGAAGCCAGAATCATTTTTTAATCACGTGAGCACCCTTGTAGTCCTTTGTAGTTCTCTGAAGACCCCATTAGGCCAGCACCTGAGATGATACCTTCTCTTAGTGTGGCTGAGGGTTCTAGGGATCAATAGTCCCTCCTCTAAACCCACCAGGGTAAAGATTCTTATCTGGAAGCATCAGTAATTGTGTTTTTAGCTGCTGTTTTGATTTTCCAGTGTTCCATGAAAGCTCCTGAATCTCTTCCCTAAATAAAGAGTCATGTTTTGTATTTGGTAAAGTGTTTGTAGCATAGTGCTCAACCAAGCAGAACTAAGCTACTGACAAAATACTGTCTCAGCCATTTAATAATAATAGCTAACATTTGTACAGCACTCTACAGTTTAACAAAGCACCTTTAACACACTCAGCCTCCTGAGCTCTTTGCAGTGGCCCATGGACGCCCAAGGGCAGGCTATCATGGGTGATTTACTGATATTAGCTGTTCTGGGGAGCCCATTCTGGGACCACAGAAGATGACCAAGGTCACATGTAGACTCCACAGCCAGAAACTTCCCATAACCACACCTCTGAGGGCTTTGATCATACCGCCACATCAGACCCAGATTTGTTCTCTGTCTCTGGTGTCAGCATCTCATAGTATCTTACATGTGGTTGCCGGGTCAGATACCTTAACTGTGCTCTTCTCTTGCTTTGATGCCTAGAGTGACCATCTGAGGGTAAGGTCCAAGGTCTCAGTACCATTGTTTTCTCCATCTCATCTACCCCCCCCAACAGCTACCATCAGATTCTCCTCTCTACAGCAGGATGGACTTGGTTGGACCATGTCATAGTCTACATAGATCATTGGATTAGCCAGATGCAGGGTAGGAGAGGGACCACTATTTTTTCTACTGTACCTGTGGCAAAGGGCAATTAATTAACAGCATTCCTCGTTTGCATCATCAAGTCAGAGCCTTTAAATTAATGAGATACACATCTGTGAGCCAAGAACTAAGTTCACTAAGATGGACACTGTGGGCCATAAACAGCTTGACAGTGATAAAGGTGGGGGAGATGCTTGCCTCCAGGTCCAGGCTACACAGCTTGAGAGGTATTGGAATAGAGAGAGCTCTTCATGAGGGAATGTCCCCATCTCACTGCCGTGGAAGTTGGTAGAGTGGCAACACTTCCTTCTCTCCAGTCTCCTTACTGACCACAGGTGGTTCCTCTGTACTATTCTGGAAGATCTCGTTCTGGTGCCCCGAGGACTGGGTGAGGACTGAGGAGAGAACAGTGGTGGGTGCAACTGTGCATGGACCAGGCCTGGAAACACGAGTATCCCGGGGCCTGGACGCGAGAGCAGATATTGAGCAATGAAGGAAAGCCTCCCTGCCCCATCCCTTTTTCCAGCTAATCCATCCCTGGCTTTCCATTCTCAAAATGAAGATACCATCCCTAGACCTCAGAACCCTTTAACAAGCTTTATGGGTCAAGCTGATAATCTTACTATGAATTACACATTGTTTTATGAGAAAAGACATTCTTCCTCTTTTTGTTCCCTAGATAGGAGCAATATCATTTGTTTTAAGTTAAAGATTCTATTTTAAAGTAAGAGTTGCCCTTTCATATATAATCATTATAGAAAATTTGAAAAAAATTAAAAGTGAGAAAAAAGCCTCAGACACTGTATTCTTTTTAATTTTATTTAAAAATTTACTGTTATTTTATGCATCCAGTTATTTTGCCTACATGCGTGTCTGTGCACAGCCTGTATGCATGGTGCCATTGGAGGCTAGATGGAAGTATCAGATTCCCAGGAACTGGAGGTACAGATGGTAGTGAATCACCATGTGGGTGCTGGGAATCAGATATGGATCTTCTAGAAGAAAAGCCAGAGCTCTTAACCACTGAGCCCTCTCTCCAGCTCCACGGACACTGTATGTCTGACATAGTCATGTTCTTTCAGTCTATGCTAGTCAAGAATTGAAATGTATACTTTTTAAAACCTGCTATATGTAACTAGTATGCAATATTGCTTTTTTTCCTTTAATGATATACCATGAACATCCTTCTGTACCATTAAATATAAATCTACACTATCATTTTAGTACTTGTGAAAATCAAATTATGTGAAGGCACCATAATGGATCTAACCTGTTTCCTGGTTTGAGAGTATTTCGAGAGAGGGCTGTTTTTGCTATTGTCAAGAAAACCTTATATTTTTACTAATAAGTTAAAACATATAGTTATATATAAGAAATAGTTTTATTCCATATGCACCTCTTTCCGAAGTTCTGTTCAAGTGTGCTTTGTAGGTGGAAAGTTCTACCCCTTGCTATACTTTTATGCCCCGATCTAGATTTGCCATGATAGAATGTGAGCTCTGGGGCCCCACAGCCTTGCTAGGCATCACCTTCAGAGAGCTGAAAAAGAAAAAAAAATATGAACAAACAGGATTCCTCATCCCTTGAAAATTATGACTCAAGACCTTCCCATAAAGCCTCTGACAAGATCTGGCTGGACCCTAGTGGGAGCATCCTCATGGCTGCCTTTCATTTAAATAGACACAGCCCCCATGTGCAGAACAATTTAGAGAATTTATTTTGGCTGCTGCCTTGTGGCCCTGCTTCCCCAGTCTGCTTTGGACTTTGAAGTGTGACACAGAGGAAAGAGATGCACGTAGCACACAGGTTGCACTTACTTATGAGCAAGGATGAGGCCTGGATGTGCCACCGCTCTCTTGGTGACTTGGAACAGCCCCCTCTGTTCCCACTAGGTGATATACAGCAGCAGAAGAGAGCTAGATACTGGGTAGGACCCCAAGTTCCACCCTGACCTACCAGCCTTATGCTCTGACGAGTGACCTGAAAGGAATGTACAGTCCACCTCTTGGGGGTCACTGGGGTTCAGATACTGTTTTGAGAGCCCAGCACAGAACCATCACTCTCCCCTTTTCATTTGTTCAAACTAGGGATCCCTGTATCAGATCTGTGACAACCCTTGTAGGTATGTTATATATCATGGTTCTTAACCAGACCTTGGAAAGCCTGCCTTTCCAAGAATCAGTTTTGGAGTAGCAAGGGAATCTCAGCTTTCTCTGAATTTGCATTGTGCATAGATGGCCTTAGGCCTTGCGGCTCCTCTAAAAGAAGCGACCTGTCCAGCATTCCTTATGGTGATGTTGCGCATGATTTTCTTTAGCACACATCTGCACTTGTCTTCTTGCCTTGATACCTTTTGTCTAGTAATTTAGAAAGTGAATTTCCTGTGGGCGAGACTATGTCTCTTCTGTCTTCTGACACTCCCTACCCTCTACTGAGATTCTAAGCAGTATGTTCCTGAGCCATAGGGCCTACATTCAGGGATTGTTGCTTAAATGTTAAGAAGGTGGAATAGAAAAGAACATCCTTTGGTATGCCAGCCTATTGGCCTGGCTGTGATGTCTTGTTCACTGTTGGTTTATTTTATCCTGGTATGACCCCCAACATCCTAATTCCAGAAGAACTGCATTTTGCTCTTGCTAATACCCTGAGTGGAGGGGCTTCCATCTCACTCTCTTTAGGCTAATTTCTGACTATCCTCCTGCTTCTCACATCAGAGTTGTGATGAGCCCAGATGTTTGTTTGGGGGGAGCAAGACTATCTACTTATTCTCTAAATATGAGAGCAATGAGATGGTTCATTAAATCTCAACCACTTGAATAGTGTTAGGAACCTTGGTTCCACATAAGAGTGTCATCTGATTGGTTGCACTATGCCTCCAATTGCTCACTGGAACTTGCTGCCATATGACCTACTTCTAACTCACTCCACATCTTCCTCAACAAGGAGCATCTTACGTCTTTTTGGGACCACACCAGCACCTTTTCTTTGTCCTGCTCTGTGCTGTCACTTATAAAGGGAGCTAATCTTGCTTCCAATATATCCAATGTCCTTTTCACATTTCCAGCACTTTGGAATTCCATGGGGAATTGTTCAGCCATATCTTGTTCATTTCTCAGTGGGACACTGATTATCCATGCACGCTAGTCAATAGTTATGAACGCAGACTGTCTAAGCTCTGGAATGTAATAAGCACCTGGCTCATCCTGAACACACTTTCGAAGTCAAGTCTTGGAGGTCTCGGTTGAGCTGAGTCAATTGCTGAAGGCCTTGGGTCCTAATAGGTTTGCCTCGTTGGAGCACTTCCCTGCCTCCTTAAAGAACGTGAGTATTCTGCAGCCTTTTGTGATGACGCACAGGGCTGTCATTGTGAACATCCATGGTCCTAGGATTTACATGATGCACCACCAGCTTGAGTGTACAGAGTACTTTGCTCTTATATGGGGTAAGAACACCTGTATTTGCTTTTTATACTTTGTCTCCTTCTTGACTGTGAAGCTGAGGGTGCTAATTTCCTAATGTCTCCTTGTGCTAACAGGGTTCCTCCATTAATTTAGCACCTTCTGTATGCATGCATCATTTCCTTTAATCTTTCCATAAATTCTGTTGAGTAAAAGAAAAGGGGAAAGGAAAACAGATAAAACGTCAAGAGCTGAGCAGTGTGCTCAGAGGCCACATTGCCAGAAGTGCACTTGGCCGAGAGCCAGGTTTTCTGATGCTGAGCTTGGGATTCCTATGCCAGAGTTCTTCTTCCTTCAGCAACTGTTTACCTCCTTCTAGCTTGGTGTTGATAATTTGCCATGAAGAACGGGGTCTAAATGTTTCAGTGAAGGTCTATAAGGTTCTTTAGAGTGTTAGAGATTTAATGTGTTGGCTTTACCATCTCTCTTTATTTGGACTTCATAGACCTGTTTCTTTTTTTCACATGTATAAGCAAAACAGATGGATAGTGAGGCTTAGCAAAAAATGAAATAAGACAAAACAACTAACAGAACTAAAATAAACAGAAGATGCCCAATTGAATGTGGATTCAGACAAGTAATTTTAGTATATTTCATGTGATATTTGGCACATATTTATATAAAAATGATTTTTTTCCTGAACTCTGTCTATCCTGTTAATGAGATAAAGCTTCCTGGAAAAAAATGAACCTTGAGCTGGTTCACATGGCATTAGATTTCTTTTGTTTGGTTGGTGGTTTTGTTTTGTTTTGGTTTTGGTTTTTGCAAGACAGCATTTCTCTGTAGCTATGAAGCCAGTTCTGGAACTTGCTCTGTAGACCAGGCCAGCCTCAGACTCAGAGATCTGCCTGCCTCTGCCTTCTGAGTGCTGGGGTTAAAGATGTGCACCAACACTGCCCCACTGATGCTGTTTTTGTAATTGGCTAGAGAAGGAGCTATTAGTACAGTCACTATGGAGAACAGCATAGGGGTTCTTCCAAGTAGTAAAAACAGATCCATCACATGACCCAATTATCCCACTTTCTAGTATTCATCTTAGAGGAAATTAACTCAACACACCAATGATATGCCTTCATGTCATACCTATGTTGGTACTATTCCCAATAGCTAAAATGAGTTAAAAAAATGTGTTCTGTATATTTAAGAGAACATTATTAAGCCATGCAGAAGAATAAAATCCTGTCATTGGCAGCAGAATGATTGGAAACAGATAACATCATGTTAAGTGAAATAAGCCAGACATAGGAGGACACATACTCTTTGTCATAGGCAGAAGGTAACAAAAGGCAATCTGAGAATAGAACAGAAATTACTAGGGACGGGAGAGAATGCATGGGGTGATGCATGTAAGCATGGAGATATCATACCAAACGCTCTTAATTTGTTTTTTTAATGAAAATAGGTTGTAAGATGTTTTAAGGGAACTGTTCATATAACAAAAGACCAGGAGACAACAAAGGGCTTCTTCATAAGTCCATCAAGTTTGAACTCTTTAAGAGTATGTTTATCTACAGACAGGGCAAAGTTTGTCTCTTGCCCCATGAGGTGGGTGCTTGGTGCCCATGCTGGAGATGAGAAACACCATGCCCCTTCCCGAATGCCTGGTGGATCTGTACAGCTTGAGTTCCTTGGGTGGTACTCTGCATCCAGTCAGCCTTGGTCGTATCATATTATAGACAGCATCTTTTAGGACACCCAGAACTTCTTGGAACCTAAGGAATCATATTTCCCCTAGAAAGTCTTTGTGAATTCTTCCAGCCATGCTGCTAAGGGTGACGGTTCCCTGCTTTTAGGTGATGTGTCTGGGGTGCCTCAGATGAAGGGAGCACAGCAAAGAAAGGCTGTGCAAGTGCCACACACCCTGTTGTTCAAGTGTCTGAAGGATGAAGATTGCTCTGTGCCCCCTTACACCCTTGGGAGGTAGGGACATGATCCATGCCTTTGTCTGAGCCATGCACTACAGCTTTTCTTTCTTGTAGAGGGAGTGAATTAAATTTTAAGAATCTAAAAACCAAGCAATACCCTTTTAAAAGGTATATTCGACTCCTTTTACCAAGTGCTAAATAGGAATGAAGCCCATGTAGATGGGTAGTCTAACCTCCTTTCCTCAGCTGGCTCTGGGATGGGGTGCTCAACTTTCCAAATTCTGCCTCACATCAGGTGGGTCTCCATGAACTTGCCCTGTGTCCCTCACTCAGCTAATACTAGGGTTGAGCAGCACCCCCTCTTTTTTTAGTGTTATCCTTGCTACCTGCTTCAGACCATGATTACCAACAGTAAAGGGAGTTAGATGGATTCACTTCCAGCTTGGATACTGCTGTGAGTATGTGTTGTAGCCTTGAGGGACTATCTTTGGGGTTTTCCAAGCCTAACAAAAAGTGTAGATGTAAATTCTAGCCTTTCCCAAATATCTCCAGCCTAAAAATGATGCTGGGAGCCATGTAAGGTCAAGTTGTCTGGCTGTGAGCCCATGTGTCTCTGGGTTTGAATGATCTGCAGAGGAAGTGCATGCTGATAAGAAGCAGGAGAAAGCTGAGCAGGTGGATTGTGGGAACCTCTGGTGCTTAGTAACAGGCTCAGTGTCCAGAAGCAGGGGGCAGGGTGTCTGAAGAATTTTGGAGGGCACAGAGATTAAAGGAGAATTTTGGGGAATCTAGGAGTGAAGGGGTGACATTCAGACACTACATATGCTGGCTATTGATCCCTCTGCAGGTACAGGCTTGCTTTACCTGACTGCCAGGCGGTCACTCCTTAGGAACTGTACCACAGGGAAGTCCTGAGTACTTAGAAGAAGGGCCAAGGCATAGGAAGATTCTCGGTGGGTCAGGACATTGGTCACCAACCTCTTCTGAAATGTTATGGTAGTTCAGTCAGTGCCAAGTGCTTCATTACATGTATTAGCTCGGCCACCTTCACACTTAATTCCAGAGGTTAGAGTCTGAGTAGCTGCTGTCTTCTATATGATTTGAATTTGAACCATACAGCCTTGTTAAACTTAACTTCCTTAAGACCCTGGCTAGAAAGTGCCAAGGCATCTTGGAATAGTCTGCTTAAATTTGAAGACCGTGCAAATGGCCGACTGCTTTCCCTGAAGGTGACAGAGACTGACCACCAGAAACAGTTTGTTTCCAAACAGAGCTACAGAGGTGATTGCCTGGTTGGTTCATATAGTTCCCAGTGTCCTTGAGTCCATCATGAGGAATGAGGTGTAATTGTGTGAGTTCAAACTTTGTAGAATTCTCCATTCTTTGATGGACCAAATTCCAAAGTCCAGGGGTGTAGAGGGAGAGAAGTACAAACCAGTTTACCAGTTCATGGCCCTGCTCAGTGACACTAAGCCTTTGATACATGGCTTAGTCTGTAAGGAATCTTAGCCACATAGTGGCAGGGAAAAAGGATTTGAAGGTGTGTGTATAAGAGGCACAGCATGCTTCCTATTGCTACCTCAGGAGACACCAGGAAGATCCAGGCCCTCTGACAGCTGTCCTGTGTCCTGGATAATGACTATGGCCTGGCCAACTGTGACGGAAGCCAAGGAAGGCTGGAATCTGTATCTAAGGGGTTGTCTGTGTCTATACAGACTGTGCTCCACCCCTTCCCTGAGTCTGGAATAGGCTTCCACTTCACAGGCCTTTCTCTCTACACCTTGAGACAGTGGGCTTGCTGTGCACCAGAGGAGAAGGGCACTGACAGTGCTTCCTCAGTGTCTCGGAAGCACAGCCACAGACCCTGGAAGCCTTGCAATGCCTTCCTTCGCCTCCAGAGTGATAAAGAATGGGTTTGGTAGTTCCATGGTAGGTGATGGGAAAACCTTAAAAAGTAATGTTCAGAAGTCAGAAGTCAAACGTGATATGAAAAAAACCCTTGTTCATGAGACCTATGTACGAGCATTACAGAGGTACATAGGAAAGTGTACATGTGACATTTGTTCAACTTTCTTTGGGGTGGCTTGTGTCAACTCTCTTCTAAGTGCTGGTTCCGGATGAGCTCATTTCCTCTGGCCAGAGTACTGAAGGACTCAAAGTTATCTGGTCTCTGCTGGTGAGACGAGCCACCCCTCTTGTCTGGGATTATGACCTCTTCTTAGTCCACTTCCCATGTTGCTTTGCTTCTCTTTCCACTGGCAGAGGCCAGGCTCCCTCACCAGCCTTTCTTCAGAGATGCCTCCTCCATCGGTAGGCAGTGATGGCGAGTGAGGAAGCGAGAGCACCCTTCCTTGCCTCCCACGCTGTGCTGACCTCATTCATCAGTGACAAGAGGACGAAATGGATTTTTCTGGGATCCAGGCAGTCCACCTGCCAGACATCTTCAGCTTTGCTCTTCAGCCAACATTTGGATGCTGAGCCCAAGTATAGAATCTGTTTCATTTGTCCTGAAACAGATCCTCAAGCCCTGATCCAGCTGCCTGGTTTATTCTTGCTGGGTCTGGACAGGACAGGGTGCTAGGTCCCATGTGTTTACCCATAGACTCCAAAAAGCTTCAAGAGAGGCCATGAAAACAGTCAGTCCAGGTCATTAATCATCAGGCTCCAGGTCTCATGTCTCTGTAACAGCTGGTCACCTGGAGATTCTCATAAGCCTGGAACCCAGGAGCCACAAGGCTTTCTCTTCAGCTCAGCATTTGGGCGTTCTGGGTGACTGGTCTTCTGGAATCCCATGTCCCAAACCTTACCTGGCTGGGCCCCTCTATCGTTCAAGATTGACTTGGTTGATGGCCTTGGCAAGTTTCTATAGAAAAGGAAATCTGCACTTTGAGAGTTGAATTTATCCTTCTCTCTCCCTGCTTCAGGAGGCTGAGCATATGGAAGGCCAGGGTCTTACTAAAGAGGGACCAGGTCCTCAAGAATAGGGATCTGAAATGTGAGGCTTTTGCTTGGGGCTATTAGAAACAGCTTTTGGTGTCTGTTGGGTGAGCCAGTGTAAGCCAGGAAGGCTTATATGTACAGAAGCATGTCCTAGAGACCACAGTGGGACAGCAGTCATAGTGAACGAACCCGGTCTGCGTGCTCCTTCTCTCTTCTGAGAATGGGAACATTCCAGGGATGACAGGTCTAAGTAGGGGGAAGGTCCTGGAGTGCTAACTGTGGCTGGACTCTCCCGTGTATCTTCTGTTTCTGAGCAGCAGTGGAGGATTGCTGCCTGTCACCCAGTGCAGGCCAGCGTTCCAAGTCATGGCCCGTGGGCTCCAGGTACTGTGCTTTAGAATGTGAGGACCTTTGGGTGGTTTTCCACCCATGACTCCATCACACTGCTTCTTAGCACTCGGCGAAGTGGTGCAGACATGGAAGTGATTGGCATGTTGAAGAAGCTATTTTCTGTGGGAAGTTACCATGTCCTCTTTCCAAGTGATAGTCTCCCCATGGGAACGAGGCATAGGATCCTAGAGAACAAGGCTTCGGAGTGGTCAGCACAGGAAAAGGAAGATGAACTAAGGCCTGGTTATGCTTAGGAGGAATCCAGAGAATGTTTGGCATGTTGAATACAAACTGCGTGCCATGCTGCTTATAGGATTTATTCCTTAGGGACCCAGAATGGTGGGCTCCCTAGAGAACAGTGCCTTTCCAGGATCCGCAGAACCCTGAGGAAGCAGCTGCCCAGCTTCCTCCTGCCTAGATACCTCAGAATAAGTGGGCCATAGATAGATATGGCTCGGTCAGTGGTGGACTATCAGCTGGAAGTGTGCTGGGTGCATGCTTGTTCCATCCCCAGCACACACACACACAAAGGATGAGGAAGTGGATGTGGATAGATGTGACCCAGTAATGCCAGCATTCAGATTCCTGCAGAAAAACCTTTCTTTGAAGTTGACCCAGTTCCTAAATGGGTGGATAATGGAATGCCTCCTGGAGCTAGGCATTACCTTCAAGGTCACACTTTGGAGTTCAGTTAGCTCAGGACATTAAAATAGCTGTCTCCAAATCCATAGGAAATTGAAATCCCAGAAAAGACTATATAACCTTTTCCATTCCCTTCATCTTTTAGATGGGAAAACTGAGGCCTGGGGGGAGTATGGCAGCACTTGAGGTTACACTGCCATTCAGCACTAGCGCCGCTATGAGTGTAAGTGGGAATGATGCTAGGCTCAGGATGGGACCAGATAACGCCCCCTAATCCTACAGGAACTGCAGCCTGGTTTGGGAAGGACGTGGTCCTTGGAAGATATAGAATAAGGTAGGAGTTTGGGCTCATCTCTAGACAGGTTGACAGATTAATCAAAGACTCCCAGAATGGGGTAAAATGTAACAATCTCTATTCAAAGCTAAGGAGAATGGAAGGGATCACATGGACTCAGAATAGGGTGTCATATGCAAAGAGAAGAGCTCTTCCCTGCCCTGCTCGCCTCCTGTCTGGAAGCCTAGCCCCACGCTTGGCCTCACCATGGATGGGAACTCTAGAGCTTGAGCAACTGAAGGAGGAGCCTGTGGAAGAGCTTACAGCACCACCCAGGGCTGCTTTTACATCTCAGCTCTGGGCTTCAGTAGCTGTGCAGTCTTGAACCCCTCTAGCTCTGCAGGCCTCTGGGTCCTCACCATAGGACAGAGATAGGAGGGTGTCTTGAGTGCTGAGCCTCACATAGAGTCTGACCCCGCTCCCTGGGAAAGGATGCTGCCTGCCTTGGTGCACTGGAAGTCCTGCTATTTAATCAGGAGTTTGCAAGTCTGATTGGCTGGGACTCCGGAAGAGAAGGGTAACTTTCCATAAACACCGCAGCTCCTGAGAGGACCAGGGTAAGAAAGGGAGTGAGAGAATGGAGGGGCCCCCACATTGACAAGTTTTTAGAATTCCTTTTTGGGCCTTTGGATATGACATTCACCTTGGTAATTATGTTTATGTAGTAGTAATTATGTTTATGTAGTCGGTGGCCTGTCTCAAAAAGAGACATGTACATACTTCTCCCACGTACATATTTGTGATGGTTTATAAGGAATTCTTTATTGCTGCACATGCCTTCTTTTCCCATGCTATGTGAGGCTAGGCACACACTTCACTTTGGTCTGTTGAGGACCAAAGTCAAGAGGAGCCCCGGATGGGTCCTTCCACATGCAGCAGTGGACAGTGGCAATATTAAAAACAGTAGACTGGCAGTTCATTGCACAGCAGGCAAGGTGATGTGTGCTCCATGGCAACCCCCTGAGGAAGGCACTGGTGGTATCCCAGTTTGCAAAAGAGAATGTCGAGGTTCTGCATGAGTCCTGTAACTTGCCAAATTCTCATGATCATTCAGGGATGACAGTGCATGTCCTTGGTGTCTGTGACAGCCATTCACTCAAAAGTAAATGTGAGGGCTTGCAGCACGTGCAGCTGGTGGCTTCCTGGCATATGTGGTTTACAGTGCTGCATCCCTTGAACTGTCCTTGTGACACCACCCTGCCTCTCCACATATGTACTCAGGCCTGGAAATGTTCCAACAAGCAGTGTGGAGGCAAGGGACACTCAAATCCTGGCTGTAGGGAGGTCTGAGGACAGGTGCTCGGACTTTGTGTCACCAGGTTTTCCGTCTGTCCAGAAGGTCTTGGTAACTGCCCTGCTCTCGGGGACCTGACTCAAGAGCATGTTGGCCGCCGTGCCTGCCTGTACTCCAATGCGATACAGTTTCCATGTCTCCAGGGCCATACTTTCTCTTCGTGGGCTCCCACTTCCTCTAAAGCAGTGTGGCTTGTGGACAGCACGGGGTACCGCCATTAGACCCTGGCTTGATGTCCTATGTTTGGCACTTCAGGTTGGCAAGAGACGTGCTGGGAAAAGGCTGCCATGCAGCTGTTGTCTTCCCTCCCTCTCCTGTTTGCTAACAAGGCTTCCTTTCCACTTATGGGTGTCGAGTGGGGGGGTCAGAATAGTGGAACCTCCATTGGCATACCATCTGGAAATGCAGTTGCTCCGTAATTAAATTGTTATGTTAGCAACGTCATAATCAATTATACAGAGTAAGATGCTCACCTCTGATGTGTCCGGGTTGCAAGAAGATGGGGTAACATGTGGTAGGGCGTGAGGTCCTTGATGAGATGTAGCAGGCAAATTCTGACTTACTGCTGTTCTTCCCACCTCTGCTGGTAACATCTTTATTTAAAAAAAAATCTGTGAGGGGAGAAATTTGCTGTTCCTGAGGACCACTGTGCAGATTAAGCTCTGGTTACCTATTGGAGGATATGGATGAGAGTCCGGGAAAGAAGCTTGATTCACCTTGACCTACATTGTGTTTAAGAGGCAAGCTCTGGAAAAACAGTCTCTCTGAACCTCATTCAGCCTTGCCAGTCCAGAAAACTGGACCCTGGTGTTCACATAGACTTTGTCAGAGCTTTCAGGTCAAATGAGACTTTTCAAGATGAATGGATTTTCAACTTACAAAGCATACACAAGAGATAGATGGATTGTAACTGTGAAAGAAAAGGCAGATTGGGTGCTCCATCATGTGCCAGGCATGGTACTGTAGGGAGGTCTGCATCCAGGCACCGTAGGCAAGCAGAGCCTGGAGCAGTGCTTCTCAGTCTGTGGGGCGTGACCCCATGGAGGTTCATGACCCTTTCACAGGGGTCACATATCAGCTATCCTGCATACCAGATATTATGATTCATAACAGAAAAATTAGTTATGAAAAGTAGCAATGAAAATCATTTTAAGGTTGAGAGTCATCACAACATGAGGAGCTACATTAAAGGATCACAGCATCAAGAAGGTTGAGAGTCACTATCTTGGAGATTTGTGAAGTAGACAAGTACTTACGCCCTGCCCATCTCCTCTCAGAATGGGGAAATCCTGCCGGAAAATGGTAAAGAGGGAGAAAACCCCAAGGGTTTGCTCTGATGAAGACACTGCCCAGAGGGGAAGTCCAGAGCCTCTGCCCTTTCTTGAATCTGTCAAGCACTTCAGTGGTGTTGGGGTTCATGTAATGGACTTCAGAGTTGAGGCGTCTCAGTGGTGTTGGGGTTCAGGTAATGTGCTTTGGAGTCAGGGCGCCTCAGTGGTGTTGGGGTTCAGGTAATGGACTTCGGAGTCTGGGTACCTCAGTGGTGTTGGGGTTCAGGTAATGGACTTAAGAGTTGGGGTGCCTCAGTGGTGTTGGGGTTCAGGTAATGGACTTAAGAGTTGGGGTGCCTCAGTGGTGTTGGGGTTCAGGTAATGGACTTCAGAGTTGGGGCTCTCTGGAGGAGGTGAGGTATAAACCATGCATCAGCTATGCACAGTATTCGTGAGGATCTTTAGGATGAGAGAAGCTGAGTCTGGCCCATGCTGGGAGTTCTGTCTGCAGGGGCAGTATAAGTTGTGTGGAGAGCAGCAGGGTGCAGGGTGGGAAGGGCCTGAAAATGGCAGATGACTGCTCCCCTAACTCCTGTCAGAGTGTTGTCTTGGCTTCCTTCTGTAGGCCATGGGGCCAATGGATGTGGTCACAAGGGAGGTGTAAAACTTAAGTCCTGTTCTAGTGTGGCTCGTCTGGCCGCTGTGTTTACAGAGTTCAGAGGAAAGCATGTCTAGAAATAGACAAAGGCATGGCCTAGGCCTCATGGAGTTGGGGAAAGAAGACAACTAAGGAACTTGCTTCTGAAGTGTGGAGGTTGCTGGGAGCCTAGATGGAATCTGTTTTCCAGAAACTCTTGAATTGTGGAAGCCTTCTTTCTGTGTCTGTGTGGTATAGTTAAATTGACAGAGTGTCCAAAATCCTTGCTCTCCTGCCTGCACCTTCTCCAGCAGCCCAGGAGGGCAGCTTTGTGCTCAGGGCCACTCTCCAGTTGCAGCTTCCACTTTCCTTCCCTAGCAGAACTGTTCACCAGGAAGCCAGAGACCCAGGGTGGCTGCAGTCATGGTGGAAACCCTGGGGAGCAGAGTATTGTTTCTGGAGCAGAACAAGCAGCTAGGATAGGGAAAATACCTTCTTGAGTGTGTCTTGCTCCAGCCCACTGACCCACTCCTTTCTAACCCGCTACCCAAGAGCCAGGAGAAGACATTGCATTTAGCTGGACACTCAATAAACAGGGCGGAATTGAATTCATTTAGTTAAATTGAATCAAATTGAATAGAACCTAAGTTGCCCCACAGATCATTAGGCATATGCACCAATTACACGGCAGAAGCCCAGCCGGTCCTCTGCTTCCTGTCAAGGAGTACTTTGGGCCCAGCTCCAGCCTACCTGGTTGCCCAGAGCAGAAGGCCACCCAAGAAGGTAGATGCAGAGGCTTAGGGACAAAGGGGACACCTGTAAAGGCCTGTGGATTTTGGTAGTGAAGGGGGTTCCTCGTTTGTACACACCTCTCTAATTTCATTGTCACCAGAAGATGCGACTCAGACCTGCAATTGTTCTAGTCTCCTTCAAAGTAGGGTGCAAAATGGAACTGTCCAGAACCGGTCCCAAGGGCAGTAGGAGGGGCAGAGTGTCCCAGCATTCTTAACCCGTGAATGCGCAGAGAAAATATTCACATTGTAATTGTGCTAGAGACAGATGGAAGCAGACAATGGTCTGGGTATTTCTGCAGCCCTAGGCCCTCATCCTTCTGTCCTGAGGCTAGCAGAACAGAAGCCTGGCATACCAGACATGCCTTGAGGGCACCCACTTCAGGGAGCTCAGATGAAGGAGAAATATGTAGCAGAGAAGAAAATGACTCGCATTTTGGCCAACCTCTTCTACCCCAGGGCGAGCTCTGACTCTGACCTGTGGGATTAGTGGCCTAATTTGCAAATGAGAGAAATCAGTTCTTACATAAGCGAGCAGGAAGCTGGACGTGATTGTCGCACGTGCCTTCCTCCAGATACAGGATGTGTTCTGGGTGCTTCCTTTTTCTTCCAGCAGCATTTCCACTTGGTAGACAAGCACAAGGAAGAGTGTTGCTCTTAGCCCTGGGACTCATGTCTTGCCCATCTTACAACACGGCCTCATCCTTTTCTTTGTAACCTCCAAAGTGTAGCATCTGTCCTGCTTTGCGCGCTCTCCATGGGGTCTTGCTTTGCCCGGTGTTGTAAAGTATCCTTGCACTGTTCACAGGGCTGTCCTGGGCTGCATGTCTTTCTCTTAGACTGGATTGGAAATGGGCTTGCCTTCTTTTCAAGATTAGCTCTTCCGGTCCATCCAGAAGAAGCTACCATTCCCCTGGCTGTACTCTCTAGTTGCCAGCGTGTCTAAAATCACAAGCACTACCTTGCTTTAAGGCAGCTGCTGCGTCTCTGCCCCCATAAGTGAATGCTAGAGAGTGGAACCCAGAAACCAGGGGGTGGCACGCAGGCTAGGTTTCCTTGCCTGGCCCTAGTCAAGAGGTGTCTAATTTGGGGGCCTGATCTGTCAGTTCATATTGTTTCTGCCTTTCTCCCTAAGTGACATCTCTTGGAGGCACATAGTTCCTTCCTCTCAAGGTGAGTAATCCCTCTCCAGCTGTTCATAATGACTAATTAGAGAAGAAAGAGGCTAATAACAAAATTACCTCTTGGGCCAGGGTTTGTATGAACCAAAAGGAGGGAAGGTCTCTGTCTACTTCTGCTTGTTCTATATTTTTTTCCTACAAACAAAGAAAGTCACAACAAAACCCCAGACTTTCCTGCTGCTGATTTAGCAGGCACAGCTGAAATGCTCATAGCCAGCATTTCCTCCACTTGAGAAAAGATTACAGCAGGTGCTTCCAGGAGAAGAAATGGTTCTTGGTTGTGTCCATGCCCCCCTCCCCCGCTCACATTTTTTTGCTATGTGATTACATCATTTCTTTTCAGCCTCCTTACATCCCTCTCCATCTGCTGGACTAGGACTTACAGTCGTGCTCAGGGGTGCACCCAGTAAGCATCAGTACTAAGGACTAACTGATACCCAAATCGGTACCCATAATCTTGGGTGTTGATAACTAATAAATGCCTATTTTGTAATTGCCCCAGGTCACTGGGGGCGGCATTGGCTAGTTCAGGCCTCCTGTACCCTTCTGCCCTTTCTCTGCACTGCCTTCCTTTGCTGCCCCCCCCCAATTCTTTCCACACCTCAGAGGAAATAACTCTGTGGCTGCTGCTGGAGTCTGTCCCATTTGCATGCTGCTGATGCCTGACTTGCCTTCTCTCCCTGCCACCTGCTTGACTGACTTTTCATGTCATCCCCTTGAGACAGTCTTTTTGCGGCTCTTAAAAGTTTTCAAAGTGTATTTGTTTAAGATTAGCTGAGGCCATTGTCACCAGGGGTCGCTGATGACCCACTGACTCTCCTCCTGTTCCTTGCCTTCATCTCAAGCTCTTGTAGTCCATCTTCTGCAGTCTCATTGGTCGGCCCTGTGCCAGCTCATCTTGCTGGTTGCTCCTGAGGTCTCTGGAGGCCTCAGCAATCCTGCCTGCTTTCTGGTGGCCAGTGGGTAGACCTTCATTCTGGCTACTTTCCTTGTTGCCTAAGTAAGCACTCAGGAAAATTTGGGGGCCTGTTGCTATGGAGATGATGGGGGTATCATCTAGTGCCTTTCTCAGGCATTCTTATGCAACCTGCCCTCTTTCCTGGATTGCTGGGATGCTACATGGAAGTTTCTTAAATTAATCCTGTCAAAATAGCTTTTGAATTCTTTCAAAGCGGGACTTTTTTTCTTTTTTTTCTTTCTTTCTTTTTTTTTTTTTGTATTATAAGAGACACAGACTGTTCAAGATAAGAATTGAGAACAAAGAACTCAGGACTGGAAAGAAGTTGGAAAGTGTTTAAAGAAAATCGTGAAGATAATTGATGGGTTAGAAGACAGGCCCTTGGATGAGAGGTCAGATGGACGGAGAAGGCTAACAGGTGACTAGACGATCACTACAGGCCATGACATATGGGGCCTGGAGCCTGGCCCTGACAGGGAGAGTGGCTTGGAGCAGAAGTGGGGTGCTGGAGAAGTTCTTACATGAGAGGTTGGGTGGGTGAGGTCAGCACTACAGTGCAGTGGCAATGGTGTGTACAGTCCGGAGGATGAGCCACTGTAGTCATGCTTCCAGTTTTGAATCAGTGACCAGATTAAGACTACAGCAGGCACAAGTAGAAGAACAAATAGCAAGTAGCAGATAGTAAATCATCATCAATCGGGACTTGGAAACAGCCAGCAAAAGCTGATTGGGGCAGAGGAATCATATTGAGCTTGCTCTCCCCAGATGAGCTTCCCATTGTCTTTCCCGCCACAGACGCTTTTATACCAGGGTAGACGACGGTAATTTCTGTTGGAAATGTTTTGCCTTCTAGCTGCTCTCAAGGGCACAATGTTCTCAATGCCTTTAGCTGTTCGCTTCTTTTTCCTCTCCCTCCTGTAAACCCAGGGACCCAGCCTGATCCAGGGCAGGAGAGTTTGGAGGAGACAGGAAGGGTGACCTTGTTCCCAGGGTCCACTTTTCACAAGTATAAACAGCAAGTAACAGTTTACACTCAGATACACACAGACACACAGAGAGACAGACAGACACACATACACACACTACAGCAACATCAGTATTTCCTGGGGCACACAGTAAAGTAATTTCCCATGACTAGTATGTTTGTACAAGCCTGTAGTCTCACTACTAAGGAGATTGAGATTGGAGGATTGCAAAAGACTCAAAAGTTCCAGTCTGAGACACATAGTAAGAGTCTGTCTTTTTTTCTCTCTCTCTGAGAAGCCTAATTTAAGCTCCTAGTTTTGGCTTCCTGGTTTTGAATTCCTAGAAGGGAAGCCCAGTCCTCTCCCAAGAGACACATCTAAGTAATTTGGAATTTAAGGGACCTCCAAAGGTCCTGATTCAGATACACAGGGTTGCTCCATTGAGAGGTGGGGCCTCATGGAATGTTAGTTTATTGGACATATCCTCGAAGGGGACTGTGGGCCTCTTCTTTCTCCATTTTGTTTCCTGTCCACCAGATGAGAAGTTCTGCAATTTCTCGTACTTACCAGGATATGCTGTCTCACTGGCCAACCAAAAGATTTTAGACTAGATTCTTCAAACCTGTGGCCCAAACAAATCTTGCATTTTTAAAGTTGACCATCTTCCGTATTTGTTGTGGTGGTAGGAAGCTCAATGATGCAAGAGCCCAGGGATAGTTATGTGATGAGAGAAAAGACCTCAATAAATGCCTCTTGCTATTCATCCTGTATCAGACAAGTTCTTTGCCATTCGTAAGTTTCTCCAGGAAGTCAGTAACTGCCCCTATTAGTATACTGGAATGGATTCAAGATGGGTCAGAACTTCCCTGTGGCTCTGAGGAGTCCTTGTGTCTCTCCTTGAGCACACAAAACTGCTGGGAAAATACTCACTCCCACGTTGTGGCAGCACCATCACCCTAACATGGAAGATCTGTGACATTTCAGATACTGAGAGCGACTAGTGCGAGAATTACAGAGCCTGGGATTTGAGGGCTGCTGTCTCCTTAAACCTCAGCAGAGGGCTTTAACCTTTCCAGTTGCAGTGGCTCTTTCTGGCAAAGGAGGTGGCTGGAGTAGGTATCTTACAAATGCTACCCGTCCTGCGACTCTGACTGAAGAGCTCCTTAAAGATCCTGAGGACGGTACAGTCGGTTTACTGTTACACTCGATGGAATATTTACAACTGTGCACATTTCCCTCCTCACACTCCTTGTCTGGGAGAAGCTGGGATGGGTGTGGAGAATACACTTGTGGACTCGGTGCAGTTAACCAGGCTTAGGCAAGAATCTGCTGTCTACTGCACAGATCCATGGACAGGCTTTTTCCTCATTTAGTGGCAGAAATATGGATTCTGAACTTTAGCCTTGGAACGGTTTACTGTATGCTTTAAGTGTGTTTATTTTGATCAAAGAGTACAATGCCGAAGGACAATAGGAATTCCTAGGTGATCCTGGCCTTGCTTGCATTTCTCCCAGTGTGTTACAGACTCCTGCAGCATTAAAGATGAATAAAATCTCCATTGGCAATTATTAACTTTGCTTCCAAGTTTTGGGGGATCAGGCACATTCTGATATTTGGGGGAACAAATCAAATTGTACCATAAGAAAAAGTCCTAGGTCTCTTCCTACTTGTCTTTCATCAGGGTTGTTACCTTCCTGGATCACACCACTCTCTAGATGAGAACACCAGCTTTCTTAGGTTGCTTCAAGCTTAGTTGCCTCGCTGCACATGAGAGACACACCCTCGAGGGCAACCAACAAGTGTTTCATACTGTATTGTAAAGTAGAGAAAAAAGTCAGGCGCGTGAAGCTCAGTAGCCATGGTGCTGCCACCCAGCTCTGAGCCGCCTCCCTGTGGGCAGCTCTTCTCTGAGAAACAGTGATGTCCTGGTCACTTGTGCTTTCATTTATCAGTGAACTATTTCACTGGAGGTCCTGTAGGTTCCAGGGAGGATTCCTTAGTTGGCGAAAACCACCATAAAAGGCAAAGAGTTGCAGCTGAGTTCCCTGAGCCATAGGCGCTTGCAGCAGCATAGAGGGCCCAGGCTTTCCAGCTAGACAAGGTGTGACAGACACACAGCTCTGCCTCAGATTAACCAAGACCTTGATCAAACAGAATAGTCCTCTTGCATCTCAGTGCCTTCATTTGTAAATGAGGATAAAAGTCTCCACCACCCAGGCTGCTATGGTTGGAATCTGAAATGAACTTGGCTGGCACGGATGTTGAATCCTTGGTCTCCAGATGGTGGTGCTATCTGGGGAGGTTCTGGAGAATTTAAGGGGTGGAGCCTGGCCAGAGAAAGTAGGCCACTGGAGGCAGGCCTTTGAAGGTTTGATCTGGTCACCCACCCCCAACTTCTTTGCTTCCTGTCCACCAGGAAGGTTTGACTTTCTGGCAAAGTACTAGGGGCAAGGCACCCGCGGACTGGATTCTCTAAAACCATGAGCTCAAGCAAATCCTTCCTCTTTGAAGTTTCAGTCATTTTGATCACAGCAGCAACTAATACACAGGCTACTCAAAGTAGATGTCATATTTATAAGGTACTTGCTTAGTATGGACCACAGAGTAGATGTTTCCAAATAGTGGCTGCATGCCTCTTTTGTGCTGAGCTCTGAGGATGTACATATAACAACTCCCACTCTCCAGGACCTGGGCATGGGCTGGGAATATCTTGGGACCCTGGGACGGGGCCAAGCATAAAGCGAGTACTGTCTGCTGCTGTGGTGTAGGACGGGTGCGGAGCAGGCCAGGTGCAGATGGCTGAAGGAGCTCACTTAATGGGGCTGCTGAGATGCGACGCCCTTTATGCCTCTGAATCCGCTTTTAGTGTTCATTTTTTTTTTTTTTTTGGCCCTGCTGAAGTCTTCATCTGTGGAGCCCTGCAAGCTGTCCTCAACATTTTGCTGGGTTTATTTGAAGAACATGCAGCTTAGGGCTGGCCTGCTTTTCCATAGTGTGTGTGTGTGTGTGTGTGTGTGTGTGTGTGTGTGTGTGTGAGAGAGAGAGAGAGAGAGAGAGAGAGAGAGAGAGAGAGAGAGAGAGAGAGAGAATATGTGTTCTCACATGAACGAGGAAGCAAAGACAAGCTTATACACTATGCAGAATATATAGTTCGGACTCGTTGTTGGAGAGAAAGCAGACCTTTTTGGGTTAAATTTCCTTTTTCTAGGCAAGTGTAGATCAGACCACTGGTCTGTGGTTTCAAGTGCGATGAGGCAGGAGGTTGGAGCCAGTGAAGGATACCTGAGGTGTCCACGGACCTGGCCTAGACTCTGCTGCTGGCGGCAGCTCTGACAGTCATTGGAATTCACCCCTTTCCGTAGCTGTGGGCATCATGGGAAGAGCTGGTCTCATCCTAAGGAAGCCTTCAGCCAGAGACTCCTTATTACAATCTTATGGGTGAATTCACCAGGCTAGCAGTGTTCCTGGAGTGATCAGGTGCCAGGGAGCAAGGATGTACATCCCCTTTTCTCAGGAGTGACCCTCGAGGTCTCACGTGTTGTCCTCTCGACTCACGAGACAGGCTGCTTCCTCAGGCCCAGAGACCATGCTGTCTTCCTTTACTGCCTGTACTGGGTGCTGTGTGTGAGGCTACAGACAAGAGGCTTGGTGCGCTTCCTGACAGGTGGCCTGCTGTTCTCCAGAAACCACCTGTGGAGTCTGGGAATGAAATGGGGAAACTTAGGAAGTCATGACAACAGTTCCCTTCCTGTGTCATTTCTGTTTTCCTATTTTAATAGGTTTCTGGATTTTATACAATACTTTTCATAGCCACAGTTCTCAATATGGCAGTTGCATATCAGATAAACTGCATATCAAATATTTACCTTATGATTCATAACAGCAGCAAAATTACAGTTATCAAGTAGCAACAAAATAATTTTATGGTTGGGGGCCAGCACAACACGAGGAACTGTATTAAAGGGTCGCAGCTTTAGGAAGGATGAGAACCACTGTTTTATGTAAATGTATGTAGTTTTATGTCTCTTCCGAGGAAGTAACTAACCCATGCTAACAAAACCAGCTTCAGTTATTTGAGGCTGTGATTATCTATCTGTCTGCAAATACTAGTTTTCTGGTGAGTTCTGCCCCAGCTTGCATGCTGCTCGCCAAATGCCTAGCACTGAGATTTCTGTCTGTTCTCCCCCATGTTACAGAACTTTCCAGAATTCTGTTCTTTCTTTTGGTGGTGGCTTGTGTAGAAGCAGAGACAGAATGTATGGGTGGAGGACAGATGCATGGAAGGTCTTTTACAGCCTCAAGGGGCAAACTTTTCTGGAGTTTTCTGGTGACGTGGCTTCATGTGCTATGGTTCTGTGGGAGGCTGGGGATGTGTGTGACTGGAGGAAACACAGTTATGTGACCTTTGGAAGAGAGAAGGCTGAACGTATTCACATAGTAATCCAGTCCCCTGAGCGATAGCCAAGGTGTATTTCAGGCCTGGAAGCCGTGAGAACACCATCATGGATAATCTCTTATGTCTGGCTATGATCTGGAACCTGAATTGCTGCTCCAAAGAGTATGAGGATGTCCGCAAGCCTCCTCTGTTGGAATCTGTTCCAGCCCTAGGGCCGGGTGCCTCTGCAGCCCTCAGTTCTAAATGAGAGATCTAGGGCCGGGTGCTTCTGCAGCCCTCAGTTCTAAATGAGATCAAAGTGAAGGGCAGCACCCTTTGCCCTTTAACTCTTTTTGATCTCTTTTTCTCTTACCTGTGTGTGTGTGTGTGTGTGTGTGTGTGTGTGTGTGTGTGTGTGATTCTCCTGTCTGTCCCCCATCTTGCAGTGGGAGCTCTGGGATTACAGATATGTACTTTGGTGTCTGGTGGGTTCTGAGGCTCCAACCCCATGTCTTCACACTGGCACAACACAGCACACACTGTATACACTGAGCCATCTTCCCATCGCCCCCTGTAATAACTGGTAGGATGGTAAGGTCTATGGGAAATGTCTGGAAGGATAAGGGAAAGGCATTATGATGTTAATGTAAAAGGGGAGCACTGTTTTATGGGCATTTTTGAGAGCAGTGGTGACAAAGGAGCTTGCTATCCTGTTGGAAAGGTCAAGCTCCAGCAGAAGAGGGTGGAAGTGAGGTCTGTGCAAGTGTGTAACCTCACACCTGAGTGTGGCAGCTTGATGCAGAGGAGGAGTCATGTGACAGGAGCATTTAGGTTGGCTGTGTAAATGAGATGAGAGTGGTGATGTATCAATACAGTTTATGAAACAGGTGCAGAAATAGCCCTGTCTCTGGCTAGAGTCTCATTTGCCTGGAAGCAAATGGTGTTTTATCAAAGCTTCTTACCATGCTCTGGTGAAATTCCCAAGTCTGTGTAGAGACAGAGAAGGCCAAGAGTCTGTAGGTTCTAGTCCTGCCTGTGTAGAAAACATCCTTAAAAGATGCTGATGAGTGTGTGCATATTCTAGAAAGAAATCCATTGACTTAGCCACACACCGTGTTATCTAGTTTATCTTTGGCAAGGATGACTAGTGCTTACATCAAAGGAACGCCAAGGACCACGCTGACTTACGAAGGTATTCGAGGAAGAATACTTCTCAGTATTCCTTTGGAGAAATGGGTTTGTAGTTGATTATCTGGTTGGTAATCTATAGCCAAAGTCCACAGTCATGGGACTTAGGCCTACTTACCGTGTCTATCACTAGACTTCATAGAACTATAATAAAGATGAAGGTTACTCGGATTCATTGAGGTCACAAACTTGGGAGAAATGATCAATGCCACAAATAGAAAAAAATGTTTACAAAATCTATGCTGCCTTCCCACTTAACATGACAGGAGACCAAACATGCTTGATGCGCTTCCTAAGAACTTCCAAATAAAGGAGTATAAATATACCACAGGCTTGAAACCAGAAACCACACGGCAATTCAGTGTCAGTAAGGGATGTCTCAAAGAGAGGGCAGATGTGTGCATTCTTGGCCTGCACGTCTCACGGCTGCTGTTGATAGCCCCTAAAACTGGACAGGTGAGATACAATTCACATAGGGAAATGCCATAAAGATATACACATAAAGATATACAAACCATATTGATCAGGGTTCTCTATGGGAACAGAAATGATTTCCTGTGTGGGAGTGTGTGTGTGTGTGTGTGTGTGTGTGTGTGTGTGTGTGTGTGTGCGCGAGAGAGAGAGAGAGAGAGAGAGAGAGAGAGAGAGAGAGAGAGAGAGAGAGGGAGAGGAAGAGAGAGAGAGAGATTGATTAGAGTGGCTTACAGCACAATCTATGGTTTGAGTCGCCCAACAATGGCTATCTTTTGATGCAAAGGCCAAGGATTTGCTGGTTATTCAGTCCGTGAGACTGGCAGTCTCAGGAGTATCAGTCTAGTGCTGGAGTCCTAGAGACGTCTTAGCAAGCTGCCAGTTTTCAGTATATATTGGAATCCCAAAGAAGTAAGGTATAGCATGAACAACAGGAACAGGGTAGGGAACTTGCAGGAGAGGGAGGACAAGCAGGCTAAAAGCTCCTTCTTCCATGTCCCTTCATGTGGGCTGCTACCAGAAGGTGTAGCCCAAATATTTAGGGTGGGTTTCCCACCTCAAATGATCCAATCAAGACAGATCCCCTCACAGGTGTGCCCAGCTGCTTGGGTTTTAGTTAATTCCAGGTGTAGTCAAGTTGACAGCCAAAGCTAGCTCTCACACAAGGCCTCAGAAAACAAATTGCTTATGTCTTCCCCTGAGATGCTGAATCAATTAGTCCTCAATGATCCAGGTGACTGAAAGGAATCTAAAGCAAGGTCCCTAAGACAGTACAAAATAGACACATTGATCCTAGAAGCTCTAAGAACAGTGTGGGGCATCACTGTTTCTATTGGTTGCCCACTAGGAACTAGATGGTAAGACCCTGCTGCTGAAGACACTACATGTTTTGGTTGCAGAACCAAGAGGAATCAAACTGAAACTGAGTTAGAAGTCTCCTGTTGGCGATCTAGCTTTCAAAGTGTTAGGAATTGTTGTGCAGACCAACAGGGGAGATAAATCATACACAGTCTTACCCAGGGGTGGGCTCTGCATGCCACAATACCTGCCAAGCAAGATGTGCCCACTGGTGTAATAGTGGCATGACAGTGTGGTAGTAACCAACAGCTTTCTGATTGGGTTTGAGGTCTATTCCATAGGAGGGGTTCATGCTTGATACTGTAAACCTAGCCCAAAGCCCATGGCTAGGGAGGTCATAGGCCCAAAGTAGGGAACCTATTGCTGTTATGTGCTAAGTGGACACATTGACAAACTTTGTTCTAAATATTTGAGTTTATATCCCCCAGTTTTGATTAAGGAGGCTTATTTTAGTAGTGAGCAGCAGAATGCTGGGAAATACTGTCTTCTGGACATCATTGCCATTGGGTTCTTAAACTCATGGCAGCTGTTACTGGGGTAAAATAAGAATTCCTGAAGAAGTGGGGAGGGCAGTTAAGAGAGTAATGAGGGGGTACATATGGCCAAAATACTTGTATGGAATTGTCAAAGCCTAAGTAGAAATGTATTTAAGAATTAGGTCAGCTTGAAGCCAATAATAAATAGAGTTAGGCCGCAACACGCAAGAGAACAGACATCTGCAAATGAACCTTGCCTCTGCTGCTGCTGAATTTAAAATTGAACAAGATTTACTTAACCTTTTTGAACCTCATCAAGAAAGTATGACTTCTGTAAGCATTATACAGAGGATGAAAAGCACACAATAAGTTACAACTTGTGTCAACTCTATTAGTGCTATTAATAAAATAACTATGGTGTAGTTACAGAATAGAAATGAGGGGGCTGGGGTATAACTTGGTGGTAAGAGTGCTTGCCTAGCGTGTATGAGACCCCAGTTCTGTGTTCACCTCCGCCCAATCAGTTTAGTCTTGAGAAATAAAGTATATTATAGAAACTGCATATACACGATTAATTAGTGATGGCAAAGAAGTACAAAATGCTGGGGAAATCTCGTATTTACATGTGGTTTAGCTTGTCTCGGTGCAGGAAGCCATAAGTCACAGTACTGCTTCGAACTTTGTAAAATTGGAAGTTTAGGTTGTGCATATATTTAACAAATGCAGAGGCTAAAAATCAGGTTTCAAAAGCCCAAAGTAGAACAAAGTATATTCTGTGAAACAAAATTGTAAGATAAATACACAAAAATATCAGTAAGCATAGAAAAATGGTAAAGTAAGGTCCCAGCATGTTAATTATGATATAAGTAGGTTCAAAGAGTGGGTGAAGTGGTCATTCTCAGAGAATAACATGACAGTTAGCTGTCCAGTACCAAATGGCAGCCCCCAAAACACACATACAATAATATTGTATAGACAAAGTATGTTATATTTAGGAATATATACACATATATGCATATACATGGGCATGTAACAACAACTAAAGAAAAAAGAGGCTATGAATTTGAAAACAAGCAAGGAGGGATATGTGGGAGTTTTTGGTGGAAGAAATGATGTAATATTAAAATCTCAAAAATAAAAAAAAACCCTAAGGATTGAAGAATTAGGTTAAAAATAAAATCCGTCCATATTCCATACAAGAGATACAGTAAAAATAAAGTGATTTGGGGCTGGAGAGATGGCTCAGTGGTTAAGCACACTCTTCCAGCCTCCTTGGGTGCCTGTATTCAGAAGTACATACCCACATAAAGACACGCATATGTGTATATACTTAAACATAAAAACAGCCTTTAAAAAATGAAGTGATAAATACCTAACATTGAATTAATTATTTAGGAAATAGTTTAAGAATAGATTTGATAAATGTATCGAGGAGCTGGTGCTATGAAATAAATTATATTACTTCAAGAACTTGAGAAATAATAGAGAACAAGGAAATGAACAAGGAAGCATAGCAGCATAGACTGAAGAGATTTTAAGATTAAGAGCATTATTGCTAAGCCTGAGTTAGATCCCAAGGACCCACATCGTGGAAAGAGGACCTGACTTCTGCCTTCCACATGTGCACCATGGCGTGCATCAATGCACAGACATGCATGTGCACTCATCACACGTGCACATGTAAAAATATCTAAACAGGCAATACAGTTTTTCCAAAATCAACACAACTGTAGAAAATATTGAGTAAGTTCACTCTCTATATATATGATATATAAATAAATATTTTATATATAATATATGTATAATATTAAGTAAAGATACATATATACATATATATCAAATCCTTAGTTGTGTGTGTTTAATATGTTTTAACAGAGAGAAGCTAGGAAGAAGCAGTAAGCCATTGGCAGAAGTGGAGATGGTAGAATGTGTGCAGAGAAAGTAGAGGGGAATGGTACTGGAGGACAAGGATTCAAGCAGCTGAGGGGGAGGGGTGCAGAGTAAGGG
Source organism: Dicrostonyx torquatus (assembly GCA_028555095.1). Classification (NCBI taxonomy): domain Eukaryota; kingdom Metazoa; phylum Chordata; class Mammalia; order Rodentia; family Cricetidae; genus Dicrostonyx; species Dicrostonyx torquatus. The sequence goes on along the minus strand of JAQHUG010000007.1, from coordinate 16,645,985 downwards.
AAGGCATAAACAAAGTGCAGTGTGCAGCGAGAACCTTCTTGGAAACCTATGATCTTGTGATCCAAATATAAAAATAGAATAAGAGGAGATAGTAAAACATGTGACAGGACGAGGAGAAAACAGGGAGCCAAAGGTTCAGGAGGGGGTGCATACGGGGAGTAGGGGAAAGGAAAGGTAGAAGTGTCTTGAAACTTACTCTGTAGACTAGGCTGGCCTTGAACTCACAGAGATCCACTTGCTTCTACCACACCAGTGCTGGGATTAAAGACATGCACCACCATTGCTTGGCTTAATGGGATTTTTGTTTGTTTGCTTGTTTTTTGAGATGTGGTTTCTGTATCTTTGGAGCCTGTCCTAGAACTTGCTCTGTAGACTGGGCTGGCCTCGAACTCACAGAACTCTGCCTGCCTCTGCTTCCTGAGTGCTGGGATTAAAGTGTGTGTCACCACCGCCTGGATTAGATGGGCTGTTCTTAAACGCATCTGACTACATGATGATAAATTCAACTAAAAGACCATCAGTCTGAATACTAGGAAAGACTGGACCTCATGAAGATGACAAATATTCTCAGTTTACTCTGAAAAGTTATAATCAGTGGCTTAGGGTGTTTGCTTATTTGATTGGTTTCTGATTTTGGTGGGATATGGAAAGAAGGGTACTTGGCAAAAATAGTTTAATGGTTTATATGGAAGAATAACCAGACAGAATTTACCAAGGAAAACATGTAAAAACCATAGTGAGGAATGCACCCACAATGAGAGAGTGCATTACTCCACAGGGTGGCATGGACAAAAAGAACCTGCAGGCAGCACAGTAAAACATGAAGGAAAACAAACCCCAGGAGAAATGACCCTAAGTGTGAACGACAACGTCCTTAGGAAGAAAGGTGTCCAGTGGAACTCGTGTGTGGCACCATTTTAAGAGTAGGAGTCAGAGGCACCAGCAGTCAATCTGTGTCACCTGTGAGGCAAAACACACAAGGATGATCTCCCTGACAGAACCAGTTTGAAATTACCTCCAGCTGACGTACGCTACAAACAGCTAAACCGTGACGTGACGGTGTGTCTTTTTGCGGGAGCAGCTACAATAAAGGAAGGGCAGGGTCATCCAGGGTTGGTGAGGAGAGGGTGCCAAAAAGTATTTGGGAAGAAAATTGCCTTCTATGCTGACCTGGTCCATTGACCTGAAACAAATCACAGATGGATTCGAGCTAAGTGTAAAATGTATTGTAAATGCAAAAGATGTAAGAATGGGGGGAGGGCTTTGAACTGGTTATGGCATTAGCAGGGTCTTTTTGGACATAAAAGTAGACATAAATGGAAACATTGAGAGATACAACTCCTAAAATATAAAGCCTAAAATATAAAATACAGGAAAATATGAACGGCAAGTCCAAAGCAGGAAGGTGCTCTTCCATACAATGGAAGACAAACACCTGGTTAGCGCTGCTGCTGTGACAGAGACCCTGGGAACAGTACAAGAAACAACAGATCCACTGTTTGGTAAGAGCACAAACAGACTCCCAAACTGTGAGCTGTATGGTCATCATATATGGATATATTTAGTTAGCATCATAATATGGATATATTTAGTTAGCATTCTAGTGTTGTTAGTATTTTTACTCTTTATCCTTTTAGGGACCTGCCACCCAGATCCCAAACAAATCACACACGCAGACTTATTATTGCTTATAAATACCTGACCTTAGCTTGGCTTATTTCTAGCCGGATTTTCTCTAATTATCCTGACTACCTTTTGCCTCTTGGCTTTTTCCTTTTTTCCTGCTGTATGTCTTGCTTTCATTCTTACTTCACGGCTAACTTGAGTAGCTGGATATCTGATCCCTGATGTCCTCCTCTCCTTCTCTTGCTCCTGTTTTCTCTTTCTGTTTATGCTCTCTGCCTGCCAGCCCGGTCTGTCCTTGCTCCTGCCTTGCTATTGGTCATTCAGCTCTTTATTAGCCAGGCAGAGAATCACAGCTTCACAGAGTTGAACAAATGCAGCATAAACAAAAGCAACACACTTTACATCATTAAACAAATGTTCCACAGCATACGCAAAAGTAACACACCTTAAAATAATATTCTACAACATACTAGGAAAACAAAATAGGTAAAGATTCTGTTTTTCATGTATTAAATTGACTTTTTAAAAAGTCATTGTGAATTAGCAAACACTGGCGGAGCAGGGTCTCAAATACAGTGGTCAGAGTAGAGAAAAACGATGACCTCAGGAAGCAGCTTACTAGTGGACATCAGGGTCTTTGAAATGCTACTACTCTCTGCCAGTCATTTTCCCTCCAGGAATCTGGGCTAAGAAACTAGATTTGTATTTTATGTATAATGTTGTTCGCTGTAGCCTTATGTATAACAGTCAAAAAGGAAAGGACTTCATATCAGGAGGGTATTTAAATCAATCAATAAATGTTATCATTTGTATGAGCTAATAAGAATTGTTTCAAAACTGACAAGTTGAAATGCTCATTTTAGATAGTCAAATATAAAACATATGGAGTACAGTCATAAAGTTTAAAAAGAAAATAATTATACAGAGCATCGTATTTTCAGTTTAGTATGAGGAGAAATTTAATGGCACATATGAATAAAAATTCTAGACCAGAACTAGGAGATAACTTTATTATTAGAAATGTAAAATTATATGCTCAAGCTCCAAAATATAAATAGAAGAGGACTTTAATTACAGCATTATTAAAAAGACCAGAGAGTTTTTGCTGTATGGGCCAGGTGATGTGATCATAGCAAATCAAGGTGTCCTTGAGAGCTTTTCCTATTGTCCATGCGGGGGTGGGGGGCACAGTCCCCATGCTCTCTGTAAATCAGGTATGGCTGGGATATTTTCCTCCATGGTTCCAGAGGTCTTGTTTATCTCATTTTGATCACTGGCAGGGAGGATCCTACAGGACCAACTAGAAATATTGTTATATCAGGGACTGTAGAGAGACCTAGGGGTGTTTAACCTAGAGACAGGGAAATTAAGGGATGACATTTTCACTGGCTGCTAATATATGAAGGTCGAAAATTGTAAGTGGCTGTAGAAAGGGGAACTAGTTTTCCTGAGTCAGCATTAAAGGGACAGATGCTCTGTATGGTACATTCAAGTGTTCATCATGCAAAAGGCTGCGCGTGGTACCCAGCAGCATCGTTGGGGGAATGATGTTTTATGCCTCTCCTACCTGTGAGAGTCTGTGATTCTAGCTGACAGTTGGCCTAATGGCCAAGTAGGTTGAAGAGGAGAGAAATGTGGAGGGTTGCACAGATTGTTTAAGCCTATGGGCCTCCACTCGCCTTTGCAGTTGGATCACCTGCCAAGCTGGTTCACACAGACTGCTGGGCCTACCCCAGAGTTTCTGAGTCACCGGGCTGGCGGAAGATGTCTGAATTTGCATTTTAAATGAGTTCTCTGATGCTGTGACTGCCTGAGAATCACATTTTGGGGCCCACTGCTTCACCCAGTTGCAGCAAATATACTAACACTTGCTGGTATAGACAGCCCAGGGACAAACTGTGGCAACTGGGGGACACACGCTGAAGGATCACTTCCTTTCTTAGCTTTGTCTGCTGGAAAACATTATTGCAGTATGTGGGCTGTTTGGCAGGCCATTCTTCCCAGAGCCACTTTCCTGCCCTGACCCTGGGGCAGTCCTACCACCAGGCCAAACCCATAGGCACTGATCATTAGGATGGGAACAGGGACCACCATTTGGTGGTCTTTTAACTGCTCTTAGATGGTGGGGAAATGTGTTGTCCCCAAGAAGTGCACCAAGGACTAGAGTCTTGGTCTAGAACATTAGATAGCAGCCTGCATCGTGTTGGCTGCTTTCCGTGGCCTGGGAATGAAGCTTTCTCAGTAAAGCGCTTCTTCTGACTACAGCAGATCTAGATGGGATGTAGGAAGCCACAAATAGGCCCCCAAAGTTTGGTAGTGAGAGAGTGATTCTCCGTGACTCTGAGGAATTTTAATGACAACGTGTGGCCCCTATGATCGTCCCCATTCAAACTGAGCCTCATGTATTTGAGTTTTCAGCTAATTGGTTTAGGAAAATATCCATGTGCACACCCCCACAACTCCTGCTGCTCTCTTTCCCAGCTTATGGTGTAAAGTGTGAGCAGACTGTGTGCTTAACACACTTTGGAGTCTGTTGCTATGGTGCTGGGGAGGAATTTGGTTCTCATAGCAACATCAGGTTGACTTGATGCACCTCAGACCATTGGCAGAGCTCAGGCAGGAGCTTATGTGATCCCATATAGGTTGGGACTGATGGCACATGGTGTACTAAAAAGTAATCAGTTTTCCTACAACCCGTCCACCCCTTCCTGCCTGCACCCTCCCACATCACAAAAGTAATCAGAGTAATAGTAAGAGTAAAGGCACACACACTCCACACTTTGTTTTGTTGGGGTGTGTGTGTGTGTGTGTGTGTGCGTGTGTGTGTGTGTGTGTGCTTATAAGCCACAAGAATAAACCAAAGCATGACTTTGGTGTTGTCATTAGGTTGTTTTAAGTTATCCCTCCCCATTCCAGGGCACTGGCATGCTGTCTAATCAAGTAGATCTGCCCACAGGCCTGGTCTGTTGCTGGGAAGTCCAGTCACAGAGGTCCAGGGTCCCGTGAGGGTAATAGCTCTCTCTGATCAGGATGGAGTGGGCCAGGGCTTCTTCATGCAACTTCATTCTGGAGGTTCCTTAGAATGTTAATACCCTGGTCCTAGTTTGCAGAAGCTTTTTGACTCACTGATCAAACAAACAGAGGGTCTCCACCCATTTGCATTTTATGCACAGAGCTGACCTATGGCTTTAGGACACATTTATGATCTGGGTTTTTGGTCAGAGGACAGCAACCTGAATCCATCATAACAGGAAGGAAGCTGGTTGGTCTCTATAGACCTTTGGTGAAGGAAGATCCCTCTTTTTGTGGCCATTCAGTGCCTTAGAGTGTCCCTTGTGGGAAGCAGCCGCGGTTAGCTCCCCTCATGCTACAAATCTTCACTGAGCATCTCCACATGTGGACCCTCAGCATGAACGAACACAGGACAGGACTTCTCTCTCCTGGTGCCTTCATTCTATTCGGGGGAATAACCAGCCAATAAGCCAGGAGAGGGAAATATCCGGAATGGGGACTTAATGACTTGTTAGAGCTTAGGAGGGGAGCTGCCAGCCAGCCAGGGTGAGTTGTAGAAAGAACTTCCCAGGCAGCGGGTGAAGGCAGGGTTCAGTCTTCCACGTTGTGGGCAGTGGGAGGAGGATGGGGCCAGAAAGCATGTCTGTAGTGTTTGCCCGCCTCAAGAAGATAGGAGTCCTGAGTAACTAGCGGGGAACCCCTGAAGTAGAAGGGAAGGGAAGTAGTGGGATTCACATTTGTAAAGTGTCCCCACCTGTCTCCTTCCCTCTTGGCCTTCCCATTTGTGATCGTGTTCTGTTTTATAACCGAATACTGGGTAATTTATAGAAACTAGAGGGTTGTTTAGCTCGAGGTGTTAGACTTTGCTTGGTATTTGGTGAAGGCCTTCTTGCTTCATCATAACACAGCAAAGGACTTCAAAGACAGTAACAGTTTAAACCTGGAATATTCCCTAAAGGGCCCTGTGTTAAAGGGTTGCTCCACAGCCTACGGTGCTGTTAGAAGGCAATGGGATCTTTAGGAGGTAGAGCCTTGGGGCCTCGTGGAAGGAAGTTACGTCACTGGACCTGTGCCCTAAAAGGGTTTGGAGAGCCCAGCCCTTAGTTTTCTTTCTTCTTTCTGGTTGCCATGAGGGGAGCAATTTTGCTTCTCTATGCGCTTCCACCATGATGCCCTGCCTCATTGTGGATCCATGCTCTTCCGCCATGATGCCCTGCCTCATTGTGGGTTCATGCATTTCCACCTCGATGCCCTGCCTCATTGTGGGCCCATGCGCTTCCACCACGATGCCCTGCCTCATTGTGGATCCATGCGCTTCCTCCATGATGCACTGCCTCATTGTGGGTTCATGCATTTCCATCACGATGCCCTGCCTCATTGTGGGTTCATGCATTTCCACCATGGTGCACTGCCTCATTGTGGGTCCAAATTAATGGGTCAACCAACCACGGAACACATGACCCAAAGTAAACCCTTTCTATCTGTAAATTGTCTCACATATTTCATCACGATGACAGTAAACCGACTTGTAAGCAGGCCAAGTGTGTGTTAGCTCCAGTCGTCTCTTTTTTTTTATTGTTAAAAGAAAAATTTACATTTACTCCCCTTGTTCCCAGCCCTCCCGCTCCCCCACTACTCCACCACCCTCCCCCTGCTTCCTTAAGATGGGGCAGGATACCCTGCCCTATGGGAAGCCCAAGGCCCTCCCCCCTCCATCTCGGTCTAGGAAGATGTGCATCCATATAGAATAAGTTCCCAAAAAGCCAATACATGCAGAAGAGATAGGTCCCGGTGCCATTATCATTGGCTTCTCAGTCAGTCCACCAAGAGGAGGAGCCTACCCTGTGACCTCATCTCATTCTAATTATCCCTCACAGATGTCATCTCCAAATGCTTCCATGTCAACAATAGTTTCAGGGCCACTCAGAACTAGACAGTGACAAATGAAAAAAAACATTTATTTAGTTGTTATTATATACATATATGCATAAATACATAATTGCAACCTTCTGAGTCTGTTTAGTGTTACTAGTATGTATATGGCTTCAGGGATTGGGGTTCGTCCCTGAGGAAGACTGCTACTCCAGCTCTCAGCAGTCCTTAGTTGCCTACAATTCTTTGTTTAGGGGTGCGGCCCCGTGAGATTTCCCCCTCTACTTTACCATATCTGTTCACATGGTCCTCATAGTTCTTGTTTAGGCAGTCATGTTTTTGGGGTATCATGGGTGAAGCTTCCCTGTCATTTCTCAAGGAACATGTAATAAGTTAGAGCCTATTCATAATAAAAAATAAAAGAAAGAGAAAGAAAGGAAAGGAAAGCAGGAAAGAGAAAGGAAAGGCATGTGCTGCCCCTTTGCGATGGTCAGTTTTAACTGCCAACCTGCCTTAGCCTAGAGTCACTCAGGAAGCAGTATTAACAGTTATTTAGAGTGGTCTGCCGTGTGGGCATGTCTGTGGGGATTGTCTGAGTATCGCTGAGGTGGAACGCACTCTGAGAGTGAGTGGTTTCACCAGTTGGGCCCGGGCCTGGATGTTTAGAGAACAGAGCTGATTTGTGGCAGCAAGCAAGGATCCATGTGTCTGCTCTGTGACTCAGGACCACCAAGCTAAGACAATGCAGAAGGCAGAGTGTCTGCACTCGGCAGAGGTGCCAGTGGAGCTGGGACATGCAAAACCAAGTTGAGTCCTGAAGGATCGCGGACTCCAACCTCTGTTTCACAGAAGATGGAGCTTAGCTGCTAGGGGAACAATGTTCCTCCCTGGGCAGGGTCTTACAGCTAGTGAGGTTGGGCCTCTGGTCCTGAAGCCTGCTTTTGCCCCTTTCTTTGTCTAGTGGTTTTTCCATGGGCAATTTTATTTATGGAATTTGTTTTTTATTTTCTCTTCCTTTCCTGATCAATCTTTTTTACTAGTCCTGGCAGCCTTCTTTGGCATGCTAGAATGGTCTAGTCCTGGAATGTCAGTTGCATCAGGTGGAAAATCTGGCCACTACATTGGGTTAGACTGAAGTTTTCACTGTGGTGGCAGTTGCCATCTTCACCCTGTCTGCTTTGGGGTGTTTGGGGCTCTCTTGGGCTTCCTGAAATCTTCCCTGACTGCCTAAGTCTTCTGATGTTCCTGTGACGGGAGTACATGTGTGTCTTTGTTCACTAACTGATGTGCCAGTGAAACAGCCTGAACAATGTCATTATAGCCGCGGTCTTTTGCCACTTAGAATTGTGTCACAGCCTATACCGTGCTGCCTCCTGTGGGTCAGGCTGTAGCATGGAAATTGACACTGAGTAATTTTTCCCAGTCGTGGGTTTTGGCAGCATGGCCAGGTCTCTCTGGTGCAAACCTGTTGAGGTCCCCACTTCCAAAGAGGTACTACTCCTCCTCCATCACTTCAAAGAGTTCTATCTACCATTCATTTAGAAGTCACAGAATCTAATAATAGGCAATACCCACCCATCAGCATCGGGTGACAATAGACCAGCTCCTGTCTCTAACAGCCCTGCTGAATCCAACCAGCACAACTGAGAGATGGAGGCTTGACTACAATCACTCAACTATTAGAGTCTGGATTTTTTAGAAAGCTGAGTGACTCCCCATGAGTATATGTGGCAGGAGCCTGTATTTAGTAACCTTCTCTGTGGCCTGTCCAGCAGCAATCATAAAGAGCTTCCATTGTCCACAGGTGCCTACTATCACATAGACATTTTCGTTAGCTCTGTTGTTCGGTTGCTACGGAGCTCAAACTTTCTGTCTCTGGCTTCTGAGTGCTGGGTATACCTATTCTCTCTATTACCCACTCTGTATAGCTTTCAGCTGTGCAGGGGCCAGTGCTGACTTGACTTTCAGATGTGAAAACACCAAGAGAAGACCCGATTCATCGAGGGCCTGTGACCTGGGAAAGGTCAAGCTGATTGCTTGCCTGCTCCCCTCCCCCTGGGAAACACTTTGCTGTGGCTCACTGGCCACCAAGGAAAGAGCATGGCTGAGACAATGTTCTGTATTCTGCAAAGATGGCCAATGTGCAATGGAGCAATGATGTGTAATGTGCAGGCAGTGCCCACCTCAGCCACACGAGCTTGGCACAACTACAAGAGGTGAATTTTCTGGGTTCCTGTGGAACCATGAGCAAGTCTTGTGTCATAAACTGGCCAGGCTTAGCTGACTCACTGCAGAGTGGAAGGCCACAGATACTGACACTGTCTCAGATTTGACAGCTCACCATGGATGATTGCATGGCTCCATTTGGAAGTATTTCTGACTCCTTGTGTGTAGTTAATGTGAAATTGTCACTTGTGGTTTTCCTTGGTCCCCACTGCCTCCCCTTTCTATACATTGTACCCTAAGGATTATTGCCGCTGTTACTGATAGTAAGTGAGCCTTCGGCCTGGTGACTGTCACTAATTTGGTTTCTGTTGCTGTGAGAAACACTATACCTAGAAGTAACACGAGGAAGAAGGGTTTATCTTACACCATGCAGTCCGTCATATGATCCACAGTGTTTAACTGGGAAAGTCAAGGCTGGATCTCAAGCAGGGAAGGAACCTGGAGTCAGAAACTAAGCAGAGACCACAGAGGAGTGCTGCTTACTGACTTGCTCTCATTGACTTTCTCAGCCTGTTTTCTTATACAGCCCAGGACCACCTGACCAGGGCTGGTACGCAAATGGACTAGACCCTCCCAAATCAATCACTGATTACAAAAATGTCCCCACAGACTTGCCTGCAACCCGATCTCACAGAGACATTTCCTCAATTGAGAATCATTTTTCCCAAATGATCCTAGCTTGTGTCAAGTTGGCAAGAACCTCAACAGTCCAGTGAAGCTGTAATTAACAAGATTCCCCCAGCTTTAGTGTTGGCCAAGGCACAGTGGTGAATCAGGCTGACTAGCCTGGAGAGACACTGCTGGTGCAGGCCACCAGATCAAGAGGAATAAAGCCAGACAGGGGCCTTCTCACCTGGCGGGCAGGGAGGGGACCATAGATTAAAACCACACTGAAGTTGGTAGAGAAGAATCAAATAAACAAGATAGCAGAGTGGAGTATCTGACGGAGCAGGGAATCAGGGTGCCATGCCACTTACACCACCTGCCCCAGCACAGAGCTCTCTGCCAGTGGCTGTTTGATAAATGTCACGGGAATTGCCAAGATTGCTCACGCGGAGGCAGAAGCTGTACTCACAGACACAGTTCCCCTTGGACCCTGGCTGTTGCTTGGGCAAGCGCTAGCTGTGTATCCATAGAAAGCACACTACAGTAGATAACACACTGGACCCGAGGTCAGGCCAGACTCCAGCTGTGGGTAAGTCTGACCTGGAGTAAGTCTGAGCCCCATTTGTGAGGAAAACATTCCTTGTCAGGCTCGTGACAAAGTCTCTATAAAATCATGTGTGTGACACTCCCAGAAGACCTGTGCTTGGGGATGGATAGAGTGGGTAAGGCCTCTGCCATCTTCGTAACTCCAACACATGGCACAGCACAGGGTTATACAAAGTTCTCAACGAACAGTAGGTGAGCGGTTGCTGGGTGGCTAGCTCAGGGACAGAGGGACAAGTAAATGGACAAGGAATGCTGGGTTGCTCCTAAAGATTCTTGTCACTTCCTTCTAAAGGGTTGCCGTGCCCTTTTGTGACAGGCCAGGAGGTTCTGCCCTTTGGTCAGACTAGGGACCCTTTCTGTCTCAGGAGTCCTCTGTACTGTGGGAGCTATGGAGGGCTTGACTCCTCCCTTTAGGAGGGCTCTGAGGACACTGAGCTCTAACCAGAATACCAAGGTCCTGAACTGACCATTCCCTCCCTAGTATGGCCAGCTGAGTGTGTTCCTAGCTCACCTTTCTGCCTGGATACCACTGTGTCCACAGAGAGAGGACAGTAGCCCTAAGAGCTGAGTTGCCCAGGTTTCCCGGGCTCCAGATGGGTAACAGTAATCACAGAGAGAGGATCTGGCCTTTTCTGAAGGGCCACCTGCTGCTGCCATTGTCACAGTCTGTGCTCTGCTGCCATCCTCTGCGGGGGTGGAGCTGCATCTTGGCAGCCCTGGGCTAATAATTAGGGGTGGGGCAACTCCCCAGCTGGTGAGATCTTTAGGGAGGGGCCTGGAGGAGAAGTGGGGACTGGGATCCAGCTAACAAAAGGAGGAATTAAAGGGGCTGGCCTAGGAACCCATAGTTAGCATCTCAGCTCCAGCAGCCTAAGGTTCCACAGAAGCAAGGCCTTCGTGAGTGAGTGCTCCTCTCAGGGGTGTCTTCTGCTTCTCACTTCCATTTTTTTTTCTGGAGTTCTGGGAGGGCTCATCCAGACTACTGACATAGAGTACCACACTGGCCAAGCTCAGAAGCCAGACTGGGCTTCTGAACAGTATTGTTGTCCCCATCTCCTCAGACTTGAAGTGTGTTGCTTCCGTGACTCACAGGCCACAGGTGTGCAGGTGGGCCCTCACAAAGAGAGATTTAGCATTTAATTTACTCACCATTGGTATCCTTCAGACTGTCATTTTTGTTATGGGGTGACAGCAAGGAAATTTGGAAAAGCATCCCTGCTTCCTTCACTGCAGCTATGGACCCTCTGCACAAAGGCGCATCTTGTCCACGCGACTGACACTGCTCACTTGGAAGTGTGGCATGGTGGCCCCATTTTGCTGCTGAGTGAAATGAGGCTCACAGACATTTTGTGGCTGTCCCCAAGCCATACCAGTAGCACAGACAAAGATGTAAAATCACCCACGTCTCCCAGAGTTCTTTCTGGTTTTGTGTTTTACATCCTTGGAGTAAGGTACAGGGTCTCCCTGTGTCACATGGGAGTGTCACTATCTCTTACACGGGAAGGCAGAATGAGAAGTAGTCCTGAGGGATCTGGGGAAGCAAGTATAATAGGTGAGTAGTATAGTGTAGATTCCGGTGGTCCCAGCGGAGGAGACATGGAAATTTGGGCTAGGTTCATGGCTTTGCAGAGCTATCATACTTTCCCCAAAACACACACACACACACACACACACACACACACACACACACACACACACACACCCTTCTTCAGGCTTCCGCATTGTCCCAGACCACAGGCCCTTCTGTTGGTATGGGTTTATTGCCTGGGTGGAGAGACAGACTCAGCAGCTTCTGTCTGTTCTCTTTAGTCTGCAGTCTCTAAATTCTATCTTTTCCATCAGAATAGCCCAGGGCTGTAGGATTCCTCTCATAAATCCATCCTGAGGACGTCAGATCCCTCCAGTGGTCCAGCCTAACACATTTAGGCCAGCTAATGAGTTCAAGGGCCTTCCAAGGGCGGGTTGATGGAAGCCATCCACCCTCTATGGTCTTTAGGGACTTGTTGTCTATGGGGAATTTAAAAGTCATAATAAAACTGACAAAATTTGGGTCCTTTTAAAAAAATTGTCATTGTGTCCTGCAAGTTCCAAATCCTGCCATGATAAAATATGCCTCTCCATTGGGAGGAATGCCTCCTGCACTGGACACTGACTAAGTATGTCCCTGTCCTTGGCCACTGTGCGCTCGGCTTGCTTTCTCTTGTGGTTCTGTCCTCCTTTTCGCTTCCTTCATTTTCTTTTCTTTTATCCCTTTTTCTGTTTTTTTTGTTTTGTTTTGTTTTTCTTTTCTTAAACAGGCCCCATGGATGGTCTGTCTCATCTGTCTTCCTGGCCAATTCCATGTTTACAACATGAGTTTAATTTTCTTTTTTGTAACTGTGTTTAGGAAACTACCTAGAGAATGGTAAAAACCACAGGAGGGAAGGAGAACAAGAGAGAAAAACACTGTTTTCTTCTTTCTGTTGTTTCCTGATAAATGTCATGGAAATATTTCTATTCATTTTGTGTTTTAGTAAAGTGCTTTTTTTAAACTAAGGCCTAAATGGGGGACTTTCTTGGCAGTGTCCCTTTAACAGAGCAGGGAGGACGGCGTGGCAGGGATGCGTGGGGCTGCAGAGCTCATGTACTGTACAATTTTCTGGGTCCTGACTGATAAATTATCGTGCGTTTTCTGTGTATCTGACGTGCAATACAATTTGTCCGTGCAACAGTGATGATAGGCTGTCCCGGACTAATAGTCACGAACCCTTTATTTAGCTCCTGCAGCCTTTAGAGGAATTGTAAGTAACCATTTGCATCCCTTCGTCGGTTTTTCTCTTCCATGGTTTAGCATAAGTAGAAACAGTTTTTAACCTTGAGCATTTCACTCACCGGGGCTTGGGGCGAAGAAAGGGATTTGTGTTCAAAGTGTAAAGAAAATAGGAGGCCAGAGACAGATCCAAAAGGCTCTTCTCTTTATTTCTCTTTTTTCTGTTTTTGTTTTTGTTTTGCTTTTGCTTTTTATTCTTTTGTTTTGCCTTTCCCATTAGCTGTAAGACTTTCCAAGTCTTAGAAGTGGTCCCATCCAGTTCCTATTCCATGGGTAAAAAGATGTGATGCCAAGAGGTAGAAGTATGTTTAAGCTTACATGGCACATACATGGCAGAGGCATGGGGAAGTAGCGTTGAACTAATCTTGCCTGTTACAGAGAGCTGACCACAGTGTCAGAATATTGTTCTTAGTCTGGGTCCCCCGAATCCCACTGCCATCCTTAGGATGATCAAATCAGTTTCAACATGTATCCAGCAGAGCCCAGTGTGTGGGTCTCCCCCAGGGCCGCTTCTATGTCAGAAGTATTGATAGTTGAGCATGTGGTCTTGAAGAGAGATACTGTTTCTGGGTTAACCGCGCTGGGTGGTATGTATGTGGTTCAAATCTGCCTCATGCAGAACAGACTTTGCCACTCTGGTGTCCTTTTTGGACTTGTTTTTACTGCTTTAAAATGTAAAGCAGCCTGTTTCTTTTTAGGGAGAATGCTTATGATTTGGGCAACTGAAAAACAATATCTAGACAATGGTGTTTAGTTTCGTTTTGTTGTGAGACAGGGTATGATGTATCCCAAGCTGACCTTGCCTGATTCTCCTGCCACCATTTTGGTTTATGTGATGCTGGCGATCAAACCCTGGGCCTCATGCATGGTACATCAGCATGCTACCACCTGCACTACCCCTCATGCCTCTTGACTGTGGTCTGATCTGAATATAGCCTCTAAAGGAGGGAATGATAACGAGAAGGCGCTTGAGCATTTCATCTGTGTGTTTGGCTGTATCACAATGTTTTGAGTATCACCCTTCTCTAGCTGGCGAGACTTAGTATAGTTTCACCTCTTTTAGAGCATTCTACTTTCTCTTAGAAGCTGGGCTCTTCCCAGGCAGTGGTGGCACACACTTTTAATCCCAGCACTCGGGAGGCAAAGGCAGGCGGATCTCTGTAAGTTTGAGGCCAGCCTGGTCTACAAGAGCTAGTTCCAGAACAGTCTCCAAAACTACAGAGAAACCCTGTCTAGAAAAACAAAACAAAACAAAAAACTTAAAAATAAAAATAAATAAGTAAAAAATAGAAGCTGGGCTCTTAATAGATTGATGAGATTCTAGATGTTTCCTCAAGCCCCTTTCCTCCCCAAAGAATGAACACACAAGCCGCTTGAGGCAGTATCTACCATGTTAGCCTTTTCTAATAAGAAAGCTGTAATACTTGCATTCTTGGTGCGTTGACTCTTTTTGCTGAGGCCTGAGACACTGTGCAGGGGTGGGGGCGGTTCCACACTGAGACACTCTCCCCCAACAACTTCAACTTCTAGGACTCCTCAACCCCAAGCAGAGGCACTGCCCATCCTAGACAAAAGAAAAGCCCAGCTTCAGCAGGGCTTATCCCAGTACATATCCCAAAAGTGTGTTCTGGGCTGAAAGCTGGCACGAAAGAGCTCTGCCAGTGAAAGACATTAGAATTACAGACATAATAATACTAATTAACTTTCCCAGGCCTGTGCTCTCTGCATTTATTATTTGTAGAGAGACAAAGCCTTAAATAACAGGGCCAGCCTCTTTGGGAGCCCCACTTCGGTTAAAGGACTGTCCTCATTACAGCAAGCGAGATGGATGGTGTTCTGAGACCAGGGCACAGCCTGCGGGAAATGTGCAGCAGGTGCAGCCTCCTTCTGGGCCAGACCCGAGGCATTCTGTTGGCACCATGTCAGGCAGGGATGGTGGCTAAGGTATGGGGACTAAGAGAAACGATTTCTGGTGGTCTGGCCTCTTATCGGGTTCAAGTCCTTCCTTAGCATCTGCTTTCATGGACTGCTGCGAACAGTGGTGCTCAGCTCAGCCTCTTGTGGTGGGAGAAGGTTCCCTACTTCCTTGGTCCTTGCCTTATTATTTATGAATAAAGAGAGGTGGGGAGGGAATGACATCAAACGGTTTTGACCTGGACATGCTTCAGTGGTTCTGGAAACTCCTGAAATTGCATACATATAAAATATGCTTCTGGCCGCTTTCTCGGGGGTCAGATGTCCTTTGCTAAGTGCTGATTTTGGAGGGGTCTTTGAACTCATGGTTAAGGACGGGAATGAAATGGTCCCTGTGGACTCAGCATGGTCTGTCAGTGGATAGTGTTAGAGCCATCAAACCTGATGCATTTTGTCAGCTGAGGCACACTCAACAATGGGTTTGTGGAGTCAGGTGAAGGAGCCTTGGGTTAGAAACAACCTATAAACTACTGCAAGTCTCCATCAGTGTTCCTGACAAGGATGCTGCAGCTTTCCTATCTCAGGAGCACTATCTCTGAGAACCTTCCCAGGTCGTCTACTGTGTGACATCTACCAATTTGGGGGAGCACTTTTATTGCTGGGTCTCATGGCTTGTGGCAGCAAACTAAGATGGTCTCCCAAGCTTGCTACCTAGGGACCTACTATCGTTGGGATATACATCCTACAGCTTGCTACCTTGGGGTCCAAGCTATCTCTAGGATATACATTGTACAGCTTGCACCCCTATAGAGGGGACCCAAAGAGCAGTGGACAGCATTTCTCACTGGCAGTTTTACTTAAAAAATAAATAAATAATAATAAATGGATTAACTTTTAGGAATGCTGGAGATGCTCACTGTGAGTACTTGGGAGGATGCTGTCAGAAAATCTGAACAATTATCTTTGAAGACTTCCAAGAGAATCAGGGAGACTGATTGGAGAGACTAATTCCCAGGGACTACTCACTGCTTCCAAGTTGGTACTGCCTCTGTCCAGCTACAGAGACTCTCTCTGCTCTGATCACATCCTTACTGTGGTCACCAGTTCTTTATCGTGGTCCAGGAGGGCTCTAGGTGGAACTCCCTGAACTAGATGGAGAATGTAGAGCTTTACTTTCAGACTCCTAACTGATACTCCTCATGTGTTGTCTTCATGGATGGAGGCAGCAAACGGCAGCATTAGCGTTTTCCATGACTTCGTCCACTGCTGGAAACCATGGCTGTTTTTAAATCACATTAAGTTGGGTGCAGATGTCTCAAAACTACATTACTACTTTGAAATGTTAAGAATCCATTCAATTTTAGTGTTAAGAAAGAAGAAGCACACGAATTCTTAGCTCATAAATATTTTGATAACTATAGTTCAGTGTTGTTTGTTTTTATTGCAGTCCTTTATTCTATGTGAGTTGGTTTTATTTGCATTCTTTGATTGCATTTCAAACATTCATCAGAGAAGGATCTACAGCGTCTCCATAGTGCTGAAGGGATCTAGCTCACCTTACTCTCAGTCACTCACCTGCCCACTTCAGTGCTGCTTGTGTCTGAATCATACAAGGTGTAGAACTGTAGCTCACATGGATACAGGGATGTGACCAAGAGATATAAGAGCCACTGTTGTGTGTGCTAAGAGTTTAGACAAGCCAAATACCCTAAGAGGAAAGACTTAATTCATCAGATTCTGGAGTTGTTTTGCCCTGGGTACCCCTTTACCAGATAATCAAATAAGAAAATAACGCACGAGTGTGGATGGGTAGTTGAACCAACATGGGACATGCTGACTTCAAATAGAGCTTCACAGATCGTCTTGTTTGTTGGCATCTCTTTCAGCAGTTTCTTTGAGTTCTGTAAGAAAGGGCAGGGTGATCATAATAGGGACCCACTTAACTCCAGGTGAGAGGAGTGGTCTATCTTCGGCTGGAATCATGCATTCTAAAGTCAGCAACCCTGCAGGTAACCAACTGTAGCATCATGAGTGTCGTTGTGGGGGTTTGCTTTCTCATCTTTAAATGGGGTGCTCTGTCTTTTAGGCATGCCTGGGTAACCCTAAGTACGAAAAAATAGATGGAACTATTGCTGTTGGCTCATGCAGATAGCCTCTGCAGTATTTGGGAAACTCAGGAAGAAGAGCTTACTGTTGATGCAATTAATACCTGAAACACTCAGCTGAGAAGTATGTTTCTCCTGGTTTCAGAGCATGAGCACTGGGCTCTCTCTGTCGCTTCTCCTGGTGGGTGCATGTGGTAGAAGAGGCTTGTTCATCTTATTGTGGCAAAGAGATGGGAGGGGGTGGATTCCCAGTATTCCTTTCAAAGGCATGCTGCCAGTGACCTAGTTTAATTCGGCTAAGTCCCACCTGTCCAAGGTTCCACTGCCCCTCAATTGCCCCACAAACTGGGGACTAAGTCTGCAACATACGTGGACCCCTGGATGTGAATGTTGAAGATGAAAAGGGCAGCAAATAGTGAAACAGGCAGCGGGGCTGAAGCGTGGAGTCTTGAGGCGACAGTGAGTCAGAAGCCTGGAGTTTCCCTCCTGTCTGCTACTGCTGCCGTCATCGACCAGCTCCTGGCTGACGAGAATGGCCATGTAGAGCAACTCTCTGAGGGGGTGGGAGGGCTCGGCCCTTCTGTCTTAATGTCTATGCAACGGTGTTTGGCTGTCAGGTTGAGTGAGGGGTCAGCTTTGACTCTGGAGTAGGTCATGCCAGTTTTACACAGAAGGGTCAAATTCCAAACATGGAGGAGGGGGATCCAAGGAGGCAGCAGGGTAAGCTGGGGAATTTCACTGCTCCATCAGTGAAGATAAAGTTATTGATAATAGTTGAGGGTTCCACTTTGCAGTCAGTCAAGGTGAGAGGCCTCTTCCCATGACTTCTTGGGAAAATGGAGATCTAGACTTTGAAAGCAGAAGAAAATAAAACCAGTCACATGCCCTTTACCCCAGTGACCTTCCCAGAGCCACCACACAGGACATACCACTGGAGAATGGACTAGGAGGGGGAGAAGGAGGAATCAGTCCTGGATGGGTTATGCTTAGCTTTCTGTTTTAGTCACTTAGCAGAACTGTTCAGTGGACAGCTTTTCACCTCCCAGCCCCACTCCTGCCAGAGGGGCCGAAGAGCTTGGGAGTCAAGGATCCTTCAGAAGTGAGAATCTCAAGTGCTCACACAGTGGCC
The DNA here is from genome assembly GCA_028555095.1 of Dicrostonyx torquatus. Classification (NCBI taxonomy): domain Eukaryota; kingdom Metazoa; phylum Chordata; class Mammalia; order Rodentia; family Cricetidae; genus Dicrostonyx; species Dicrostonyx torquatus. Next base: position 16,628,080 of record JAQHUG010000007.1, on the reverse strand, counting down.
ATGTTTCTAGCCTAGCAAGCTTTTTGCCTCCGTTGATCCCACACCAGTCCCACCACACTTCCTTCCATCCAGCCCACGATCTCTGCGGGTTTCTGTCTAGGCGATCGTGTGACACTGGGTCTCTGAGAGTTATCTTTTCAAAGATGTTCTACGGTCTTCATCCTTCCCCTCCATTCACGACTTGCTTAGTGTGTATCTTCCACCCTTTCTGCCAATATTTGTCTTAGTTAGGGTTTCTATTGCTGTGAAGAGACACCATGACCACGACAACTCTTATAAAGGAAAACATTTAATTAGAGCTCACTTACCATTTTGAAGGTTTAATCTGTTATCATCGTGGTGGGACATGGTGGCATGCAGGCAGACATGGTGCCGGAGAGGTACCTGAGAGTCCTGTGTCCTGCAGACCCTGGGCGTTATCTTGAGCACATATGAGATCTCAAAGCCTTCCTCCACAGTGCACACTTCCTCCAGCAAGACCACACCTACTCCAACAATGTCACACCTCCTAATAGTGCTACTCCCCTTTGGCGGTCATTTTCTTTGAAACCACCACTGTGTTCTTTCTGACACATGTCACCTCACAATGTTGTGTGCTCCCACTTTAGTTATGGATCCTGAAACTGAGTATAGAGTCCATGAAGGGACTTAGCAAAAATGGGTACAATTGGATGTCTCCCTAAAAGTCTGCCACACTACCTCTGTCTTTAAACAAAAGCAGGTGGTTGTCCTCTGTAATGCACAGCTGTCCTTTCCTTTTGTATGCATGCCCCCACCTCATTATCCATATTTGTGAGTACAATAGACCATGCAGAAAGCATCGTTCCTGCCTCCTGAGTTTACATTCTAAAAGGTGTGTGTGTGTGTGTGTGTGTGTGTGTGTGTGTGTGTGTGTTAGGAGATCCAACATATTTAAAGTGCCATTTTTGTTTGGTATTTTCTGTAAAGTACCAGGGAAATATCCGGCAGTGTGTGGGCTTTGGATATAACTCAGCTCGACAGTTATTCAGGGAGGAAGGGGAAGAATTTTAAAGGAAGGCAGAGACATCATTAGGGTGGCTTAAGTTTGCAGGGAGATAACACAGTCTCAACCATGGAGAGATGTGTAACAGGAAAGAGGATGAGGGAAGTTAATGGGATGCAAGCAGAGGAAGCAGGTATTAGGTATCCTATACACTGACTGGAGAAAAATCACGTGGTCTTTTCCCAAGAGCACTGCCACCAAGTGGGAATGGTTGGTGACAAGACAGATGGCTGAAAAGGAAGACATTCTTGTGTACCTGGAAAAAAAATAGAAATAATAAAGAAGTTCTTCAAGAACAGTAGTGATTCAGAAGCACAGGACTTAAGTTGGTATCACCCAGTGTTACAATGAACCAAGAACGCTGTGCTTTCTTACTTGAAAATTCTATAAACCAAAGCTTTAAGTGGGGCAGCATCTTCTGCCACTCAGTCTCCCTTCCACCAGGAAAAGGAATTAAAAACTTCACCGTATCGGGAGGATATGTGACATGGTTGAGGGTAGTAGTTATGTTAGTGTCGTCTGTTGTTACAATACCATTTGCATTTAAACTTGGTAAAAACCCATTAGCTGCCAAAAGGGAATAAGGAATCAATTTCCAAGAATGTACAGTTTCCTCTAGAGAAATTTCAAAACCAAAACACTAATTTACATGAAAAGCTGTAAAGAAAGTAGTTGAAAAGTACATTCATAAGAATTTATTACACTTTCAAAAATTTAATACACATGTTCTTAACAATTAGTCTTGGATTATTCATGAAAACTTCATAAAGCATTAAACAAAATTAGCCATCATCTCATGTTATTTCCTTGCTAAATATTTTCCACTTGTAACTTATGAAATAATTTTTTAATGAAATATGGTAGTCTAAGGAAAATATATAGTATTTTATAAATAAAACCATATTGTTTCAAGATACTATTTGATAACTAAACAATTCAGCAACTTTAAAAAAACTTTTACTTATTTTAACATGTATTTTTAATTTATTCTTGGAGAATTTTCATACGTGTATACAATGCATTTTGATCATTTTAACCACCACCTCCCTCTCCACCTCTCTCATGAGCCTCCCAAGTCACCTCTGAACTCGATGCCCTATTTTCAGCCCACTGATTATGGTTGGTGCTGACTTTATATCATCCACTGGAGGCTGTAAGCCTACCAAGGGCCAGCTTTCTGAAGGAAACTGACTCCCTCCCCCAGCAGCCAATAACTGCCAATAGCTTCTCTTCCCCCCCCCCCAATCCATGCTGGAATTTTGACTGGCTTGATCTTGTGCGAGTCTTATGTGGGAAACAACAGTCACTCTGAGTTCCTGTGTGCAATGGACATGTTGTATCCAGAAACCACTGTTTCATATCTGCTTCATATTCTTATAAAACATGCATGTTAGATAAGTATAAAAAGAAATCACAAAAGCAGAAAGAGCTAAAAGAACTCAAACACATGGGATTTAATTTATTTTTGACTGCTGTGCTTGGTACATGAAATAATCAAGCAATTCATTCTTACCCTATCTTTATTTTTCTGTTCTCGGATTTTTTGAAATATTCAAATATATATAAAGCATGTAGCAAAAATAAACAGCAGGTAACTTTACAAACAATGGAATGTGAGCTGTTTCTGCCTTGACCCAGAGTAAATGGGTCACAGCATTTTCTTTTTTAAAACTTTTTTATTTATTTTACATACCAACCATAGTTCCTCCTCCATTCCCCTCTCTCCCCCAACCCATACCCTACTCCTCAGAAAGGGTAAGGGGAGTCAACCAAACCTGGCACATTCAGTTGAGGCAGGACCAAGCTCCTCCCTGCTGCCTCAAGGCTGAGCATAGCATCCTACCACACGGAATGGGCTCTCAGAAGCCAACTCACGCACAGCACCAGGGACAGATCCTGGTTCCACTGCCAGGGTCAGCATTTTCTGAAGGATCACTGCTGCAACTGTGGACAAAGGTGTGTACCCTGAGACGGACTGTTCACAGAAACGCAAGATTCTAACGTGTGTCAGTGGGGTATTTGTCCCACAACCCTGAAGTGCTCAAGACATTAAAATATCTGCAGTAACCACACCTGTGGCCAGAACCAGTGGGTCCTTTTATTCCCTATCAGATCAAACAAAAAGATAACCCCTAGTGTATGTCAAAAGTATCACACCAGCTGCATGGAGGCACACTTCTTTAATCCAAGCATTTGGGAGATATAGACAGGCAGATCTCTGTGAGTTCCGGGTCAATATAATTTACAAAGTTTCAGACCAGCCAGGACTATCTGGTAAGACCCTATCTCAAGAAAAAAAATTTTCCTGTGAAATATATTTATAACTTGCATAAAAATTCCACATACCCAGACTGGGCATTTCAAGTTGGAAACATTAACTCCCTAAATGTTAACTGGCTCTGTTCCCCTAATGTTTAACATGAAAACCTCATGAGAAACATAGAAATTTAAATAGAGGTAATGGAGTCTCATAACTCATAAAAATAATTGTTATAAATTGTAAGCCAAAGCTATCTGTAGGACAGCTCAAATGGCATTGTACTGTAAATTTTAGAATGAACCAGACAAAAGGCGGAAGGCTGGTTAACGACTTTTCATTTCCCTGCTTCCACTTCACCTCTGTGGTGTCCAGTGCCTACAGTCAGCTTACCTGTCAGTAATTGTCTTCCTCTCGTGCTGTCTCTGTATGACTCTTTACTTGGTGCAGCAAATTCATCAATGGTACATCAAAAATCTGCCTAACAAGAGAGCAAGCAGCGTCTCCGGAGTTCAGAGTCAGACGTCACAACACTGAAGGGTCCTGCCAGCTGGATAGGATGGGTTGCATATCCTCCTTTCTCCCCATCCCCAGCAGAAACCTCAGGCAGTAATGGCAGTAATCTCCCTTTATCTTCTAATAGGAAGACTGGGGATTGAGAACTTTCCCAAAGAGACCGTGCATCATCACAAATACCTCCAAGCTCAGTCTCAAGCTATTGTGTTCTTGAACCATCTGTTGCTTTTTCTCGGCACCTTCTGTATTTTGCTCAGTACTTAAGATGGTTCTTCAAAATGATCTTCGGGCTCCTGCAGCATTTTTCTAAGTATTAGATACTAAGAATATTGGCTACTGTACAAGTTTGCGTGCCGTCCTTGCACAGGGCCATGTGTGGATCTGAGTCTTGTTCCAGTTTTAGTATATGTGCTGCTGAACCAAGCATAGTTGGTTCTTGTTTTGTTTTTTCATGGTGCTCAGCTGCCCAGTTTTCCTTCCCTGGGCAAAGAGAAAGGTAAGAGAAGCCCACGGAAGGGATAAGCAGGATGGACTATCATCTGCCAACAGGAGCCACCGAAGGACAGACAGCACCATATGATGGCAGCGTTCTTGAGATCTCCGGATTCAAATAGAATCCATTCCCAGGCTTAGCAAAATATCAGTTTGGGGAATTTATTGCAAGAATGATTCCCCACAAGGTATGTCCGTGTCCCATGAAACTCTTATAGGATCTGCTTCATCCCATTTGGGAAGGGGCTGAAAATGTTCAGTTTTACAGTCTGTGCAGACAGCTCCCTGTGCAAAGAAAGATGGGGAAATAGCTCATCTTCAGTGAGAAGTTGCTTCCATTGTCTAGAAACACACACAGATGCAGTTTGGATTCCTAGGGCTAGGGAGCCTCCCCACCTGCAGCACAGTGTGACGTGAGTCACAGAGGAAGTAAGGAAGAAGAAACAAGAGGGGAGAAAAAAGCATTAGCAAGATCCAAGGGGAGGGAACGAGACTCCAGGCTGGAAAAGGATTCAGGATTGCTCTATGCATGGGAAGGTAGCCTGTCCAGACTCCAAGCTGGCTGCCCATAGGAGGCAAGGACAAAGCACTGCTGTCCTCGAGAGCCCCATCCTATTCCATGCCTCCCTCTCCTGGAAAACCTCATGGTTTAGTTCAGAGCCTTCAGAAACCACCTTCCTCGATCTTCTCAGTGGTCACCAACAGAGAAATGAGCGCCTGCAGCCTGTCATTGTCCAACAGTCTGTCTATCATCCCCTCCCTTCTCCACCCTCTCTGGACCTCCTTTACCTGCATACCTGCAGCTGCCAGGACTAGCTCCCCTGCCCCTCAGCCAACCCAAATGTCAGAGAAGCAAAGGGGGTCTCTCTGCTAAAGCGCATGCTGGAGGTGCTTGCTACTGTTTAAGCCTTCAGTCTGTTGGCAACTTCAGCTGCTCCTTCTGTGTCTGTCCAGCTTCTTAATGGGGCTTACACATCAGTGGTGCTGGCCTGGGGTGCACATTTCAGTCACCTGGGGATCTTTTAGAAACTACCAATGCCCGTGCCCAACCCCTGTTGACTCCACATAGTTGCAACCGGTTTGAACTCAGGGTGTGTAATATACACAGCAGAGCTATCCCCGAATGGCCTGTGACAGCCAATGATTAAGGTTTCAGGATTCATGCAAATGGGTTGTTAAATGCAGCCATTGTTAAAATTAAATTATATAGCTTTCCTCTTGGCAGTGTACAGTGGCACGATGGTGGATGCAAATTTTCAGGAAGAGGAAATTGGTTGCTAATGGCATCACTGAAGCTGAGTGGATGAGTTGCTCACACAGGCGCTAGCTGAAGATGGTTACTCTGGAGGGGATGTCTGAGGCACAGTGACTGGGACAGGAGTCAGTCTTAAGCACTAGGATACAGAATGGTCTTGGTGAGATGGGTCTGTGGATCTGGGAATTGATTGAGGTAGTCCAAAATGTCTTGTTTTCTCTGAGGACAAAGTAGAGCATGAGGATGACCGCAAGAGGTCTCTGTGACTAGGCTGGCCTCTGTGCAAAGGGATTGCTTTGGTGTGCTGTGGTTCATCATGGAGAGTTCAGCGAAGGGCTAAGGCTGTTGTATCTGGGGAACTCTAAGGACTGATGGCTAAATTCATGTAGATGGTCTGGTGACCCATAGTGGGGTCCCCGTTCACTACTATACTAATGCGACTTATACAGTGTCCTGCTCAGACAAAGTGTGGCCTGGGATCCACACCCTAAGATTGGCCTTAAGAATCCCTTGCCATACCATGTGAACATCATGGAAACCAAAGATAAGATTCTGCCCACCACTCCTGTTTCAGAACAGAATTCAAAGCTGCCTGCCATGCTTCAGGCAGTCCCTTTAGCATAACACAGTCTCCCTAGCAACTATAGTTGGAGTCTGGATATTAAGATGTAAAGACATTTCATCAGAGAAATGCAAATCAAAACAAGTCTGAGGTTCCATTTATACCTGTAAGAATGGCCAAGATCAAAAACACTAATGACAACCTATGCTGGAGAGGTTGTGGGGAAAAAGGAACGCTTCTGCATTGCTGGTGGGAGTGCAAACTGGTATAACCCCTTTGGATATCAGTATGGAGATTTCTCAGAAAATTAGGAAACAACCTTCCTCAAGATCCAGTAATACCACTTTTGGGTATATACCCAAAGGATGATCAATTGTACTACAAGGACATGTGCTCAACTATGTTCACAGCAGCATTGTTTGTCATAGCCAGAACTTGAAAACACCTAGGAGTCGGATAAGGAAAATGTGGTACATTTACACAATGGAGTACTATACAGGAGAAAAAGATAGTGACATCTTGAAATTTGCAGGCAAATGGATGGATCTAGAAAACATCATTTTGAGTGAGGTAACCCAGACCCAGAAAGACAATTATATACTCACTCATAAGTCGTTTTTAAACATAAAGCAAAGAAAACCAGACCACAAATCACAATCCCTAGGTACCTTAAGAGAGACATACATGGATCTAATCTACATGGGAAGTAGAAAAAGACAAAATCTCCTGAGTAAATTGGGAACATGGGGACCATAGGAGAGGGTTGAAGGGCAGGGGAGAGGCAGGGAGGGGCTCAGAGAAAAATGTATAGCTCAATAAAATAAATTTTTTAAAAAATGTAAAGACATTTAACAATTTTACACAAAAACATGTAAATCATATAAATGTATAGTTTAATAAATGATATTTTTAAATGGTGATAATGTTCAGAAGTCATATTGACTATGCTCTTAAGGTTATTTACATTGGTTTGAGTCTGTAGGGTGGGAATACTGCTACTATGGCTTATCCCTCCTGACTCTCCCTCAGTGACAGATCGTTGGTAACTTAAAGCTGACCATGGCAGAAATGTTAATACCATGGAAACTGGAAAATGCTGCCCTAGTGAACAACTACACACATGTGTGTACCATGTATACACACACACACACACACATGCACCTATAGCACTTGTGCACCAGCTGTACAATCATCACACACACACACACACACACACACACACACACACATACACATCTGTCTATGAGGATAGAACTTGGCATAATTTTAAAAAATTTCCCCAATTGACTGTAATGAGCAGCCAGAGTTAAGAGACTCCAGTCAGAGTCTGGCTCCTGCCTTCCTCCCTTACCTCTTGGAAACCCTGTGCCCCATATTCTTTCTGTCCAGTGACCCACAGCTACCTGTAGTGACTCAGATGCATCTCGTTACTCTTGTTAATGTATTTTCACTCCACGGCATGACGTGGATTCTTCTGCTTGGAGCTCTCACTGCCTTCTTATTTGTATGATAAGGTCCTTCCAGGGAGACCAACAACTTTAAGGATCTGAAAGGAATTGATGAGAGCCTTTGAAAGGTAAAGAGAATTGGCCTAGAGAGTCAGTCAGGGGCTAGGATAAAAGGGTCTTGAAAGGCAGCTTCAGAAGTCTAGTCTGTATCCTCAGAGAAGTGAGACACCACCATGGTATAAATCAGATCTTATTAGAACTCACCTAGAACTGGACATGTTGGCATCCATAATTAATCCTATCACTTCAGAGCAGAAGGAGGTAGATCTCTGAGTTTGAGGGCAACCTGGTCTATATAGTATATTCCAGGCCATCCAACTTCAGTTATAAGAGGAGTAAGTTCTAGAAAACAAATATATAGAATGACAACTATGGTTAATAAAAGCACATACTTGGAAATTTTCTGCAAATAAATACTGTTTCTACCATACACACAAAGGTAAAGCTATGTGAGTGGTGGAGATGAGAAGTGGCTTGATTGTGACAATTGCTTCATGATGTATAGCTATCCAAACATCAAGTTATGCAGCCCAGTCATATGTAGCATTAATTAGACCTCCAAAAAGCTGAGGTCATATGAAACAGAATCATGGAGCATGATGATTAGATTTTGTGGTGAAGTTGAAGGAAGAATGAAGAACCAGGGGGAGCCGGCTGGTTCATGGTTTATCTTTAGATTGGTAGGTTGGCCATGTCTATGATACCTTCAAGTGCAGCAGAGAGGTTCCATTGTTCACCTTTGGGTTGGTAGGTTGGCCATGTCTAGGACATCTTCAAGTGCAGCAGAGGGGTTCCATTGTTCACCTTTGGGTTGGTAGGTTGGCCATGTCTAGGACATCTTCAAGTGCAGCAGAGGGGTTCCATTGTTGGTCTTCAGGTTCATCAGGTTGGCCATGTCTATGATGTCTTCAAGTGTAGATGATGGGTTCCACTGTTGACTTTTGGCTTCATCAGGTTGGCCATATCTGTGACATCTATGGATGGTTTCATGGCTATCTTTGGGTTAGTGAAGTTGGCTGTGTTTATTACACAACCAAGTACAACAGATTTTTTTATTGTGAACTCAGATGGGAGAGGTATAATAGAGAAACATTGATGTGGGATTCCCCTCTGTTTGCTGTGAATCTGTTTTATTATCTGGATCATCAGCTTCTGGGTAGCAACTGAAGCTACAGGAATAACAGCTGTGCATTGTCTGGGAAGAGTGACTAGAGTATGAAGAGTTTGGACTTCTAGGGCATCACATTGAATAAATGCCATTGTAGGAAAAAAACCAACGAATGGAGTGGGTGGAAAGAAGGGAAGAAAAGCAGGAATTATGAAGTCATGGTCACTCTAAAGACAATAGTATGAGATTAGCGAGTGATGAACAAGCTCTCCTGTTCTTGTGTAAAACAGGGAAAGAAAGGCTGTAGGCAGAGTTTTCCTGTCCCAAACACCTGCTCCCAAATAACCAACACAGAGACAAGATTATTTATAAATGTTGACCAGTAGCTCAGGCTTATTACTAACTAGCTCTTACAACTTAATCCATTTCTATTCATCTGTGTGCTGCCCTAAGGCTCATGGCTTTTACCTCTATCCCATTTTCTGTGTCTGACTCATTCTCCTTTTGACTGGTGACTCCTCTCACTCCACCCTTCTCCTTCCCAGCATTCTCAGTTTGGCTTTCCCACATAACCTTATTCTCTGTTCAACTATTGTCCAGTCATCTTGTTTATTAAACCAATCATAGCAACATATACTCCCACGGTGTACAAAAGGATTATTCCAGAGCAGAAGGTAAAGCCTTGGCTACTGTATCTTCAAACATAGTGGGCCCAGAATGAAAGTATGCCAGGATTCCAATGGACACACAAAGTGGAGGCCAGAAAATGCTGTTTCTGTGTGGAGAGGAAGGGGGCTGTGGATACAGTCATCCAGACTCCTCCTTAACTGGGAAGCAGAGGTGAGGGAAAAGAGATGTTCAGAGGTGAGGGAAAATAGATTTGAGATGAAAGGCTTTTTCTACTTTGTTGTCTTTGTTTTATGATAGAGGAAGCAAGCTGTCTAAATTTTGAGTAGAGAGAGAGATTCTTGCCCTCTGTGAATGAAGGAGAGTGACCTTTTGAAGTAATCAATGCCACATTTCATTTTATAACCCCCTATGTTTAACCTGATAAACATTTAGGATTGTCACAAATGTTTCCTGGCTTTGCCTCATTTTGTTGATAAATGTTTCTGCAGACTGCTGGTTAGCTGTCCGCACTTTGTGCCTTTGTTTTTCTTTTCATTGACAGGTTTTAAAAAAAACTCTTCCCGTCACCAGCCTCTGGGAGGCAGTATCTTCTGCTCTGGCATCTCTGGCAATCACCTACTGTTCTCCTTAACTCTTATGGGCCTGAGTCACTGTGCCTTCTGTCTTTGCTGGGCAAGCTCCAGTTTGTGCCTGGTTCTTTTATTTCTCATTTATCAGCATGAAGAGAAAACTGCCTCCAGTTCCCTGGCTGAGGAAGTTAAAATGGCCGTTTTTTAAAAAATTCTCTAAAAACTAGTTCTAGAAATCATAGACTCTTGGAAGCTCATGGCTGGAGAAGATGAAAGGTCATCTGGCCCCTTCTGTACTTCCGGGCAGATCTGTTTGTATTTACCATCAACAGATTATCTTCTTTAAGGATTTTTTTTTTATAAAAGATACCACAGACCCAAGCCTTATAACTAAGGCAACTATATAATTTAACCTTTAAATGGGGGATACTTGTAAGAATTAAGCAGAATATCAGAAAGTTCCTTTTACCATTAAAAGAGTGTATCAGCATACAGAGCATGCCACTTTTTGCCACTACCCATGTGTAACTGTTTAAGTTCAAATTAATTAAAATTAGATACAAGTTAAAATTCAGTTCTTCAGTAGTACTAGCCACTGCCTAGCAGGTGCTTGGTCACCTCCTGGCCAGTGACTACTAGACTGGGTAGGACTTCCGTGACCTCAATGAGTTTTCCTGGGCCATCTCGCTAAAGTACAGCCCATCAACTTCTCAACCCTGTGCTTAGAATTGAGCATGTTATTCTTGTTTATAAACTTAATTCTAAAGCAAAGAGAGCCTGAGGATATTTTTTTCAGATTGGCTGAAGAACTGTGATCATTTTAAAGCCAACATTTCCCCAAATGCTGGCTTATAATAAAGTGTCCATGATAAAGGAAAAAGAGCGATGGAAATACATGAATTATTTCTGACTAACACTCACCTCCTTTTTATAGTTACTACAGTAACTCTTTCCATTGGATACTTAGCCTTTGTGTAGTCATATAACTTAATTTCTGTTTTTTTTTTAAAGCTATTTGTTCATTAGGAAAATTTGGCAGTTGTAGTCCAGTCTCTTCTAGGAAGCTATAGAGGCCCAGCTAGCTTCCCAGCTGTCTGGACCCTTTTAAGAAGGTCTTGTTATCAGGAAGAAAAGTATCTGATTTCCCAGGACCTTGGATGTGTCCATTTGTTGGCAGTAGATTTCTGAGAGACCATTTGGTGGCCAAGAGCATATTTTTCATTCCTTCCTAATCCAGCATTCCCAGTCATCTCTTACTGGGAATTTGTCTCTGGATGGTTTTATGTCTCCAAGAGAATTATGTTTTTAAAAGTAACAATCTCTTTTGCACTGTTCTTTGTACATAAGTATCTAGTATTCATGGGAGCAGGCACTTGGGTACAATATTCTGCCTTCTGCTTTGGTACCAGCTCTTACCTGTGAGCACACTGGCCGAATGTCTTAGGGGTTGCTTTATGGAAACATTCAGTTTGCTGTGGCAACAAGAGGGAGTTTCTTAAGGAACATCTGGCCTTTGTTTTATTACTTAGATTCCTGAGACAATCGACATTTTTAAGAGTCTGTGGCATTGGTCAATCATTAGCTTCTATAAGCCCTCTGGTATTAGTGCAATGGAGTACTTCCCACTCTTTGGGCACTGATACCTAGTTCTCAGGCAAAGCTTACTGGTGTAGGAAGTCCTCCTGTATATGTGTTGCTTTTATTGGCTAATGAATAAAGAAGCCACTTTGGCCGGTGATAGGGCAGAATAGAGCTCGGCAGGGAAAACTAAGCTGAATGCTGGGAGAAAGTAGGCAGAGTCAGTGAGATACCATGTAGCTGCTGCAACAGACAGATGCAGGAACCTTGCCGGTAAACCATGAGCCTCGTTAAAATATAAAATAATAGAAATGGGTTAATTTAAGATATAAGAGCTAGCTAGCAATATGCTGAAGTGATTGGCCAAACAATGTTTTAATTAATACAGTTTATGTGTGATTATTCGGGTCTGAGCAGCTGGGAAATGAACGCGTGGCCTCCAACTACAGCTTACCCCAATAGCTTCTTCTTCTTTTTAAATATTTATTTATTTATTATGTATACAATATTCTGTCTTGTGTATGTCTGCAGGCCAGAAGAGGGCACCAGACCCCATTACAGATGGTTGTGAGCCACCATGTGGTTGCTGGGAATTGAACTCAGGACCTTTGGAAGAGCAGGCAATGCTCTTAACCACTGAGCCATCTCTCCAGCCCCCAATAGCTTCTTCTGAATTAACAGTTCATGCAGTTCAGTGCCCCACGTCATAGCCAGAAACTCACACTGAAACTTCAGCTTCCACGGAAACCTGGTCTTATTGGGAGCAGCAAGGCCCCCAGACACTGCTATGATGTCTGACAAACTGTAGAAATCCAGCCTGGCTGAGGAAGCCTCCTTAAGTGAGCACTGGCTGAGATGAGGAAGGACAAGCAGCATGGAGTGATTACTAGCTCTGGCTATGGACAATGGGCCTGTCTTCAGAGAGACTGGCTCCTCGGTGTCTCCTCCAGAGAAGGCCTGGACCCAGCAGTCAGCTTGTGTACAGGGACAACCACTGCTGTCCTGCTCATGTTTCTGCGTTGCTGTCAACTAGCTGCATAATCTTGAGCAGGCTGTGAGTGGGAAGAACCTAGATTTCACCCCTACCCCTTAGATGGTCCAGAGCAAACCTCTGTACTTCTGTGAGCCTGTTTCTGGTTTATGTGAGATGAGGGGAGCTATTATTTCTCAGGGCTGTTTCAGAATTCAGTGATGCATGTCAAATGCCTGAAACAGATGCTCTGACGGCACTCAGTTCCCTGTTCTCTCGTGTTTAAATCCTTTTGGGTACTGATTTTCTTGCCTACTAGGGCAGATGATTTAACGTTCTGTTGTCTACAACCCTTTGGAGAATGGCTGCATCTCTAAATTGCTGGAAAGGGAGGCAGGGAGAAAAGCTACACAATTCTCCAAGAATTCAAAGGCCACTCAGTGGTGGTCCAGGTTGGAAGCTGGGGCCCTGTAGTCTAGTCTTAACATCACCTTGTTTTTGATGAGGCTGTTCTGGTGTGCACTCTGGTACCAGCTCCCATCTCATGGGAAAAATCTGGACTTGGCCATGATAAATATCACATTAGAATCTAAGGCCCATGAAAAAGTAATTGTGGCTAATAAAAGAAAAAAAATCGCCATTCTTGATGCATAGGGAGGAGGCAGGATGGATGTGATATGCTCCAGGGAGACCTTTAAACTGTAAACCCTTGATTTAAAACTTATAAAAAGCCTCCTGATGCCTAGAAAGAACAGCCATTTTCTCTCCTTGGCAACACTGGTGTCCTCAAGTTTACTGGATGCACAAATAGAAGAGTTTTCTATGCTGGGACACCCTGGCTTCTGCAGGGTTCTCGTCTGGAGTAAAGAGATGCCCTGCAGTGGAGTGAACAGATCCCAGCAGAAAGGGCTGCAGAAGTGGAGAGGAACACATGAAACAGTACCTGCCAGCCTGTCACTGGTGTGTGTGTGGGGGGTCCCTCTGTAACTAGTCTGTGAGCCTTAGACCCCAGTGCACGGCCAGCCTGCCAGTGTTGCAGATTGCCAGCTCGCCTCATTCTGTGCATTTTTGCTTTCTGTTTTCTTGCTGTCCTAATGACATTTTTCCATGTGACAAGTTCCAGCTTTATCGAGCTCAGTAAAGGGAAAGGGACTTTTTATTTACCAGCATTGAAGACAGCGGGAATCAGTGTGCCCTTAATGGACAGAGGTTGTGGTTACAATGAAAGTGAGATTTTTCTAAGGTGAGCTGTGTCTTTCACGTGCCCTGAAACCTCCCCTGTATTCTTCACAGGGAGGGGACCACAGAGCACCTTCATGAGACCTGTGATTTAGAAAGGGAAGGTAATGGGTAGGGTGCTGAGTTCACTTCCTTCTCAGTATTTGCATTAGTGCAGGCCTGAGCCACAGGCAGCTCTGCTGCCAACATCTGCCTCCCTGAGAGTTTACAGTGTCCATGGCATGTCTACCTCAGTCTGATGTAGGGAACTGTGTCTTCAGAGACTAATTCATCAGGGTCTATGATGAGTAGACCCTGCTGCTCAGTAGAGCCCAGAGGCCTGGCTTTATGGCTGTCTCCTCTCCTGACACTGGACATCAGCAGTATACAGCTGGGCAGTTGAAGGTGTGTTAATGATATCTTCTGGACAGTTTTGGCCTTTGAGTCCCATATCCCACTTGAAAACATAGGACCTCTCGAGATGAGTGCTTTGGCTGAGTTAGGGCGACTTCCTGGGCTGTCCTTGTTGAACTGGGTATGCCCGAGTGTCTGTGTTCCCACTGTTCTGAGAAGCAGAGTGGCAGAAAGAGATAGAGAAGCCTTGCCTTGGGAAATGCTGGAATATGGGCAGCCGAGTTATTCTTGCATGCAGGACAGCATAGTTCCGAGTCTGAAGGTGTGGATATCTGTTTAACAAGAGGGACGATCATTTTACTCTCTCTGTGGTTTGGGAGCAGAAGGACCATCCAGGGGAACCCGTGGCTTGCACCTGACTGATAGGGTCTATGGTCTGGGAAATGTTCTGTGCTTGGAGTGGGCTGAACAGTGCCTTGCTTCCTGAGGCTCCCGGGTCTCTAAGACACAGCTCCTATGAGCCCGATGTGTTGTTGCTATCTGGACTAGCCCTGTCACCACCTATTAAATTTTCTGGGGACCTAACCGCCTCAGCCTCCTGCTGACCCAGAGCTCTGGCATGAACTGGGCCTCCCCGACTATTTAATGTTTCATTAGTGGTTTTCCGAAGGCACAGGTCCAAGCTTGGCTGAACCACTCTATTCAGAACTACAGGAACACTTAATAAAAACAAAGTGTTGAAGGCTCACCATCCCAGGAATCTGGTCCTTTAGGAGTCCCAGCTGGAGGCCTGGGAAGACTGCCCCAGGGTCTCAGCCACCTTCCCAGTGGGGCACTTCCATGTCACACAGCTGTCCTGCTTATTTGTGTTTCATAACTATTTTGGTATCCATAAGTACGCTGGCTAGTGTTATATCAGCTTGACACAGGCTAGAGTTGAGAGATGGGAACCTCAATTGAGAAAATGCCTCCCTAAGATTAGGCTGTAGGGGCTAACTTGAGCTACTGAGAGCTCACTTACTCTGGACTGAAAGCGGGGGAACCTACATAGGACCAAACTAGGCCCACTGAATGTAGGTGACAGTTGTGTGACTTGGGCTGTCTGTGGGACCACTGGCAGTGGGACCAGGATTTATCCCTAGTGCTTGAACTGGTATTTTGGGACCCATTCATTTTGGAGGGATATGTTGTTCAGCCTAGATGTAGGGGGGAGGACCTCAGTCCTGCTTCAAAGTGATGTCATTGACTCCACTTGGGAAGCCCTACCCTCTCTGAGGAGTGGAATGGGGACTGGGGTAGGGGGAAGGTGGGGGGAGCTACAGGAGGGGAGGGAGATAGGTATGTAAAATGAGAAATGATTGTTTTTTTAAAAAAAAATTAATTAATTTTCTTTTAAAAAAGAGAGAGATTAAGCCTATAGGGCATTTTCTTAATCAGCGATTGATGGGGGCAAGCCCAGCCCATTGTGGGTGGGGCTACCTCTGGGCTGATGGTAGACAGGAGTTACAAAACCACCGAGGGTGGGAAATACACCACTGCATGGGAGTATAATCAGTGTTGGCGGGAGTTTTCCCACTGGTTTCTGAACCTGAAGCTCAGGATTTAGGAGGAAGGGGAGACCTTGGAAGGAAGGCAGAGTTAGAATGTATGGCAGCCAGTCTGTGAACAGCTTGCCTTGTCCTGCAGGTGTCCTATGTGGCAGGGAAGGCATGGAAGTCTGGGGGCCAAAGAAGATAGTGTGATGGTTAATCTTTTTCTAACCTTTATTTATGCATGCAGGAGGGCATAGGGGTGTACCTTTCAGGAATTGGTTCTCTCCTTCCATCATGTGGATTCTGAGTTGTGAACTCAGGTTGCCAGACTTTTTGGCAAGTGTTTGCACCACTTCACTGGCCCATAGTGGTTAGCCCTGATGGACAGTTGGTTGGGTTGAGCGTTCCCCAGGAGATTATTAGTACGTCATACCTCGGGGAATGTCTATGAGGGCGTTTCTGAGGGTGGAGTGATTGGATCATGATAGTTTTGACCTATTTAAGGCTTAATCCATTGAAGGACTTGGACTTCAAATAAAGTATTGGGGGTGTTGGAGCTTTGTGGGGTAGGGCCTCGAAGAAGGTGGCTCAGTGAGGATGTGTCTTCAGGAGCCCCATCTTGCCCTACCCCTTCCTGATTTCATTCCTCTTTCCTGTCTTCTGTGATATGAGGGGCTGTGTCATGCTCCCCCCACCATGATGGACCCAAACCCCTAAATCTGTGAACAAATAACCCCTCCCTGTTTCTGTCAGCTATTTGGTCATAGTGACACAACCAGGCGCATACAGTTGGTCCAAAGGCCCCTTGTGACTGCAGTCCCTAAATCTCCATATCTGCTCAAGGGGTAAGGTAAGCTCAGGACAGGTTAGAAGGACAGTGAGAATGAAGAGGGCTGTTTGGTCTCTTCCAAAGTAAGGAGAGAAGACTTCCCTTCTATGCTTTAAACTACTGATACATTATTTTAAAGTTATTATCTCTGTCTTGGCATTGCCAAGTCTACTTAGAGCTGATGCTCTTCATATATTGCCTCCCTAGGGAATCCCCAACCCCTTCTGTGAGTTCACTGACCAAGAAAATTTTACTTCATGAAGTTTGTTTTATAAAAGCAATAGGATTTTTTTTTGTGTTTTTTTTTTGTTTGATTATCTCTAAAGTTAACACACTGTCAAAGCTTTTCCAAATCCATGCTCTGCATTGGGGTTTGAAGAAAACATTTATTATTATTATTATTATTATTATTATTATTATTATTATTATTATTATTATTATTATTACAGAGTTACCTTATTTTTTATTAGACAGAGTCAGAAGATAGTTTTGGGGCCCCTGGAACTGGAGGTTCAGATGGTGTTGAGCCTCCGTGTAGGTGCTGGGAACTGAACTCAAGTCGTATTCAAAAGCAGCCATCTCTCCAGCTCCATACTTGTCTTGTTTTTTATATTTGAGTCCGGGTCTCATTATGTAGCACTGACTGGCTGGAATTAATTGTGTGGACCAAGCTGGCCTCAAACTCACAGAGATCTGCCTGCCTCTGTCTCATGAATTTGAAGATACATGCCACCATGCCCTAGCTTTTAGTCCTATTTAATGTGTTTCAGTTTTCATAAGATCATTTGTTTTCTCTCTGGGGTCTCTTGGCTATTCTTATTCCTCTTTTCAGTCGTAAGTATTGATTGCAATATTCTCTGTAGGGCAGGTTTGGTGGACATAGATTCCTATTTATATCTTAGACAGCTTATCTTTATCCTTCAACTGTAGCAGATAGTGTTAGTGGGCAAAGTAGTTGGCATTTGTGTTCTCTGAGAACTGGGAGCACGTTGCTCCAGGATCTTCTGGCTTTTAAAGTTTCCATTGAGACATCAGCTGTTATTCTGATGGACTTTACTTTCTATGTGACTTGTGACTTTCTTCTCTTGTAGCTTTCAGGACCCTTTCATTGTTCTATATATTTACTGTTTCATTTATAATATGATGTGTGGAGTTTTTTCTGGTTCTGTCTGTTTGGTGTTCTGCGTACTACTTGTGTCTATATGGATATGCCTTTCCTTAGTTTGAAGTTTTCTTCTATGATCCTGTTGAAGATCTACTCTGTGCCATTGACCCGGAATTCTTCGTCTATGCCTATGATTCATAGATTTGATATTTCACAGTGTCCCAAAGTTCCTGAATATTTGTGTGTGTTTCAATATTATTTGATTTTGTGATCTAATCCCTTTGCCTTCTCTTTGCATCTCAACGGTCTGTCTTCCACATGATCAGTTCCATCGGTAAGACTTTCCCAACTGGGTTGTTTAGTCTTTCAATTCCATCTTCATTTCAGTTGAATTTTCTTTAGTATTTCTATCTCTTTATTGAATTCTCAATCTTTTCAAATCTTGAATTGTCTTCATTATTTTGCTCAGCTATATATATATATATATATATATATATATATATATTTGTAGGGTTTTTTTTTTCTTTTTGGCTGCAATCGGGAGTTCGTTCCTGTCCCTTTGAAGTTCATTCAGATTTTTTTTTCATGTCTTCTGTCCTCTGTAAGCCCCCTGAATTGTTGGATTATACTTATGATTGCTATTTTAAATTCTGTGTCCTGAGGCTTACCTATGTAATGTTTCTGTAAGATAGTGGTCTTTGGGAAGGTGCATGTTTTCTTGGCCTCTCATATTATTTTTATTTTTTCCATAGGACCTAGGTATATGGATTTATTTTATTAGTTGTGTGGCTGCCTGTGTTGAATGGAAGGTTAGTTCCATTTCTGCTGTTGCCCAAGCTTGGGTGATTTCAGAGCAAATAGGAAGAATTCGTAGTCAGCCCTTCAGAGGTTGGGTGTTGGTTTTGATTGGAGAGACTGGGGTGGTTCCAATATCCATCTGAGAAGGTATGTGAATGCAGCTCCTACCTGGCTCTGGGGGTTGAAAAGCAGCCGAAGGTAAGGGACTTATGACAAACTCAAGTAGAGAATACAAGCCCTGGCTGGACTTGGGCGTGGAGGTACAGCCCAGGGCAAGAATCAGAGCAGACTTGTGGAGAGAGGGCACACTCTGGTAGTATTCTTGATTCTGCCTGTAGAGCCTGGGCAGACTCCCCAAAAGAACGCATGGTCACAGATTTGACTTGGGGCTGTACTGGGGTGCAGAGGGACAACACTGGGCTTGGGTTTGGGGTGACTCACCAAAACAGCAGGTACATGGGTGTGACTTCCAGCTGGACCTGGCCATGGGGGACCATGTAGAGACAGTCATCTGAGGCAGCTCACCCAGAGAACTCATAACTCCTGGCTAGGTCTGTATCCAACCCCTCCAGCATCTGTATAAGCTGCTTGGCTCTGGGATCACTTGAAGGACAAGGGACAGGCTGCGAGTGAAATGAGAGGGACTGAGCTGTGTCCTGCTGCCTCTGCTGTACATGGCAGACTTGCTTTGAGTAATACTGGACATGTTATCCTGGTGCCCGGGGGATGTCAGTCACATCACCTTGAAAACCGATTAGATTAGGGATTAAGCTCACTGGGCATGGCTCTGATAGGCATTGGAGTGGGCAGCTGGGAGCGCCTACGGCTGTGCAGGGGAAGGTGCCTTTGCCCACGAGGGACTGCTTTTCTAAACATGAATATTCTGATGCTATCCCAGGTAGAGCCAGGCCTGTGCCATGGCTGTAAGGTTATACGAGGAGCAGACAGCTCTTTAACTTAGAGCCCAAGGTGCCACTATTTGACATATTTAAATGCATCACTTAACCTTTCTGACCTTCCTTTTTACTAAGGAGGGAACAATCCAGGGGCTGATGGGAAACCAAAGGGGATGCCTGTGCTCCAAGAAGGAAAGTGGAGTCCTTGCCAGGAGCTGGAAGCCTGCTACAGGGGTTCCAGAAGGACTTCTTGCCTTACCTGACAGCATTCCTTCCTGATCAATGGCCAGGCTCAACCGCAAAGTCTTCATTCCTCTCTAACTTAAAAGCCCCAGAGCTTCCAGAACTTTCCAGTTGTTTCAGAGTTGATCATCAATAAGCCCACACTGCTGAGGGCAAACAAGGACCAGAAGTTGGTCAGGGGCTGTCCAGCCTCGAATGCCCTACAGTTTCTCCACAGGACCCTCCAGGACCCACTCTGTGCCTCCTTGACTTCTTATTGCTCAGCCATGAAATCCACTCACCCCATCTATAGCTCAGAAACAAGTACAGGCTGGAGAGGACAGATGAGCCCACTGAGCCGAGTAGTGTTCGAGATACCTCCATGTCAATGACGACAGAGGTACTGTCTCAGGGCCGAGGCCGCTGTCCCTGTCATAGACCTGAAGAAACAGCAGCTTCCCTGTCTTCAGACCGTTTCTCCCCAGCCTCCTGTTTTGCTGAAGAGCTTCTGTGCTGCAGCCTTGGCTCCTTAATTACTCCGAATAGGCTGTTCTTTGCTAACTGAGCCCTGGCTCTCCTGTCTCATGGCTGTTTGGATTTAATGCTAGCATCTGCTTTTATGTACCAGGGGTTCAGTTCTCCACTTAGTCATGGATTTAAGAGATTTAGATAGTCTAGTAGCAGTCACAGCCCATTAAAAACAAAATAGCAAACCACCCTCCCTAAAGGTGAATATCAGGGTGGAGGTGGGGGAAGGGTCCTGAATCTACTTTGAGTCTTTTTGCCCAGGAGAGAGCTGAGGTTAAACCATTTGACCATAGAGTCCAAGTGTAGCTTTGCTTAGCTCCAGGAAAGAGACAATTTCTTTACGTTCCATCGCCATTTTCCTATGGTACAGGCTAACTTCCAGTGAGGAATATGCAGCTCCAGGAACAGCAAAGCAAGCCACCAATCTCAGGTGGCACCTATGCAGCAGGTGACGTGTAGCCCAGAACAGACCTCTGCTCTGCCACGTGATCAGCCCTGCGAGATCTGGCATTACCAGGACTGGGTCTGAGGATGGCTCCACTACTCACTGTATCTGCTGTCTGATTTGGCCTTGTTGAGGGTCATATCCTTCTCTGTAACCCAGTAACCTGCACAGGATTGCCGTGAAACTGAACGGCATGGTGCGGATGAAGTGTGTGGCCCAGCAGCTTAGTCTCTGGTCACCTGGGCTTGTTTGTGTTCTCCTACTCTGCACGCCACGGCACTCGGCCCATTCCGTGACCTCTTCATCCCTCTGTATGTCTGCTATTCCCCTCCCTCAGTGCCCTAAGGTCTGTGCCCTGACTGGCCCGCTTACAATTGTAACAGTGACCCATCACTCAGGATGCAGGGCCAAATTTGCATTCCACATGACCCATCTTGGAAGCAAATATTAACTTCTGGAGCCTCACTTCCCACTTGGGTGAAGGGGGTCCAGTGCTCTCCACCTCCTGGTGCAGAGGTGAGTGATAAAGCAGCCATGCAAAGGACTAGGCCCCTGCCCCAGCCTCTGTGAGGCAGTTTTGAGAGCCTTCTTGGCACCTGGTCAGAGCATTCCGACCTTGGTGGTAGACTTGCCAACTGGCAGAGGGCAAAGGTGCAGTATTTTCACTTGTAACTTTGGTTGTCTTAAGATCCCAAGTTGAGGGCCATACCAACCAGTCAGTGAGGGGGCAGGTGGGATGGTCTCTCCTGTGAGCTAATGAATAAACCGTGGTAAAGAAATTGAGGCTAAGGATCCAGCAGGTGGGAGAACAGATCCCCAGAAATCACCAGACAGGAGAACAAAGCACCCTGAGACTTACGAACAGCAGACACCCTCATGTCCCTGGATGGGTGGGACTGCGTAATAGGAAAACATGACCCTGGGAGCTAGACAGTGAACCCTGGCCACTTCCCTTGCTCTGCTGTGTCTCCACAGCTAATTGCTTTATTTCCCTCCATGTGTGTGTTTTGTGTGTGTGTGTGTGGTGTATGCACATGCACACGTGCGTGTGTGTGTGTCTCCCATTATTTCTGGAAAGGGTGGAATGCTCATTTTCTCCCTTGTAAGGATTCACTGAGTTAATGTCTATAAACAAATATCAACCTATGTGCTTGACACGTGATCACTGAGTCTTTGCTAAATACAAATGCTCCAGGCTTTTCAGGTGAAGCCTCTCCTATTTCTGGCATTCTGAGGATGATAAAGAAACAAGAATAGAGTGCTGTGTGCAGTGTGGCTGGCATGGAGCATCAGTTTGAAGATGCAACTCTAGGTGCTTCAATGGGTCGATGTGGTGCTCTAGTGCTGGAGGTGGTAGCTTGGAGACAGACACAGGGAGTACCACAAACTGAGTGAATATGGAAAGTAAACGGCAGGAGATCTCGGGCCTCTCTGTCACTGGCTGCTGTGTGTAAGTGGAGGCTGCTCTTTCATTTCCCGACCACCCTGACCCAAATAACCACACAGAAGCTATATTAATTACATATTAATTTGGCTAGTTTGGCTAGTGACACTAGTGTATTCCTAGCTAGCTCTTGCTTCTTAACCCATTTCTATCACTCTGTGTATCGCCATGAGGCTTAGGATCCCATGGTTCCTAAGGTACCAGGGTCTCCTTCTTCAGGTCTCTTTCACTCCGCCTACTCTCGTTCTATATCTCTGTTTGGATTTCCTGCCTGGCTTTATTCTGCTAAACCATTGGCAGTACAGCTTTATTCATTAATCAATGGTAATAAGACATATTTACAGCATACAGAGAGGAATCCCACATCATCTCCCCTTTTCTTTCTAAATAGAAAGGAAGGTTTTAACATAGTAAAATTACATATAAAAATAGGTATCAGCAAGAATTACAGTTACAATATTTGTGAGTCTAAAGTTTCATATCTAATTTATCTTTTGTTATAACTAAGGAAAACTATATCTGTCTTCAACTCTTCGAAAAGCCCAGAAGCATATACTATTGCATAAATAAGCAGAAAGTGCATTGTAAGCAACTTTCAGTACTCTAGATTGGCAAAGACATCTTGTGGCCTGGACAGTCACCCAAAGTTCTTCTGTAACATTGGGGCATCTAGTCTTCAGCCTAGAGGCCCATAGTATCCGGGAGACTTTTCCATGAAACAGGAAATTTGAAGATCTGTTCTGTCTTGTAATGACAAAGTTCATCAGTTGCTTTCTTCTGTGTCCTGCAAAATGTCTGACAGTTTCTTCTGTGAAGCAGGAACCCTGAAGGACCATCCCATCTTTTGGAAAGTTCAGTAGAGTCATTTTTCTGTGGGTCTTGCATGTCCAGTTCATACAGCATATCATAAAGCAGTCCAGGCAAGAGCAGTTTCTTGCCCAAATGGCTAGCCTTGTCACATTGAAAGCAAATTCCATAATGAGTTTCTTCAATGTCCATAACATCTCAGAAGTAATTGGTACTGCCAGCAGCAGACACGTCTCATTGTTGAGAAATCACGTTCTAAAAAACACTTTAAATGCCATATTCTGTAAGTCTTGAAAGGATTGAAGCTTATCTATCTGACTGAAATATATCTCTTTATCCCTAAAAAAACCTAACTAACATGACTACAAGTTTGATTATTATAAATGACTATCAATCTGTAATTTTAAATTATATATTACATTTAAAAATGAAAAATATAAACTTAGTACTTTAAGCAAGAGTAGAATATACATATAACAAAATTGACTTTAAATTTATATCAACCAAAGTTCATACCAAAGTATTCATCTCTTTATCATATTACCCACCCTTTTTTAGAATGAGATTGATGTGACCATTTAGCCACTTATAATCAACCCCCTTTAAATGAAAATGAGCATTTATAAACAATAATTTTAGGAATTTGAGCATAGTTTTCTCCAAATTGCTTCCTGCTGTTTGTTGGGCAAAGTATTTTTAGGGTTCATGGAGACCTTTCGAGGGGTCTTGTTCCATCAAACCACATTAGCCTGGAAGGTTCTCATCTTCTATAGAAACAAAAGAACCGCTTTTTCCAAAGCAACATATCCTAAGACCCAAATTTTGAAGTCAAGATACCTTTATGTTTGTTTATCTTAGCAGACCACAAAAACAACTGTCTCTCTGCAGTAAAAAATTTTAAAGAAAACAAAATAATATACACAATCCAGACTCTCTGTGTATGTTCCATCTTTACATGGCTTATTCCTTTTTTACTCTCTTTATTTCTTTAGTCTATGACTGTATGTACTCTTATATTACTTTTGCTGTCACTTTTAAAGACTTTGTTTTATTTTATAAACTTATTTCTTTTTATAACTGTCTATACTCTTTTTCTTCTCTCTCCCAAGCCTATGTACATTTATCCAACACTGTAACCTATTCAGAGGTCTTTTTTTATCTGAATCTGTCCTTATTGCATATCTGTAATCATTTTCTGAGCATTTTTTAAATGCTAAGTGGGCGTGGCTAGGACCAACTCCGCAGCCATGCCTGTTCTGCCCAGTCCAACATGGCGGAGGCATGTCCACTGCCTCTGCAAGCCTTGTACACCACCCCAGCTCCAGGGATGCAGCAGGTCTATGTTGCCATGAAGCAACTTGTATCACTCTGCTCACAAACCCCATTAGTGTTCAGTAACCGGACTTTCTGAAAGAGCCAGAGCTGTGCTGGTGGTGCTGCCTGTATGAACCCAGAAGCTTTCTTAAAGGAGCCACATCTCTGCTTGTGGCCAGCAAACAAAACCCACCCGAGAAAATGATGCTTCCAAGAAGCCGTGCTTAACTCTGTTCTTTTGTGTCTAGAACTTCTTCCCAAGCTTTCTCAGGTTTTATGTGGCTGTAGTTGCCCCATGTTGTGGTGCTATTTGTAGGTGGAGACTGCTTATTCATTTCCTGGCCACCCCGACTCAAATAATTACACAGAAACTATATTACTTACAACACTGTTTGACCAAGGACTCTAGCATATTCCTAGATAGCTCTTATATCTTAAATTATCTATCAATCTCTGTATCTTAGGTTCCTAAGGTTCCAGCGTGTCATTCTCCTTCAGCAGCTACATGGCTTCTCTTTTACTCCGCCTTCTCTCTTTCTATACCTCTGTTCAGATTTCCTATCTGGCTTTACTCTGCTAAACCATTGGCCTAAACAGCTTTATTCATTAACCAATGGTAATGAAACATATTCACAGCATACAGAGGGGAATCCCACATCAGCTGTGTGATCCTAAGCAAGGCATTTCTCCTCTCCGGGTCTCAATGTTGCTCTACAAAGTGACAATTGTTATGCTGGCCCTGCTGACTTCCCATGTGGACTGCTATGACCTTAAAGTACCAGTGGAGACAGGCAGCACTATACTAGTAAGGACTTCACTCGCCAGCAGCAAGAGGTGCCCAGTTTTCTTGTTCTTTTGCTGAGAGCCAGCCTGGAGCATCCTAGTGCCAGGGGGAGCCTCCTCAGTCCTGCCTCCCAGTCTCCTGTCACAGGAAGGCTTGGTATCTTAGCCACCAAAGCATCTCTCTTACTCTCTTTGAGGTTACTCTTAGGGAGGGTCATGTCTTAGGTCATTGTCAGTGATAAGACCTTATGAACTAAAGATTCATTAGTTGCCTCCCCCGTATAAGCCTGTAAAAGGAGCAAGACTTTCTTCGGGTTTTCTTTTTGTTTTGAGGTAAGAGTTAAAAAAATTCAGCCACATTGTGAGAGAACCTAAAATATCATCATGAAAAGAGGAAGGGGCAGTTGACTATATGGGTAGCAGCTCAGAGATATGTGGAGCTGAGATGAAGGCCTGGGGGGCAAAGGACAAACTACAGTCTTCCCAGGATTCCCCAAGGTCAGCCCTTCCTCCAAAGTAAAGACTGAGCAGATCCAGCCCTGAAGGACCTAGACTCTGCTTGTTTTTGACAATAGTCTTTTCCTGATGACTCATTGTGCCATTGCATGGGCCAGCTATGAGTGGAGGGAGGCGTGCTGAGTGTGCAGGTGGTTTCTGGAGACAGGAGCGAAGGTACACAGCCCCCACACTGCCGCGGCCTCTCTGCCTCTGAGACTCGAGGTCTGGGCTGCCATCTCAAGGTTGCTTTGCCTTCTCTGGCTTTTTTCCCTCTTTAATTAAACCTTCTTGATGAGGTGACAGCTTTCATCATTCTTGTCAGCTGCTGAGAGACAAGATAATTTATAGCTGTATTGGCACTATATGATTAAGAAGGCAGTGGTAAATAGCAGATGAGAAGACAACTCTGGCAATCCGAAGGGCCCTCCTCCTCGTCCCCTCCCACCCCTGTCCCACAGATTCCAGGAGAACTGCAGGTGGACTTCTGCTGGCTTCTCAGGAGCACAAGACCAGGGATCTCCCCGCCCCACCCCCCACTCCCAGATAGCAGAGAGGTTCCTTATAGGCACTGTCACGACACTTGGACATTTGCACTGTCCCAAGGTCTCCTCCCAGCTGAGGGCTCAGTTCTCCTTCCTAGGCCATGGGAGAGGTTCTGCATGTTCACATGCCATTATCCAGGGCTCAGTGAGGACAGAGGATTTCCCCTTCAGTGAACAGGACTGTGTTCAGTGTGACTGACAGAATCTTGCCTTGAAGCTGATTGTTGCATCTACAGGGTGGACACCTTAAGCTGTCCCTTGTGACTCAGAGGGAAGTGCTGGAGGACACACAGAAGCTAGTCTTGAGAGCAGGACATGGGGAAACATGTTTCATCCAAAAAGACGGATAAGACTCATGCCCCATGGACTCTTTTTGAGAGAAACCCATACCTATGTTCTCTTGCCTTAGACTAACGTTCTGTGTGTCTCTCTTCTCTAGAGCTCCCCAA
Organism: Dicrostonyx torquatus; assembly: GCA_028555095.1. Classification (NCBI taxonomy): domain Eukaryota; kingdom Metazoa; phylum Chordata; class Mammalia; order Rodentia; family Cricetidae; genus Dicrostonyx; species Dicrostonyx torquatus. The sequence goes on along the minus strand of JAQHUG010000007.1, from coordinate 16,601,847 downwards.
CAGGTCACAAATGACCCACCTAGCAGGCATGGGGTGGCGAGCACACAGTGTATACATATTATTGCCTTCAAGTCAAGATTAGGGCAGTGATGCAGTGCATGCCTGTTCATTGGAGGAGAAATTCCTTCTTTGTCGAGCCCTAGTTAGCATCACTTTCCCTTCCCAGTACATGCTGGACATGAGAACTGGGGGCAGCCTATTGAAGGGATTCAGTTGGCTTCCTGAAGATGGAGCAGAGAGACATGGAGACAGGTGAAACAACTGACTGACTTCCGGGAGCTTGTTCACGTGTGCGGACACGGTCATTTGAAATTTCCACTGGAGAATCCTGTGGCTCTGGTTCCATGGCTCTGCTTGTGGAAGGCCAAGCATCAGTGACTGGAGAGGCTCTGGGAAAGAGAACACTTTGGGGCGTTTAAGGGCACAATGCTAAGGACATTGACTGGGTGACTGTTCCATTTCTGAGATACACCCTGCCTCTGTTTCCCTGCCAAACAAGATTTTCCAGTGAATTCTTTGGAAGTGAATTGAGCTACCCACTGTGAGACTAGGGAAGAAGGGAGGAAGTAATGCAGATCAGTTCTAACCTCCCAAGTCATTTTAGATTTTAATTTTTGAAAATGATGAATTTATACAAAGTTTTGAGAGGACAGAAAGACCCCTGTGCCCTTTCCTCAGTTTTCTCCAGTAGACACTTCTGACATGGTTATGGTGACAGATGAAAGCCAGAAAGCTGACACTGGTGTGCGTGTACAGTTTTCCTCCCATTTATCTTGTGTAGATGATGAGTGCACAATCGTGTGCACACTGCCCCAGTGCTCTGGAGGACCCGCATAAGCCCTCTCATTCACCTGCCTCTCCCCGTCCCTAGCTCTTAGCAGATAGTAGTGTGTGCTCCATCGCTGTAATTTTGTCACTTTATCAATGTTGTATAAATGGCTTTTTTTTCCTTCCTGAGGATTATGGGAACGTTTTCCAGAGCCCCATCTTTATTTATGTCTAGTATCTCTGTGTATAGCTCTAAATATTATATATGCACACTTTGTCATATTTATTGGTATAGTGGTATTACTTTTCCCCACTCAAATGAAGTGCAGCTATTTCTCCTTAATTTATAATATATTTCCCTTAGATATCTCCTCCACATGCATGAAAAATACATCAGAGTTGTGGCTTCTGCTTCAATCATCACACTCAGTTTAGAAAATTCAGGGGAGGGGGGCGGTTAAAAGGTATTTATTGCATTTTTCTTTTGTTTAAAAGAATTATCTCTTTCCACTTAGAGAATTTAGCCGTTCTTTTAGGGCAGGTCTGTGGGTGATAGAGTCACTGAGTTTTCTTTCATCTGTGTAAGCACTTTTAGCTTTATTTCTCCTTTGTTTGTGAAAAATATTCCCATTTGGTGTAGCACTCTAGTGGATGGTTCTCTTCATTTAGTGCTTGAAAAATGTTATGCCACTTCCATCTGACAGCCGTGGTTTCTAAGGAGGAATCTACTGTCATTCATCTTGTTTTCTCAGCTAGGGAAGGTACCGGTTCCCGTAAGAAACTTTGCCTTTAAGACTTTTTCACTGGCTTCAATTATGAAGTGTTCAAGTATGATGTGTCCTAATGTAGATTTCCTCTGGGTTTATCCTGTTTCAAGTTGACTCGGCTTCTTGAATGTGTAAGTTTGTGTCTTTTGTCAGACCTATGACATCTTCAGCCATTATTTGTTTGGGTCGTTTTATCCTCCTTCTCTTCTTCTGGAACTGGGATGGCTTGGATGCTAGGTCTTCTGTTATATTCTCATAGGTCTCTTGACCTTGGGTCACTTTTAAAATACATTCCCTCTATGTTGCCATCTTAGGTTTTGTTTCCATTTGTTTCTTCTGCTGCTGTTGTTAAACAACAAAAGGAACTTATGGGAGAAGGCATTTGTTTAGCCCACAGTTCCAGGGTGCAGCCCACCAGGGCGGGGAAGTCCCAGCAGCTGAAGCTGAAGCGTGAGGCAGCTGGCCCCAGACCTGCCTACAATCAGAAGAAAATGCTCCTGTGCTGATACTCAGTTCTTGTTTAGACAGCCCAGTTCCCATGCAACAGTATGATATGTCTTCCCACATCAGTTAATGTTGTCTACACAGTTTCCATGAATCTGCCCAGAGGCCCACCTCCCAGCTGACTCTCGTTTAATCAAGGAACCCTGCCCATCACAGTTCTCGGTGGGTCGTTTCTATCGTTCTGCCTCCATGGTCACAGATTCCTTCCTGTTTCCTCTGCTTCCCTCTGAGCCTGTCCTTTGGGTCTTCTCATGTCCTGTGTTGTGTGTGTGGGTGTGTGGTTTTTTTTTTTTTTTTTTGCACAGAAGCACCCGTTTTCTTTTCAGACTTTCTATTTCCTTTCTGAGAATTCCCTGCTTCACTGTGTCACTAAATGAGCTGGTATCTGTGTGTCAGTGTATTCTTTTGATGGCTGCTGGAGTTTATCCTTGTTGGATAATTCTACTACCTATGTCGTTTCATGGCTGAAACTCTTGGTTGTCTTTCTCAATCAGATGAGGTTTCCCGATTCCTGATGTAATAGATGGGTTTTATTTATATCTGGAAATTCTGAATCTTATGTATGATATTATCCTGGTTATTATTTCAAACCAGTTACAGCTGCTTCCTTTGACCCTGACATGACAGGGAAGAAGCATGTTTCCATCCATCTTGTTGTTGCCAGGTGGAGATGGAAGCTCAGTTTCCTATTGCTGTGTGCTTATACTCAGCAGGGGCAGGGCTCCTCGTGACTGCTATTCTTCATGCTCATATTCCCACAGGCCTCTATTGGCACCACCCCAAAAGAAGAGGAGAGAGGAAATCCCACTGTTCCACTATGCAGGGAAACCTCATTGCCACTGGGCAACAAGAAAAATCTTAACTCCTCTCAGGATAGATGTTCTGTTCTTCACAAAGCCTCCAGGAGCTCTGGGATGCCTTGTTACCCCCCAGTGGGAAAGAACACCCAAACTCCCTACTAATCTAGATCCCACCCTGCAAGAAGGCTCAGGTGCTTCATTGTAGCTTGGTTAGGTCGAAGGTCTAGAATACCCCACTCAACCTGTGCTGAGGGTGATGAGGATGGCGGGATTAGAATAACTATTGCCTAAACTTTTCTGTCGTTATTTAAAAGTAGGTGAAAACAGGGTATAGCTCAGTGGTAGAACACCTACCTAACATGCATGAAGTCCTGGATTTAATTCTCAGTGCCACCAAAATTTTAAAAATTCATGATCAAAATAAGGCAAAGGACTTGAAGAAATCCATTTCCAAAGAACACGTACGAATGGCCATGGAGAGATGCCAGGTAAGACCACAGTAAAACACCACCTCACACTCACTCAGACAGCAGCAATGGAACAAAAATAAGCAGCATTAGGGCTGGTGTGCCAAAACCAGAGCCGTCGTTCATTACTAGTAGAAGCACGCGGGAGGTCAGGCCTTACTGAAAACAGGAGGCTTATGATGAACATGGCCTTACCACGCAGACATTTTACTTCTAGGTATATGCTCAAAAGAACTAAAAGCAGATTGAGAAGATATTTGTACACCTATGTTTATAGCAGCATTAATTGCAGCATCCAAAAAGTAGACACAGTCCCCATCAATACCACTGATGGGTAATAAGCAAAAATGGCAGCTATAAATACTGCAGCCTGCTTTAGCCTTCCAAGGAAGGAGATTCTGGCTTATGTCACATTTCGGATAAATGAATCTTGAAAACATTGTGCTGGGTAAAATAAGCCAGTCACAAATATTCAAAGAGTTTGTGTTTCTGCTTAGAGGAGGTACCTAGAATATTTAAACTCATAGAGCCAGACATGGGATGTTATCCTTCCAGAGGTTCTGAACTTTAGTTTGGGATGAAGGAGTTCTAAAGATGGATCGCAGTGATAACAGCACAGCAATGCGAATAATGTAATGTTAGAGAGCCAGACGCTTACAAATGGTTAAAATAGCAAATAGTTAACCTTCAGTCATTGAGGTAGTGTATCAAGAGAAAGGCTTGTTGGACCTCTGGTTTCAGTGCATGGCCACTTGGCTCCATGTTTCAGGTCTAATACATCATGGTGTGTTATGATGGGGCCAGTTCATCCTGTGGCGGTCAGGGAGCAAAGAGAGAATGGAAGAAAGGAGAAAGGAAGGCATTATCCTCTTCAAAGACACCCCCTTCACCATGTGACCTAGCTTCCTTCTCCTAGGCCCCACCCTCTAAGAAAAGTCTCAGCCCTTCATGATAGCACCATGGCTTTGGCGTCTGTGCCTTTGAAGGACAGTCAAGATTCAAACAGTGGAAGTGCAAACAACCAAAAGAATAAGCAGGATGAAACTTCTGTGCATGGTGGCACACACTGTAACACATCCCTGTATTTCTATGGTGGAGGCAGGAGGATCACAAGTTTGAAGTCTGAGCTACAAATGAGAGTCTGTCTGGAAAGAAGATGCTGAAAGAATAAATCAAGCCACAGCACTGAATTTTGTTTTGTTCTATGATAGCTCTTAAGAAAATGTTTCTCTTGATAGGAGTTCCCTTTCTTGATTCTTTGGCTGAGGAGTGGAAACTTTAATTGGCCTTGTCTTCTGTGTACTCGCTGGGTTTCTGGTTTGATCAAGCACTCGAGTGGTACCATTCCTCGGGGCCAGTGGCTCCTCGCCAGGCGGATTTCTCACCACTGTTAGAGCCTTTCATTTGTATCATTTTGTACTGGGAATAGAGCACTGTGCCTTACACGTGCTGGGTGAGTGCTCTGCCACTGAGCCACACCCCAGCTGGCTGTGTTTTGGTTGCACTTAGTGGAGACATAGAGGAAAATAAGTCTCTGCATATTTCCAGCCGCATTTCCCAGGGTGCTCTGTTTTCTAGGAAGAATTCTGTTGTCACCGTCTCTTCATTCTCCTCCTTCTTTGCTAGGTAGCAAAGTCTGACTCATTCCACTTTACACTTGAGAAAAAAAAAAATCTGTTTTCTCAGATGAACTTAGTAGAAAGACTGCTGAAGTCTCTGCTAACAGTTCTTGAGTTCAGTTGTAGTGGCAGGTAAGTTGTTGTCCACCGAAACATTGTATCACTGAGCACTCTTGACTGTGGGTGAGTGACACTGGTTGTGGTTGACTTTAGCTTGTGCCCATTGTCCATCATGAGCCAGTTTATTCTACTTATGCTTCTTGACCTAAACATTAGTTTCTTTAGCTCCTGGCCACAGTCCATGCCCTCTGTATTATACATATGATCAAATAGTCCTTGTGTTAACTCTATGGTGACTTCTGACTTTTAAAAATGCTTCTTGGATGACAATCTGGTGTTGCTGTAATGCCAGGAGCTCTAGTGGGACACGTGGGTTCAAGTCCCTGTTTGGTGACAATGCTCATTCCCAGGGCTAATGAGCCTCAGAACCCCCTCACAGAAGTGAGACTCCATCTGCTCAGCTCTCTGGCCACCTCCTGCGGACACACCTGTTCTCTCAGACTGATCAGCTCCAGTGAAGCCATAGGCAGCCAGAGCATGATATGGAAACAAAGACCGTACTGTGGTTGGGCTCTCTGGGGAAGTGTGCTGATGGTATTCCACCCACATGTGGCGGTATGCAGAGAGTTTTCCTTAAGACTCCCATTTCAGGTTTTGCCCATAATTTTGAATTATCTTTGGCAGTTGTGCTTAGAGAACCAGAGAAGTTATCAGTGACTCCTAGATATGTTTCCATTCGAAGTTAGGTCCTTCATTGCAGGGCTTTCCCCTCTTCCTTTGTGATCTTGTGCCCTCTTGCCTGACACTGAAGTGACCCCCTTAACAAAGCAGTTCACCCACGTTCCGTCCATGCCAGTGCACCTCAGGCCAGCACTAGAAGGCCCTCAGATGTGCGGCACAGGATTACTGTCAGGGAAGAGAACAGAAGGTTTGAAAGAAAACCTGGCAAGAGAGGAGGAAGCAAGGGCGGGAAGCGGGCACCAGAGATGTGAGCAGGGAGCTCTGGGGGACTGGACTCTAAGCAGGAAGGTTCCTGTGGGTGGTGCAGATCCTCCCGCCCGCCTGTCAGCTGCAGGCCTCAGCAGGCTGGCACCTTGCTGCTCTCAGAGACTCTGCCTTGCGTTTGTCTGCCAGCCTCAAATGGCAGCATTATGCATTCTGTGTCTGTCAGACTCGGCCAGAGGGATAGGGTCACTCTCCAGAGCAGTGTGCCTAAGCCAGTTACTTGGGTACACTGCAGGGCTCATTGCCAGAGTCCCACCACTTGGATCCTGGCAACGGACTCTGGCTGTTCACCAGGCCTGCCGTGTTCCACTCCAGGAATCCCTTACCATAAGAGGTCTTCAAGAAAGGGACCTTAGAGAGGAACTCAGTGTGCAATATAGCTTTCGTTTCTAAAGGGCCATGGTTCCTGTGAACGCTTTTGTGCAAAGGAAGCCAAAAGCAAATGTTTATAGTGAGCTGGCAAAAATATGCCTGGCATGAAAAGCCTCTGGATCGTGTGGGTGTGAGTGTGCGAGTATGAGTGTGAACAGTGTGTGAGTATATGTGTGAATATGTGTGTGCATGTATGTGCATATGTGTGTATGAGTGAATGTATACTTATGTGAATGAATGTGTGTTTGTGTGTATAGGTATGTGTGTAAATGTGAAGATTCATGTATGATTATGTGCACATATATAAATGTGTGTATATGTGGCTATTATATGTGTGTAATTGTGCATATATGAATGTGTGTATAAATATGTATGCTTATGAATATGTGTGAGTCTGTGAATGTGTGTAAATGTGCATAAATGAATGTGTGTAAGTGTATGTGACTGTATGCTTTTAAGTGTATGTTTGTGAATGTGTATGAGTATGTCTGTGTTTATGAGTGTATCTATTATGTGTGAGTGTGAATGTGTATGTGGTATGCATGTGTGTGTGTTTTCCCAAAGGTGACCTCAGCTCTCAGGATGGTTCCTGTCCTTCGTTTCTCCTTGTGATTTCTACTGTGGTGTGGAGTTTTAGTTCATCTGTCTCCTACAGCACGTCGCAGGCCAGAGAAACAGTCCTATCCTCATGGTTGCCAGTACAAATGACACTATCAGGGTGCCCCTCCAGATTCCATGGATATGTGTGCCATGTGTTCCTAACTTCCTGCCTCTTTCCAACCTCTTAACTCTGTGGGACCCAGAACAGCCACCACTCGGAAGAAGAAAGAGAAGGGTTAGCGCAAGTCTGCCATGCCCCTCCCACTCCTGGGAGTGTGGTCAAGCAGTCCTGCGAGAAACTCTAATCCTGAGATATCATGGGGAAAGTAGCTAGACAGCTCCCAGGAAGAACTGAGCTGGGAACCTTTCGGGACAAGGCACTTGAGAGCTGGGGGCTGCCACCCAGTGTTACCATAGAAACCTTGTTCCCTTCAAGAGCCTGGGTGGTGTGGTGGACGCTGTGGACACAGCCATTAAAAATACTGAAGAGGCCATGTTTGTGAGGCAGAGACAGGTTGATCTCTATGAGTTTGAGGCCATCCTACTCTGCATAGTGAGAGTTCTAGGCCGCCCAGTGCTACAGGGTGAGACCCTGAGTCAAACAAACAAACAAACAAACAAATAGACCTAGGGCTATGTGGTGAGGTCCTAAGTCAAACAAAACGAAACAGAGCCTGAGGAGCAGAAGAAGGGAACACACTCTTGGTTGTCTCCCTTGCCTCAACCCCCTCACCCCCTCCTCCAACCCTGACCCTGTGATACAGAAGATTTCCTGGTGGTTGGGGTCTGCTTCAGATATTTCAAAGTTTTGAGTCTCTTAGCCAAACAATTAACAATAAAGGCTTATGCAGATTTACAAAGAAACAATATGATTTCATTTGGAGCAAAGGAATAAATAGTCCACCTTAAAGAGGACAGCACTGTCAGGATTGACACGATCGGTATGCTCAGAGGACTTTTATGGGTCTAAGGAAACAAGGACCTGGCTACTAAGGGACATAGTTTGGGTCATTCTTCATTCTGATTGATAGACTGGGTTATTTAATCATCCCTGTACTGCCCATGTCCTTTCCCATAATGCGTCTGATTTTAATCATATGCATGTCCAATTATATATAGACATAATTAGTAAATAGAAAATTCTCCCTAAAAGATTACTAGAGGACATAATTTTGTCTTAGTGTGCATGCATCCAAAACCAGTTCAGGCCAGATCAGTCCTTCTTTTCTTCATACCTGGTTACATTGGGGATACATCGAATAGAAACTGTCTAAATTCGATTGTGATCAAGGATGGAGGAACTGATTCAATTGTTGAGGGGTGGGAAAATGTGTGGCCCAGTGCAGGTGTGGGTTGCAGGGAAGCTGCTCTGCGGCTGCAGGGTACATTGTTTGGAGAGGGATGTGTGCATCGCATGTGCAGGTGAAGGGACTTGGATGCCAGATGCATTATTATAAGGGGGCTGTGCATAACTGAAAGCCAAATGGGGCCCCAGGGTACTAAACTATTTGCTATGCTTCCCTGACTCAACAGTCTCTGGAGGGGCCTTCTGGCTGCTTCAGGAAGCAACCATGTCTTCTTCCTCTCAGACTGCTGCCCTAGAAGTCCCTGAGCACACTGAAGGGAATTCTAGGGAGAATAAGATCACAGAGCTCTTGACAGTGGCAGGAGCATTAACCCAGTGAGCAATTCCCCCAGCCCCTCTTGTGGTTGGTCTTTCTGTCTCTGAATTGACCCTCAACAGGAAAGCCCAAGGCAGGGAAAGAACTGCTGTGTCTGTTTGCCTTCATCTGGGGGGGGATGGAGAAAGCCAGGGTGGGGGGCATCTGGCTCCCCAGTCTTCCCCGGGGCTCTCACTGGGAGTCCAGAGCTGCCTTCTCCTTGCAGCTTGGTCCTCATTCATGGCCAAGGTGTCCAGGTTGCTGCCCCAGTTCCTCTTTAATGCTGATTGGTGCTGCAGGCCAGAGGCTCTTCAAGGAGAGCATGCCCCAGGCTACTGCAACCAGACAGGCAGCCTCTCTTCCAGCAGGATTCCATGGTCCTGCTGGAAGGCAGGCTCAGGGAGAAAACCTGGAAGCTCCCAAGAATTCACATGGTAACCCAGGCCTCTGTGTAACCTGTGACTCACTCTGCCCCTGAGCTGGGCTTTGTGGGTGCAAGGGTGTTTGGGTGGCCTTGAGTACCTGTGTACGTCAACCTTAGCAAGGAATGGAACAAGCTGGACTGAGTCTTAGAAATGATCTGTAAGTACGGGTAGAAGGGGACAGCTGCCAAGGAACTGGACTCCTGCCCTCCCTCTGGATATTCTAATTATCATCACCTTGTCACTCACTCACTCTCTCTCTCTCTCTCTCTCTCTCTCTCTCTCTCTCTCTCTCTCTCTCTCTCTCTCTCTCTCTCTCTCTCTCTCTCTCTCTCTCTCATAGCAGTAGCCACTGTTTGCAGCCACGTGCTAGGCTATGTGTTTCTTCTGTTTGGGGAGTAATAATAAAACAGATCACAGGTATGGAATTCTCCTGCCCAGCCAGCCAGGTAGCAAGCGAAACCAGCTGGTGCCCATGCCATGGTTCCAGTGAACGCCAGCCTGGCACAGGTGTTACCATCAGAGCTTACCCAGCCACGCTAGCTAAGTACCACCATGGTCCTTTTGTGATCATTGCTACAGGTTTATACAGCTGGCCAGCTCATCACCAGCTGCCGCTTGCAAACAGTGACAGACACTGGCCTCCCTGACATTTGTCCTTGGACACTCAAGCGGTGTTTCTCAGCAGCAGCAGGGCGAGCAGGGCAGAGGATCTGTTAGCCTCATTCCTGATGAAGGCCTGGAAAAATACTCCAGAAAGTAGAACTTACGAGGTGCATGGAGGCAGACACCCAAAGGACCGTGGAGCAGGTTGGGTGTTGGTCTCTCTAAGGCACGTGTCTAGAGGGCTCCTGTACTGGTACAAGTGTCTCATTCCAGGCTCTTGGAGAATTAGGTCAGGTGCTAAGTGTGTGATGCCCTTCACAAAGTGCTGTTTTCCTGAGCCCCGGCAGCAGGTGCAGACGTGGTTGCTCACACCCTGCTTTCTAGGAGGAAGAATCATTTGAACAACAAGGGTCTGCCGTGAGACAAACTCGCTGACTGTACATCTCCAAGCTGCGGGCCATGCTGCTTAGAAAGTTGTAGAGAGCAGTAAGGTGCTGATAAAGGGACTCAAATTCTGGCCTGATCTTGGTCATTTGCCCAGCTTAGTCTGACTATTTTCAGTGCTCACAGAATGCTCAACAAAGCATTTCAACCAAGAGTGACTATCTGGAGGGATATTTAAAAGAGCTACTTAGCAGGTGCCTATAAAAATGGATTTGCCGTCTTTGCAAACTGCTGGTACCTGAAGGATGGCATGGTATTGGAGAGAAACCCAGCTCCAGAGCCCTGGGATCTCTTGTTGAGGAGGTGCCAGTGCTGCTCTACAGGAATAAGGAAGAGGGGGCACCTGCAGGGCAGAGTGGTAGGCCGGTCCCTTGGTCAAGCCTACCACAAGGAATGCAGGTGAATTGGCATCAAGTCAATGAGCTCTTGGATGGAGCGCAATGTGTCTGTGATTTCCCTAAACCCCAAACCTCAACAACCATCCAAGTTTCTTCCCTCATTTCTGTGGAAATTGCCATGCCAATGATTGCTTCTGTAAAAAAGTATGTTGAAATGGAAGGACTAGTCGATTGTAACAGTGTGTTGCCAGCAAGGCTGCCGGAGTCCATGCCACTCCCAAGCCCAATTGTCTTGAGCCACTTGCCCCACTACTACCAAATCTTCATGCTAAACTAAAGTTTGTGGTGGCTTTAGCTGGACCATCTAGCCAACCCTACTGCTTCTTCCTCAACTCCACATGGCCACACAGGTCCCCAAAGCTTCCCCGCCCCTCTCCTCCCAGCTCTGTGTTCACCATGACCCTTTCATGTGGAAAACCCTCCCTGGCTATCTTGGGCATGGGACCCTCTTGTCCATTGAGGGCCAGCCCAACTGTTAGTTCTCCATGTGTCTGTCCCCTCCCCAGTGGAGACCTCTATCCTAGGCACCATTTTGTCTGTTCATCATTTGAGCACACAAAGTTTCTTCTACAGTGGGATTATAAAGGCCTCCAAAGCTAAGACCCTTGGATTTTCAGATATCCTTTTCTGCATATCTCCTTGCTCATAGCAGCACCTAGCATGCTGTAGTGACAAGAGAATGGTCTCAGAGTGAGGCCATCCCACACTGACATCCCAGCTCCATCCTGTGCTATCCTTAGAGCCTGGAGTAAGATGCTTGGCTTCTTCTGAGCTCTGTTTCCCTCACCAAGAAAATGGGGCCAACACTGTCCCTGGATCTATGAGAATTATGATTGCTTGGCGTCGCTTGGCTACTTTGATCCTCCTGTCACTCTGAGTATTTCTCTTAAAAGACTGACCACCTACACAGCGTGGCCACCTGTCAGGTCCTTCAGAGTTCTGAGCTTGACAGTGAGAGTCTTACTGCAGCAATCTGAAGGTCATGTGTCATGGATGCACAGATTTTAAGCACTTTTGTTCAGTGAGCAGTCTATGAGTTTTGAGGGCTGAAGGAGGAGGTCTTGGGCAGGTGTGCACAGTACCAGGTTCCACTGGTGTCTGTAGCACGATTAATAAAAACCCAGAGATTGATGTTGGGGTTCAACCTGAAGGTCAGAAAAGCAAAACAGCCAGCCACTGGCTGTTACCTCTACCGTAACAAAATGGTGATCCTGCCTCCAGGTATCTCAGAATGACACTGTGTCTGAGAGCTATCTCCTCCTGTCTCATAGTCATTCCTCTCTAGTGCTGGGATTAAAGGTATGCACCACTACCGCCTGGTTTCTATGGTAAAGTAGTGTGGCTTCTGGGCTTAAAGGTGTATGTCACTACTGCCTGGTCTGTAAGGCTGACCAGGGTAGCTGTTTTACTCTCTGATCTTCAGATAGCTTTATTTATTAAAATACAAATGAAATACCACTACAGGTGCCTTTATGCGCGGGCCAGGGCCTCCCAGCCACTGGTCTTGGGAAGTCCAGTGTCTTTTGAGAAAATGAATAGCTATATTGAGATAAAACTTGGGATGTCCTAATGCTTCTATCCCAGCCTATTCCTCTGACTGTCACAGGGCTTGTCTTTCTTAGCCTGCGGAGTCCCTACAAACCCTTCCTCGAACCCCTTCACCCGCCACCCTCTCCTGGTGCTTTTAGTGACCATCCTGCCCATAATGGCCTTCTCTTTCTGACCTCTCAGAGGAGTGAGAGCCAACTTACATACAGAAGACTTGCGGGAAGAAGGACATCGCCACGTACACATAGAGGACTCAGTGCAGACCCTCCCCACTTTTGACCTAGTGCAGATTGCCTTGGAATGCCACCGAGCTGGCAGCAACCCGCTGTTGTTTCTGAAATGCTTTGTTTGTCCTCTTTCTTAATGCCCAGTTCTTCTTGCTGAGCCCAAGCTCAATAAGAGCAAGACCTTTGGCTGTTCACTCTCCCTCCGCTTGCTAATCTCAGTGCCCAGAGCTCAGGAGGTGTGAAGCACAGGAGAGGACAGAGAAAAGAATGGAGAGATGGGATCAGCTGGAAGATTTACAAGTTCTAACCCTTGGTGTCTTCCTAGCAGCCGCTGGAGCTAGCTTCTGTCTCTTCCGCTGGATAAATAAGGAAGCTTCAGGCATGGTTTTGGTGCAGTTTGCCTGCATTGACATGGCAATAAGGGGCCTTGCAATATTTCTCTGTGAAAACCAGACTCACACGTGCTGTGCTCTGATCCATCCTAACCTGGAGTTCTGCCAATGGCGACTGGGATCCAACTCCCTGGACCAGGGGTTGTCACCATAGGAGGAAGGCAGTTAGCAGGTGCTCAGTACCAACTGCAGAAGTCACCGTTATGTATAAGATTTCATTAGTGTCACAAACCTCTGACAAGGGTATCACCACCTTGAAAAATGAGTGCTCAGATGTAGGGAACCTGGGGCTGGATCCAGTGCCCTGTTCCACTGCTGTAAGCATCCTGCCCCGGGATATAACTTTGGACTTATGGGCACCTTTTCCTTTTGAAAACATGTCCATGTGCACATCACATGAGCATGGTTTTTAGCTGATTAGTGTGGTGCTGAGGTCGCCTTACAGAGTGTTAGACATGAAACCCTCAGGCAAGGAGGCAGCTCAAGCCCTGCTGATGTGGAATTAAATGGAACTTCCTTCGGGAGTGACCCTCCATGTACCCACTACTCTGCACCTGTCAATCCTAGGACACTGAACTTCAAAACCTGACCCACTCACTGTTGGGGACCTTGGCCTCCAGGCCCCTCGTAAAACTGCTTTAAATACCCATGTCTGGGTCATAGGTCTCCTCCTTGACTGCCATTATAGTCCTGTGGTATGCTTTTAAAATGATGCCCTCCTCCCAGTTAATGCCATCTCTGGGACAGGCCTGGCACTCTGTTCCCCAGGAGGTCAGCAGTGATGGCCTCTTCCAGCCTCTCACAGCAAGGAGCCCTGATTTCCCCTGCCCCTGTCTTCATGGCGTGTCCTGTGGCTGTGAGATGGTCCATCAGATGAGAGGGGAGAAGGTGAGGGTGCTCTTAATCAGAGATGTGCAATGCACACTCCCTCCCAGGAGTCTAATTCGGTTACAAATCTCTTCTCCTTGAGAGAGCCCTTGAGAAGGGAGTGGTGTCAGTGTCGAGGACTCCAGGAATTGACTGCGGAGTTATTTTGAGCGGACTTGTCACTACACCCTGCCTTCCCTGTAAACGGCCACCTTTCCTGCTTGCTACTCAGGCTCCAAGACAGGTAGGGTTTTTTCTGGCATACCCAGTCCTGGGAAGGCACCCTGGGGCAGGCTGACTCACTGAGGGGGCTCCAGCAGTGATCCACACAGGATGGTCCCGCTCTCCTTGGGCCTGTAGGCAGCAAGGAGGTAGATGTTGTTGTAATAACTATTTTCACCATCACTAGACAACGAGTTTCCTCTTTCCTGAGTGTCTGACCCCATCAGCTTCTTGCAACATTGAGCCCTCATGTCAAGGAGGTTTTGCTAGGATTAAATGTGGCCCTTGATTTTGGAGCCTCTTATTAAGTATTGCATGTGGCTGCCATACAATCCTTGCAGCTTTCTGCTCTGGGAGGGGACTTTCCCCTGTTTCAAATGCTACAAAGGCAATTGTGTGTTAGTTCAGTTACTCCCAGGGAGAGGGACCTCCAGGATTTATTTTTACAGTTAGGTGGAAGTGACTAACTTGGTCCATTCTGAGAACAGGTTTTGAGAGAACTGGACCGAGGTGAGGACAGCAGAAGGCTAGGGAGAACTGGCAAACAAGCGCTGCCTGCAGCACCTTTGCGAGCTTCGCGGAGGAGGCCAGATCTATTTGAGTACTGAGGTTGAGAGATAGGACTATGGGAAAGAAGAAAAACAGCTTCCTGGAGACAAGACCCTCCCAGAAGGGCATAGGTCTCCTTCCAGAAGGAGACCCCACCCACAGAAGTTATCTGCCTTCTCCTGAGCAGCTGGTCAACTGGGTAGCAGGAGTAGTGGTGGTTCACCTCCCTGGTGTTGTAGAGCTTTGCCCTGCTTACCTGAGAAGGAACATGCCAATTACCTAGCTCCGACCACTGAAAGGAACTTTGAAGAGGGATTCTCCACCTCCCGGACGCTGGTAGAAGCATGTCTACCAACACTCAGAGCAAACCTAGTATAGAATTTTATACCCTAGCATCAGCCCCGGGCACAGGTGAGGGATGGGGTTGTGCATGTGATAGGTTAGGAAATATAAGTCTGATGACCTATGTTAGTCAGGGTTCTCTAAGAAAACAGAAATAGTATGGATATATGTATATGTCTGTCAACTGATCAGTAGATGGCTAGAGAGATATATAGATGGATGAAGAGATAGACAGACAGACAGATATGGGAATTTAGTGGATTGGCTTACTACAGGCTATGCTCCGAGGAGTCCAACAATGGCCATCTCACACTGGAGATGTGTGAGCTTCTGTAGTTGTTTAGTCCATCAAGGCTGGATGTCTTCACAGCCCCAGTCAGACTCTGGAGGCTTGGGGGATTCCTGGAGAGCTGCTGGGCGTCAGTCTGTGGAATCACAGAAAAGTTGGTTGTGACACTGGTGAAGGAATGCCAAAACCGTGGCATAGATGGACTTACCAATGAGAGAGAAAGAGCAGCAGGCGAGAGCAGTTTCCTTCAGTCATGTGCTTTTACCTAGGCTGCCGCCCAGATTTAGGGTGGGTCTTCCTGCTTCAAATAATGGGATTAAGGAAAATCACAGGAGTGCCTAATAGCTTGGGTTTCAGTTTCTAGATGCAGTCAAGTTGACAACAGACAATAGCCATCAGAGTGCCCATTCCGTGGTCATTCCTGTCATCCCAGGCCCACTGGCAACTAGACTCCAGGGCACAAGCAAGGGCCACACAACCTGACTCCCCAGGTGTCACATGTCTGTCTGTGTATTTTGATTTGGAGGCTCAAAGAATAGTCCTTCCGCATAGTGTGAACCCATGTTGTAGAACACAGTGTTCCCCTGTTAATAATGGTTGTGGGGGGGGGTGATGAGAGTCGAATTCTCAAAGGGGGTACAGTGCCTCATTTCTGACAAGATTCTAATTTCAACTCCCTTGGAAAAAGCAGCCAGTTGGGCTCAGAGCAGGTATATGTCACAGCCATGTCCTAGTAGGTGCCAAGAGCAGAGCGTATCTGTGTGAGGCTCACTTCCTGGTCATCTCTGTGTTTCCCACAGGCTCCAGCTTGGCCTGTAATTGGCCTTGCTCTGTTTGCTGCCAAGTTTGTCTTACTGGGTCGCTTTGGCTACAGCTTTGTGCTTCTATGTATCCCGATAATGGAGCTGACATAGGACCTTGTGCTAGGCAAAATGGTCTGGATACCATTTGATGAGGAGAGTGAGCACCAGAAGAGGAAAAGCTAAAGAGCCACAAAGGGATTTGAGCTGAGAGCTCCACTATTCCAATTACCTCTTGGCTGTCTCTCCCAAGAGGGCTTCTCTGCCCTCCTTCTGTGACATCTTTTTTTTTCCCCATCAGTTGCCACTGTTAATTTATGTGAGAGATTGGCCAAGGGAGGCATAGCCTGTCCTTTGCCCCAGCTGTGGTGCTGAGGCAATGGGAGGGGTAGGAGCACTGACTGTGCCCTTTAGAGCTGGTGTCCTCTTGAAGGGACGCTAGGCCTTGCTGTGTGGCGCTCTTCCTGATCACGGGCTCTTCTCTCACACAGGGGCTGACTGTCTCAGTCCTGAGTCAGGTAACCAGGACCAAAGTGCTTAAGTCTTTTTAAGTGTGTCCTCTGAGTGAAGAACAAGATTGAAGCTTGTCTTGCTTGCAGAAACTTCTGGAATGTTCTTAAGTACTTTGAAATCTTGGATCGTGGCTTGCTGATGTGCAGACATTTTTGGCAGGCATCAGCTGCCCGCATGACAACTGAGGAGAGGTCCAGGCTGGGTTCTAATCCCGCCTCCCTCTTACTTTCTTCAGTGACTTAACCTCTCTGAGTTTAGGTTCCCTACCTAGAGAACACACACCTATTTCCTACAGAAGTTGTAAGGACTAAACAATACTCTTTATTTGATGTTCTTTGTATTTGTATTTTCTGGGCGTCCTGGTAGCTGCCCTGCTTCTCACCCCTGCATGAACGGAGCTTCCTGTCGTCGGGTCTTGTGGATAAATGGCCCCAGAACTAAGGTGGCCATAAGATTCAAGTCCATATCGGCTGGTCCAGTAGTCATGGGTTGCCATCAAAGTCTTGTCATTAATACAATTAACACAATTCTCATTCTCTCAATCCAGAGAATAAGAAAATTTAAAGCTAACCAAAAAACATGTTGTAATTGATTCTCTATGCTGATTGGTATTGTAGTTATTTTTACTGGAGGATCTGTCCAATTCTCTTAACATTTAGAAACTTCTGAAAATGTTGTATCATAGGTCAGAAAGCCAAAGGGAAAAGAAAAAGAAAGGCCGACAGGCATGCCCAATAGCCTAAGATCAATCTGTAACAGTGGCTGAAGCAGGAGGCTCACACACGTTCTAGGCCTGCCTGGGAAACTTACAGTCCTTAAAGTGAAAAGTAGAGCGAGGGTTGAGGGTGAGTTCAGTAGCAGAGCTCTCGCCTGGCATGCGCAGTTCTCAGTACTGCATTCGTGATAGCGAAAAGAAAATGAGAGCAAGTTAGAAGGGCTGTCGATGTTTCTCAGTGTGTGTACCTCAGATAAGGTGTGAGATCATGAGTCTCATCCCCAGGGACAAATGCAAATGAGGAAAACAAAAAGACATCAGAAGCAATACCAGGCAGCGGTTTCTATAGGTGGTCTTTCAGACTGTTGGTTAAAGCTCTTTGTTTCACGGAACCAATGGTATTCCTCCCGGGAAACAGCTATCTGAGGGGCCTCCAAGATGGAAAGCAGTGGTCAGGACAGCCCAATAGCATGGCCTAGAGGCTGAGAACCATTGCTGCTGTGTGCATCCCTTATTCGTTGAGCCACAAGGCTTCCTCTGACATGGTTGTGATCATGATTCTTCGCACTGTGCGATAGTATGGTGAGCCTGGCAAGGATCAGAGCGCCCTGGTGAGCCTGGCAAAGAGCAGAGTGCCCTTCTCAGTTCCTCTGCTCTTGGAATTCCATCATAACGAGACCTTCATTTTTCAAATCTTGCCATGTAGAAATTTAAGTAGCTGTAAATTTTCAGAACCAGAAATCTAAAGCAGCCTATTTAATTATTGGGCAAACCTAGTGACTCTTTCTCCTTAAGATACCTGAACACATTCGTAATTGGCTAATTAAAGAAATACAGAAGCAATTATTCAGCATAAAGAAAGAGATCAGAAGAGAAGGCAGGCAGCTGAGCAGACCAGTATGACCTCCCAGTGGGAAGCCATTGGTCATCCCAGCCAGCGGACTGAGGGGAAAGATCCTGACAGTGTTCTGTTTCTGCAGACCACTCCTAAGCCCGAGGTGTGCATTCGTCTTTTCTTACCTGGGGGCTTTTGGTTCTTTCCCTTGAGTGCCCCACCACCGTCTGTATGGATGACCACAGTAAGCCTGTTTTCAAATCAGGTTCCTGGCACTTCTACCCTAGAGGAACCAAGACCTGTCTTGAAAATTGATCGTATTTTCCAGTTTGCCTACTTTACACCTATGTCCCCACACAACTGTTACTAGCTTTTCACTTTCAAAAAGGTTCTTATTTGAATGATTAATTGAGTGACTGGGCACATAAGATGTGGGGAACAGAAAGGCATTAACTCCCATCCGTCGATGAGATGGTGAGAGGGAGTCTGAGGTCCTGCCAGAGCTCAGCATGTGAGTTTCTGGGTCAGCAGCATCTCCTGGTTGTGTTGACCACTCGACAGAAGTCAAGATGTTTGGAATTCAGACCCGGCTGGGTTCCTCCTTTCCTAGCTCATCTTGGGTGGGCAGTTGTCCCAGTCTGACATGGGACCAGGTTATTTGTAAGTCTCTTTAAATTTCCTAATGCAAATCGAATCTTGGCCCTTGTGGGAAATTGTATGAGGTGACATCTGAGCACTCCCAACCCCAGAATTTTACAAGAAATGTCTCAATTAGCTGAGTTCCTAGAGACAGGATGCCTATTCCCTCACTAGAAGAAAGATAAATATGAGATGGCCAAAGAAGACAGAAGGAATAGTTGGAAAAAGGAAGAGCTTAGAAGGCTCAAGAGGATGGGAAAAGGAGATGTGGGAAGGAAGAGAAGCTAAAGCTATCCAGACATGAGAATGGGATTGTCTTTGTGGGGCATGTGACAGATGCTTCAATGCTTGCTGCCTTGTCTAAAAAGTAGGTCAGTTGAGTGATCTCAGAGGACCGCATGAAAAGTAATAGGTGTTCTGCCCCCTGTCCCTGCCCCCTATAAGTTGGTCTGCTGATGCAGTAAGCCAGATCAAACTGAGTTGGAAACATATAACAACAGTGATACTTGAGCAGAGCAACTCCTGGGCAGTTGTTAGGTCCCAGAGATCTAGGTCAGACAAGTCATGCCTTCAAATGAAAGCAGGGAGACTTTGTGAGTTGTAGGCAAGGGGTGATGACGTATTTGCCACAAGCTGGTTTATGTTTAAGTATGGTCAAAACTGAGCACTTAGTGGGGACTTGGGCAGCTGACAACTGCAGAGGAGGAAGCTTCCGTAGCCACTAAAAATTCAGAACTGGCCTTCTTGGTTCCTTTGTTCTCATTGGTCAGGGATTTGAAGAGAGAGAGAGAGAGAGAGAGAGAGAGAGAGAGAGAGAGAGAGAGAGAGAGAGTGTTTGGATTTCCCAGACAGTGCAGGGACAAGCGGGGCAAGCAGGAGGTTCCAATCGAACAAAAAGTAGTGTAACATTTTGCAGAAAGACTCATCTATGGATGGGGCAAATCTCAGTCATGCTGAGCATGGAGTCCTGAGTGTGTTAGTCTAACACTAACATGTCATAGAGTTCTAGGGATCTGGGCCCCTCAGCTTGCCTGCCTCTTTTGCTGGCTTATGGAGTATCAAAGTCCAAGGCAAGGAGGTAACTTTATCATTAGGAGAAGCTGACAGAGGCCATGGCTTGGAGGGTGAGGGACAGGGAGGAGAGAATACTAACACTGATGTGGATTTTGGCAGTGGTAGGCCGAAGCCCCCTGCTGGCTCTTTGTAATTACTTTCTACCCCAAGAGAATGCAGGGCCCCTTACCTGGGTAACTGAGTAGAAAGGAGAGGGTCCCAGCTAAGGTCAAGTATCAGAGCTCTCCTGCAAGAGACAAGCCTAGAGTCATCATACTGATGGAAACCTCAGCCCCAAGGGTAACACATGCCTGCGAGCACACACACATGCACACACACACGTTTACCTTCCCATGCTGCTCTGATTCTGGAGCGTTTTCATGTGCAATGACCTAGAGAAAGCTGAAGAAATGTACAGGATGTTTAAACACCATGTGAAGAAGGTATGGTCATAATTTTGAAAAAAAAAATGAGAGCACAAAAGAAATAACCATATATACCCGAATGATAACTTTGATAACAGAACATTACCCATTCATCTTTATCAGGGGTTTTGTCTTAGAGTTTTCGATGTATTATTATCACAGAGAAACAAGAGCACCACACACACACACACACACACACACACACACACACAAACACACACACACTCCAGCTGATAGGAAAACCTGCTCGGCTGAGGGTGCTGCCTGTGTAGGGACAGAACTGAGGATGGAGGAAGGGCCAGCAAAACACCTGACCCTCACATATTCTTGGTCACGTCAGAAAAATGAGGCCAAGTGTGGGACCAGAAGGGAGGCCTTTCCCCTCTGCCCTCTCCCTAGCAGAGCTGCCTTCCTCAGGTCAGCTTTAAATGCCTTCCTCTTTCTCGCACCAGCTCAACTCCCCTCATTTGCAATGCTAAGCTTTTTATCTGTCTTCCCCTCAAAGCCCTGTAGTTAACTTGAAAGACCTTAGTGAGGGCTGAGAGGCACTGGGAGCCTGCAATAGCCAAGGCCAGTACCTGGGACAAACGGAGGTCACCAGAATAAAGGGGGGATTTCCAGGGAGTTTAGATTAGAGAAACCAGTGCTTCTTCAAGTGAGGTTTTGCCTGCTTTGGGTTGGGATGCTTCTCTGGTTTTCTAGGGTACTCACAAGAGGGTGGAGGCCATGACTGAGATGGCTAGTTTTTGATTAACCATAACCTAGGCTCATCTGAGAGGAGACTCTACTTTTTCCTTTAAAGATCTGTCTATCTTTATTTTGTGTGTATGAATGCTTTGCCTGTATGTATGTCTATGTAGTGCATGTGTGCAGTGCCTGAGGAGGCCAGAAGAGGGGTTCGGATTCCCTGGGACTGGAGTTACAGATGGTTGTGAACTGCCCTGTGAGTGCTGGAAACTAAACCAAGATTCTCTCTAAGAACAGCAAGGGCTCTTAACTGCTAAGCCATTTATCCAGCCCCAAGATGTGTATATGTACAAGTCTACGTGAGTTTATGTGCACTATGAGTATGCAGGAGCCCACAGAGGCCAGAAGAGGCCATTAGATTCCCTGAAACTGAAGTTCATGTGGTTGTGAGCCACCATATAGGTGCAGGGCACCAAGCCTGGTCCTCCCAAGAGCAGCAAGTACTCTTAACCACTAAGCTGTCTCTCCAAATTAGTGAGGAGTCTTAACGAGGAATCAGGTTGACCTGTGGGCATGCCTACTGGTGAGGATTAATATAGGAAGACCCTGCCCACTGTGGGTAGAACTGTTTCCTAGGCTGTGGCTCCTGGATTATGACAGGAGAAAGCTATAGATGAGAGCAAGTCGGAAGCAAGGGTCTATTTGTTTCTCTGCTCTTGACTGAGGATGTGTTATTTCTACACGCTGCAGTTTCTACTTTGACTTCCCTGAAATGATGGACTCTAGCCTGGGACTGTAACCCAAATGAACCTCTACACTGCTTTTTGCCAAGCTGTTTCATCAAAGCAACAGAGATGAAACTAAAACACTGACCACGCCCCCGGTTTTCGAATTCCTTTGGGGCGAGGCCTAGATATGAGCACAGACCTGTGAAAACCTTTGGAGGAAGCACAGTGCAGCTCAGAAACGGATAGGACACTGGCGAGAAACAAGTGACTCACTCAGGAGGCTTGTACTCAGGTCTCTGTGGGGTGCCAGATCTCACCAACCCTGTAAAGCGGAGTCAGAATGTAAGACAAGCCTTTGCCCGTGGAAGAGGACAACCTCATTGAGAAGGCAGCATGTAAAGTTAACACTATGAGAAATAAGTTAACAGCAAGAAATATCACAAGGTGATCAGTATGCAGTCAAGGCCAACAAAGTGACAGGGCTAGAAACAGCCGCTATTATAGGCCTGAGGTTGGAGAGGGGATAATTTAGGTAAAGCGCTAGGCACTTCTGTTTGAAAGGGAAGGAGTAGAAGATCTATGCAAATTACGGCTAGAAAGATGGTGTCCCCTCCTCTCACATACACAGTGGCTTTAAACAACAACTCTCTATTTAGCTCATATGTGGGTTGGTCATTGGGATTGGGCTCAGTTGTGGTGTTGCTGGCCCGAGGATGTTGGCCCTAGGATGGTGGTGTAGGGGTCTTGTCTTAGCCAGGTCATTCATCAGACATCTACTCTGAACTGGTAGGATGCTGGATGGAGCTGGCCCAGGCATGATTGGATGATTGTGTCCTTGTTTCTAGGAGTCTATCAGAAGCTTGTTCCTCTAGAGAAACATTCCAGAACCTTGCGAGCCCAAGGCTTAGACACACACTGTAACCTCTGCAATATTCTCTTAGTCAAAGAACAAGTGACAGGGCCAGCTCAGCTTAAAAAAGTGAGAAAACACATTGCCTTTGAAGATCCTCCTGTCTTGGCCTCTGGAGCACTGCTACTAAAGGTGTCCACCACAGTACTCAACTTGCACTGAAATTTAAAAAAATGAAATTCATCCCTTGGCAATGCTGAAGCATGCATGGGCAGCCCGTATATGGTGTTGGAT
This sequence comes from Dicrostonyx torquatus, assembly GCA_028555095.1. Lineage (NCBI taxonomy): Eukaryota > Metazoa > Chordata > Mammalia > Rodentia > Cricetidae > Dicrostonyx > Dicrostonyx torquatus. The sequence goes on along the minus strand of JAQHUG010000007.1, from coordinate 16,579,379 downwards.
TTGTTCATACTGGGTTTCATGGTCTAAGTTGATGAGGATGGCTGACCAGGTCTCTTCCTCAAGAGAGCGCCAGATCTCATTACATGTGGTTGCTGGGCATTGAACTCAGGACCTTTGGAAAAGCAGGCAGTGCTCTTAACCATTGTGCAGGGTTTTGTTTTGTTTGCCAACTTCCATCAGATGGTTGGTTGGATTTGATGCCAAAGAAGACCTTCAAGGAAGGGACACAGGAAGCTTCCATTGAGCTAGAGAGCATGGTCATCTGTGGCCTGGGCTATTTGCAGAGAAGATTTGTCAGTCTATTGCACGAGAATAGGAAGAATTCACAGTGACGTGTGTGACGGTAATAGGGACAGTTGGTGGAGGTGGCTGAGTGCTCTTTTTTCTAGGATTATAGGTAGTAATTGTGTTTTAAACATTTCTACTTGGCAGAAAGATGAGTTGGCAGCCCTGTGTCTCTGATGCTTCCTCTGCTGTTTTGTTGATCTCTGAAATCTTGACAAGAGCCTGGGAATCACTGGATTACTGAAACCAAGGATGTTGCAGGATTGCTGAGTATGCTACAGAGAAAGCTGAAGAAAGACATTAGAATTTAAACAGTGTGTAGAGAAGGCATGGTCACAGTTTTGAAACAAAACATACATACACAAAAATAAATTACTCATACATACTGGAATGATAGCCATGGTAAGGAGATGTTGTTCTTTGTTCCCTAGGAGGTTTGACACAGAATTGTCTTAATATAAAATTGACCATTGTCGTTTTCAGGGAAAACCTATCTAGCAGTTCTGACTTCCACATTTGAGCGAACTTGGCTTCTGACCCTCACTTTTGCCACCTTTCTGCTCTGTCCTTTCCACTGCTCAGTTCCTACTCCCTACTCCACCTCCTCCAGGCAACTCGTTGTAGCTAGAAGTCTTTTCTCTGTCCCTTCAGGCTTTCTCTCCCACCCACCAGTCCCCGCAGCCACTTATAAGTAATCATTCAAAGGCTTGATATCATTTATAATTGCTTGACTGATGGCTCAGGCTTCTTATTGGCTAGCTCTGACATATACATTAATCCATTTTCATTATTCTGTATTTTGCCATGTGGCTCTTGGCTTGATACCTCATATCTTGCTCCCCACAACTGCTGCTGGCATCTCCCCGACTCTGCCTTCTTTCTCCTTATCTCTCTGCTTGGATTTCCCACCTTGCTCTATTCTGCTCTGCCTTAAGCCAAAACAGCTTCTTTATTAACCAATGGTAATAAAGCATGATGAGGGGATTCCCACATCAACCATTGTGGCACCTATTTAGTTTGTTCTTTCAGGCTTCTTCCTTTCTCTTTCTGTGATGTGATGTGATGTGTGTGTGTGTGTGTGTGTGTGTGTGTGTGTGTTACTTGTGTGACATGACATGCATATAAAGGTCAAAGGACATCTCACATCTGTCCCTAGTCCTACCTTGTTTCAGACAGGGCTGCTTGTTGTCTGTCACTGTACACCAGCCTCGCTGGTCTGGGAGCTCCTGGGCTGTCTTTACCTAACATCTCATGGTAGGAGTGCAGGGATTCCACGTGCTGCTGTGCCAGCCTCCTGTGGGTTCTGAGGATCTGAACACAGGCCCTCATGTTTGCACAGCAAGCCCTTCAACCACCGAGACATCTGTTTTTTAGAGATATTGACTATACCCTTCCGGCAATGGCAGAGAGGTGCTCCTGACAGCATGCACCTCTTTGGAGACTCTGAGGTGAGATCCAAGTGCCAGAGGTATCTAATGAGACAGATATGGAGTAGTAAGTCATCCAGCCACAGGACTGTCTCAGAGGGGAGCTAAGCTCTTGACAGTATACCAGAAGCCCCAGCCCGGGGGCCAGTCGGCCAACGTGTGTGTGTGTGTGTGTGTGTGTGTGTGTGTGTGTGTGTGTGTGTGTGTGCTCTACCTGCTTCTCTGTGTTCTAACATGGGTCCCAATAATGTGTCCCCTAGAGGCAGGACATGGGATAGCTCCTTAAAATCAGAGATGCAACCCGCAGTGGTGGTAAATTTGAAGTAGGTGGGGAACAGTGTTTATCCCACGCTGGTGCCTCCTCTGTGGACTGTGTAGACTCTACACCACAGAGGGACTGGAGCTTCGCAGTGGCTTCTTGTTCATTTCTCAGGGGTACTGTACCAAAGTACAATAAAAGGGAGTTCTTAAGACAAAGTATTCTTTTATATCCTGGAGGTCAGAGTCTGGAATTAAGGTGTAGGTGGGGCTGTTCTCAAGGGAAGCTGTCCCGAGTTTTCCCTCAGCTTTGGTTATGGCCAGAAACCTTGACTTTCCTCTGAAAGCACCAGATGGCCAGGCTCTGCCTCTGTCAGCATGTGGCTTCACAGGCTCTCCTCTGGGATGACCTCACACTGTCCAGTTCTATCTGCAGAGGCCATTTCCAGAGAAGGTTTCATCTTGAGGCTCTGAGGAAGAGGACACCATTCCAACCTACAGAGGTCTAGATTCAGAGGTAGGTAGGAAAGGAACTCTGCCTGCTTGACTGTTAGAGCAAAGCTGGGCCCCGCAGTCACTCAGTGCCCTTCAGGCTTCTTTGGAGACAAAGCTTGAATTGGAGAACTTGGGTATCAACCTCTCTACCATGGAGCGGCTAAGCCCGCTTCAACTTCTTTCTCTCTCACACTGCAAGACAGACACTCTTTCCTTCCTTGCAGGATGAAGAGTGATGAAATACACTTAAGCCATAAAAGGCCCCCATAGCCTCCAGCTGTCACCCCCATTCTGGATCATTCTGTGCTCCCCATTCACAAAGGATGGCTCTGTTTATCAAGTTCTGAAACTTCTAGGAGGTTGTAAATACTTTTGATAGAACTCAAGCCCTTTGCTCACCCTCCGGTACCACATGCTACCCACCTCAGCCCATCCTGAGATCTGAGTGGTAGTAGTGGGTGCCAGTGCCATTCAGACCAAGGCCTGAGATCTGAGCCAAGCCATTTGTCCTGTGGTTCAGATTTGAGCATATGAACTGGGGGTAGGGCAGACACAGACACTCAGACAGTAACAAGCAATGTCCCTAACATTGTAGATCTGCTGTTAGGGTTCATCCTGAGTGAGCGGGGCAAAGATTATTCCCAGCTGGGAGGCAAAAACATGAACTGTCTTACCTGAGGATCAGAAATGAGATAATTCATCCGGAGTGCCTCCCCACCCCACCCCCTTCCTCTTGCCTTGTCCAGTCCAGGGCAGCCAGGAATGCATGGGACCAATGCATGGGACTGTCATGTGTGTAAACACTGTTTGCTCACGTGGGAGCAGCCCCACTCTGTTCTTCCGTCGACACTTGTTATTTGCATTCCTGGGTCTGTAGTGATCACACTGTGTGGGTGACAGTCCCCAGGAGGACAGACAGACCTGTGTGCTCCTCAGACTCCTCACCGTGAAGCTGTGTACACAGAGCGTAGTCAGTGTGTTGCCCGCGCTGACTACCTGTAGGCTGCCTGATGCTGGTTCTGTCCACCCAGGACATCAGCCCCACACTGCCACTCTGTGGGCAGCGCTTCCCTCACACCCCACGCGTGGAGCCCAGGCTGATTTCTTGCAGAGCATTCTCCCTCCCAGGTGCGAAGCGGGCCCTGAGTGGGGAACACATAAGAGATTAAGAGAATACTGTGCCCGAAAGTAGCCATGGAGATTATTTACATTCTTCAGGCTGGGGAGCTTGCCAGAAGTTCTGATAGCCAAATCCAGAAGACTTCGGTTCAGTAGATCTTGGATGGAGGCCCAGAGCATATCTAGGTGTCTGAGAGAGCCAAGTTTAGGAGCGACGGATAAACCAGCCTGTTCATTTCATGGATGAGAAAAATCAGATCTGCAGAGACTGGTGACCTCTTCCAGGTCACCAGGTGACATCAGTGAGACTAAAATTAGAACCTAGGGTTCTGACTTCAAGAACAGTGCTGTTGCTGCTGCAACCTAGTCATTCCCTTGCCGTGTTTCCAGAGGGGGAAGCAGTCAGAGGCCGGAAGGGACCCAGCAGTTCAGTGTGCTCTGCCATGCTGTAAAAGGGTCAGTGCAGTGGTGAGGCCAGCAGGCCCAGCTTCTGATCCTGTCAAGTGTGGCTGTCAGCTTGCCTCCCGGGGTCACAGATATGTGTGTAAAGATGTGTGTAAAGCACTGGGCCTAGGACCTGGCAGGAAGCATGAACCGGGAGCTAGGAGTTCAGATTGGCCAAGCCACATTTGGGGCCAGTGCTCCACCTCCCCACTATGACAGCGACCAAGGAAGCCACGGCTAACAACACTGCAGTGGCCATTCTGCTGCTTTATGGTGAAGACCCTGTGACACGGGCCATAGGAAAGATCAGGGGGACTGCAGGGATCTCCAGTCCATGGCCCCTGGAGGTTCATGTCCTAAGATTCCCAGCACTGAATTCCTCCTCACCTGGGGAAATGACCCAGAGCTCACCTCCCCTGCTGAGGACCCCGAAGGACGAGATCATGAGTCACCTTGACTAAATACCCCATTTCAGGGCATGCCCCCCACCGTTTTCTGCTTTCTGTTTTATAGCACCATAATTGAACTGATCAGCAAGACATGCAGGCCCATTTTTACAGGGAAAAGGAGACACCAACAGAAAGCCAAAATTATGACTGTTTATAGCTCACAAGAAACACTTTTTAAAATTAGACTGCCTTTGGGATAGCCAGGCAGCCATCTAGCCATGGTGGCTCTGTGGCCTGTAGGCTGTGCACAGTATGCCTGCTCGCCAAGCTACTCATGACCTCTCTAGTCGACCATCACTATTCCATTCCTGGAACCCTGCAGGTGTCTGTCTGTCCAGTTGAGGACTTTACCTATTATCTTCCTAAAACACTTACTACCCTTCAGTCCCAAACCATTATCACTTTATCACTGCGGTTCTCTCTCTCTCTCTCTCTCTCTCTCTCTCTCTCTCTCTCTCTCTCTCTCTCTCTCTCACACACACACACACACACACACACACACATCTCACTGAGGTTTCAACACAGGGCCTCCACCACTGCGTTGCAGCCTGAGCCCTTCACCATGGGTCTTAATTTAAACCCAGGTGCGATCTCCTTAGTGTAAATGTGGACCCTGTGCTATCACTCAAAACCTGCTGTACTCTAAGCCTTCTCTTTCTACCCAGCATTATTTAGCACATATTCTAGGTTATAAAAACTGCAAAATATTAGTAGCTATTTCACTGCCACAGTGAACACCGTCATGATCATCTTTATGATATTTTCACATATTCATATATTTTTCACCAAATACATCTACCATTTTGCTTTACAGTGAAAATTAAGGCAAAAAAGCTCTTCCTTTTGTGTCTCCTGGGGAACCTTATTGCCCACATGTGACAAAGACTCAACTATCTAACGTCATACACCCCAGCCTCCAGCCCTAGCAAATCTACCCTTTCTCCTGTCCTACATTTCTGGTGTCCATGGTGATCATTGAAGGCCTGTCCACATGTGGCCCTGCATGATAATTTGTCTGCATGACACACGCTGTCCTGACTCCTGTAGACTGTGAGGCCACATGACAGAGGTAGCATCTTATACTCTTTGATTTCCTAGATATGTGATATTTGTATATGTTTATTGGAGACAATAAGGGAATTGTGAGCATGTCTATAAGACATAATTACCAACCTAGTGTCATTAGCATTTTTACCTCCTCCAATGCCTGTACTTGGGTGAGTCAGGGTCCTTTAGTTTCTGCTTTTAGTGTTCATACTGGGCATGGCTGTGGACCATGGTCACTGCTGTGCTTTTAGTGACTGTATTGTGCCCAGTCACTGTGCTGTGCTATAGAACACCAGAACTAGTTGCTCCTGTGTTATTACATGTTGGTCCCTACGGCCAGGCCACACTCTTTGCCTCCACCTCCAGTCTCTAGTGATTATTTGAGTCTTTTCTACAAGGATCAAGCCTCTTGATCTCCGTGTGTGAGTGAGGACATCCAGTGCTTGCAGGCGTATCTATGTGTCTATGCCTCGGAGTGGAGCGTCCCCAGACCTTGTTCTCCATATTCACAGTGATGGGACTCCTTGCTGAATTCACATGGTGCAGGTGGAGAAGGGTTGTTTAAAGAAGGAACCCATCTTTCACTCTGCCTGGAGTTCACACCAAGTTGCACACCTGCTCAGTGAAGCAGCTTGGGACAGGAAAGCCTGTTGTCTGCTGTAAGGAGCTCTGGACAGGATAGGAAGGCCAGGGCTGGAACATTAACCATGGTGACTCTTGCTGTCCTTCATGGTGGGAAGTCACATGGGTTCCTAGCCCTGCACAAAGCATTGCGGGCATAGAATATGCTGTGACGAAGCTCCAGAGGACTCAGAGAACTCAGTTCCTAGAGCCACTAGCTGCACTCAGAAAGCTTGTCATATGAGCTCTAGAGCCAGATAGTAATATGCTAAATAAGCAGACAGACAGATGGACCACAGGCAAGGGTGAACACAGGAGAAGGAGGTCACCAGACCTGGAGAAGGCAGAACAGTCCTCTCCTAGGGGGTGAATACAGTTAGCCCCCAGGGGTGTAAGAGCTTCACATGCCAGGGGCCTTGTGGCCTTAGTGGGAGCAGGAAGGTAGGAAGTAAGCCTCTTAACTGGTATTGTGGTGCTGGAGGATGACAAGGGACAGCAGGTGGGGAGGGACAAGGGACAGCAGGTGGGGAGGGACGAGAAGTGGAGCCTGATGAATCAGGACTAGGGACCTCTGTTAAAAGGGTACAACACTCAGTGTGAGGTGATGGGACATTCCTTGCTTAAAAGTTACTTCATCCTTTGAAGGTAAGAAAATGCTCAGATAAGATAGGAGAACCCCACATTCTTCATTCCTGGGTGTCACTGATGGAAGGATAACAGGGCCTCTGTGGTTCAGCCTGGCTGCTTCAAGGCCAATAGAGTGAGTACCTGCCCCCTGCAGCTTGTCCTCCGCTGTCAGTCATGTGCCGCTGAGCTTGGAGTCCTGCCGGCTACCCTCTGATAGCATTCTAGGCCGTGCTGGAGGTCTAGTCGGACCACGATCCGAGAAAATCTCGTGTCAGGCTTAGGCGTGCTTGCTTTTTCCTGGTGTGTGAAAATGAGCTGGATTTCAGTGTGATGTGGACTGTGTGGGACGGAGGTGGAAAATGCAGGTCTAGAACAGCTTTCATGAGGACAGGGTCGGTAAAGGAGCCCCAAACCAGGGCAGCATCCAAATTAACTCACCAGTTTGCAACTTGTGTTAGATTTGCGGCCTTTCCACCCCATGTTCTTGTTACCCTGGGCTCACTGCTGCTGCCCTCACCCATCATGGTCCCAGTTGTATCTCAGCTTTTCATACAAACATGAGTGTGGCCACCACCAATCAGAAACCTTTCCTTCCCACCACAATTGTTAGGTTGGGTCACATACCAGAGTGGGTGGTGGCAAGGATTGTAGTCCCATGAGAAATGAGACCAGTGGATGGTTTGCAGATAGCTGCACGCCACACAGCGGGGTGGATTTGACCAGTTGTGGGAAAAGACATGGGGTCTGTGGAACAGCTGTGGTGACTTCTGCAGTCCTATGTCTAAATGCCATCCAAGGATGAGTGTCCTGGGCTAGGGGAGTCTGGCACAGGCTTGCTTACATTGCTGAGTGTCACACAGAGACTAGTCATTCCACCCCAGAACACATCCCCATTCTGACAAAAATGCTAGAGCCCTAGGGTAGTGGAGGAGAAAGCTGGTAGGGTTCAGCTTTCTCTATAAACCCCCCAAATGAAGATAAAACCAATGTTATTTCAGCTCTGCCTCTCACTAACTGTATGTTGAAAAAGATCCTCTACCCTCTTCGGTGAGTTTCCTTATGTAGTCACAGAGACGATGCTTGTACCCCTCATGCAGCGCTGCTAGTGGGAGTAGGATTGAAGAATCTGGCTAATTGCAGTGCAAATGGAGGGAATGTTTCTATCAAGATGGGATAAGATGGTGGTGAGGGTGGCAGTGATCACATGGGGTAGTGTGGCCGTGACGGTGGTGTGATGGAGGTGAAGATGGAGATAACAGTGGTCATGCATTGTGATTGTGATGTGGTGATGATGGGGCTGTGATGGAAAGAGGGCAGGGAAGAGGAGAAAAGTACTCGCTCTTCCTTTCCCGCATGGGACCATGAGACTCAGCATACATATAGACAGATGTGAAAGTACCCACTGTGGGAGTTAAAGTTCTGCCCAGTGAGTTCCCACAGTGGCGATGATCATGTGGTTATCAAACCTCCTAAAGACATGGGACCTCCACCTCTAAGACCCTCCTCAGTTCCCTCATTCATACCAAGGACAGTGGGTTTCCCGAGATACAGTGCATAGCTATGGGTTGGGAGTCTACGAAACTAGAAAGGGCTGAGGAATGAGATGCCCATGAGTGTTCGGAACAAATAGAACTCAGCAAACAGAATATGGCAGGGGAGTTTGTTTTGATGTTGTTTATGTGTGGTTTTGATAATAGAGAGTAGATGTGGGGCCTCGTGCCTCTTGTTTTTGTTGAAATAAAGACAATCAAAAGAGGACCAGGAATATGCCACCACTTAAAAGGGAGGACAGCTGATGTGAGCAGGGAGGAGGAGAGATGGAGGCATTAGGCAATGTTGCTGACTGCTGCCCTCAACAGAGACACTAAGGATGAAGAAGGGGCTTGGGGCCTCTGGGAGGATACTCAGAGCCATTAGAACAGAGATGAGGGGTCCACTCAACAAAGGTGTGTTGCACACTTTCTATGTGCTAGCGACCATGAAGGCAAGCATGCAAGACAGCAATTACCACTCAAAGTGACAGCTCTGGTTTCTCATTCTCAGGATGACCCAAGGGCATGAATAATTATTCCAATTTCAGTAGCAAAGAAGCTGGACCTGAAGCAGTTTAATGTAGCTTATGGTTTGATCCCAGATATGTACGAATCTAGAGCCGTTTCTCCTCTGCTCCTTTGCCTTTCATGGAAAGGTACCTCTGTGCTATGGGCGACAACGACACCTGCTTCTGCCCTGTAGATGCTGATCCCCTGGAGGGGAGAAGAGTGAAGAAGCCACATGCATCATAAAGTGTGCTGTGATGGCCCTGTGTGCAAAGGGTGCTGCAGGCCTAGGTGGGCTCCTTCCACCCCTTGGGGCAAGGGATGCAGGTAGTGACCACTGAGCTAGACCTCAGGTGATGAAGGAGGATGGGTGGAGTGGAAAAAGGGACCTTTCACAGCTAGCCAATCTAGTTTGGGTGTTGTGAGCTTCTGAGTTGGCTGGAGAAGTGGTGGTCAGGGATGTGGCCAGATTGTGATGAATCCTGGATCTGCACTCAGAAAGCTGCAATCACCTGAAGGTCACAGGGAACTACTAAAGGCTTCTGAACAATGAGATTGCCCAGATAGCTGTAAAGCAGGGGAACCGCTGCTTTAGTGTTTGGTGGTATGGATGCACGTGGTCCCCATCATCTCATAGGGAGTGGCACTGTTAGGAGGTGTGGCTTTGTTGGAATGGGTATGACCTTGTTGGAGGAAGTGTGTCATTGTGGGGGTGGGTTTTGAGGTTTCCTATACTCATGATACCAAGTATGTCAGTCAGCTTCTTGTTGCGTGTGAGATATAGGACTCTCAGCTATTCCTCCAGCACCTTGTCTGCCTGTACGCCCCTATGTTCCCCACCATGATGATAATGGGCTGAACCTCTGAAACTGTAACCAAGCCACCCCAATTAAATATTTTCTTTATAAGAGTTGCCATGGCCATGGTGTCTCTTCACAGCAATAGAAATCCTAACTAAACCAGTATCTAAATAGTCAATGATTGGGCCCAGAATGGGGGTAGCAGTGGGTTGGGCAGAGAGTAGTCCTGTTGTCGGGCTAGGTCTTGCTCACCTCGAATGAATGTAGGTAATTAGTAAAGCGCTAAAGGCGTTGCCTGCATACTCCTCCAATTTGGAAAATTACCCACCAACCCACACTCACTAAGCCAATGCCTGTTGTCCTTACACGATCCAGCCCTGATTGGCAATACTTGTCACCCATGGTCATCTCTTTTTCACCTAAAAGAGAAAAGGATTCTAACAGACTCCAGTGAGATCACTGGCCTTGGGTGGGGAGGTTCAGTAAGGAGGGAGAAGACTGGCCTGGGTGACATTAGGCTTCCTGTTGTCTCTAAGAAAAGGGCAACAGTGTGCAAAGGTCAGTAGTTCCAATGTTGGACACCAAGCAGGAATGGAGGAGCCTGACTCCTGGCAGGGGTTTCCACTTAGAAAACTATGTGCTCAAGGAGAACACAGGCTTGAGGTAGGGTGGGCCTGGGAGGTGGTGAGCAGGTCTCGTCCCCCACACTCTGATTTGAGCCCCGGGCTTCCTGCTGTTCCCGGGCACTGAAGTAAGACAGGCCCTTAGGGAAGGAGATGTGATGAAGGAAACTGTTAAATCACTCAACTTTGCACAATAGGCAAGCACAGAGAAACAGACTGTGTAGGATGTGGGGTGGGCATAAGTCCTAGAAAGGCGGTGGGACCAGCAACCTCTTCAACCATCCAACTGCACCTGCCTCTTGCCCTCAATAGCATTTTTCTTTTTAAGTCTCCTTTTACTCTGGAATGTTTTGGTTGGTTGGTTGGTTGTTTTTCCTATCTCTTTTTCCTTTACAGTAATGTCCAAACTCTTAGAAACACCCCACACTTTCTAAAGGACGCTTTTGAATGAGGCTTGCCCTCAAATCCCCCCACTTTCATTCTTTGAAATGTGGACTCTTCACCCATATCCAGACAGGCTCCTAAACCACCACTGAAGAACACCCCCCCATCAATGTGGCGCACACCCCGCTTTTAATTCTTATGTGAGAACTTTAGATGGCTAGAGCTGAGAAGCACTCAGTGTCCTGCAGAATGTTTCCTTTCCATTTTCACAGTGGCGAAAAGAGGCAACGTAAGACTTGCCATTCTGACCACAGATAAGTGTCTGACTCAGTGGTGTTAGGTACACCCCAAGAATCAACCTTGCCCGAAAACTGAAATTTTACTCCCGTTAAACACGGACTCATCTTCTTCCCCGGCCCCTAGTGCTGTGCTCTCTGGGTCTGTGAATTCGCGAGTACAGGTGTTTAATGTAAGTAGAACCACATAGTATTTGATCTCTTGTGAATAGCTTCTTAGACTTCGGATGGTTACCCTTGTTGTGGCGTACATGGAAGGAACTCATCCTCTTCCTTCATTTCAGGCTCCAGTGGGGACCCCGGACAAAGTGTGCATTTCTCTGTAGTGTCTGAACCTTGCTGCCGGCTTTGCTAACCATGCCTGGAGGTGGCTCTTCATCTCCCAATGGGCACAGTAACTCGGGGCTTCTTCCAGTCAATACATGGACAGCAACAGCTTCAGTGTAGCTCATTGTCTGGACTGGATACTCACCCAGATGGGGCCTTCTCTGCTGTCGAGAGGAGTGGGCATGTGGGTCTTAATTGTTCTGCTTTCGTGTTCCACAGGCCCACGGATGTCCTGCTTAGGCAGGCGGAGTAGACCTCAGGAAAGATTTAGTGACATAGAAGGAATATATGAGAGAAGGCCCGGAAAGCATGGAGTTAAGGCTGTATGCTTCTTGGTCTCTCAGTTGGAGAAAAGACAGAAGACGGATTAGAGGTCGGGGTGAATGGTGCTTACATATGAAGCAATTTGGAATGTGGCGTGCTGTGTGAAATGGGACTGTTATGTTCGTTGTCTGTGTACGTTGTCCTGAGAGGAAATTGTGCAACTGAGCTCATCAGTTCTGCTTGGGGCAGACTTCTTGGCAACTTTGAGAAATACACTCACATAAATTTACATTGCTACCCACAGGCTCTCTGGTATGAGTTCCCAACTTTGGGTGGTGGCATTTAGCATCTCCTAGCTCTTTCAGGTATGTGTGTGCTGCATATGCACACATACGTGAATAGCCTGTCTAGTCCTTCATGGTTGTCCCCATCCTAAAAGACATACCCTGATGTGGCTTCTGCTCATGAATGTGCTCCCTAACATACAAAGAACAATGATTTCACTAATGACAAATGTCATCCATTCCTTGGTGTCCACCTGGCCTTAACCAGATCTGAGACTGCCATCCTTCCGCACTACTGGATTTTGGAGGGGCAAGAGGTGGGGTTCACAGCTATAAGAAAAGGCACAGAGCAGTTTTTCTTCTTCTAGATTACATCTCAATCATATTAAATTGACAAAAGTTTCCAGACTGGCCAGTACAAGGGAGGCCCTTGCGTTCTGTCCATGTTTTCTGTTTACATCAGATTAGCTCCCTGGACTCCATTCCAAAGGGTCAGGACCTTTGCAAACCAGTATTGAGCTAGCACAGCCCTGTTAACTGGCTTCCCCTGCCCTGCCTCTGTGCTTTCTACAGCCTGGGATGCCCAGGGCCCAGTGCAGTGATACAGAGTTTCTCTTCCTTTTACACATGATAAAACTGATTCAGACAAGGGAAGTGACTTGTCTAAAGACACAAAGCATTCGGTGCTGGAACCAAAAGGATTGATTGATTATTACTACCAAAACATCATAAACTTGTGTCCTCTGAGAGCCTACCATGTAGCTGAATGGGTAAGACATACATAAATAAAAGATAAATGGAAAATGATAAAATCCCATACATATCCATGTCAAGTTCTATAAGGTGTTTGGAAAATGGGTTCATGAAGCCATGGCCCTTTCCACTCATCTGAATATTTCAGACTTGAGTGCACCCATGGACCTCCATCGGTCAGCAGACCATCTAGAACATGGCCAAAGAGAGAAGAAAGTGAGGAGACATTTGAAAGGAAAGGATGAGGGGGAACGATATGGGGTTGCAAGAGTAAGTGCTAGGAAGAAGGCAGCCATCATGCTCCACCAGGCAGCGAGGACTCCCACTGTCAGAGGAGCAGGCAGAGTCCCCAGGAAGCCCAGAGAAGCTGTTTTAGCCTCTACTGCAGGTACCTCCTCCACCCAGAACAGTCCAAAAAGGGATTTTAATCTGTTCTAGTTGGCTGCTGACATTTCTCAAGTCCCAGGATCACAGAAAGGGACAGGTCACATGTCAGACTTATACCATGTCCCCAGGGAGCTGTGTGCTGTTCAGAATACACACACAGCCCTCTGGTGTTGGAACTGATGCTGTCAGAGGGCTATGAGGGATTGTGTGTGTACTCGGGGCCCAGAAGCATCTGAACACCTGAAGGAATGCTCTTTGACAAACTTGATTTCCACTCATCCCCTTGGGCACTTAGATATTTCTATGGCAGGGATCAACCAGCTGGCTATAAAGTTTGTCCAGTCTCACAGGCTATGCCGTGACTGCGTACCAGACTTGTTACTAAAAGGCAGCTGTCCCGTAGTCTCTGGATTCTTGTCCAGGCCTTCTTTTATTAGTTCCTGGACTCTCTGTATTTTGTTATCAATTTATTGTAATGAACTCATCACTAGATTATGGTAACCTAACAGACACTTGCCCAGCCCCAAACTGCACATGTCAGGGAATAGCCATTCCAGAGCCACAGAGCTTTGCCTAGGGTTTCACACTTGGACTATCAATTACATTTTTTGTGGACTTATCCTCAGAGAGAGACAGGGTGTGTGTGTGTGTGTGTGTGTGTGTGTGTGTGTGTGTGTGTGTGTGTGTAGAGTTAAAAAAAACCAATTGGCTTCATGTCCTCTTTCATGATTGTGTCATTTGCCTGTATTCTGTCCTCTTCTCACCAAATGTTACCCTTTCTTACTCTCCTTCTGAACACTATGCTTTTCCCACACTTGATATTTTTGATATTTTGCCACTGTTTACCTTACTATGCAGCCCTGACTGGCCTGAAATTCCTTTGGTAGACCAGGTTAGCTTAGAACTCAGAAATTTGCCTGCTTTGACTCCCAAGTGCTGGAATTAAAGCTGTGGACCCCTTTCAGTTCTGTCTCAGAACTTTAGACAATTTACTATGAGGGCTTTGAACCCATTCTTGGAGAGTAAGTGGGGACCAGTGAGAAAGGTCTCTGTGGTTCCTAGGAGGCAGCACGAGCTGAGCAGACGTTGACAGAGACTTTTGCTCTTCCAGGTCCCATAGCCATTCAATCCCAAAGAAACACACAGAGGCCTACATTAATTATAAACTGGTTGACCTATTAGCTCAGGCTTCTTATTAACTAACTCTTACATCTTAACCCATAATTCTTGTCTATATTAGCCACGTGGCTTGGTACCTTTTATCAGTGAGGCATTCTCATCTTGGGTCTGGGTGACGACAGCAGACTGAGCCTTTCTTCTTCCCAGAATTCTCATATTCTTGTTTCCCTGCCTATACTTCCTGCCTGGCTACTGGTCAATCAGTGTTTTATTAAACCAATACAAGTGACAAATCTTTACAGGGCACAAGACCATTGTCCCACAGCAAACAGACCTTGGGACTGAATGAATGTCAGGAAGCCTGGGTTTCCACCCTCTTATTTGTCTCATTTCTCCCTGGCATCAGTCTCTTTTCTGTGTCACAGAGGAGGTTAATTAGGTATGCCACTCTGTGACTTGAAGCAGGGTCCTTTCATGTCTGCCAGAATGTGCACATGCTTTCCTATCTTCCTGACTGCGTTGGATCCTCCAGACTTCTCTCTTGTCTGTGCCTTCCCTGAGAGGCCTCATTGAGTCCTACCTGTCAGCTGAACTCTGCACCAAGACCTGTCTCTGCATGTCTCATCACCAGTATGTCCAGTTCAGTCCAGCCCATAGCTCTGCATGGATCCCTTTGAGACACTGGCCCCCAATGTTCAGGCATGTCCACAAACCCCCTAATTGCCTTGCTCTTGCCACCCTATGGGTCTGTTCTTAACACACTGCACAATAGCTGCTTGATTTTTCTTCTTCTTGGTTTGATCTTTCCCCTTCAGTTTTTCTCCTCCTGGAGTGTCTGACCTCCAAGCTATACCCTGTATTCCCGCTTCCCAACCTTCTTCATCTCATCCCTGCAGAGTCAGCTCAGACCCCCAACTCTGTTCTTCCAAAGCTAACTGTGCTTGCCCTCAGCACCACTCACTGCTGTGCTGGCACTACCTGTGCATATACAGCTCCCACTCTGTTGTGCCAGACCGCTAGGGTCAGTTTCAGAGCCTTGCCCCTCCCCAAAGGATCTCCAGCATCCAACAGTACACATGTTTGTGATAGTCTTCGTAAAGGTTCAGTTCAAATGGCATGGAACAAAGAATAGACTTCACATCTCCCATCCTCCTATCACAGGGAGCAGAACGGTATGTCACACCCTAGATATGCAAACCTGAGGTCTGCATCTGCACCACACTGGAGGGCCCACCTCCCTATGGTACTCTCTTTTCATGCCAGGAAAACAACCGGTGATGTGGGGACAAACAGACTTTTTCTTAATGCCAGGTAATCTGTATCAAGAGTTCCAGCTGTTTATTAAAGCCATGTAGGAATTCAGATTTCCCAGAATATAAGGCCCTAGGAGTCTTTGGGACACTGCAGCAGCTCTTCCTGAGGAGAGGTAAAATCTGAACCTGGGTGCTGTCTCTTCCAGAATGCTTATTGTCTAGACAGCTGAGAGGAAATCCTAGTCGTCCTGAAGGATTGAGTGAGATGGATAGGTAAATGCCTGAGTGGACAGAGGCATGGACATAGGCATGGATAAATGTGTGGATATGTGTATGGATGAATGGGTAGATGGGTAGATGCACACATGGATGAATGGGCTGGATACATTGGGAAGAAAGGTACATGCATGCCTAGTAGTTGGGTATGAGGGTGGGCAAGTGAATAAAAACAAAAGCAATGAAGGTGTTCATGAGTGAAAACACAAGGAACCTGGCAGGACCTACCCAACTTGTATTTGTTTGCTTTAGTTTTCTTATCATCGTACCTTCAACTGAGCGAGATGCTGTGGAGGGTTGGGGAGTCCGGATGGGGTGGAGATGTGGAGGGTTGGGGAGTCCGGATGGGGTGGAGATGTGGAGGGTTGGGGAGTCCGGATGGGGTGGAGTTGTGAAGGGTTGAGGAGTCCGGATGGGGTAGAGTTGTGGAGGGTTGGGGAGTCTGGATGGGGTGGAGTTGTGAAGGGTTGGGGAGTCCGGATGGGGTGGAGTTGTGGAGGGTTGGGGAGTCTGGATAGGGTGGAGATGTGGAGGGTTGGGGAGTCCGGATGGGGTGGATATGTGGAGGGTTGGGGGAGTATGAATAGGAATGGAGTTGTTATCTGGTGCTTAATGCAGCTCTCAGCTGTCCTGGGGCAGAGTGTGGAGACCACCGAGTGACTGACAGCTTCTTCTCCCACCATCCTCAGGCTATAGTAGCACCTGTTGTAACCTGCTTGTCCCTTCAATGTGCAGGGCTGTGTTCTAACCCAGCACCATCTGATACAAAGACACTGACCCTACCATGCAGGGTAGATTGGTCCTGCTCCCTAGAACAAGGCAGTCACATCTGCAGGCCAACTTGCTGGTACTAAAATAAGTAGGAAGTAAAGAACCAGAGGTGCTGATCAAACCCAACTGACCGCTCACTTCCTCCCCATTATTCCTACCTGCTTGAGGGCTTCAGCAGCACGTGGGTCGGTAGTTCTTAGACTTTGTCTCAAATTGTGTTGATCACATCTTCCTAGGTACTGTAGCCAGGTGACCTTCTCTAGCAGCTCTGTGTGAGGCCTAGAATTGTCATATTTAACATTGAGGCCACAGATTGTTTTGCCCAGGACTCCTCACAGTGAGCCTGGTGCTCCTAGATGTCTAAGGATAGGAAGAGTGACAAGAAGCACTGGCCATTTGTTCTGGTCTAGTTTCCCACAGAGTCCCCAGAACCAGTGTAGCCCCTACAGAAGGCCTTCATGGGAGATGGCAAGCTGTCATGGGCAGTGGCCCTTTCTGGTATGTGGCTTGTGTGGGCCCAGAGGTCTTCAGTGAATGTTCCTTGGCCTGGCAGAGGAGGGGGACATGGGTCATAGGATCCTGAGCTAAGAGCCTCCTGGAGGCTGTGGACTCTCCCTGCCTGCTTTGTGACCTGGGAGAGACTGTGCCTGGTGTTTTCTGGCCCCAGGAAGAGGCAGCCTGAGATTCCTGCAAGAATGAGTTATGGAGAATGAAGGGACCCAAGTAGTCTCCACCAGGTAGTGTCCCCAGGCTCTGTGTTAGGGTAGGGAGAGGGAAACAGTGGTTAAGAAGAAAACCATGTTGCTCCCCAGAGTCGACTCAGATGAGTGCGGTAAGGATAAGAATTACATGCCAAGCTCCAATGTTTCTCCTAGGTGTTAGGGGAGAAAAGGCTGTTCTGCCCCTTGAGGAGGAAAGCAGGCGTTTGTATTCACCACCTAGTCCCTGCTCAGCTCCTCGTAGGGTGGTTTCTTCTGCTTACCTACAGTGTGTCTTTGGACAGAGAGCTATTTTCCCACAAGAGAGATCTCAAATTTTGGGATCCATATATTGCCTCTGTTCAGAAATTGACACCCTCAATTTCTTCAGGGCAGTGTTTTTGCTTTTATTTTGGGTGTCAGCTAGTCCCCTCATGAAACCCAGCCTGCTGCCCTTGGGGCTTGTTAACAGAAGCCTGGCACAGAATTGCTAGGGCTCAGCTCACCTGCTTCTAATCCGCACTGTCCTGGTATTATTACCCTGGAGACCAAGACCATCTGAGTTCTCACTTTAGAAGGCACAGCAAAATGTTATCTGGTTAAATGAATCTTTGGGGGTGGAAGTTTTGCATGGTCCTAATTTACATTTTAACGACAGCATTTGAAAACAACAACAAAACACTTTACTCTCTAGGAGCTGGAGCTCCAGTGTTGGAGGGGGCTGTAGATTCGCTCAGTTAGCTTGCAGGCTACCTATCTCACCATTGCTCACCTGTGCTCATCATTGCTGGCCACCGTGTTGCATTCTGGGAAGCATATCAGTGAGCAAACATCACAGTGTACTTTTACAAGCAGTGACATCTGTGGCATTACAGGCCATGTGCTCTGTTGGGACCACACTGAACACACAGTCTTTGGCAGGCTGAAGCCTTGTGCTGAGTCCGACAGCACCTGTGAACTTTGCTGCGTCTGAACTTCCCGAATCCCTGAATTTAATGATTTATTTTTCTCTCTTTTCCATTTTTGTTTTCTAGGAGCGAGTGGAATATCTCTTTCTCATAATTTTTACCGTGGAAGCATTTTTAAAAGTAATTGCCTATGGACTTCTCTTTCACCCCAACGCTTACCTCCGCAATGGTTGGAATTTACTAGATTTTATAATTGTGGTTGTAGGGTAAGTGTGGAAGTTTTATTCCTTTTCCTAACCTTGCCTACCAATGCCTCTTTCCCTGTGTATTCCTACATCTGATCTGATGTAACTAAATTTACCTTCAATGCAAAGATCTGCACAATGAAAGGATCTGTTAAAAATCACTTTGGGTTAAGACTGTCCCCCAAGAGAGAAACTATAAACTTACCACCCCCACATGTCACTATATGTGTGCATATGCATGCATATACAGGGACCCATGTATGTACACAGGAACACAGAGAAGTATGTATTTGCATGAGTGCACACACGCGTGCACACATGCACACACAAATGACTGAGTGTTCTTACTGGAATCAGTATTCTGTTTACAGGTGAGGAGAGCCTTTATGCTTAAGGGCTTTTTTAACTCACTTTCGACCCACATCTGAACACTTTCCTGTTGTATCCCTGAGCCATTACTTAACCTGTAGTCTCTGAGTTTGGGACATGTTAGGGATATGCACTCTGCTGCCAGACTGTGGTCCTCAGCACACACATGCATGCTGCCCATCCCCATCCACACTTCCATAGTGGGCTTTGTGCTGCAGATCCAGAAAACCAGACTGCTCGAGATAACTGGGTGCAAAGAAAACAGGGAAGTTTAAAAAGCAGAAGTGATGGATACAAAGCAAGACCAGATACTCCTTCCCCAGACATGCCACTGTGCAATGGTGTGTTGGGAATCTAAGTAAAAATTGGAAGCCATTGAGAATGAGAAACTGAGAGCTCAGCCCTAAACAAGACATCTAGATCAACCCCATACCACCAGGGCCACTGCTACCACCACTGCCACCCCCCACCCCCACCACCACCCCTACTTCCACCACCACCCACCACCACCACCACCATTTCCACTCCCACTACCACCACCACCACTACTCCCACCACCCATCCCCACCCCCACCCCTACTTCCACCACCACCACCATTTCCACTCCCACTACCACCACCACTACAGTTTAAGAAACATTGTAGAAGGGGGGAAGGAGGCATTTGAGAGCCAGAGGAGGAGTGCCATGAAGCACTGTGCTGTGGACGTGGCGTGGCTGTAGCACTCATGAACTTAGTGCGACTGCCATCACCTGCACAGGAACAAGCAAGTACCGGGTCGATGGTCCACGGACCCTGTGCCTTACTGAGGAACTACTAGCAGTTAATAGCTGCTGGGAGAAGGAGAATTATTCTTTTTACAAGGCTGTGGGCTCTGATAAGTTTCCCATGATCCATACTCTTACACATATCTGACTGGATTCTGTGGTGGATGAATAAATAAACATAAAGTTGGGAAGGAGATGTGTTGGGGGATTTATGGGAGAGCTGGGAAGGTAAGGAAGGAGTAGGTCTAATTATATTTCATTGTATATATGTATGAAATTAAAAAATTAAAAATATAGACATATAAAATCTCATATAAATTTTAAATTTAAAAAATTGGAAACCATGATCTCTTTATCAAGAAGTTTGTAAATTCTCCAGAGAAAAATGACCAGTTTTTTTTTTTTTTTTCTTGACTAAAAGCCGAAAATGTCCTTGGGACTTTTGCCAGAAGCCAGTGATACTGAAAGTGTCTTGGGATCTCTGATCTCTTAACTGGTTCCTAAATGATTCTAGGGTTACCTCTTTAGGGAGGCAGAATGTAAAAACAGTAATAAATGCCTAAGAGAAAACTCATCCTGGTCAAGAGAGTAAATTCTGGCATGAGTGGAGACCAAACATTCCAAAGAGACCAGGCCAATTTCCTGGCCAAGGGACCAACCCTGGGAGGCAGGCTCACCTTAAACCATGCAGAGGAACTAGATGGGGTAATTAATACCTTTTACTGGAGGCATGCTGAGCCAACCATTACTAAACAGGTACCCCCCTCTATTGCAGTTTCTTCCCACAGGACAGGATAGAAGAACAGTGCCTTCGTCATTAGTTTGGAGAAAAAGACTGTTCAAAAGCGAGATGGGGGATTTGTAAGAAACATTTGCTCTGAGTCTTTTCTATCAAATATTATATAATTTGTGTTTTATGGCAAGGAATTCAGATTTTTTTTAATCTTCCCCAACTTATAAAACTTCTACGCAAATGTTTTCATTTCCCCCTCCCACAGCCTTTGTTTACACAGAAGCCCTGTTACATTCTTGGTTAAAATGGCTGACTCCTCCCCGCTTCATTTCCTGTGAATTCCTTCTTTTAAGACCTCTCACTTTCACTAAGATCAGACCCCAGACAATGGTAAAGGACACCATCACCACCGGCATTAGAATGAACACCAAGTGCCCCTCCTGTCTCTCTGTGTTTTGTTTTTTCAGAGCTTACCCTCTTGACCAGGAGAAAATAAGTGTTGCCTTATTCAGAAGCTTGAAAAAAATAGAGAAGTTAGCAACTTCCCCAAAAGATTCTCCTGAACTTACCTGTTCTTGATGGGCCTACGGATATGAGGGAAGCTCGCCGTGTTAAGACAGCGGTGGAATTCCAGCCATACTGGAGTGTTTTGAAAATGGAGCTGCCTTTTCAGCAGCTTCCACCCAAGCACACACCAGCTCCTCTGAGCTGGGGCCATTGGAAGCCTGGCAGTCGCTTCCAGGGCAGCCGCTCTGCCAGTTATTTTTCCCGAGTCTGGCAGGCTCCAGTGCCAAGTGCAGGATGTCAGGAGGCTCTTATCCCTGGAGCTTCTTTATGGTGAATCCTTTGTGCTATCCCTGTGGAGACCCAGACCTTGGCGGCTTCCCCAGAGCACCCATTGCTCATGATTCTGAGGAGCTCCTAATCGTTTGTCACTTCAAAAGATCACACAAGGAGCCAAGGAGGCCTTCATAGTGATTTCCTTGTCCTTGGCCATCTAGACAGCTCCCAAGGGTTAAAATGTTTGTTTGGATTTTTTTTCTGTTTGTCTCACATGGTTCGGTCAATGAATGATACTCTTTGGCCACATGAACATTGAGTATACTCAAGAGAAATGAGGAGTACTGAGGTCATTGGTTATTAGCCAAGTCTAGATCTGGTTCAAAGACTGGGGAAGGACATTACTTCTGTGAAGGGTTTCACTGCTTTGACTCCTGACAGAGGAAACTAAGATCTGAATGAGCCAAGCACACCTTAGCACGCCTTAGCAACTGTCTCAAAAATGACATGCTCACAACCCTTTAAACCTTATAGAAGTTCAGCATCTTTCTCATTGTGTCCTGGGAGCCTATGACACAAGCAGGAAAGAGCCAGTGCTTCTGGACACAGTGGAGGCTCTGTGACCTGCAGGGACCATTTGCTTTGGGCAGATACTACACGTCTCTTTTTGTGCTCATCGAAGGTGTGTGTAGGCAGATTTTTCTTCAGACTGTGAGCTCGCAAAAAATGACATAGAAACTTATTATCAATTATGAAAGCTTGGCCTATAGTTTAGGCTAGTCCTACTAGCTCTTATAACTTAAAATTAACCCATTTATATTAATCACCATTTTGTCTCATGGCTTTTTACCTTTCTTCCATCTCCTTTTTCCTCTCCGTGTACTCTGGCATCTCTCCCATGCCTAGGTTCATGTCCTCCTCACCCTCTCTCTACCCAGAAGTCTCACTAACCTCTTTCAACCTAGCTATTGGCCATTCAGCTCTTTACTAAACCAATCAGAAGGTGCCTTGCTAAAGACACATTCATCCTCACTGTGTACAGGAAGATTATTCCACAAGGGTGGTTGAGTGTCATTTGATGTGCTCTGCCCATTCATGGCCTTGACTGGAGCATGGGAGGGGAAACAAGACTAGTGAGGGACCTCAAACAGAAGCCTCGGAGGTGGGATTCAGCGCTTTCCTGCCCGGGCCACGGGAGGTAGTGCATCACTGGCCAATGCTTGTCTGTTAGTACCTTGTTGACCCCTGCTTCACCCCTTAGAATGTGGCTCCTTACTGCTAGCACTCAGACAATTTTTCACAGGGTCCGCCCATATTGTCCTTCCTTCCTAGGCTCTGGGCTGAGATGTGAAGTATCCAGACTTGAGATTCTTTCAGATAACACTTGCTCAGCTTGTGGTCTACTGTGGTCTTTGGGGTATCCCTCATTGATCTCACATGAAGCCATATTTAGCAGCTAGATTTCCATATTAACCCTATGAGTCTTACATCAAGTCTAAATCCTAGCTTATCTTTCTAACTAGAAAAATATTCCCTGCCCCCAGAGGGTATGAGTTACTCCTTCTCTCTAGCCAAACCTCCTTTTAGCCCCTTTACAGTAGTGAGTGGATTCTCCTTTGCCTCTCTGTCTTTTGGGGAATCTTTCCTCCTGTGCCTTCCTCTGAAGCTACATCTGGAAAGGTTTCTTGAGACCTCCTCCAGATCTGAGGGAACTCTGACTACAGTCAAGTGTCCTTCATGTGTCTGATTGCCATGCTGGTGGCATGAGCTAAGAGGTATTTCCTTCCCAAAGTGGCATGATCTCTTTGGTCTGATGGGAAGAAGGGTGACTGAATGAATATAGAGGGGACTTCAGAGCCCTCTCTGTGAGCCACCTGCTCCTTGTGAGTCCCAAGAAATATGGACTCTTTAGTAGGTCTCCATTCAAGGGATTCTAGCCAGCCACAAAGCCTTCTGCTGTACCCCCAGCACCCTTTCAGGATGACGGCTCTGTAACTGATTCTCAGGGCTCTCTGGCATCTTGTTATCTTCCTCTCTTAAAATCTCTAAGGCCTGGCTATAGAAATATTTGTCATGCCCCCAGCCCAGCAGGACATTGGAACCAAGCTGTTAGGAATCAGGGACACAACATCTAATCCAGGTGATACACACTGGGTGAGCCTAGCCAAGCTCCTCCTACAGCATGCCTGAATTTTCTACCCCTCCTCCATTAAAAGCAGACCTCACTAAAGTGTTCCAAGCTTGAGGGGGTGGGGCTGAGGAGAAGAAAATCTTAGACATGTGCTCCCTTCACGGAATCCTTTTCTGTGACCCTCCTGCCCTCCCGATAGGTCTACTGCTTTCTTCCGCACGCACTGTGAACAAAATCGTTTGACCGACTTGCAAACTCGTCTCTGATTCTTTGGGCCCCGGCTGTAGATTTCGGTGGGAAGATCCTTCCCTTGTGGACCCACTCTCCTCATCCTGGCAGCTTCTGCCCAAGATTCAGTCCATGTGAGCTCCATGCCCAAAGACTCAGAGTTTCCCACTGAGGGAAGGAACTTGAGACTTTAGATCCGGGCTCTGCCAGAGGCAGCCGAACTTTTTTTTTTTTTAAATATATGAGTTGGGATTCTGTTTTCTATTTCTTATTTATTAATTAAAAATTTTCCTTTATTTTACATCCCAATCACAGTTTTCCCTCCCTCTTCTCCTCTAGTTCCCTCCCCCTTCCTTTTCCCCTCTTCACCTGGTCCCCATCCACTCCGCCTCTGTTTCACTGCCTGTGAGAGTGGACCCAATTCTAATACCAGCTTCTTCATTAGCGTCATCCTTGTTCATGTATACAGTCACCCAGCACACTTTTTTTTTTGCAGTGATTGGAATAGCCTTTCTAGGTACAAAGGACTCACTCAAGCTGTTCTCCCTGTTTCTCTCCATTGATACCTAGAATTCTGGACCATCCCTAATCAGGTATCCTCCTAGTTAAGCCCTTCTTTTCACCCCTGTCCTGCTGAGACCGCCCACTCCCCACACACCTATCCCAGGGGTCTACAGACACCATCTCAAAAGGGTCTGATGGTAACCGTCAGCATAAGAGCTATGTAGAGTCTGTCCTCACTGCTTAGGCCTGCCTGTACCAGGAGACTGGCGGTGTGTACATGAGATTGTAGAACTAACTGCCTTTAGTTAAACTCCATGTGCCAGCAGGTGACCCACCCATGCCCTGAGCCCTCAGCTTTGTGTCTGATCGCCCCGTTCCCTGTCAGGCTGTCCCCACGGCACTGCTTCCCCATAGTCACTGGGGCAGAGGCTTCACTCTGCTGTGGAAGTCGGAGGGAGCTCCTGTTTCTACCTTTGTCATCTGTTAACAGACTCTGTACCCACCACTATCACAACCCTCCGCTCACCTGAGTCCCTCTTCCTTGTCCAAGAAGGCACCGGCCACTCAAGTTCTCCTTAATACTCAAGTGCCATCATGCCTCTCGCTTCTCAACTCCTGGGAACTGTCTTCCCCAGAGATCCTGACCCCCATCCTATCTTAACTGCCCCTTCCCTAGTTTCTCTGTCGTGACTAATAAAATACCCTCCTCGTGTTAGAGTGTCTTATCAAATGCTGCTCCTAACCTCACCTCTCTTCAGCTTCCTCCCTCAAATACCCTGACTTCACCCTGCTACCTTCTGTGTGTACCTTTTCCTCCTCCACTCCTGTCCCTTTCCCTCCAATCAATTCAGGACCACTCTCCATCATCATAACCACACTAGCATGGACCCTTGGCCCACTCTCTCTTAACTTTGCTTGACTTGTTTACCTGGAGAAAAACACCTGCCCAGATCCCATCCAACTACATGGAAATATTGGTATCCGAACACAGAAATACAGCACCATAATGTCAAATTGGCCTTTGTTAATACCCAGCAATCCTTCCTCATGACACTACTCTATCCCCTCTTCACTTTCTTGGGTCACTCTTCCTTAGCTTTACTACCCTCTTCGAACTCTCCCACTATGTCCTTTCTCTTCAGATTTGCAGCTGGTACCCTGGGAAAGACTTTCCCCAAGGGAAAATGCAAACAGAAGAAGGCTTTTCCATCTCTCTATACGGCACCTATGACCTTATAATCTACTTCTCTAGTAAAGAAAATCGAACACCCAGTAGGGCTTCTCTTTCCTCTCCGCCAGAAGGTCTGTTAGCTTCTGTTCAACTGAACATTGCCCCATATAAAGCCGGCATCCTCAGGGTAACACAAAACCATCCCTTCCTGCCTTCTGAAGGATGTGAGTCCCCTGCATTCTGCACCACCAGCTCTTTCATCAGTTGACACCCACCTCACACAAAACTCTATACCACACCCACTTTCGTTCTTCTCTGCAAGAAGTTCCAGAGAGTTGCTCTATGCTAACCTAGAGTCATATGCAGTCACAGCACCTGAAACTGAAGGATACAGCACATGTAAAAACATATGACATATTTTGAAAATGAAATATAAAACAAAGGAGAACAAACGTCTCTTCTTTTTACTATATGTTGAGATGCTGTATTTTTATAGTGTTGGTCTGGATAACTGTGTCTCCATAGTTAATTCACCTCCTCATACTTTATTAGCATGGCTACTGGAAAAGTTGCTCACCTGGCTCACAGTTGGGCTTGTTTGTGTTTCTTTCAGGCAAACCTTGCTATCCTCACTGACTCCAGCTTTTGCCACTCTCTCCTGGGCCTCTCTACTAGGTCTTTTCCCATTACCCCCCAAATCGGATATTTTCTAGGTCTCAGAGGCCTTGGTTGTGCTAAATGAAGTGGTTAGTTTCCCACGAGAGTCTTCAGCTCTGGACAGTTGACCGTGGCCATCTCGCTTTTCACCGTCTCCATGGAGTACCAAGTCTCCTGCCCACAAATCATTCCTCAGCAGTCTCCTTCTTTGATTTGTTCTCCGATTGCCTCCATAGTGTGGGAGGATCCTATGGTCCAGTCTTCTCACATCCGACTTCCACCAGACCTCAGGCTGTCCAACCCTACATACACCATGTACAGAAAACAGTTTTGTCTCTATCCTAGACCTTCTTCTGACCTCCAGGCACGTGATAGCAGCCCAGAAAACCATCAGACACACCGCAGTCAGCCCAGACTTGGAGAAGGTGGCAGTAGCATGTGGGTGCCTGTACCGCCACATTCCATCCTTCCCATGGCTCCAGCCCAGGCTGATGGAGTCACATCTCATGCTTGTCACCTCACACTTCCTAACTAGGCCAGTACCAGTCCTACTAGCTCCATCTTAAAAATAAATCCAGCATCTGATCTCACCAACTCCCAGTTATCACCTGGCCTGAGCCCCGGCCTCTCTCCCTGGGCCACTGTGGCAGCCTGCTCCGGCCTGCCCTTGACTGCCCACTGTCGGCACCATTGGACTTAGTTAGACCTCACTCAGACTGAGTTTCTTTCCTGCCCAGGTTTCCTGTGGGACCCCTCCTTCCTATCCAGCTTCATCTTCCTCCCATTTTCTCTCTCCTAGTTGTTTTGACAGTTCGTTGGCCCCAAACATCTTACCTTGCATCTCTCAGGATCACTGTCCCAACCATTTCTCTGCCTGGAGGTGTCCCCAGACAGCAGAGACCACACACTCACTTTCTTTGGGCCTCTTCTAAAATATCACCAGAGCAGGGTTCCTTTCTGAGCTGCCCCCTATTCAAAGGCTTGTCTCTTACCTATGTCACGACGGACCCCTTCTCTTTCTAAGCATCACACACTACGAGGTCTGGCTTACTGACAGCTCAGAGCCGGACTGCTCTTTTCTGCTCCAACCCAAGCATCTAATACAGTGCTTACAACAGTAGGTGCTTGTGTTTGTTGGAGATGCGCAATCTCAGACACATCGTTAGAGCAGATGTCTGTGTGTTTCAGTGTTGTATCTGCACAGGCCAGTGGGTCCTGCTTGAAGCTCTCCAGCACTGACCCCTTCAGCCATTTATTCATTCATTCAACAGTGTGGCTCCCTGGCGGCAGCTATGTGCACACGTGAGGTGGATTTCAATGGTTTTGTTGTTGTTGTTGTTGTTCCGTGGAACAAGTCACACCCAGGTGACCATCAGGATGGAAGAGCAGGCAGGGAGCACGTGGCTCCAAGGTGGTCATCAGGACGGAGGAGTAGGTACAGAGCACGTGACTCCTAGCATTCATGGCAGGGAAGCTGGAGTCCACAGTAGTGAGACAGCACCCAAGAGAGAGGATTAGACTTCCCTCATTGTCCCTCTGCCTCAGCAGCTGTGCCAGGACCCTAGCTCTCCCAGGTCAAGTATGCCCACACAACACTGTGACAGACAGCAAAGGGCTGCTCTCACCCACTCAGCACTCTCTGTGGAAAGTGTCCCCTCCCCGTGTGTGTGATACACCCGCTGATGGAATATCAACTTGTAGCCTTTCATGGGCCTCCAGTGGCCACACCTGTGACAGACTCCAGCAATGTAGGCTGGGTTCTTGGACTGGAGCCCAGCTGAGTGACCAGCAGAGGTCCTGATGGCTCCTCTCTCCCCTCTCTTCTAGGCTTTTTAGTGCAATTTTAGAACAAGCAACCAAAGCCGATGGGGCCAATGCTCTAGGAGGGAAAGGAGCTGGATTCGATGTGAAGGCGCTGAGGGCTTTCCGCGTGCTTCGTCCCCTGCGGCTGGTGTCTGGAGTCCCAAGTAAGTAAAGTCCCATTCCTCTCAATGGTGTGCCTTCTCATTACTGCTCTTTTTCCTTTGCCGAAACACCAGGAGCACTTTGCAAAGTGCTGGTTTCTACGAATGGAAAGCTTTCTTATAGACAAGTCTCTGATTTAAAGTTGAAGTTCTGGCGCAAATGCACCAAGCACATGAGGCCCAGCTTCTGCAGAAACCCGGGGAGTGTTTCCAGTAGTCACCCAGCCTAAGGAAGACAGCCTAGGCTACAAAGAGAAAGGGCCCCTCAGGATATGTGCATCTTGCATGCCAACATCAGAATGAACACATTTACAGCAGAGGAGCCTGGGCCACAGAAGGCTAACCCCTCGTCTGCCTTAACTCATGAGATTAATTATGCTGTCTGTCTTTTCCCCCAAAGAATGTCAAGAAAGCATCACTGGACATTCTGAAAGCTCAGTCCCCCGCCATTTCCTCTCTGCACAGGCATGGGGCATCCTCATCTGCACACAGAGACATGATACCTGCCGTCCAGAAAACAGGTTTCTGCCAGGGAGAGGGGCCAAGCTCTCAGAACTGTGTATGGGGAGACTTGCTGCCCTCCGGGATATCAGCCACACAGACACTCCCTCTCTCCCTGTGTAGAGGCTCTGAGCTCAGGAGCTTCGGGCACCTCTTGACTGCAGCAAACCACAAGCAACCTGCTCCTAAGGAAGGAAGCAACCAGCATACTATAAAGCCTATAGGGTTCTTCCCCCTCGTCCTCTTCAATCTGGGAGTCTGGGAAGAAATCTGGGCTTGTTGGCTGAAATTGTATAACTTGGATCAGCACATCAGCCTGTGACTTATGTGGTCACATGGCCAGAGGCAGGAAAACAGATATCCTTTGAGAAATAGCCCTTTCTATCTGCTCTGTGCTTACCACCTGAGGGCATTCTTGCTACTTGGTAACATCTTAGATTCATAAAGCCCCAGGAAACTGCCTAATGGCTCTCCCTTTCCGGTGTGTGTGTGTGTGTGTGTGTGTGTGTGTGTGTGTGTGTGTGAGTGTAGAATTGGGGGTATCTTAATTAACTAGCAACAGAGTCAGTGCTAGACCTGGTTTCCCATCTGCCCTTTCTGCCATACCACACCACGTTTACAGAATTAAGGCTATCATTCTTGGTTGTCTTCCATGATTGTGTGGATCTCCTGTCTTTTTAACTGCAGTAAAGGCTCCCTTTGCCCAGCGTTGTGCCCTTTATCCTCCCTGACTTCTGTTCAACTTATGTCTAGCCCAGGTGGGGGAACTTGGTGAGTAAGTAAAAACAGGAGCTGGTGCCTTGGTTAGGGCTCCTATTGCTGTGATAAACACCATGGTCAAAGCCACTTGTGGAGGAAAGGGTTTATTTCAGCTCACAAATCGCAGATCACACTCTATCCCTGGTGGAAGTCAGGGCAGGAACTCAGGACAGGAAGCTGGAGGGGGCAGAAGTCACAGGGAATACTGCTTAATGGCTTGCTGATCTTGGCTTGCTCGACCTGCTTTCTTTTTTTTTT
>JAQHUG010000007.1:16496359-16544939 GCA_028555095.1 Dicrostonyx torquatus | reverse complement strand
TTCTCCGCCGGTGGGGGTGGCTAGATCAGCTCGACCTGCTTTCTTATACAATAGGGGCAGAGATTATAGAGCATCTCAGACGGAAAATAACGTGGTGGTAAGCCTCACACTCACAGTTAAAACTGCCATTGTCCACTCCACTTCAACCACTTCACACTATTTATGGTTTATACGATGGCCAACATCAAGCTCCACTTTTGTAATACTCGATGACTTGGGTGTTCCTGATTATTCCTCCATACCTTTATAGAGTGGCATTGGGGAGCAAAATGGGAGGCAGGAGTGACTGTCAACATGACATTAAAGGAGATTATGGCAATACAACCAATGTGTGAGAGACAGGGACTGTGAGCTAACCCTAGACTTCTACCCCAAAGTTACCATAGACAGGCTGACTCTCACCCTGTTGCTTACACTTTCCTTAGGGGCTTGGTTGGGACCGTCCCACATTGTGAAGGGCTGTCAGGGCCTATTTCCATGGAGGATGGGGCAGCGCAGGGCAAGAGCACTCCACTCGGCCTTTGCTTCAAGAACACTCCACTCGGCCTTTGCTTCAAGAACAGCTGATCCCAAATGCCATATAACCTGCAAGCAGACAGTGTGTCTGGTTCACAGTTCATGATGGAGAGGATTAGCTACAGCCTGCTGGCTGGAGCAGCTCTCTGGGATAAACAAGACTCTATGTGGTATCTGGAGTTTCAGCCACATCAGCAGCCGCTGTGCTGTCTTCATGACAGAAGCAGATGACTGGAGAAGATGACCTGAAGTTGGCACAGGAACAGTCCCAAGGAGTGTGCCTGCTCACATTCCATTGGCCAACATAGCTCACATAACTAACCTTCAAGATAATTGGACAGAAGCATGTGGTAGGCTTTCTGTATTGTGAGTCCTCATCAGAGATTTCAAGCTACTGCTGATTTGGTGAAGAATCACAAATACGCCGAGAATGGCTTTTCTCTGAGCTTCAGGAAAGGGCTTGCCTTAACCTTTTTTGCTGTCTTAGTTTCTCTTCAGTGAAGTATGAGGTCACAGTGACCAAGTGCATTGGTTTAACACCACCCCCTTTTCTCACAGCCTTTAACAAAACTTTTTGTCTTAGTGTTTCTATTTCTGCAATGAAACACTACGACCAAAATTAAGTTGGGAAGGAAAGGGTTTGTTTGGCTTACACTTTCAGATTGTTATTCATCATCAAAGGAACTCTAACAGGTGAGGATCCCAGAGGCAAGAGCTGATGCGGAGGCCATGGAGGGGTGCTGCTTACTGGCTTGCTCAGCCTGTTTTCTTATAGAACCCAGGGCCAGCCCAGGACAGCTCCAGATAATGGGCTGGGCCCTCTTCCACCAATCGCTCATTAGGAAAATGCCCTACAGCTGGATCTGATAGAGGCATTTTCTCAGCTGTGGTTCCCTCCTTTCAGATAACTAGTTGCGTCAGGTTGACATAAGCTGGTCAGCATGCTCCTGATTGGAGCCTATCTCCATGTCGTCACCACTTCTATCCTCCCCTTTGCCACACTCACCCATCCAGACTTTCTCCTCCCCTGCTGTACTTCTGCAGTAGTGATTCCAGTGGCCTCTTGTCTAGCCAATTGGCCTTTATCTCTCTGGTTAGTTCTGCAGAGCTGACCTTTCCTTGTCCATGAACCTCTCATTGCTTGGCATCTGAGACACCATTCACTCCCAGCCCTGCCCTTGTGTCCCTTGCTCTTCCTTCTTGCAGTTTTTTGTGGTTCCTCATTCTCCCCCCTTGGGGCACTGGGGTGCTCCTGGTGCAGTTTTTGTGCCTCTTCTCCATCTGCACTCGTTCCCCAGTTGTCCTGCATCATCCAGGCTTGCAATATCAAATGTCACATTCTTAGCCTCTAGACTTGAGAGTGCCAGAGTCACACACCAGATTGCAGCTTCTCTCTTCTCACCAGATGTCAGTGAGGTTGTAACTGACCACGCCCCACCCCCCAACTCTGCAGCTCCCAGATCCTTTCCCACCTTAGTAGATGTTGACACACTTTCCAGCTTTTTCTTTTTGGGCCCAACACCCAACTTCTAGTTTTGTTTGTTTTGTCTTTTCATCCTTTGCATTAAATCCATCAGAAGGTTCTCTCAGCCTTACTTTCAAAATACGTGAAGAACGTTTCTTGCTGTCTTCACATCCTCTTCCTTTTCAGCCACCACCATCCCTCATCTGGACAGAATTCTTTGTCTCCACCTATGTCCCTAATCAAAATGCATTAGTTAGGGTGTGTGTGTGTGTGTGTGTGTGTGTGTGTGTGTGTGTGTGTGTGTGTTCATATTAAAAGGATCCGGATTTATTAGTGTCATTTGCAGCCTGTGATCCAAATAGTACAAGACTATCTGTCTCCTGATAGAAAGGCCAAGGATCCACATTAGAGAGCGTCTTCCACATCAGATATAACAACAAAGGAAAATGTTCTTTAGCCCAGCTTCTTGAGTTTTAGTTAATTCCAACTATAGTAAAATGGACAGCCAAGATTAGCCGTCACATCCAGCCCAAACTGAGTGCAAAGACAACATGGCCCTCTTGGTATCCAAGTCCTCCCGTGTCCTTGTCCCACTGAGAAGCTCTAAGGCCCTTAAGCCATTCAGAGAGGAAGCTGGAGTCCCCTCCCTGCTGTCTCACATTCCTCCTCTGTGCCCCCCCCGCCATGCTCCAACTGCTGCTTTCATAAGCTCTCTGCCAAGGCAGGTGCCACTGCTCCTTCCCACTGTGGTCTTAACTGGACCACCCCCTCACCTGCCTACTCTCCTTCAATAGTCTACGCTGAGATAGTCTCCTTCTAGCTTGTCACGGCCACCCTGTGTCAGGCATTCTCTTGACTTTCTGTATCCCAGACCGAATTACTGTCCTAATTGTCCTCGCATCACTTGTCACTTACACTAATTATGTTTTTATTTGTTTGTCATCCATTATGGCCAGGGTCACAGTTCACAGCCATATTTTTAGCACCAACAGTGGTAGATGAGTGTTGTAGAAAGTGTGGCCATCATCTCAGACCCTCATGCTGAGCGCCATTCTGCATGGCGGCTAAGACTGCCTAACTCCGCAGATGCTACTAATGCTTTGGGACCTATATGTGTATATGCTGCATTTCCCAGTCCAGAGTCTGAACTCTTCTCTTGCACCAGCTCTTCATGGCCATTGTGTGAGCTATAGTCATAGATATGTGTGTCTCTCGCACAAATTTCTTAGAAAGAAAAAGGACAATTCTATGGTTTTTGAAACTTGCGACTCTAAACTCCATGGGTGAGGGACCCCAAAAGTTGCTGCTATTTTTTAAATATATTTACTAAATGTCACTGGAATCTTGATGGAAGATTCTGCATGGAGAGGGATGACTGTGAGAAGAAAGACTTGTGAGTCATCAACAGCCTCTTCCAGACCTTTCTGTATGGGAGAAGTTGCTGGCCAATAGACAGATGTGACTCTGTTCTAAGTATGCTCTCAAAGGTTTTGTAGTAGGAAAAAAATACTCATAAAAATGGTATGTAAAATAAAAACTAGAGATTCCAAAAAATGTTTAGGTAAGGAGTACGGAGTGCCATGATGGGTAAGCTTTGGGGATCCAGGGGTGGGGACTAAGGATCAGAAAGTCTTCCTGCAGGAGCTAGAACTCGAAATGGATTTCAGTGGACAAACACGAAAGAATATTACAAAAAGAAAAGACAGTGTGGTCCTGGAGATGTACACAGGAGGAATTAAAAAAAACACACAAACTTCCAATGGCAGTGAAATGCCATGTTATTGAAAGTTGTGGTTGCTTTGCTTTATAGAGACCTTTCCATAATACGCTTCCCTTGTGAGGTCTCCACTCCTTCCCAGATGAGCCAAAGGATAAGCCACTCATAGCAAGAAGCATGACACAATATGTGTAAATAATGAACATTGAGAACTGTGATCCAAAATTTACAGTGTCTATGCACTGGATGTGCTCACTTATGGGACAATAAGCAAGTCCCTTTCCATATATTCCTCATGTGTCCTTCTGGAGACAGCCTTCTAAGAGTGGACTGAAGCAAGGGAGGCTGCAGATGGAAGTATAAAATCATCTTTTATTCTCATGAGGATAAAAACCTGGAGCACCCTTGCTCTGATGGAAAAAGGAATTAAGGGCTGTCTCCATTCAATAGGGACACCAGCTGTGCTCTCTCCCCATCAGTCACTGCTGGTGAAAGTTTCCTGTCTCAGAGCCATGGTCCCAAATACCCAGCAGCTGCTTCCCAAATTACCATGCAGAGGCTTAATATGACCTGTAAATGCGTGACCAATAGCTCAGGTTTATTATCAACTAGCTCTTACATTTTAAGTTAATCCATATTCCTTATTTATGCTCTGCCTCATGGCGGTACCTTTTCTCAGTTCTGTATGCCCATCTTGCTCTCTTCATATCTGGCTTGAGTCTCCTCACTCCATCCCTCCTCATCTGAGTTCTCAATTTGATTTTTTGCCTAACCATAGCCTGTCTGGCTATTGCTCAAACAGCTTTTATTATTAACCAGTGAGAGGAATACATATTCACAATGTACAGAAAGACCATTCTCCAGCAAGCCACATCACCAGACAATGGGACACACTAGAGTCTTGTAGTTTATTGCAAAGAAGTAGGAGTGGTCAGTATATAAAATAAATGAAAAAAAAATGTT
Source organism: Dicrostonyx torquatus (assembly GCA_028555095.1). Classification (NCBI taxonomy): domain Eukaryota; kingdom Metazoa; phylum Chordata; class Mammalia; order Rodentia; family Cricetidae; genus Dicrostonyx; species Dicrostonyx torquatus. The sequence continues at coordinate 16,540,278 of JAQHUG010000007.1, read as the reverse complement.
AAAATAAATTAAAAAAAATAAAAAAGAGTTATGTATCTGTGTGCCCAGTTCCCAAGGTGAAGCACACTTTCTGTGCAGCTGTCTGTGACTATGGTTCCTAGTGCCCACCTCAGTCTGTTCCTCTTCTTGGTTTCCCTTCCTGGGATCAGCAACCATAGGGTGGCCATATTGACAAGGTAGCCAGTGCTCCTCATGATCAACCTGTTGGGAATGTCTGCTGTTTTCACACCTTCATGGTCGAGAACAGTCATGATTCAAGCTACAGCCATTGCTCCCAGGCAGAGTTTTCTAGACTCAGGGCACTCAGTTTCTGGTAGAGAGGAGGAAGGCTCAGATTTCATAGGTCCTAGCAAACAGTGAGTGGGGTGCATGTGTGCGTGCGCGTGCCTCCTAGTGTTTAGGGAATGCCTCGTGATTCCAGACATGGTGAGTTCAAGTATGCCTAGCATCACCAAATCGTGTAACTTGGCTGTGATGGTTAGTTTTGTTTGCTTGTTTGTTTGTTTTGGATTTTCGAGACAGGGTTTCTCTGTAGTTTTTGGTGCCTATCCTGGAACAAGCTCTCTCTCTTTTTTTTTTTTTTTTTTTTTTTGGTTTTTTTCAAGACAGGGTTTCTCTGTGGCTTTGGAGCCTGCACTGGAACTAGCTCTTGTAGACCAGGCTGGACTCGAACTCACAGAGATCCACCTGCCTCTGCCTCCTGAGTGCTGGGATTAAAGTCATGCACCACCACCACCCAGCATGTGATGGTTAGTTTTAACTGTCAATTAAGCACAACCTAGAATCCCCTTAGAAGAGTCAGAATGAGGGATTGTCTAGATCATGTTGGCCTGTGGCTATGCCTTCAGGAGTTGTCTTGATTAGCTGATATGAGAAGACCTGGCCACTATGGGTGGCACCATTCCCCAGGCAAGGGGTCTTGGACCGTGTAAGTGTAGGGAGCAAATGGAACGCTAACCAGTGTGGATTCATTCATCCTCTCAGCTCTTGAATGTAACGTGACTAGCTGCCTGGAGCTTTTTCCTTGACTTCCCTGAAGTGATAGCCTGTAACTTGGAGCTATAAGACAAGCACACCCTTTCTCTCTGAGTTTGTTTTTGTCACTGCAACAGAAATGAAACCAGAACTGTGGACCTTTAATTGACAACTTTTAAAGGAAGCTGAGTCTCGGAAAAGAGATCCGTGTCAGAGCAGAGGCTCAGCTGCACTGCTTTATCCGCATCCCTGGCGTTTCTGACTGCCTATAACTGCCTCCTGGCCCTTTAATTCTGGTTAACATTATATAATCCCTTGGGTGACGGCAGGCAGTGCGCTAGAGTACAGGTAGTGAGCAGAACAGATGATGGGGCTCCACCAGCCCTCACTGACCCCCTTCTGGCAGACTCGGCCCTGCTCCTCCACCTTTAAGGACATGAGCAGGCCCTGTATCAGCATCTTCCTTCAGCACTCCCCTCTAAACCTGTCCACACTCCTGCTCCTTGCTGAGTGTGCTGCTTCTTGCTTGCTGTTCTTGTCTCCTATCCTTTCCTTCTTCTTTCTGCCTTGCTTCCTCTGCTTTTCTGTTACTACTTCCTAAAAGACTATGCTGGACAGACCTTATCAACATGAAGGTTCTCTTACAGAGCTATATTGAGGACATGGGTATCACTCACTGGCCCTCCCACATTCTACATCCGAGACTTCCAGGCCCCCTGTCCTCTCCTCAGAATCAACTTTGCAACATAGCCCAGTCTGCCATCTTTACCCCTTGGTCCCAGAAAGCAGACAGAGTAACCACATCTTGTCATAATCCTTTACCTTCTGCCCCTCTTCCTGAGTCAGAATGTGTGACTGGGAAGCAGCCATGGCTTTCTACTTGACCACTATCAAAATGGGGATGCTTTGGCCAGCAAATTTCAAAGCTCCCAATATGATAGAGCTTTTTGGTAGCAGCAAACAGGACTCAGATTCCTATGTTTTCCACAAGACTCAGCCAGGGAGCATGATGGGCCCTTAATTTTGTAGCATCTGTGGCAACCACTGGGCCTCTAACACACATTTGTGCAAGCATGCATGCACACACGACACACTATTCTCAATGTTCTGTACCTGTCTACCCCATGGCAAGTCGCAGCCCAGGACTTCTGTCCTCAAGGCACTCCAGAGGGTTTCTGTGAACAGCATGTTTTTCCCATACTCTGCAGAGGTGGCTTCCCCTGGCCTGCTCTGTTTCAAGGAGCCTGTGACGTTCCTGATGCTGGTGTTGCCTGCCAGCCAGAGTCAGAGCAGAAGCATGGCTGTAAGCAAGAGGAGATGCCCACGTTTTCTCCAAACCCCAACTGCAAACAGTGCCTTGCTGTGCCCCGTTCTTCCCTCAGCTAAGCAGCTCTCATCTGTCTCCTTCCGGGTACTCCTGTAGCACAAGTCTGGGTCACGGCTCTAGGCCTGGCTCTGCTGCCTACCGTTTCTCTATTTCCTGCTTTGCCCCAGTTTCTCTGTATACAAATTGTGATTAATAATATGCACACCACAGATAATAACAAACCTTTTCCTGATAGAGTCCTCTTCCCCTCCAGCAATAAAGTCTTTTCGATCCATCCATGGACAAGCCACAGAAGTTGTAAGAGAAAATGGCCCCGTGGTCATGAAGTCAGTGAATTCATCCAGTGAGGACCTCATGCTTTCTTGTCTCGGCACCTCATGCCATGGAGTTTTACGAGAAATAAATAGCATTATGTGACTAAACTGGAGAACTCACATTATTGGGGAGAGCAGGGTAAAAGAAAATTATCAGTGACAAAAAATACATGCCACCAACAGCGAAGTTAAGTGTACTGTGGAGTCCAGTCTTTGCCCAGTAACAAGAAGGAACACAAGCAGGAGGGTAGCAGGGTGTGGCCCATTCAAGGCAGTGGACAGCCTCAAGGTGAACCTTTGACTCCAGGAGCTTGGTTAGGTGATTAGCCGGCCCAGAGGTCCAGGAGGCAGGGATATCATTCCTGATTCATACGCAGAAAGGACAGCCTGCAACACTTCACCCTCAAGAGTGCAGGGAGGTGGGCACTGAAGAAAGCAGTCCGGACAGATGTGCTGGGCTGCCCCACAGAGAGGACTAGCTGGGGAGAATGAGGTAGCTGATAGTCAAGATGTGGGCATGCTTGCGTTTCAAGAAATCATGAATCCCTTGGGCTACAAGGGATAATGAGACATCGCTCTATTGCCACCTCAGGATTCAGTGGTGAAGTTGGCCTGCAGGTGAGCAGAGCATGGATTTATGCCTGCATGGAGCCAGCTGCTTGACTTTCATGTGTCCAGGAGACTTCAGCTTTCTTAACTGTGAAATGAGAAGGTTAAACTGTTCTAGCATTATATCCTGAGCATTGTCACTCTGTATTATGAAAATAGAGAATAACAGTGGATGGTCTAGGAATTCTTTTTGAGATACTAATTTTAGAACTTTGGCAGTCGTTGGCAAGTTGTGACCTTATGCAAATCCCTCCAGTCGTTAGTTCCTGAGATAGTAGTGGTCAGACAGTTAGGAATTGGTATGTATATATACCACATGATAAGTCAACAGGCATGATCAGTGGTGGCAAGTATGCCACATGAGAAGTCAACAGGCATTTCTGTGCCTGACCTTTCTTGGAAATCTCGACCATGCAAAAGCAGCCAATAGCAAGGTAACTAGCACTTATTTAGAACTAATGGTAATGATAAGTCTGCTTAGATAGACCTGAAGTGGCCCATACTAAGTGATGGAAAGGAAGAAAATGAAAACACAGGGATTCAGGATCCCGGTAAGTGATGGATGTGCCAAGCATGAACTCCATGCCTTTCTTGTGCTCACTTCCGCATGCTGACTCCTGCAGTTTCTAGTTAAATGACAGCAGCAACACTGCTGAGGACCACATTCCCAGAATCCTCGTGGGCTGGCCATATGCCCCAGTTCCTTAGTCCATAAAATCAGGGCTAAAATTGCATCTGTCTGATGAAAATTTTGAGGATTCAACAAGTGGATGCTGGCTAGAAATTTAAGGTTGCATTCCATACATTGGAAGTATACTACAACTTGAAGAAGGACGCTTAAAAGAAATCCCATACTTCTCAGAATTGAGAATAATAGATGGTTATTTATTTAGGGGTAGACTCACAAATCAGAATCCTCTGCTGGAACGGAGAACAGCAACTGAATCCCACAGCTGGAAAAGAAGTCATAGGTGCGCTTTACTTTGGCATAGATAGTATAAGAGGCAACGCCCCAGTGGGCGGGTAACTTAAAGGATACTGGCTGTAGGATTTCCTACAGCAACTCCCCCTTTGGTTTAAATAAGAGAGTTCTAAGCCTAATGCAAAATTATATACAATAAGAACAAATATATTCAATAATTGTCCTATCCTAATGAGTTTAAGTCTTGTATAATAAATAACTTGGCCAAGTCATAAGAGTAAAGTAACTACAACTATCTAGTCTTCAACCCCATCGAAGATCTGAGAAGGGAGATAATATTCTTGAGTAAGTAGGAAATGCAATCAAGCAGCTTTTAAAATGTGCAACAAATGACAGAGACAACTGGCAACCTGAGCAATCACCCAAAGTTTCATTTGCAACGTTGAAGCAGCCAATTTTGGCTAAGGCCTAGATTAACTGACATACCATTTTCAGAGGCAGGAAATTTTTCAAAACCATCTTACCCTGTATGGCAAGATTTGACAGTCTTTTTCCTTGTGTCCTGCTTATCCATTACCGGATACCATGTACCTTGTCAGTGGTTGAGGCATGGGCAGTTCCTTGCCCAAAGGCCAATTTTTCTAAGTAGAAAACAAACTCCAAGTGGAGTGTCTTCAGTGCTCAACATTCTCTCAGGAATAGATCAGTGCTGCCAGGAGCAATCATGTCTCACTTCAACAGAACCCTAAGTTATTTAAATGCCATATTCTACAACTCTTTGAAGTGATTGAAGATTACCTATATATGCAGAACACAATCTCTGTGTATCTAAAGAACCAGACTAGTCTAATTATAAGTATGACAAACATAGCTGACTATTGATCTATAATTCTTAATACCTATATAATTTAAAGACTAAGCCTTCATATTAGAATATTATACAATAAACAACTGTGCAACAAATGAGGACATGAATAGTATAAGAGGCCACACCCCAGTGGGCAGGTACCGTAAAGGCTACTGGCTGTAGGATTTCCTACAGCAACAACTATTGATTGTCTGCATTCCTATGACCTCAACTTCCTATCTACTTGCATTGGGTTCCAAGTTGGTTTAGTTACAAAAGGCAGGCTTTCTATACTTGAATTCTAAAATAGCACTCTTGTCAGTCAGCTTTCTGTTGCTGCAACAGAAGCTGAGAAAGGAAACTTAGGAGGAGGGGCTTGTTTCAGCTCATGGTTTCAGAGAATCTCATCTGTGATTAATAGGTGCAGTTGCTTCCCCCCTTAAAGTGACACGCACACCTCTAGTGATCAGAAGACTTGCACTAGGTCCCACCTCTGAAGTTTCTGTCACTTCTCAATGATGCGATCCTGGGGACCACACCTATAATACATGGGCCTTTGAGATGTGGTCAAGATCCAGACTGTAACGGCTTTTCTGAAGGACAGGTTATAGTTGATAAAATTATATTGTACAATTTTATGATTGTATAATTTTACCACAGTCTTCTTCCTGTTGGTATACATGTTTTATAATCATACCCTATGTTACTGTTTCTCAGTAAACAATCAGATGGCTTAAGTAAATTAGAGAAGAAACTGAAACACAGACTTCTATGTGCCTGTTTACCTGCCATTTCTGGGTCTCCTGCTGTATAAGTGGGTGCTGCGTCTTTAGACACTGCTTTCTGCTCTCCTCCCACTCCATGTGTCATCATCACAGATTATTCTGTTTATCCTCATTTGTTCATTTTTCCCACTTCTTTTCTGGTCTGTGTTTTACAGATAGGATGATTCCTTTCTTTTTTTCTTTTTTGTTTTATTTGTTTTTTTGTTTTGGTTTTTTTGAGACAGGGTTTCTCGTAGCCTTTTGGAGCCTGTCCTGGAACTAGCTCTTATAGACCTGGCTGACCTCGAACTCAGAGCTCTGCCTGCCTCTGCCTCCCAAGTGCTGAGATTAAAGGCATGTGCCACCACTGCCCAGCTAGATAATTTCTTTTATCATTCTAATTCACTTGTTTATGTTCTTTTCTTCTTCCGCTGTTTCTATCTTCAGTGATCTTATTGAGTGAGTTTCTTATTCTAGTTTTCAGCTCAGTTGCTTTTTAATTATAGTTTTAATTTGGTTCCTCCTAATATAGTTCCCAGCCACCTATGGCGTCCCTCTCCTCCCTCTTTAATACAATATACTTATTTGACCAGCTGTGTTCCCCCGCCCCAGAGTGTGTGTGTGTGTGTTCAAGTGCATGCATATAACAACTGCTTACAAAATATTTGTCTGCTGATTCTAGCACCAAGAGAGTCTCGTTTTGTGTTGGATGCATATCCTGTTTTCCCATTTCTTTGTGTATCTGGTGATTTTTATGAGCCATGAAATCATGGGTAATATGCTCTGGGGACTCTGGAATCTACCATCTTCCTAAGCTTTTAAATTCTTCAGCAAGCAGCTCAGGTTCTGCTCTTGTGTAGACTTGGTTTTATTCTTATTGGTGTAGATCAGTTGAAAACCAAGCTCCTCAACCTTCAAATTCCATTTCCACTGAGCCATCTTCCCAATCTGAAAATATATAAGCTTTTTTTATTGTATGATTTTTTTTTTAGAGTTTGGAGGGTTCACCTCCATGAAAACTATCAGTGGCAGAGTTTCTACTGATGTGTTAGTTGGACCAGAATGAAAAGATGATGAGCGTTTTGTTGAAACTGCATAGGAGAATGAGCAGATAGTTCGCGGTCAACATGGACAGCCATGTTCTTGCTTTCACAGCACCTCAGCCAGGAGAGAGGAAGTTGTGAGCTGCTTGGATAGAAAAGTATTTGTTGGAGAAATACGTATAAATATGGAAAGGGCCACTCATTTTGCTAACACTTCAGTGAGCGATTTACCACCAAACTCATGAGAAAATTCATCATTTTCCCCCAAAGCTGCACTTTCTGTGAATTTTTTAAGAGTAAAAGCCTGCAATGAGTGTGACCATACCATCTTGTCCCCTCCTATCTAACCTTATCATTACATCACTCCACAGATAGCCAGTTTCCAGAAATTTTATTCTAAAAGTAGCCACGGGCATTCAGAGACCTGATTGTCTAGTTCTGGGAGTGCCGTCTACAGGAAGACAGTTGGGCGATTTCCCTCACGGGGTGTCGCTCTTCAGAAGTTCAGGCTACTCTTGCTTTTGGAAATGTCAGGTGAGGTAATTTGGATCAACTGTCCCGATGAAGACAGCATTTGATACGCTGGGAAAATCTTCTGAATGGTGTAACACTGGGTAAGGATGTTTGACAGTAACAAACATGAGAAGTCTCTGGAGAAACACAACACCATCAAAGCTGTCAAATTATTTTGAAAAGCAGTTTTTTTAAAAATAAGTAACTCGTTGTACAAAATAGCTAGGTATGCAAGGAAACAAAATAAATAAATGAAAATGAGCAAAGATTATAGACAACAAAAAGAGATGCACAGGAGACCTGGGTACTGATACTAGCCAGCTAGAGGATGTGGAATGCCAATATAAAGGCATCAAAGACAAGGTCAGTAGTTTCCCAGAGAGCCAGAAGATGTGGGAAACAACCAGATGTAAGTTTAGAAGCAAAGAATACCAAAGCTAAAATTAAAAAATTTCAAAGCAAATGTTGACATAGCTGAAAACAGTTATTGAGCTGTAGAGAGAACAGAGGAAGAAGATTCAACAAGAATAAAAAACATGAGAAATCCAGCAAGAATGAAGAATAAGTGGGTATTGAATTTTATTAAATGTTTCTTCCACACTTACTCACAGTTGTTCTTATATGATAATTGTATCTTAGCTTGTCCATGCAGTGACTTTCCTGACCCAATGGGGGACACTGACAGAGAAGGACTCAGGCTATCTACAGAGCTAGGAATGGCCTCGTCCATCCTGGGTAGCAGCTGGCCTGTGATAAATCACCTTGTGTCATGCCTTCACTTTCTGTAGCTTTTAAAAGAGAATAAGAAATGGGAGGAACTGATGCCTCGGAGCCCCTGGAAGTTGCCCAAAGAGGGTTTGTTTCTGCTCTGTGTACCTCAGAAAGATGCAGTTCGAGAGCAGCAGGGTGGGCAGAGAAGGGGGCATTGTGATGTGGGGTCTTCTGCTGGACTAGAGTTCTCATGGGAGACGCGCTGTGAAGAGCTGTGAGGCCTCCCTGGGGACCAGAGGACAGAGAACTTCATCTCTCATGGAGCAGAGTGGGCGGGCCATATGAGCAATTTGTTAGTCATTTTTGCCTGGGTAGTTGCTAAGGAGTATGACTTTCAATACTTTCAAAGTTTTCTCTTTGAATTTCAACCATACTATTGGGCAGATCTATAGACTTGGACCAGTTATTTATCACATTCAAACCTTGGTTTGTTTCTATTTAGGAATGTGGAGAAATTCAGCAGAGTGATGTACAGATCACACCAGCACAACGCCTAGCATGTGCTGAATCTTCAGGAAGTATACCTGGCTTCGGATCACCTTGTCTCCTTCCTTCCATATTCAGTTTTCTTCTGACAGCAGGGTTTCTTTAATGTCCTTTCCTCTGAGCCTTTCTCTCGCTAACCCAGATTGCCAATATAAACTGATCCTTTAGGTTTCTAAGTCATTAGGCAGCAGGGTGGCCACCGTCCTTCCCAGGAACACAAGTGTCCCTTAGTGTTCAGCAATCTCTGTTGGGCACAGAAATATATTTGAATGGAAGGATTAAATTGAAAATACTGAACATACACATCTAAATGACAACATGCAAAATCCTAAGATGTGGGACTTCAAGACACTAGACAGGCAAGAACCCCTCCCCTTACAATAGGAAGACTTCCAGAAAGAGAATACGCTAGCATCCCTAAGCTCAGTGCAGCTCTTAGCCTCCCTTCCTAGCTTCAGACCGGTTTTCTTGCAAAAAGCCATTACGTTTATGAGACTATTTAAATGTGTCTGTTGTCTCATTAGCTAAAGGAAATCACAGACTTCAGTTCTGGAGATTCATCACATCTCTAATTCCTAGTGAGCACAAGCAACAGGTTCCTATAGATCAGAAGGAAGGACGAGTCCGTGGTTGTAACTAGTGATGCTCATGACCAGCACATCCACCAGTGCTGGTGGCTCATGTGCTCTACACTGGGTTGGGTACACCTCTGGGATGAGGACCTGGAGTTGACTAGTGAGTTAGGGTCAAAGGTTGTTGAGGAAGCTGTTGGTTCACAAAGCTTAGCTGGCTTCCAAATAGAGAAACACCTGCTTGCTTTAATGGATGGGCAATGGCGCCACATAGAAGATCTGACACTTTGCCCACCCTGTTCTAGCTCGCCTTTCCTTCACCTTATTGGCTTTCCCCACTCTGCTGCCTGGCCGGGTATGCCAACTGAAGGCACTATCTTAGAAAGCTGCCTTTCCTTCCAGCTTCCGGTTGGGTTTAGTGGATAGAGAATCAAGTGGGAACTCAGAAGGAGGAAAGAGGGTATTGTTGAATCCCCTGATCATTCCTTGAGGACCATCATCAGGTAGTCTTTGCCTCCTTGCTCCCTGTCTGCGGGGAGCCTCAGTCACCTCTTCAGGATGGGATGATTACTGCTTCTCCCAGGATATTGCTCTGCCTGTGGTCCTTTTACCCTTTACCTTCATAGAAAATAGGGAACAGGGAATGATTCTGCTCTGAGTGTGCTGTTCATTTCTTGCTGGAACCTGCTATCCTGGAAGTTAAACCTTTCTCCAAATACATTTTCAGTGTTCACCATGTGCAGATCCTGTAGGAGAGAATTTGGTAGATGCCATCTAAATGGAGAACTTCTGCAGGTTTCTGGTCTGGGCCATGATATGATGGAAGCAACATTTAGGGATGAATCATGTGTGAGGCTGCAGAATGGGTTGGGGTGTGGAAGAATTAAAGAGAATGTCCTGCGTTCCAATCCAAGCAGAAAACAGGAAGACCAGCAGTGGCGGCAGTGGAAACTATGGCAATGCAGACATGGTGTTTAAGAAGCAGGCATAATTAGGCGGTGGTGGCGGACACCTTTAATCCCAGCACTCAGGAGGCAGAAGCAGGCAGATCTCTGTGAGTTCGAGGCCAGCCTGGTCTACAGAGAGAGAGTTCCAGGCCAGCCAGAGCTGTTATATGTAGAAACCCTGTCTCTAAAAACAAAAATAAACAAACGAAAAGGAAGCAGGTGTGCCTAAATGACTGCACATGTTCATATTTATGGGGACTGGCTTTAAGAGAATAAACTCACGTTTAGGCCTGTGAACGTGTTGGGTTGGTAGGACATGGTAGGAGAAGCATGATTTGAAGTTAGAAGAGAAGGCAAAGAAAATGTTGGTGTAGATTTTGACTTTGACTACTGACTATTTTTTAAAAATATGTTTATTAATTATTTGAGAATTTCATACAATATATTTTGTCCATATTTGCCTCCTAAACTTTTATCCAACTTTGAGTCCATCCATCCATCCATCCCATCCTTCCCTCCAAACCCCTATGACCAGTTTGTGTTGCTCAAACACTCTTTACTATGTGGCCTGCCTTGGAGTGTGGTCAGTCTACCAAGGGTCACACCCTTAAAGAAAACTCCCCCTTCCTCTCCAGTAGCTATTAATTGCCAATCAGTCATGGTCTGGGTGTGGGACTTCATGCTCCCCTCCCCTCTCCATGCTGATACTTTGTCTGGCTTTAATACGAACAAGTCTTGTGCGTACTGTCATGGCTGCCGTGAGTTCATGTGTACAGTGACGCTGCTGATACAGAAAACACGGCTTACTTTTATTAGTCTACTGTCTTTAGTTCTTACAGTTTTTTGATTTACCCCTCTTCTTTGGAGATCCCTGAGACTTGGAGGAGTGTGACATAAATACCACATTTAAGGCTGACCTTTCCATAGTCTTATTCTCTGCATATTGACCAGTTATAGACCTGTGTACATTACAATCTACTGCAGGAAGAAACTTCTCTGATGAAGGTTGAGAGGTCCACCGATCTTTAGGTATAGGGGTGAGTCATTAGGATGCAGTTTATTTAAATATGTTCATTTAGCAGAATTCTTCCAGGAGCCTATAACTGCCTAGACACTTCCTTTTTACCTCTACAGTGGTGCCAGGTATGGATTCCATCATGTGAATCAGGCCTTAAATCCAACCGGACCATGATTAGTGACCCCTTTCATGCCACTGTTGCACCAGTGGGCGTATCTTGCCAGGGCACTCGTTGTAGCTCATAGGGTTTCAGTTGGGTAAGACTGGTGATTCATTTTTCCCCCTGGTAGCTTACCTGGCACTTCCAGCATTATTAAAGCTAGCCAGTTGGGATGGGGTTTCCAGGTCAATAACTCCTTGATTTCTCCATGTTTTATGACTCAAGTTTCTACTATATCTTCAGCAGTAAGCTCTTACCATCAAACTCTGGATGGTAGTCAAGAACAATAGTAATAACCTGTAATATTTTGGGGTCTATAGGACTCCACTGGCAAATAATTTAAAAAGATAAAGCTCATTCCTGGTACTGGGGTTTTTATTTGTTAGAATATGGTGTCTAGTTGGGGTATTGTCCCCCTGTCAAAGGTTAATTCCATTTAAACTTTTGTATGTATGTGTATGGTTTTAGAAGCTTCTACAGTAATAGGTAAGTCTTTGCCTATATGTTTTTCTCTCTTCTTTATTTATTTGAGAATTTCATAGGTGACCAGGTGTGCTTGCATCACTTCCACTCAGCTGTAATTCTTGGGACTATAGCTAGCCAGCTTTGCAAACATCTGGTCACATCCTTTGTCTCCCTATCTAGCTGGAGGCTGCTGTGGCCAGGCCTGCATCTTTGTGCTTCTTATAGAGTCAGCCTTCAGAAGGGTCCTGGATCGGGGGAGTAAAGGAAAGCAATTAACTGTCCGGGTCACAGAGAGCAGAGACGGGACAAGAGGAGTTTTTAGAGGAAGAATAATCATGGATAAACAGGCAGGGAAAGAGCGATGGAGGTGGAGGCCTAGGATGGCTAGAGAGAGGTAGTAAACAGCCCTCAGAGTGCTGCAGAGGCAGAGTGATAATGGCAGAGGTCACTGTCAGAAAAAAAAATGCTAAGCTCCTGTCTTTCTTGCTGTAGTGTTGGATGCAGTCATTGGTCTCACCCATTACTCTGCTGAATGACTCTTACAGCTACCGGAAGTAGTGGCCCCAGCGCCCATCACTTATGCTCCCGGGGTGAAGGATACAGGAATATGTCTTCCTGTGTCATCCTCTGCAGTGCTCATATATTCAAAACAAAGAAAACAAAAAAATAATAAATAAGTCTGTAGTATAGTCAGGCTGGCAGTGCGTTTTTCAGTATCTCACATGGACATTTCCTGTTTTACTAATTACAAATATCCCAAAAGTATGGTATTGCTAGAAGTAACTCACACCCCCATGGCATTCAAACTGCTTCAGAGTTCTCGGGAAGGCTGTGGATGCACTTGCTGCGACTCCTGACTGACCAGGTGCTCTGAGGCCTTGACTTGCATAGTGGTGCTGAACCAGCACGCAGCATTAGTGACTGTTGGGACTTGCTTGGAAAGCAAACTCACATCCCAACCAAGACAAACCGAGTCAGAATTGTCTTCTGCTCCCGGGGCCACCATCTACTAGCTGTGCCCCTGTAATCAGGTCATTTCCTCTTTTTGTACTACCTTGTCAACTATGGTTTATAGCATCTAGTTCTCAAAGAGTTGTGACCAGAAGAAAATAGAATAATTCAAGTGGAATAACAACAGCTGTACCTCGGCTGGGGTGTTCTCAGGACATGATTTGTGGGGTTACAGGGCTTTGATGTGTCGTGGGATCTTTCGCCCAGTCTTTGCTTTTCCTCAAGCCCATTCACAAAAGCTCAGTCAGTCAGTCAGTCAGTGAGTTGCCCCAAGGATCACGATACACTACCTTTTAAGGTACCCCATGCCCTCTGCACACAGGGATGCTCTTGGACTGATTCTGTTTGTTCCTGGATACTTCCTAGTTAATCCTCCTTTCTTCCTCTGGCCATATCAAAATAATTATCCCCAGCGTCCTCAAAACAGCAACTGAAGTCATGGGAAAATCATTTGATACTAACAAGAAGCCCTGTCACCTGTGTCCTTGTCCTATCCCGTGCATTTTTATCTTCTGATGTAACTTTCAGTTTTCTGGGTGACTGCTGTGCTTGCAGACCCCTTGACTGCTGTGCTTGCAGACCCCTTGGCTGCTGTGCCCTTTGCCTTCTGAAGGCACCCTGCGATTGGTGTTATTTCACTCTGGGAGTTCTGCTACATGCCTGAACACAAAGATGAGAATACAAGATGAGACTCAAGAAGTTCTGGCTAGGGCAGGCAGGGAACAGCATTTCAGGCAAAGAGGCATGAATCCAGGGACCTCCAGATGGCTGGGCATGCTGTTGGAGTGTAAGGAGAAACTAGGAGCCATAGAAGCCAAAACAGCAAAAGACCAGGGATCACTGGTGCACTTTTAAAAGTGGCATGTTCCACTGTGTCCTTTGATAAGAACAATCTAATTGCCACACGAGAACAGGGAAGGCATGCGAGCTGGAGGGCTGGCTAGCTGAATGTCTGAGAGGATAGGGAAGTGGGTGGAAAGTCATGAACTGAAGTCCCCCAGACATACATACATGAAAAGCTAACTGGTGTTGTCTCTATGAGGTCGAGACAGTGAGCAATTGTACCTCCCCCAACTATGTTTTCTAATTTCTCTTTCATAAGCATTTTCTGTTTTCTCTGTGATTAGCATGTAGTATTTATATAGTAAAATAGTTTATGCCTGTCTATTGATAGTTAAACATCAAACTAGCAGGATTGGAATCTGGTTGGCTGGGGAGTCTGGGGAATGCACCTCTTGGCCGATGCTCAAGTGGGTGGTATGTCCACCAGAGAGGTAGGGGTGGAAAGAACAGAGCACATAACTCCTTAGCAGTGTTGAAGGCTGAGTGAAGCACACGGGCTGCTATGGCTTCCAGCTGGTGTCTTCCTCGTGGTGCTTCATGGTTCCTGAAGTCACCTGTCCATGCTGCACCAACCAGACAACTGACTGCACTACTGTAGAACCAGCTCTGTGGTGCAGCCACTCAGAGAACACCCTTCCCCTGCTGTCAATCAATATTTACCCAGTGCCCCGGGGATGCTCTTCACAAGCAGGCCTTGCTGATAAAAAGAGCAGGCATGGTCTATCTTCACAGAATGCCACCTAATTGGAAAGACAGATGTAAATGTTTTAAGTCCCTTTAGCTCACATAGCATTCAAAACATACAATTCACATGGAATGTTACAAAGGAACGCAGATGATTCTAAGAGGGCTTATATCAGGGGAAATGGCTCTGATTGGGGGTTTAGGATTCTTGGGGAGGGAGCTGGAGAATAGGTGCCAGGGAAAATTCAAATAAGGCATTCTAAGGGGAGGGAATGGTCCCTATATCTGTGTTGTGGGGTGGTGGTACAGCTGCACCATCCTTAATGGTGCCGTGTCTGAAAACTGTACACTAGGTGTCCAGTAAATGTCCTGTAGTGCACTTGCACACACCTCATTAGTACAAGTCAGTTGCCAGAGGTGGCCTCTGGGTACAGAGATGGAACAAGTACAAGATGCTGTTCTTACTACTGTCACCACACCATTTTATCATGAGCATTTAAAAAAAATTAAACACATTATTTCACTTATTTGTTAATTGCTTCTCTCTCTCTCTCTCTCTCTCTCTCTCTCTCTCTCTCTCTCTCTGTGTGTGTGTGTGTGTGTGTGTGTGTGTGTGCCCCGCAGCGCACATGTGGAGGTCAGAGGGCAACTTGTGAGTATCAGTTCTCTTTCCACCATGTGACTCCCAGGGATCAAACTCTGGCAGTTCAGTAAATGCATTAAGAAGTCACACAGCCATCTACTGTCATCTTTAAATATTACTCACCATCCATAACTGTGTGTGTCACGTTTTGATTGTCGTAGGAAGCACCACAGTCATGTGAGGGATGCATGTCTTGGTCAGTGTTCTGACAGTCATAATGCCGGTAAGCAACAGGCACTTCTAGCTCCATTTTCATCCTTGGGTACCACATGTTCTGTGACACGTGGCTGAGGCATCTTTAAATCTAAGAGAAATGCTATCTGTCTGAAATCCAGAGAGCGGGATAGGGCAGAGACTGCATGGAGAGGGGGATAGTGGACCCTACAGTGCCTTCGAAGCTCTAGGAAATCTGGTCTTCCTCCTAAGAGGCACTGAAGGTTCCAGAGTGGCTTTTTATGTGACCTATCTGGCTTCCGCCCAGAGTGCATCTCCTTCTATGTCTGTCACCTGTCTGTTTCTTGGCACTTGAGGCTGGTGCTGGAGACCTGATGTCTCCCTGGTGGCCTGGCAGCCAAGATGAGGTTCCTCGCTTCTGTGGGGTGCACTTAGAAGACTCCTCAGCACCCATTAGCCTCTCCTAGAAGTTGCTTTGCAACTCAGCTTTCTTCATGGCTTGGCAGACTTTAGTGCTAATGTGTGTACAACTTGCTAATTAATGGAATCATTTGGATCTAATGCGAGCCTGCGAAGCGCTCACATTAATTCTCAGGTAAAATTATTCTAGCTTTCTTTTTTGTTTTGTTTTTTTTCCCTTTTCCTCAGCTTGGCTTAATATCTGGGGAGAGTTCTTCTAATTAGTCTTGTGGAAATCACTGGCCGCAGCTCAGAACTTTAGTGACAGCTTAAGGGCTTGAGAAATGTGGCCCACTATGGTTATCAGGGTTACCAGCCACAGAAATGCCAAGGGACAGAACAGAAAGACCTTGGTGTCTGAGAGGATTGGGGAGGATGGCAAGTACTATGGAGATGCTATAAACATGCCAACCCCGTGTGGGACTTGCATGGGCTTTGCCCTCAGGACGATGTTCTCAGCTGTTTTCTCCTTGCTCTCCTGGAACATGGACACCTAGTGTGCTTTCTGTCCATAAAAAGCTCTCAGGAACTGCCACAAGCTTCAGAGTAACCTGTTGTTGTCACCTCGTGGTCCTGTCACAGCCCCTTCCTGGTAGCATTCTTAGTGAGCATCCTTGGTGCAGCCACAACATGGCCACCTCTCTCCCCTTGAACAGCAAAACAATCCTGCCGTCTCTAGGGCGACCCGATAAGATGAGTGTTCCTCATGGGGCTGCCCATTCACACCTTTGCCTCCCAGTGGTGTCTGGGGACCTTTAGTTTTTTGCTTGATAATACGTACAGGACAAAGTTTGCTGTGTTAACTACTTTTGCGAGTGTGGCTCAGGGGCACTCTGTGTATTTGTGCCAGTCCCATCTAATCTGCAGGACTTTCCTCGTCCCCAAACTGAAACTTCATGCTGTTAAATAAGAAGTCCCTTTCTATGGAGCTTTTGAGTGTGACGTTCAGGTGATGTTTCCTCTGGTAGAACTGTGTACTGTGCAGTGGTCCCCTTATTTACCACTAGGAAGATACCGTTAGGGATACACCGTTGGCCCTGATACAGTGGTTCTCAACTGTATCCTGCTGGTGAGATAGTTTCTTCACTGGAAATCACACCCTTCTTGATTCCTCCCCATCAGGCTGATCTATGTTTGAGAGCAGGTGGGCTGATGATAGGCTCTAGTAATCCACCACCGAGAAGCCCGGGAGATGACTAAGTCCTGTGTGGTTGTGGGTAGTCACAGTGAGTTCTCATTGTGCCAAGCTCTAGGAGAAAACACACTGTCTCAGAGATGGGCTATTTAAAATCTTGATAGCTACAGATGAAAACAACATGTTCTCCCCCTTGGAAGTACAGCATCTGCTGATCCTTCTATTTGGATGTGTCTGCAGGACAGAGTTGGCGTCAGGCCAACCTGAATTTAGGTTCTTGCCCTTTCATTCATGGGCTGTGACCTTGAGACTCTGTTTCCTCATCGAAAGCATGGGACTCCTGGCTCCCACTTGAGTTGTTGATTGCAGGAGGACGTGTTAGCATGGTACCTAAGGCAGCATTGGCTCAAACGAGGAGGTGGCGGTTCTGTTGCTGCTACTGTTGATGATTTTGTTGTGCAGGTCTCCAGGTGGTCCTGAACTCCATCATCAAGGCCATGGTGCCTCTTCTACACATTGCCCTCCTTGTGCTGTTCGTCATCATCATTTATGCCATTATCGGCCTGGAACTCTTCATGGGGAAGATGCACAAGACTTGCTACAACCAGGAGGGTATCACAGGTAAGAGGGGGGGCTCGTTCTGGGCAGCGGGTACCCAGGAGGAGGTTGCTCTCCTCATAGATGCTTCCCTTGGAGTGAATTGCAGCCACCTGAGCTACAGAGCTGGATGAGGCATCCAGTTTGCCATACTTCAGACCATGATGAAAGGCCGGGGTTGGCATTTTCCCCTCTCATTTCTAATTTCTGCTTTCACTACTGCAGATCTCTGTTCAAACAGCAGGTGTAAGCTTTGTCCAGCACTGCTATACACCGTGAAAAGGATCTGCACAATTGGAGAAGCAGTTAAAGATTAGGCACCCACCTTTCGTCATTTTCTCACTCTTGAAGCAGAGTCTGAGCATGTGAGCAGCCACTGTGAACTGATGGGCATGCATATCCAGCAGTACACCAATGTGGTTCAGCATGCAAGTCCTTCGGGGAGTCTTCGCCACCAATTCCCATCACCACCCATCTTTCTACCCTCCTAGAATTGCTCCCGGCTCCTTTACAGCTACTATTTTCTTCTCCATTTAAAGGCAGAAGCTCTAGGGCCCCTCCCTATCCCAGACTGGGTGAAGAGGCTGCCATTGAACACTCCCTTGCCCCCAGTGAAATCTGTATTCCTCATGGAAAAGGTTCAGCTCTGTATCACAACCATCAATCCTGCCTTTCTGAGCCTCCCCTCTTTGTGTTCCTTCCATAAATCATTGAATTTAACAGGCAGTGCTGGCTCATTAGGCACTTTGTTAAGTGGCACCAGAGTGTTGGCTTGCTGGATAAGCTATAGACTGCTCTCTTAAGTAACTAATGTCTTAACTTGACCTTCAACAGAATTGACTAGGAGGCTAGGAAGATGGCTCAGTGGTGAAGAGCACTGAGTCCTCCAGAAGACCCAGGTTCAGTTCCCAGCACCCACATGGTGGCTCATGCATGACTCCTGGGGGTCATACACCCTCTTCTGCTTCTGAGAGCACCAGGCACACTGATCATACACAAACATACATATAGATACACATGTATGTATATACAGCACACATTTGATTCCAAAGCTGTTAGCTGTTACATTATTTCATTTTTCAAAACAGATCTGCCATTTTAATTTGGGCATTATTTAGGAAAAGGGAGAGCATGTGTATGGCACATGTGCTCTAATAATGTCAGAGGAGCCCTTCCTCTGTGTCCCGTCACTGCCGTCTAGCCCGGGCTGCAAGTTAGGACCGATGATGGCACCAATCTGTATGACAGAAATGCGAAGCTCGCACCCAGGAACCGACGTTACTACTACCTAGGACGCAAAGGGTATTGTGACTAGGGAGACTGGCTAGGCGTCTTCAAGGTTTCTCAGTCATCACAGGGTCACAGCAAGTCAACAACACCTATAAATCTATATTTACAGAATCGTCTTATTTTATTTTAAAAAGAGATTAGATTGTTTGTAAGATAAATTATTTGCTCTCAAAAAATTCAAAATTATTTGACTTGTAATACTGTGAAATTGGTGACAACTTAAAATGTTAACTGATATATAATTTTTAATTGGAAGAGCAAGTTCCTGCATTCTGCTAAAATTCTGGGACATTACACCTCGCTTGAAGAATACCAGCCAACATAATGATCAGTGTCTCGTTTTAATTCAGATCCTTCCCCTTTCTCAGTTGTTCTGTAGCTAACCCCAAACCAGTAACTTACCTAACCCATTACACCTCGCTTGAAGAATACCAGCCAACATAATGATCAGTGTCTCGTTTTAATTCAGATCCTTCCCCTTTCTCAGTTGTTCTGTAGCTAACCCCAAACCAGTAACTTACCTAACCTATCTGTAGCTAACCCTAAACCAGTAACTTACCTAACCAATCTGTAGCTAACCCTGAACCAGTAACTTACCTAACCAATCTGTAGCTAATCCTGAACCAGTAACTTATGTTAATGGTGCAGCCTGGTTGGAGCTCCTTAATGACAAGCTGCAACATGAGTAAATTGATGCAGATACACTGTGATCAGTGGCCCACCGGACCCACACTCGCCAGGCTATCCCAGTGATTCTCCATCAATTTGGCAGTGACTGATGGTGGGACACTCACCAATGAAATAGGGAGAAATCCTGTCAGAGAACCAAAGACAGCAACTGGAGCATGCCTTCAGACATTGATGTGATGCATCACGGAGCCCTGGAGAGCTGCTTAAAACTTTCAGCCATCTCTGTCATTTTAAAGGAAAGATGGCAAAAGTGTGTCTTCTCCTGCTGGTGAGGGTCCTGCAAGACTGTAAGCAAAATGCAGCCTTGAATAATTGTTGTAATCATGGGGTTTGTTACCAGGCCTCAGTGGCCTCAAATGACAAGAAAATGATGAGTATAATAGTCAAAGGAAACCAGACAGCACCCTCTTTCTAGGGTACAACCAGAAGGTCTGTGGAAAGCAATCTCCAGCACCAAAGACGTTCTTTGTCTGCCCTTAGAAAAAAGATCACACTGGGCTTCAGCTTTTGAAGGGGTCAACTTTAGGTCATACTGGCCTTGATAGTTCATAGAGTCAGGAAAATCATCTGAACCACCTCAAGCATCCTTCAACCACACTCATGACATCATTTTGTGATGGGTTTAACCCCTATCCAGCCACTTCAGAGGCCAGTTAGTCTCCTGGGTGAAAACCTAATGAGCCAGGATGTCAGGACAATGAGAGTAATGTCCCTCAGAAAGGTGACATGAGGCTCCAGTAGGAGCCAGAGCCACTATTGGGAAAGAGGCCAAAGATTCCTGGCTGCAGCAATCTTACTTTCGGGAGAAAGCAGTTGAATTTGCCGCCTTTCTTCCTCTTCACGCTGTCTGCCCACAGCACAGACTCTTGTAGTTTCCCAAACAAACAAGCAAGCAAGCAAACAAAGAGCCAGCCAGCATCAGTGTGTTCTGGAGTTTTATAGAACCTTTGAAATGTTTTGTTTGCATGGCTTTTTGTTTGGTTTGTTTTTATTTTTGTTGTTGTTTTTTAGATTTTAGACTTTAGATTAAAATAACATACTTTCTGTCATATTTCGATTTTACAAAAGGCTTAATGAGTCTTTGTTATAATTTTAATGGAATATATATGTATGTATATATATTTATCTTTAAACTGATATTATTTCACAGACTGCATTTTACATTCTTCCAAATTTTCTAAGCCATGTTTCTTGTGGGATCCCTGCAAGGAAGCTTTTGGGCCTTCAAGGAGCTATTGTTCTGCCTTTAGGCTTCTCTTTCTATGTCTAGTGTCCAATGGTGATGGTCTCAAAAGAGGCTATTTTCTCCCAATCTCTCCAGCAACTGTAAGGCGCCCTCCTGGTTGCTCAGCAGATATGTTGCCATATGCCAATACCTTTTGTTTCTGGTGTCCCATCTGTCCAGTGGATCTGGAGCCAGGGCACTCAGTAGCTCTGCTCAGCACGATAATTACCCCTGAGACTGGCACAGAATTTGTTGGCTAAACCTTGCAATGAAATCACTACCATTCTATTTTGTCCTTCAAGTTGAGACCTAAAAAATGTAATTGCTGTTGTCTTGGTGGTTTTTCCTTGGAACACGGCCAAAAGCTCCCTCAGGATTCTGTTCTTGCTGAAGTTGAGTTGGTTTCTAAAACCTCCTTTATTTTACCAAAGACTTAATTTGGTCTTTCCACATTAACGACTCTCTTTAATTCTGTTCTGAAATGTATAGCCCACATGTCTTTATTTCTCCTGTTTTCCTACCCAGGACCTCATGACTGCAGAAGACTCTGCAGCTCGTCCTATGGTTAAGCTTACCTCCCTCACCCTGGCACGTATGTCACTAGGACCTGCTGATCTGTGCCTTCACATTTTTCAAGTGTTCCTTTTTATAGATACCTATTTTTACTGGATCATCACTGCTTCTTAATTGTTCTGTGATTTTTTTTTATTGTTCAGGGAAGACTTAAAATAGCACAGTAGCCCTTGCGCCTGTGGATGATCTTCCCAAAGCCCATTCCGTTCCTCCCTCTAGCTGTGAGATCTCTGCCCCTTGGTGCCATTTTCTTCTAACATATATTTGTAAATTCAGCAGATCTGTTTTCCTCCCTGTGAACACTCAGAGCTGGCCTGGGCAGTACCCTGCCCCCGTCCTTTCCCTGTTTCTACTGTTTTAGGAACTGAAAATCCAGGGTAGACTATCAGCCTAGGAATCACATTAGGAATAGGCAGCTGGCATCTTTATGCAACAAGTAAACACAAGCAAAATGGAAGTTTCTCTTTATCTTCCCACTGCCTCTTTGTCCCCGCTGATACTAGGAAGCTGGTTCCAGAATAAGAATGAAATTAATGATCTATTTGGTTCTTGGTTTCCCCATTTTTCAACTCCCATTTTTTAGGTGCTTTGCTTTGCTATTTTTAACGTATTATTTAGGTTTGAAAAATAACTTTCATTTTTCTACTTCTAACAGCCCTAAATCCACATCTCTAAAGATTTGACAATCTTAAGGCCATAAAAAGTTGTAACTAGCAGTAATTCTGTTCAGTTTCCTTAATATGGAGCCTCTGGAAGCCAGATAAGGAAATGGTTTGGACACTTGCTACCCTCAGACAGCTCCGAGATCAGTAATGTAGTCCTGTCCCCCTTGGTCCCTGACTATAGCACGAGGCAGAGAATAAGGCAGGAAGCAGCTTTATTCTGAACAGCCCAAGCCAGGGAGTGCATTAGATGCCCATCATCTGGGGAACGCATGCAATGAAACACGCTGCTCGACAATACGGAGGAACAGGCAAGACTGGAATGCAGCGGCGGGGCTCAGCTCAGAAGCCCTGTGCTGCAGAGGGTGTGGGATACAAGGAGCCTCTTAGGGTGTGGCTTTGTGTGTAGGAAAGGCAAGCTGTGAAGATGGAAAACAAATCGGCTTGTTTGGAGTTGGGGACAGAAACAAGAATGGACTACAAACAAGGACATGGAAGTAGTTGGGGTGGCATAGAAGAGGAAGTGATAGGAGCCACTGCTGTCCCCAGGAAGATATTGGCACACCATTTGAACCTCGGCACCCAAGAATCCTCTCACAGTTAAGGGTTAACATTTCTCTGCCTCCCTTTTACGTGAGAGTAAACAGTTTCAATTAGAAGCCACAGACACCAACAGCCATCCAGACAGTCATCTTCCATAAAGAGCCTGTGTCCCATGGGCAAAGTAATCACACTGTGATGGTTTGGATCCTTATAAAAGAAGCGACGATTCTGGGTATCTTATTATCCCAAAATGAAGAACCACAGGCAAATTCTGTCTCAGGAGTTGCATTTTCGCCATTGTCAGAGGCGATTGTTTGTTCAAGCTCAGGTCTTCTGTTTGTTATTGCCATTACTTTCTCTAGCGGCAAGATGAGACCCTCGCTTTCACAAACTCCAGATTCCTTACCTTGTCTTCTCTTTTCCAGAACAGCTTACACTTGAGATGGATGCATCATTATTACTTTCTGATTGGACATGATACCATGCTATGACAGAATAGACCATACTTGTAGTGTCTATGAAGTCAATTGTGGATAAAACGCAGTGCTCACAACACTTGTGTGAAAGTACTTACCTATGTCATTGTGCCCCTGAAGTGAATGTCTGGGCTCATGTGTTTTTAAGCCCCACCTGAGGGCACTAAGCGAAATGTGTGTGATCGCTGCTATGGTTATCCATCAGCCTTATTCTGTTACCTTTCTAACTTCTCTTCATTCTCTGCCCATCATTGCCCCTCCTTCCCTTCCCCTTCCATCTCGTATTTCCTTGGCGGTGGAGATGTTCCAGCGGAAGAGGACCCTTCCCCTTGTGCGCTGGAGACAGGCCATGGGCGGCAGTGTCAGAACGGGACCGTGTGCAGGCCCGGGTGGGATGGGCCCAAGCATGGCATCACCAACTTCGACAACTTCGCCTTCGCCATGCTGACGGTGTTCCAGTGCATCACCATGGAGGGCTGGACAGATGTGCTGTACTGGGTACGCAGATGGGGCCCTTTGAGGAGGGGGTCACACATTCACCCGCAAGTTGAGGGGTGATGGATGAAGGTCTTTGATTTGTTCCATTGCTTTCCTGAGAAGTGAAGCATGTCCACTTTTGTAAGGTTTGCCCCACTACCAGCCTTAGCAAGGGTCATTTCCAGCTGCCAGACGTGGCCTGGGCCGCTAGTGCACAGCTGATTCTATGCTGATGAACTGGGCTACACCTGGCTAAGGACTCTAGCCAGCTCCTCTTCCTGCTCTATAATCCCTTCTGCTTTTAACCTCTACTTCTCTCTTACCTAAAAGGAGCTGCAGGCAGATTTCTCAGAGAAAAGTCAGGTCTGATATAAAAGGAAACACCATAAAGAAAACTGATATTTTATTGATTTGTGTTGCCTTGTGGCATGCTGCTTCTTTTGATTCTCGTGTTAATTTTAACATATTAAACTACTCCATCAAAGTCCCTCTCACTGTCAGCCAGGAACTGCTCAGTGTACAATGCACATTTCCAAACATACGTTCTGAGTGTCAACCCATCCTGAGTATATTTTCTTTAACTTTAAAAATGCCCCTCATAAGACCTAGCTAGCCATGCCTGCTTTGCCCACCTTTGAGTCCTTGGAGAGCAGGTAAATACACATGCCATATTTGAACTATCTTCATTCTGGCAGAATGGAGTCCATTATTTGTTAAAAAAAATACAGAAAGTATCATCTTTGTGGTGCTTTCCACTTCAGCATGAGAGATGATTTGCCAGAATCCAGTGTTGCTTTTTGGAATTTGGGTGAATACAGTGTGTTGCCAGTCTTGAAAATAACATCTTTCTCAAGTTTCTCAGATAGTCAAATCCATGTAGCCCTGGTGAAAACATCTAAGCGGCTGCATCCTCCTGTCTGCAAACTAGAGCAGGGAGAGAAAAGGGAAGCCACTGAACGTCCCGTGTTCACTTGCCAGAAGGAGAAGCAAGGCCAAGAGAAGTGCTGACTTCTCCCAGAATCCAAGGCAGTTTTGTAGCTGCACGGGGATGTAGCTTCCCGCTGTTTCCACGTGCACCTCTGAACTCCAAGCCCAGCTCTTCCCAACCTTGACATCACTGTTAGCGTGTCAGAGCCCAGTGTTGCTGTGAACTGTGTACCTCTCTTGAAGTGACTACTTACAGCTTGCCTGCACCTTGTTCCCACCAAATGAGTGTCTTTGTGAGCCAGGGTGCTCTAGGCACTGAGGATTTGGTAATGAATAAGATCCAGTTAGGCCAGAGAAGCTCAGTCTGTAGACTATCGAGATTCTGAGTGCCACAGAAACCTGTGCTGGGGCAGGGCTGTTCTGACATGCTGTCAGCGGACAACACTGGTATCATCTACATTCAGCCTTGGTCTCAACAAGAACCTGGTTTTGTATACCTTGAAAGTCAATGAAATGCAAGTTCGGTTCTCTATAATTAGGCAAATTCTTTCATTTCGTAGAGCAGGTCAGCTTTTCAAGTGGCCCTAATTCTTCCCTCTGTTTTGCACAAAGGACCTTTTACTTGCTGTCTGGATGGGCCATGGACAGAAAGGTCTCTTTGCAGATTTCCACCTGTGGGCTGCAGACCATATGACTGTATGGTCCTGGGCTCCAGCATCTTATCATGGGAGTCTCAGCCCCTGCCTTCGCTGTTGGAAAGCCTGCTGGTACATCAGATTGAGAGCAGGTGCAGGCAGGGGGCATAGGTATAGTTTACTTTGCTGATGGCCCTGGTGTGCTTTTCTGCAAGTCACTGATACCCTACCAGCCAGATGTGACCCTACGATGCTGTCGTAGTGACAGCCAGAGTGGGGCCTGAAGACGCACACAGCAGTAAGTACCAATTTCCAGCAGCTGTGTTGTCCCTTCTCTCCCCTGGGGGTGTGATGGAGCTCGGGCCGAGGGCAGGAAGCCTGTCAGAGGTGAGAGAGCACCAGGGTCTGGGGATACCTCTCATTCTGACATTCCCAGCATCTTTCCAAAACAATCAGGTTATGACTGTGCACACGTGTGCATATGAGAGTTGTGTGTGCACGTGAGCATGCACACACACGTTGAGACTGTGTTTCCTGGTGGCTATTCATGATAGAGGCACCTCCTCACTCAGCACTCCTGCTGTCAGACAATTCCTCTAATTACTTTGACCTTTCTATGCCGTTTCATTTTCTATTCTCTTTCTCTCTCCTCCTTTCTTTCCCTTAGGCAGTTCTCCTCCTCAGCTCTAGGTTTTTATCACTAACCCAGAGACTCAAATCTCAGCATGTTTTAGTCAAAAGTAGGGCTTTCTAAATATAAAAATCCTCAGAGCTGCCCCTTCTAGTCCCTGGTTAGGAACTTAGTGTTCGAAGAGGAACTTGTCCAAGCCGAGATGATGCATCTTTGAGTTTGAAGCCCTAGAAATAGGACCAGCTGAATCTCCCTAGTGCTCCTAGGATACCGCTGGATTCAAACCAGACTGGAGCTAGTTCCCAGGGAATGTGGGGTGTGGGTCTTCTGCTCAGAAGGACGCATTTCCCTTCAAGTGTAAAGTACAAGTCTAGAGAACCCAGAGAGGATTAGTAAAGACTCCCGTGTGTAGCAATGAATGGAACCCCCAGAGCTGGGTTCATTTTAATCACTCAATCACCTCAAGAGACATTTCTAGGGAAAAGAAACTAAATGAAAACTCAAGCTCCCATGTAGTTTTCTTAGGAAAAGCTCTTTAGACAAAAGTTTCTCCATGTACTCTCAGAATGCCCAAGTTTTTATTTTTAAAGCCCCAAAAGAAGGAAGAATATTGAGTCAAACACCATTTTCATTGGTTTTCTTGTCTTTTTTCAAATGTGGGTTTTTTTTTAATCTTTGAACCAAATAGCTGCTTAACTGAGAGAATCTGCTACCCAACCAGTATGCCTGAGGATTATAACACAGTATCAGAGAGTTAGCATCTCTCAAAGCCTCTGTCTACCTGATCACTTAGTCATTTATCTATCCATCCATTCATTTCACTCAGTTCACCAGCGTTAGACGAATTCTTACAGTTCAGTAATTCAATTTAACGCATATTTATTGAGCATTTCCTATGTTCCCAGAAGCAGGGACAGAGAAGAGTAATACCTGCCTTCTAGGAGTTCAGAATATGAGGCATGCAGGATTCAGAAAGAAGGAAGACTCCCTGATAGAACGGCAGGGCGTGCAGGAGGTAGACCACTCTGAGGGACATGGGAATTTTGGTCCTGAGGCTGGACAAGGAACCAGAGCAGATGCCCATACTTTGGGAACACATTCATTAGTAGCTTTTGATACTAGACTAAAGTGTGTTTTAGTGTCTTAACAAGCCCAAGAAACCACTATGGCACCCAGATGTCCTTGCTCATAGTCTGGTGGCTGTGGGATGTTGTCATAGGCATCATCGAGGACCACACACCTGCTAGCAGCCCTTCCGTCTATAAGTCAGCTGTTCCCAACATGATGCTCAGACTAGGATATCGCTCTTCTCTGCTCATACACTCCCCACAATGTCAGGACACCAGCCCATTGCTTTCAGAGGTTGTTTGAACACATGCAGTTGGTCTGCTGTCTTGCCTGGTGTTGGGATCTGTTGTTTTTTTCCTACCTGAAAGAGGCTCTTAACTGTTTCGGCTGCCTGGGGAGTTTTCCTCAAAGAATGAGTCAGCGCCCAGGACTGGGGCAGTATTCAACTTACTCCTTACTCTGTGACCCACGTGATGGACACTCATGCTCCAGGCAGCATAGGTCATCAGGTGCAGCCACACACTGAGCTATTGCCCTGAGGAGACACGGAGCAGACTGTGGCTTTTCTGACTGGCACCTCCTCCTGAACAGAAAATGGCCTCTCTTGGTACTTGTGGAAACCATCTAGTGTCTAGATCCATAGTGTTTGTACTGAGGAGTGGATACACATGATGTGGAAATCAACTTGGATCAGAGAGGCCTTGGGAAGTTCATGGTGGAGATATTGCCTATCCTTTTTCCCCACTAAGGAAGATAGTGGTGGGCTTGAAGATAGAAGGCAGGGGTCCTGTCACCCAGTTAGATACTAGGGTCGGAAAAGTCTCTGGTATTTTCCTTGAGTATTTCCTTTGTTGGGTCTCGCTTGAATAAGAAAGCTGTCTCAGGTCTGGGGAGCGAGGGTGTCCTGAAAGCTGCCTGACTTTGGGTTCTAGGAGCCAGGCTTTGGGAAAGCTGCAGCTCCCGCTGTTACAGACCCAAGACCCGCCCTGTGTGCCTCTCCAGATAATGGTGACAGCAAGCTGGGTCCTTTTAATTCATGAGGAGATCTGCTCCCAGATTGGAGACAATGACCATGCCACTCCAGCATCACCCCACTGAGGAGAAGCCACCCGTGTGTGCTCTCCACCCGGTCAGCCTGAAAGTTATGTGGCCTGGGATAAAGAGGGCAGCCAAGGGATGCTTTCCACTGCAGTCCCTGATGAAGTTAAGCTACCTTGTCATGTATGACCCCAGAGGAAAGGACCCCCAGACTAATCAAGAACCCAAGGGAACGAACCTCTAAGGCGAAAAGAGCTTGGAGGGCTGTTTTGGGGGAAGAAATCCAGAAGTAGGGCTAGTGGCCTCCTCCAGCATCCTTAGAACAGGTTGGCAACACTGAAGCTGAGTATGGGCTCCAGTGGGGGGGGGGGCACACTGCAGGATGGTGCCCGGAGCACTGTGTCTGCTTTCCTGTTTTCTGATGAGGATCTCCTGTTCTCAGCAGCTTTTCTTGTTCTCCCCACTCTCACTAAACATGACAGAAGCACTTAGAGGTAAAGGGACAGATGCTTCTGGCCTGTGTTAACACAAAGTAATGGGAGGGAAAAAACACAAAAAAAATGCTCATTGCCCCAAACCCAGGTAACCCTAGAACCCCTCTTTTGGCGGTGCCTAGCACCCCAGCTGGGGTTGCTCTCCATGCAGTTCCTTTACTACAACCTCGAGTCCAGTGCACCCACCTCCTGCACATCCCACAGCAAGCACTTGGTGAATGCACGCAGATGCTGTGTGAACAGGCAACAGGCTCCTGCGCAGGCCCCATGTTACAGTGGCGTGTGCAGGCCCTGGCATGGCGGAGCCTCGTGGCTGGGTACATGGTTCCCTTGCCCTGCTCTCCCTGGTACTCTTTCATCTCTCCTGCTTGTATTGACTGCTTTGCTTTCCTCTTCCCTACATGAAGACATACTTCTAGTGCCCCTGTTATGGTTATGCACTCCTAGCTCATCAGATTACTACTGGTCAAGGAAGGGCCCTGGGAACAGCATCCATCTGAAGATGACTGTACCGCCTCTGCTAGCCACTGCCTCTTTCCTGGATGCTTCACTCTGCTTCACAACTATTCCATGGCTTTACAGCTGTGTACATCATTCTGACAATGACCAAGTCCCGAGGAGGGGGAGAGGGGTACCTACTGCTATCACAGGATCATCTGGACCCCGGACTTCCTTCCTGCTATACTGCTCCCTCGGCTGTCAGTGATGCCACTATGCAAAGTCCACACAGCTCTGCCTGGTCTGGCCCTTGTTTCTACAGCCTCATCTAGCTGTCTTCCTGCCTTCCACTTCTTATTTCCTCCTACAATTGCATCTCCTACCCTGTTCTTATCATTGCTTTTTATGCCTATGTCCCCAGCAATCGAGGACTTCGTATTTACAGTACAAAGCCTAGCAGGTCTTAGGTTCATGAATCCCACTCAAACATCCCCTGAGTACCTATCAAATACAAAGCCCTGCTCCTGACACTTGGGATTCTCCCATGACCTAAACAAACCCAAGCCACCTGTGCTCAAGGAACCTACACTATAGCTAGACAGCGAATACCCAGTGTGACACGGAAAGAGCCCACACAGCCGTAAAGTGATAAATGCTGTGGAAAAACTAGAGCAAGGCGTGTGGGAATGGGGATGCTCAACAAATTGTTAAATTGAATTTCACTGCGACGTGGACGTGTGTGGGAACTCTTCCTCACTGACTCAGCTCAAGCCAGTGAGCCACAGGCACATTTTTTTTTTTTTACACAATATCTCTAACCATAAAACAGCAAGCCATTTGGAGCAGGCAGGTCTGAGTGCCTCTCCATCTTTAGTCCTATCACACAGAGAACAGTGTGTCTATAACTCAGTTGAGGCACCACGGTAGAAATCAAATTAAGGCAGAAGTTATGAGATTTTCCTATTCCTTAGGAAGATCACTTGGGATGACCATGACTGCAGTCATAATGCAGATGTACTAACTGTACTGAGCTCCTAGGCCATTCGACAAGACCCAGGAATCTACTGTCGTTGTTTGTCCTATCTTAGGGCCCAGTGTAGTGGAGATACACAATTATGTCCTTCCCTATGCAATTGGTAGCATGGAGACAGTGATATCGGTGAGGGGCCCACAAGCTCCGTCGTGGAGCCCACATCCAGTTAACCTGTAGTGCTTGGAAGAGCGGGTTGCCACCCCCAGAGCTCCAGTGAGATGGAGTGTGAGCCCTTCTGAATGAGCACCTAATGGTGCTGATACTGGAGGCCACCCTCTGAAAGCTGCTGATGGAAGTCGGCTAGGAATCTGGTACCTTAGACTCTAGCGTTTTATAAGCTGGGTTCACAAAAGACAACCTTGGGGCTCATTTTCAGTAAACTGGAAGTAAAACGCGTTTAATGCTTGGAAAACATCAGAAGAAATAGATTTGAGGATCTGAGTCGGAATATATATCCTCTATGATAGACACACTGTGACTTGTCTTCATGCTCCCTTCTGCCAGTTTAGGGGGCATCTGACAACCACGTCAAGGAGCTGGAGGGAGAGGGTGGAAGTCAATGGACAGGGAGTCTGAAGAGGTTTCTCACAGCAAACCCTCCACAGACCAAAGGAGCCAGTTCTGTCTCCCATTGTCCCCAATTCCTGAAGGCATTTGGACTTGCCACGAAATGACTCCATCAGCCCATCAGTTGCAGGCTAGGTACCTCTTCCATCTTGGCTGTGGTGTCAAGGCAAGGCCCCTTCTCTGACACATAAGCCAGGGAGGGTACTGCTTGTGAAGCATCAAGGTCGCGCCCTCTAGGCTCCAGGAAGGACCATCACTTTCTTGTGTGATGTAAGCTTCAGTCTCCAGCCCTGTCAGTAAAGCTGGCCCTTTTCACAGCCCTCTTCAGGGTACATCTTAAGATTTAATGGCCACAGAAGCCCAAATAAGCTAAGCCCATTATAAAACAGAAAAAAGAAATGTTTTGTGAGGTGACCCACCTCCAAGACAAGCGGGACGAAAAAAGCACTGGGGAACTACTTCTTTTCCAGAACAGCAGGAAAAGTCAGGCAAGATCCCCCCGCCCCCGAAACCCCACACAGGTCCTTATAACTCGGGCAAGATTTCCCTGCCCCCAGACCCTACAGGTCCTTCTAGCTCAAGCAAGATCCCCCCACCCCCGAGAACCCGCACAAGTCCTTACAACTCAGGCAAGAGTTCCCCCCTAAGACCCTACAGAGATCCTTATAGCTCATGCAAGAGGTCCCTCCTCCCAGACCCCGTAGGTTCTTATATCTCACTCAGGTCAAGGTTGTAGGGAAAGAATTTGAGTGGGGATGAAACCAAATATAATGGCAGATCCTGACTCTCTTACCAAAACCCAGGGTCAGCCCTCTGCTTCCTGTGATCTGTTCACACTCCCTGCCTGTCTGTCTTGCCCTGTCCTTTGCTTGCTCTGTCCTAACTCTCCTTCATCTTTCCAGATGCAAGACGCTATGGGCTATGAGTTGCCCTGGGTGTATTTTGTCAGTCTGGTCATCTTTGGATCCTTTTTCGTTCTAAATCTGGTTCTCGGTGTTTTGAGCGGGTAAGCTGACCATTTCTGTGTCCTCTTTACAAGGCAGCCGAGCAAGGTCCCAGGTTCCACTGCGTTCAATGCAGAATCCTCAGAGACAGGACCCTAACAGGCCCAAGAAAACAGGAAAAAAAATTTCCATGCAAGCACAGATTCTGACCATTGGCTGCACAGGCGGTTTGGCCTCTGAGTTGCACATTGAGGATCCCGGGTCCCACGCTGCTCAGATCAGCGCTGGGGAGCCGGTGGCTGGCGCTTGGCCGTGCTCGGTTGCTGTGTGTGCCTGACTAACTATCATTCCATTCTTCCAGGTCAATGATGCCGTAGGAAGGGACTGGCCCTGGATCTATTTTGTTACACTAATCATCATAGGGTCATTTTTTGTACTTAACTTGGTTCTCGGTGTTCTTAGCGGGTAAGCAGGACCAAGGAAATGGTCTTGATTTTTCCATTCATTTTTATTCATTCTTTCTGCTATTCCTGGCACTATTCTCTTTCTGGCTCTGATGAACCTGGGAGAAAGGGTCACTCAGGAGCCTTGAAGTGAAGGTCTTTGGCCTGACTGTAAAAATGGTCAGATGCATAGAAGTTAACCCATTGGTATGGGTGGTGGACCCTGGAGAAGAGACACCCAGTCCCACTCCTATCCCAACGTACACACCAACCTTCCCAGCCCCAGTAGTTGCTCAGGTAGTCAGGCTGCATCCCTTTTTGCCCTGTTCACTCAGCCTGAAAAGAAGCACAGACAGACTCTTGAGAGGGGAGAACTTCACAGCAGGAATCTGTAAGAAGGTCCTCAAACACACACAACACTCACAGTGCCCTTGAAAATAAACACGGGCCTGATATCCTGAGCCAGTTAGCATCTACAGGCAAACAATACAGACTTGAAATCACTTTTATTGAGTGAACAGGCCAGAGAAGGAAGTTTGGGTTTTGGCCCAGCATTGTCAAAAACAAAGCCAGTCCAAAACTCTGTGACTCGTGTGTGTGTGTGTGTGTGTGTGTGTGTGTGTGTGTGTGTGTGTGTACATATATATGCAGACAAATACTAATTCTCATTTCAAGGCCAAGCTGTCCATCACTGATGTTTACCTTTCTGAATGCAAAGGACATGGAACTGTGTAAAGCCACAGGTTATTATGAGGTTATAATTGAGGCATAATTTATTTTACTTTAAATTATTAAATTAGCTAGATGGCCACAGATATAAACCTACCTGTTTTCAGCCCTTGCTCAGATGCAATTAGAAGTGAAAAAATGGCCCATGGCTGGGGTATCAAGTGACCCCAAGAATGGCCACCTTCTCATCATGGAGACCTGGGGTGTTTCCTCAACCACCTATTTTTCACTAGCTCATGCCAGCCATGCCAAGACCTGACACCTAAATGCTCCTGGTGACCCTCTGGCCCTCTAATAGGGGACCTACCTACTGACTTTGTAATAGGGGGAGGCAGTGGGTGATCTGTTTCTGCACTGCTTGGATAGGTCAGCTGCTTTCATAGTCTTCTCAGGCACCTAGGGACTTCCTGTCTTTGCAGACAGGGCAGTGTTCTTCCTCCAATCATGGCCAGGACATGGGGTTCATTCTAGAATGGAGTGAGGCAGCTATTCCTTCCTTACCCTCCCATAGCCCTGGATGGCATCTTGCCTTTTGCCAAGGTGAGACCACATGGAGAGCAAGATGAGAGGGAGATGGAGTGATATACAAGCTCCTACTTAGCTGCCTGGAGGGGGCAGGGGGCTCGTTTTTCTCTTCCAATACAAGAAAATGGCCTGTTGTTTATAGGTGAATCTCACAGACAGCATTGGAAAAAAAATCAAACTCATTATCCCCTTTGAAGACAGAAACTTGGCTAGCTTCATTTTCCATGTCAATAAAAAGGAAGATAACATCAACTCTTAGGTGGTCACTGTAGAATGAACAGGGATGGCCATGTAGAATACTTAGCACGGGACTAGTTTGCAGTCAGTGGCGGTGCTGAAACTGCGATGGTTGCTTTGACTTCTCTTTTAAGCTGAGTAATACAAGCCAAGAGATGCCACTTTCCTGGCAGTCAGCAGACCTGGGCCTGGAGTCTTAGTTTGGCCCCTGCTTTCTAACGACTACCTGCATTGAATGAGCCTAGTTTTAGCATAGTTCAGAACTCTAAGCCAAAAAAAAAATCATTTTCCTCCCCCAGATGTTAGGAATCAAATATTAGCATGTAAAATTCCTCCAGGAATCCAAAATGGAGAATGAGGACTAGACTCCAAAGGCCCCTTCTTTGGCTCACAGCCATTGCCACCCCATCCCCAAAGGAATGACCAACCTGCTGGTATCAAAGGAGCTGTTGCTGCTGCTGAAGGGATGGTCATTTTGAAATCACACCTTGGTTTCATTTAGGTCAAGTGGGATAGATGTACAGAACCCACAATTCTGATGCTTACTTGTTTTCAGAACATTTAATTGACATGGGACAGGAATACAGAGGCTCATTAACCTTTGCATCTATGATCCAGAGTTCTATTGATCTGTTCTGGAACCTTCTGGTACCCGGCCATTCTCAAAGTTCCAGCATGCTTCTGGCAGCTCCAGAAGCATTCATGGACCCTTTGCCCAGCCAGACAGGTGTCTGTAAGCTATCAGCTTCCCCTTCTGGATTTTTGTCAAATGTGTTGCCTCTAACCTGTACAGTGACAAACCTGATAACAGCCTCCTATTGGTTGACCAGACTGATGATGGTTTGAAGTTGGCATATTGACTAATCCAGACAACAGTGTAATAATTAACCACAAATAGGCAGAGGAACACCCACTCATTCAACAATTAGACTTTAATTAAACCAACCTTCCAGACTATTCAAAAAGTCTTAGAGCCCATGAACTGCATCACCCCGAGGACAGCACGAACAGTCTCTCCCAAGTTCTATGCTCTGAACATCTCATATATTAATTTACTTAGTAACCACGACAACTCCTTGACCTGGATGCTATTCATGTTTCCATTTCACAAAAGAAATGAATGAGGTTTAGATGAGGAAGCCACATCCCTCCTAATGGGAAAAATTCAAGGACAGAGGGTTAGGCCAGAACGTTGTTAGTCCATAGCCTCTTCCTTTAGCCCCCATGCTACTCCTGCCCTCGCCCGCCACAGGAGGAAGTAGGGTGCTAAAGGCCAGACACTGCAAAGGTAAACAGGTGAAGGAGATCATAGCAGAAACAGTCTACAGGCTTCTGGACCCAGCCAGGCAGCAGAAAAGGCCCAAGCTGGAGAATCTACCTGGCTGGCCCAGATTGGAAGCTCTGTAAAACTTGATGGGCTCTGAGAGCTGAAGCAATTGTGACCAAAAGGTTGGGGTGTGAACCCTCTATCCGTCAATTAATAATCCTCTTCCACAGCCAATGAAGTAACTCACCTCATAAACTGTGTCCTTTAGCCAGCAAGGAAAGGCTAAAGTGTGCCCTGTGTGTTCTGCTCAGGGTAAGGAAGGCATTCCAAATGATTTTTATTGTAAAGGTAGAAATCCCAAGATTTTGGTTACCTGAGGATTCTGCATCCTTTAGATGCAACCCTCAAATACCCAGAAAGGCTTCTTTCTAATGAGGCCACATAGTGTGAAGAGAACATACATCTCTTGGACACATTTCAGAAATCTCCTGTATTATGTAGTGATCCTCATATCCACCCTATGCAAGGCACAGGACTGGTGCCAGGACAGGTAACAACTGGATTAGAAATGCTTTCTCTCCCAGACATTGCAGTCTCCAGCCTATTAGAACCCAAACAACAGTGACGGTCAGACTTTTAAAATTGCACTTGAAGCTGTGGGTAGGGGAGTGGAAGCCTGGACTCTGGAATCTGGGCCTTCGGATGTGTCTGTACCAAGGATCTCTTACCTGGGTAACTGCCCCCCGTCCTTTTCCACATCAGGAGACAGGCATGTCTCTTGCTTGAAAAAGCAGAGTCCCTGATGGGTGAGAGTATGATGCCACTGTCAAGACAGAAGGTCCAAAGCAAGAAGGAGGCCAGCAGCACTGTGACAGGAGCAAGAGAGGTGGCCACACAGAACAGGTTCTCACTGTTCAGTGGTTATGTCCCCCCAACTCACGGTGGACAATGTCCTGGTGAATACTGATTGCCAGTGCAAAGTACAGAGTTAGATTCCTGCTAGTGAGTATCTGGCTACATTTGGCCACCCGTTAAAACATGTGTTTCTGTCCACGACTTAGTAACTGCCACCTATTGGTTAACATTAGACTCACAGCCATCGGCACTGGAGCTTGTTCCTGAATGGGTTCATCTAACACACATTTTCTCTGTAAGACATGTCACAGCCTTCTTGCTCATCAGAGCTGTGCTTTGGGGCCTTTTCAAATCAAAATCTCTGATAAATAGCACAAAAATACACACAGAGAAAAGATATGGCACTAAATAGACTGGCCCTAAAGAAATTTGCTTATGTTATGGCAGCCAAATTAGGAAGAGCACCTTACCTTGTCTGACCTCAACAGGAAGCATGTGATTTTTTTTTTTTTTTGCTATTACATGCACATCTGCCTACACATGACTGAACATGCCAGGAGCATTGATTATTAGGGGGTTGCGAAAAAATTTAACAAACCCAGAAATAGTCGAGTTACTGTTATCTATTCAGTACTGATTTTCAAAGGGCCTAGTGTCCCATGTCATTAGCCCCAACCACACCCTGTTGCATGTTTTACCAGACTGAGTCCCTACCACCCCTCCTCCCATGTTTTATCTTGGCCATTGCTAGTGACAAATGCATTCCCGCCTTGTGACAAATCCCACAGTAGTAACTGATGGTCTTGCTGGCTCTGGCCCCTAGGCTGGGCACAGCCTGTCAGGCTGGGGTTTCATGTCTTCATCAGCTCAGACTCTAGAGCAGGCATATGGCTGGCATCCAGGAGAGGAAAGAGACCCAGAGGCTGCCACCCAGTACATCACTGTCACATGGCTGGCATCCAGGAGAGGAAAGAGACAAGGACTGTCACCAGTGCATCACCACCACGTGCAGCCTGGAGTTCCATGCAGCCACAATCTGACTGCCCAAATTTTGATAGTGCCTGCCCATGGTACTCTCAAAGCCCCATGATGCCTTGCTGCTGGGTCCACATCTCACTCCTTCCCACTGTATGACCTTCTTTTACAGGAGCAAAGTAGGAAAGTCTTGTAGAAACATGCAGCTACCCTGCTCCCCTTTGTTTCCTGTGGCTGTTTATTTAGGTTTCCCATGGCTCCGGAGGTGTAGACCGTGAGCTTCCACTCCAGGGGCAGATGCTGTGAAATAGGACCAGGACCACTTCCTAACTCCAGCTGAATGTGGGGCCTGTTCTTCCAAGGCTTCAAGATGGATGTTGGGCATCTTAAAACCAGAGATGGGACACTCTGGAATTATCCAGAACTAAAGGACTCCCTTAGCGATTTTACTCAAACCCACTTTAGGACAAATGGGCAAAGAAAAGCACATGGGCATAGCAGAAAGGTTGCAGGATAGGATCCTCTAGGTGCCAGGTTTTTAGTTTATTGTTTATTTCCATGTGGAGGGGGTATGCACTCTGAAACTGTTGTCTCTAGAAAGCGAGGTTAAGGCAGAGGAGGATTTGCCATATGCAAGACAAGAAGGGGCTGGTATCTTTCCATGGCCACCCCAAAAGCAAAAGCAGGATGAGCCAAGCCAAACCAGATCCTACCCTCACCATGATCTGTCAATCCAGTGCCTCTTCCCTGCCATACAACTTTCTGGGAAGGAAATAAAAATGCCCACTGGTTGGCAGGGAGCCCAAGAGATAGCAAATTCAATCCGATTATAATTGGACTCAATCATATTTGAGAAGAAAATTCAATCCAAAGCAGAGCCTTGTGAAGGAGGTAGTTAAGAAGACTCGTTAGCTCGAGAGCCCCGATTCTCCCAACAAAAACTTTCCCAAGGCTCCTCCCGGGTCTCAACTCCATTTCACCGCAATGGCGAGAGTGCTAAAGCCCGAGCTCAGAAATACCTGGGACGGAATGCAAACACTAGGCAGGTGGCATGAGGTGACAGAGCCTCCTCTGTATGACACCGGGCTTCACTGAGCCTTTTGTCCCCTGAAGTTTGTTGGTGACATGATTCCTTCCAAGGTGCCTTTCCTCTGTGGCACCGAGCTTGTACATGAAGCTCTGTCGACTCGGTTCCCTAGCCAGTTGTTCTGAATCAGGCTCTTCCTGAGAAGAGAGGTGGGAACCATGGCCCAGGGCTGAGTCAAGAGAATTCACATGCACACCCCTTTCCCCACCCTGCCACCAAGGACCCCATTTGCAATAGGTCAAAAATCCAAACAAACCAAACTCTCCTGCCACCCGCAAAAAGAAGGGGCTCACATCTGCTGTGGCAGCTGGGAGCTGGCTTGTTTGCCATTGCCTCTGTTCCACGTGAATTCAGAGTTAGAGAAAAGAAGGCCTATGTCAGAAACAATTGAGAAGAGAATGCCCTCTGCGGTTCCTTCTTCCAGCAAGTTCCAGACCAATTACACATCTCATGATTATTGACTTAAACTGCAACATTAACTTTGAGACCATCTTTATTTTAGATATTTTTTAATTCTGGATAGATTGCTTTAACCTAGATGGCAGGCCGCAGGGTATTTTCTTGTGTTTGGAATCCTTATGGGTAGCCATGTGGGTTGAACTCCCTCCAGGCATGCTAAGAACAGTAGAGTGAACTATAGCCATGAAAACAGAGATTGAAGAAGTCAAACCCACTGGTACTGGTAAATCTTTACCACCCTTCTGTGGGGAAATGCTCTGATCAGTTACTTACATTGGCTAGTTTTCATGGTGCAAATCTTCCAAATTTAGCTGTTATCATACTATCAAGGAGACATCGCTGAAGCCAGAGTTGAGAAAAGAACACATTATTGACTCTGAGACCCAGTACAAGTAAGTGGGCTCTGTCATCACTGGGTCCTAATAATCTGTGTCATTTGAAGATGCGTTTTCATTTTTCTAAAGGTATGACCTAATCCTGGGTGACACGTGTTTCCTTGTTGTAGAGAGCATTAGTGTGACTGTTTGGAAGGGGTCTCCAGACTTTGGAGAATAGCTGTTACACAATGGCAAAACCATTATGATCTAGAAAGTGAATGAACATCCCTGATCCCCTTAGATTTTCCTGGCCTGTGTCAAGAGCATGCTCTCAGTGCTCCCCCCTCTTGTGGGAGTGACGACAGAAGTGGGTGCTGGAGATAGCTGTCTGTAGAAAGGGGTGATTTAGACAGGGTTCACCGCACAAAGCAATTAATACCTGCCTTATCTCTCCTTCTCTCCATCTTTCCTCCTGGATGGCCCTCTGTGCTGCCCTATGTACCCATTCCCCTCCCTCTCACACCAGAGAGTTTTCCAAAGAGAGGGAGAAAGCCAAAGCTCGGGGCGATTTCCAGAAGCTTCGAGAAAAGCAGCAGCTAGAAGAAGATCTCAAAGGTTACCTGGATTGGATCACCCAAGCAGAAGACATTGACCCTGAGAATGAGGATGAGGGCATGGATGAAGACAAGCCCCGAAACAGTGAGCAGCTATCTTCTCTTTGAGTGGGGTCTGGGAGTTGGGAAGGGCAGTGAGCCAGTAGAAGGTGTTTCACACCAGCCTTTCTTCCTAGCCCATAGCTGATGTGCTTGGAGGAATAGTCTTCTCAGTGATTGCTGTCATTTACTACTCATAGGAATTAGTCAGAAGGGAAACAACTGCCATGAATGTAGAAAACCTCATATTCCATTTAGAAGCTTTGTGCTACGGTGGGTAAAGCTTGCCTCTCCTGTGGGCTCTGTCTCTTAAGGTAGGTGGGGGCAGACATCTTGTTCCTGTTACTCAGGAACAGGTTCCGCTAGCCGGCTTTTTGGAAAGTTGTGTACCTGAATAGGATTCTCTCGGCACTGGCAGAGGCCTTCCAGGTTCCCCCCAGATTTCTCTAGAGGAACAGTGAGCATTCTCATTGAGTTCGTAAGTTATAGTCAAGGATCCGAGGAAGTGCTCCTGAGAAGGCTGGAGCAAACACGGAGGAATTCCACACCGAGCCAGATCTCTTCCACTGGGTTTTCTCATGGCAGATTGCTG
This sequence comes from Dicrostonyx torquatus, assembly GCA_028555095.1. Classification (NCBI taxonomy): domain Eukaryota; kingdom Metazoa; phylum Chordata; class Mammalia; order Rodentia; family Cricetidae; genus Dicrostonyx; species Dicrostonyx torquatus. Next base: position 16,501,149 of record JAQHUG010000007.1, on the reverse strand, counting down.
GAAAAACTAGAGCAGGATAAAAATGGGAACAACAGGTGACTGTAAATGTTTAAGATAGCAAATCATGAAAAATCAAACTTAAATCTGATTAGCCCAGTCGGTTTCCAATCCTTCAGCATCAATGGTGGCAGCTGGAATGTAGAAATGCAAACTCTCAGGTTCCTTCCCAAACCCACTGATTAAGGAGCCGTGGGGTTAATTAACCAAAGACTGTGATGCACGGTGAGTCTTAGAACCTTTGGATTAGCTCTAACTACTGTACATTATAATGGATCTTTCTTTGGACCACCAGCTCCCAAATAATGACACATAGACTTTTTATTAATTATGAAAGCTTGGCTTAGGCTAGTTCCCAACTAGCTCTTAAAACTTAAATTAACTTAAATTAATCATTTTATATTAATCTATGTTCTGCCTTGTGACTCATCACCTCTCCTCAGTACCTTATGTCCAACTTCCTCTGTGCCTGGCTGGAGAATCTCCTGCCTCAGATTCTTTCCCAGAGTTCATATCTCTGCCCAGAAGTCCCACCTATCATCTTCCTGCCTAGCTATTGGCCATTCAACTCTTTGTTAAGCCAATCAGAAGGTGTCTTAGGCAGGTAAGATAAAATAGAGACACATCTTTACACAGTGTACCAAAAGATTATCCTAACAGTGCATGCTTCCTGTGACCTTGATCTTTGTGGATCTGATACCCTGCGTCTTCTCCTGTGCTCAGCATTTCTCTTACATTTTGTATTTGAATAGTTGTGTTTCTGTCCTTTCAAGCAGCATGATTTAAAGACATATTTTCTTAAACATTGGACATCTCGAGCACAAAGCAATGCAGGTGAGAGTAGCAAGACAGAATCTGCCTCTAAGCAGAGAGGGACTCAGAGGAGATTCTGCATGAGAAGAACAGGTGGAGGAAGAAGACAGCCAGAGGTGCAAGCAGACTCTCGCTCTCTCACTCCAAAGACTGATGTAATAAACCTATCAACTGCTCCCTTCCCAATCACCCTGCTCAAGGTACAAAGACAAAATTAAAACACAGAAACAACAAGGAACTGGTAATGATGTAATTTAATAACCCAAGGAAGCCTTCATGCTCCACTAAGTGGTTTTGCAAGCTGGAAGATGGGGCCTTTGATAGATGATTACAATGAGCAATGATGCCACCGAGGGTTTTTCTGGAAAAATGCATGGCAGCCTCTGTTACATAGGTGATAGAACCATGGGGCAATTGATTAGTTTGTGGCACTGAGTGGAATAGTACAAAGTTCGCTGGCCTGTGAGACACAGAGGCACTTACAGAGGTGTTGATGTCTTGGCTTTGTCTCTGCCTTTGCTCAGGATTAATCAGGATACATGTTTTGTTAGGATGTGTCATATAGAAATGGACAACACTCACAACTTGCCTCCCAGCCAATTGCCATTCACAGAGATACATGGTTATGTTGTCTCCTGTTAAATTAAGAGCTTCCAAAAGACACATGCTGCTTCTCCATCTTGCCCTTTATGGGAGTGAACTCCAAAGAGTGTTCCCTGAATGGAGCATACCTTGTTGTTGGAGCAGCTTGCACTAATGGGCTTGTCCAGTAGGTGGTCACTGCTAAGGTCTCCTGAAGCTCAAACTTTGATAGGTTAGACTTGAGTGTAGGCATATCAAAGAGTTCCACAGTAGCCTGGAATGGAGTATAACAAAGGTTTATTTATTTGGGGATAAACTCACGGTAAGGATAACGATTCACAGTCCTCTGTGTACGCTGGAAACCAGGAACCAAATCCAGCAGAAAAGATGGTCATGCGAGCTTTTCATCTGCACTTATAGTACCTGAGACCACACCCAAAATGGGCTGGTATCAAAAGACTATTGGCTGAAGGAGTTGGCTACTGGCTGAAGGAGTTCCCACAACACTCCAGAGAAACACCTGCTCCCCATACTGCTTCATTATGGCTGGAGAAACATCTGGAGTATGCTTCTTGTCCCAGGTCAGCCATGTCCTAGGAAAACTGAAGTGAGATTCTAGATCCTACATAAATGAAAAATGGAGGGACTGTTCCAGGGGGGTAGGTCAGGGGAACAAAGATCCAAAGCAGCAAGAAATGGAAGGTACACTAGTTACACATCATAAAAGGGAATGTGAGACTCCAGAACAAAGCTGGAACAATCCTAGGATTCCCAATAAATGTGGAGTAGATGTAATTTAATGATTGAATTCAAGGAAGATCTTGCAAAGAGTAGACGTTTAGTTCATTTGTGGATGAAGAAATGAACTGGATTCTATGTTTACAGACAGTTTGCTATTTATATGTAGTTTATTTGAAGAAAGGACAATTCTGTGGTTTAGAAACTATAGTCTTCTCTTTAGGACTTCATGGTTTGCTCTTTGAAAGAAATAGTTTGTGTTTTAATTAGCGTAGCTCTAGCTTCTGAAATGTCGAAAAGATTACACTGTGGGATTTTTGCCAGTTCTTTTCAGTTCAGAAATAAAATTGTGTGTGTGTGTGTGTGTGTGTGTGTGTGAGAGAGAGAGAGAGAGAGAGAGAGAGAGAGAGAGAGAGACATAGAGAGAGAGAAATAGAGACAGAGTGCGCGCGCAGGAGCTGTGAATGTATGTATGCATGCACATGCACGAAAGACGTGTGTATCCCTGTGTGTAGATGTATGCACACACCTTCACATGCATGTGAAGGACAAGGAGGACGGGGTAATCTCAGGTATCATTCCTAAGGACCCATTTGCCTTGTTTTCTTAGACAAGGTCTTTCACTGGGACCTAGGGCTGGTTGATTAGGTTGGTTAAAAACCTGTAGGGATCTTCCCATCTTCACTTCTTCATCCTTAGGATTACAAGTGCTTGTGTATCTGCCTGGGTTTTTGCATGGATGCCAGGAATGGAACTCAGGTCCTCATGCTTGGGCAGCAAGCCCTTTACAAACTGAGTTGCCACCCCAGCTCACAAAGTAGAGCAATGTGTGACTACTTCATCACAGTTCTGGTGACTGTGCTTCTGCCCCAGCCAGCATTCCTAAGGACCCATTTGCCTTGTTTTCTTAGACAAGGTCTTTCACTGGGACCTAGGGCTGGTTGATTAGGTTGGTTAAAAACCTGTAGGGATCTTCCCATCTTCACTTCTTCATCCTTAGGATTACAAGTGCTTGTGTCTCTGCCTGGGTTTTTGCATGGATGCCAGGAATGGAACTCAGGTCCTCATGCTTGGGCAGCAAGCCCTTTACCAACTGAGTTGCCACCCCAGCTCACAAAGTAGAGCAATGTGTGACTACTTCATCACAGTTCTGGTGACTGTGCTTCTGCCCCAGCCAGCATCCCTATCAGCACAGACTGGGCCACTGGTGCCAGTCACTTGGAAACAATGCTCACTGCTTTGTGGGGACAACTCAGTGACACATCATTGTGCAGTAGCTAAATAAACCTAAGTGGACCTGCCAGTCAGCTTTCCTAAGGAAAAAAATTGCAAAGCCACCGTGAGGTGGAAAAATTAGAGGTTGGAAGATAACAGAGAAAAAGCATTTAGTTGGGAGATTTTTTTTTCACTTACAAGATGAGTGAAAATTATGTAAACTATATATAAACAGCTAATTCTCTATAAACACAGACTCCAGTTATTCTTACCATCTAGTCATTCAGGTGTAAATTAGATGTCTACTCTTATAGGCACTGTTGTTGGCACTGGCGCTAGAACCATGAGCAAAGCAGTTAAAACTCCCTGCCTTTGGAGAGGTTCTATTCTAATGGGTGAAGGATAGATTAAACTGTCAGAATGGGAAGTCTCGAGAGGTTGTGGTGTTAGATGGTCATGGCACACCACTGAGAAGGTGGTATCTAAATAAAGATTTGAAGGTAAAGAGGTAGCACACAGGTATATGAGAAGAGATGGTTCAGAGAGAGGGAAGGGTGATGTTAACAGAAGGAGCATGGCTGCTATATATGAGAGCAAAAAAGAGGCTCATGCAGTTGGATCTTGGCAGAAGTGGGACAGAAGTGGTGGAGAGGATGCCAAGGGAAGCTGGGAGAAGGTTGAGCCATTTGTTAACATGAGGACCCGGATTTGAGCTGGAAATAAGCCAGGAAGCCAGTGGAGGTTTTGAGAAGAGCATGATGTGACCTGACATGCATCTAACAGGATCCCTGTGGCCACTATGTCTAGAGTGAAATGGAGGCCACCAGGGCAGGGGCTAGCTGAGAGGACACTCCCTGGGAGATGATGGTATCTTATCTTGGCAGTAAGTTCAGATTTCAAGATGACATCATTTTCTGACAGATAAAATATGGGACATGAGAGAGAAAAGTCGATGATACTCCAAGTCAGTGTAAGAATGGGATTGTCATTCACTGGCATACGGAAAACAGAGCCAAATGGGGCAAGAATATGAAGAAGAGCAACTCAGACATTTAGGTTTAAATGCCTGTCAAATGTGCAAAAGGAAATGTTAAGTAGGTGACTGACAATAACTGAGTTTGAGAGAAAGCTTCAACACTGGGCAGTAATCTGGGAGGTCAGCCACATGGAGAAGGCACTGAGTGAGACACACTTGTCTGGGTGACACAAGGCTGTAGTCAGGGAGGTCAACCACATGGAGAAGGCACTGAGACACACTTGTCTGGGTGACATAGGGCTGTAGTCTGGGAGGTCAGCTACATGGAGAAGGCACTGAGATGCACTTGTCTGGGTGACACTGGGCTGTAATCTGGGAGGTCAGCCACATGGAGAAGGCACTGAGACACACTCGTCTGGGTAACACTGGGCTGTAGTCTGGGAGGTAAGCCACATGGAGAAGGCACTGA
>JAQHUG010000007.1:16468939-16495607 GCA_028555095.1 Dicrostonyx torquatus | reverse complement strand
GAGATGCACTTGTCTGGGTGACACTGGGCTGTAATCTGGGAGGTCAGCCACATAGAGAAGGCACCGAGATGCACTTATCTGGGTGATATTATTAGGAAAGAATAACTAGAAAGGAAGTAAAGCCAAGAACTGAGACCGAGGTTTGGAAACAGGTTGATTAAAAAAAAAATCCTGCCAAAAAGATTTGCAAAGCAAGACCAGAGAACTAAGAAACCAGAGGAAGAGTGGTAGTTGCTGAAGACCAGCGGCATGAGGAAACACTAGTGGGAAACACTGACAGAAACCTGGGGCCACTCATTCTCATTCTTCAGTCTCTTGGATTCCAGTCTGCTTTAGGATGGCCTCAAGCATGACCTGGATTAGCTGCCAGAGAGCTAAGGACTCAGACCTTCATGATACCATACAGGAGGGAGGAAGAGACTCACTCAATCAGTCCAGTATATCTGTGACCCAAACAAGGCCATAGCCAGATCCCAGTCTTTAGTCACATCCCCATTCGTAGCCATGTTAGCACCAGGCCTTTGCACAGCAACTGCTCATAGGCAGCCTTGACAAAGAAGGACACGATAGATACTCAAGAGCCATCTCAAGACACAAGAGAGGGGCATGTGTAGCTTCCATGTGAGGAAACAGTCTTGGTCTCCAAGTTCCTCTTCTATCTGGTAAAGACCAGAACAACAATGAGATCTCACTGCCCGTTGACTGCTTCTAGCCTTCCTCTAGGTTTCAGTGAACACCCCTTTCCAAGGTATCCACTGAAGACTATTGCTGGTGCAGCCAGCTCACTGTCATTGGTGGAGAGGCCCTGCTCCAAGGACATAGTCCATTTTCAGGTCCAGTCTCTATTCTGATGGAAGGCATTAAAGGGAAAAGCTGGGTATAAAGAGATGGGGAGCCAGCAACATGGCCCAACAGGTGAAAATATTTGCTGTGCACACCTGGTAACCCCTGTTCTATCTCTGGAACCCACCGAATGGTTTGGAAGGAGAAAAACAGCTCCACAAAGTTGTCCTCTGACCTCCAGATACATGCCGTATCACCTGCATCCCCCACATACAGACTAATAAATGCAATTTTTAAAAAAAGAGAGATGGGAATTTCTTCTCTTCAAGATAAAAAATAAATGTATCTGTTAAATGTTTACTTATATTGGAATTTCTCTCTCATATTACCAAGACAACTTAAGTATGGACCCAGCCTTCTGAAACTTACTGTAAGACACATGTTTATTCGGATGAGCAGATAAAAATGGACACACAGTAGAACCAAACATGGAGTTTCTACCCAGATACGGAAGATTAAATATTTGTACCAGTGGTAGTTGGTAACGTGACTCTGTAGAGTCACTTTTGCAATCATCATTAACCAACAGAACTACATGCCTGCTGTGTGCCCTGCAGGACTCAGGATAATGCGTTAATGAAATACAGAAATTTGAGGGCCCAGGAGACTGCGGGTGCCACAAAGAGCCCCATGTAGTTTGCAAGCATAATCTGAATATCATTGATTTATATTAGATACATGTCAAGGATTTGTTCTTAAAACTGTTTTTTGAAAAAGGTATAGTCAGCATTTCCCTGAGTCTGCCTTATGGCCAGGGCTAGTCCCACGTCTCTGCCAGTGACAGAAGTCCATAAAGGATCTGCTCAGATCTCAGGAGCCATTCCACTTCCACTGTTTTCCTTGGCTCTCTTGACTGAGCACTCTGAAGTCAGCATGCTCCAGAGGCCACCCTCACCTCACGCTGCTCCAAGGAGACAGAGGCTATCAAAGCCAGATGCAGGTCCTTTGGCCCCAACAATTCTGATGAGATCCCCCTAAGCCCCAAAAAGTAGCCTTCAGAATTGGGTAATGAAGTGGGAGCCACAGATGGGAAAACACTTCCTGAACAAATTATTAGAGAAGTCAGCTTTCTAACTGAGTCCCAGATGCCCACAGTGCATAGGTGGGCTCTGGTGAGGTCATTGGGATGGACCAAACCCGGAGAATTTGTCCAGATACCCTATGGGGGGATGTAAAGCTCAGTGTCATTGACTCCAGTACAAATAAACAAGCGTTTACTGCAGTTGAGAGTCATTCTTAGTCATCCCTCGGACTGACACAAACTACTCCCATCAAAGATCTTCAGGACTCACCAGATGGATAATGAACAGATGAGCTTTTTGAGGGGTTCAGGGTGAATTTAGATGGTGGTGCATTTGTCCAGGCTGGCTTGAACTCCTGATCCTTCTGCCTCTACCTCCCAAGTACTGAGACTAAAGGCATGTGCCCCCATGCCCAATTTTTATAATCTTTGATAAGATTAAATGTCTATCATTTCCAGAAACATATGTGTGAATTCTGAAAAGTTTCTTTGTTTTGGGTTATTTTACACACACACACACACACACACACACACACACACACACACACACAGAATGTTAAGACTTTTTAAAGTTTATGGACATAGGACTACTGACTGGCCCTTAAATCTTTCACTAAAAGCTGGGAGGTGGTGGCACACACCTTTAATCCCAGAACTTGGGAGGCAGAGGCAGGCGGATCTCTGTGAGTTCAAGGCCAGCCTGGTCTACAAAAGCCAGTTCCAGGACAGGCACCAAAGCTACAGAGAAACCTTGTCTCAAAAAAAAAACAAAACAAAACAAAAATCTTTCACTAAAGATAAGTCATCAAGGGTATGACATGGCCATTGTAATCATGAACTTAGTGATGCACTCGTAAATACTGGGTCTGTCTATAGCCAGTCATAAATAGGGAAGGGCTCTTGGGGCTCTATCCCTTCCCTAATGAATAATTAGCTGCCGATGGATTCTGGAGGGTGGTATTGTATTCAGATGTGCACCCAATGGTGAGCCCACCAGGATCCATTGGGTTTTGCCATACCCATGGTCACTCAGAGGAGTGCCCTAGTTGGATTCAGTGGATCATGGAACAAAAAGACATGGACACAAGAAAGGAACTGTGGGGAATAAAGGCTGGCGGGAGCAAGAGGGAGCAACAAGAAGTTGGGGAGTGAGAGTATTCAAAATGTACATACAATTGCAGATAACAAATTTAATTAATAATAATAATAATAGAGAAAAAATAGTCCTCAAGACTGAATTTAACTAATATGCCCCAGGCCTCACTCTAAGGACTCCCATGTTCAGAAATCCAACACCTCATGTGGGAGAGCAGAAAGTTACTTCAACCACCTAGGTTTGCTGCTGACCTTGACTTAGGAGTGATCAGCTAGAGCTGTCCTCGTGGCTTCTTCTTGAAGTGAAGAGACGTGCTTCCATGCTTGTCAGGCTAGCACCTGGGGAAAGCTTTTGTTTCCCTCCTCCATCCCAAGGTACGCATCAGCAGGTCCACCCATTGCATGAGCAAGTCACGTGCCTCATGAGACGTGACCGTGGTGTCCAGCTGTCATGTTAACAAAGTCCTCCAAAACTCTCTCAGACATGTGCACAGATGCGCGCACGCACACACACACACACACACACACACACACACACACACACACACCAGGGACAGGATGGAAAGAAATCAAGAGCCCATTTCTTGTCGGAGTGTTCATTAGCATCTCCCTGTATTTATTATTTTCACGAGGCCAGCTGGGTCCTGCTAGAATGGAAGCCGTGATGTCTTCCATGCCCAGCAGAGGCAGAGGGTAGACAGGTGCTAGGCATGAAAGTGGGTCATTGGCAGAGGGTCCTGTGGGCAGGTAGGTACCCAGCTCACTCTGCCCCTCTGCATGGATATGGAAGTTAAGGGTCAGCTGCTAATGATGAGGCAGAGTGCCCATGTTCCCCCAGGAAGATCCCAGGCGTTCTTGAAAACTGTAGCCCTTCATATAGAGCCTATGGAGGGTGTGAAATCATTTCTATCTATCTAGGATTTCCACAGTCCCTTCTCTTGTCCTGTGAATTCAAGTCCTTTCCCATGACTAGAGGAGTTGAGAATTTATCAATGCAAGAAAAACCCCCATCCTGGGAAGGCGCTCTCCAGGGCCACCCCTCACTATTGACCGTTGGTAGTTGCTGGGTGGAAATCATTCTTTTTCTAGTGTGCAGCCATTGCTAGGTTTCCCATGTTCCAGTGGATGGCCCTACACCTGGATACATATGGGCAGCACTAACTGGACTTAATGAGCTCCCCAAAAATAGGACATGAAATTGGGAGGGGGACATGTTGGTGGGATTTAGAAGGGAGAAAATGGTGGATAGATATGTTTCATTGTATGCAAGTACTAAAAATTTTAAGGGTAAATAAAATTATATATAATTTATATATAATACTTATATATAATTATATTTTCTAATGGGATTATTGGAGTTTATGGTCCTAACACTATGTTGGAATAAAACCAGTAGGTGACTGAGAAAATCAGAAAGAAGCTTGTCCCTTCAGGCCCCACTCAATAACTTATCTGCAGCTTGCCTCTCCACACTCCCTTGCTGGTACATAGAGGGGGAAGATCAACTGTTAAAAACAAACCTTCTAGCTCTGGTGAGCTGTTGCCATGGCATGTGGGTGATCTGTGTTAGCTTTAGCCCTAGGTGTCTTGGTCAGACCTGGAGTGCTCATTCTAGTCTATCAGAGAGCTGAGGCATCCAGGAGTCTAGAACCCTGCCATCCCTAGTCTTCTGGAATGACATGGGATCCCTGCACAGCAGTCTGTGCCCTCAAAGCCACCTTAAGACCCAACACACATCCCAGTTTCTCTGCATGGGAAACCCAAGCCACCTGGACTAAGGTTAACTTTAAGCCTTCCTCCCCTCTCCTGCTGCCCCACCCCTGCAGGACTGCATTCCCCTCACTGAGCCCAGCATGCTCACCAACCTGCTGCACAGGGCTTCCTAATGTACTTGTGTCTGTTTGCTGGTTTATCCGATGCTATGCTGGGCTGTCCCTTCTCAGAAGTAGCACCTCTGTCAGCTCAGCACTAGCAGAGCCCGGGGGAGCATGGATGGACAATAAATATTGGTTGGAAGCGGCGCGGGGAGGGGGGGGAGAACAGGGACTTGGGCCTGTCTTGTCACTCTGTCAGATCTGAAACCAGAGTAGGCCGGATTTGATTTTGCTAAGGATATATAATGAATCAGATCTGTAAGTTAATTTTCCATCTTCCATTTTGTTGAGTCTGCCAGCCTTTCTTTTACACTTCTCTAAGAGGGCAAGGCTGTTCCATAATGCTTCTCTCTTCGCACGTTTGCCTTTTTTCCCCTTCTTCAAATATGTGAGGGTTGGGCGTTAGAAATATCTCTCGCCTTTCATCCTGTCTCAGGAACGCCAGCTAGCCAGCCAAGAATAGCTGTCAGCAAATGGTTAAGAGGCAAGTGAGGCTCTTTGGGTCCAGAACACTGAAGGTATTTAAGGCTTGTAAGGCTGCTCTCGCTCCCTTCGAGGGGTCCTGAGGTTTGATTTCATCCACTGTGTGGTCTTCAGCACACTGCTCATCTGCCCACTGCTGGCAAAGGACAGTGATTTATGGAGTAAGTGATATCGCCAGCTGAGACCCAGTGAGATCTTTGCTATACCTCCTGGATGGAGTGGAAAGCGACCATTTTGGTAATAAATAGAGAACAGCATCTAATTTGTAAATTCCTCTTTCCGTAGCTAGGCCTAATCTGATCAGTGAAGACTGAAGGGAATTGTTGATAACCAAAAATTATTTTCCATGTCTTAATCTGGCCAGGAAACTTCACTCCTAATGGAAATGGCATATTGCTCTGGCAATAGTTGGGAATGACATTTGTCATTAGACTAACCTAATTGCTGCATATTGAAAAATACACTTAGACTATAATCTACTTAAAACCAAACTGGAGCTGAAGCCGAGCATCGCCCTGCTCCTGATCTCATTGCTTCATAGAATCTAAATCTCTTTCTAGTTAAAACACAGAAATCCATGGTAGTAGTCTTCCAAGATGTCAGCTTGACCTCACTGATGAGCTGGCAAAGCCAGATGGCCCACCACAGAGCCCAGATGGTGGTCACAGATAACTTTCCTGACATGCTAGAGATCAGGCTAAAAGAGCAGAACACTGTCTCTGGTACAGCTTTGGTCCAGCATAAGGTTATAAAAAAAATCATAGCCGGGCGGTGGTGGCGCACGCCTTTAATCCCAGCACTCGGGAGGCAGAGGCAGGCGGATCTCTGTGAGTTCGAGACCAGCCTGGTCTACAAGAGCTAGTTTCAGCGCAGGCTCCAAAGCCACAGAGAAACCCTGTCTCGAAAAATCAAAAAAAAAAAAATCATAGTAATCCAAGCCCAGTGTGGTGGCTCACTTGGGAGGCTGAGACAAGAGGATTGAGAGTTTGAAGCTGTAGACAGACCTTGTCTCTAAAGAAAAAAAGTCAAGAGACACAGAAGGAAGTTTAAAAAGTCTCTTTTCTCAAGGCCTTAAGCATTTCAAGGAGGAGGCCATTCCATGGGTAAGTTTCTGTTAGCACAGGGCCTCTTCACTAGTTCACGCTAAGACAGCAGGAGTGGGTGCATCTGAGAGACAGCCAGCCCCAAAAGGACCAGGCAGCTGCGGTCATTCTTAGGGACAGACCCTGAGACAGCTATTATTGCCACTAAGTGCTTAGAGTCCTGCTGCCTTTTGAGACAAGGTGACTTTGAGGTTCCTTGCATCAGCCTACACTTTGTTTTTGCTTGCCCAGTAGACATAGTGTCCAGTGTTCTCCACACACATACTATATTGTTTTTTAGTATTATGACTGGCAGCCATTATTAATTAAACTCCTCATCTTAGTTATATTGTCTTTAATCCTCATCAAACCCTCCCAGAGCAGTGGGATTATCTCTCCATTTTCAGAAGAAAAAGTCAGGTTAAGATCATCTGCTCGAATGGAGGCACACACTCGCCTCTCCCCAAGGCATATATCCTTAAACCCTAAAATCCATTCTCTGCTTCTCATCCAGGTGAGACAGAGCGAGGAGAGCAAGTCAGGAGCCCTGGTTTCTGGTCTTGGCTTCAATCTGAATTATCTCAGTGTCCTCAGACAACCCCTCCCTCCCCTCCCTGAGCCTCAGTTTCCTGCAATGTAAAATAATATATGGATCAGCTCAAACTTTCTCTACATCTTTGGGCTTTCGAACCCTCTTAGTGACCACTCTGGCACTATCTCTTTGAGTCCCATGTTGCAGAATAGATGTGTGCCTGGCCCAGAGAGGAGACCAAGCTAGTTAGTAGAGGCTCACTGTCCCAATTCTGACCGTGTGTCAGGGGCTGCAGAGAGGAAAGTGCTTGCTACCAAAGAACCCAGGGCACTTATCGTCACCCTCAGCTGTCACCTGTAGTTATGTGACATCCCCATGCTGGTCTGAGGTGCTGTGGGGGCAGCACTGTTGACGGCACTGTTAGTTACTCTGCTTGCTCTGCTTTCTCTCTGCCTTCTCATCCACCTCATGTGTCCACTAGTGGTTATACCTTTGAAAGTTTCTCCTGCCTTCCCCAGCGGTCAGTTTCCCCAGTGGCCCTGGAAGCAGTCGGCTGTCACAGTACCACACCTCAGTGAGGCTCCTGAGGCTGCTGCTGCTGCTTTTTCCTGCGTTGGCTAGAGAGAGCTAGGCCAGCCCTCCTCCTCCCCTTCCCACCTTTGTCCAGTGGGTCTCTCTATGCCTGACTGCACATGTCTTTGCTCCCTTCCAGCCAGGTATCCTTAACAGTTATCACTCCCACAATGCGAGGGAACACAGCAACAGAGCTGACTGAATTTGCCTGAGGAGTCCTGGTGTTGTTACACAGCTCATGAACATCTGCATGCCCAGTCCACAACACAGACCTTCCTTCCCTTCCCGAAGAGCCTTTCTTAGTCCCACCCGTCATGACTAGGACTCTGGACTGTGGTGGCTTTGCCTGAAGAATTTTGGTTTCAGAAGCAGACCTCTAGCTCCAAAGTTCATGGTGTTTTGATTCCTCTCTTGCCTCTCGGCTCAGGTGCTAACGTGGAAGCTTCTCTTTCGATGACCTGGGCACCTCCAGCAGCCTTGCCCTTTTCATGATTAGAATAAACAGTTTATCTGGTATACACAGTGGCTAAGAGGATGCTTGGCACCAGATCTACCTGGCTTCAAAGTCCTGGGTCCTAATTAGCTGCTCGCTTTGAACAAGTGATTAAATTCCAAGCCTCAGTTTCCTCATCTATAAGATGGGCTCATGTAATGTCTCGTACATGGGTGCTTAGTTCATACGTGTGAAACATGAAAGAGAGGCTAGCTTATAGCACATGCTTAAAAGCTGGACTGTTAGGATTAAGACAGAAGATAACACTGTATATACTGCTGGGGGACAAAGCCTAAAACAGACCTGTGACATGACATGAAATACCCCTGGGCCACACTTGGAAAGGAATCAGAGGCACACGTCTTTTTTCTTTACTTTGATACCATGCCAGATAGGTGACACATTCTTCTAAGCCTGGGTAACTAGAAAAACACCCCCTGTAACCTCGGAAGAACTTTATGCTTAAAATACCTGGGTTCACAGAGGAGCCATACAAAAGAGCCTTCCTACCTGTGTGCAGAGGATCTGTGCCACATCCCTTTGGGCTGCAGAGGGGCTGTCCATGGCCCTGTCACTCCTAATGGAGGTAGGCATTATGGGAAAGGAAAGGAGAGGTGTGCACCCAGCAGCTTGACATGCAGCTGAGCTCCCTCCCCGTCTCCTCCTGCTCTCCTCACCCTCCTGCCCTCCCACAGTCACAGTCCCTGCAGTCCCAGTGCCTTCCTGATGGGAAGGGATTTTCCGCTTGGTTGGAGTGCTGGATGCTTCTAACCTGCTGGGATCACAACAGCCTTGGCATCCTTCTTAGAGTTAGAGCTGCAGACCCAGGGCAGCCATTTCTACCTCCTCCCAGTTAGCAGCAGCAATAATAATTAGGATAATGGCACACCACACCACCACACCTCTATTGCTCCTTTTTAATAAGTAAGGCCTCTGTTTGGAGTCTTAATATTTGATCTTGTTTTATGTTTGCCTTGTTGGCTTAAAATCAGCCTGGGCTTAGTTGCTTATGTGGAGGAAGCTAAACTGGCCTGGGCTGACAGGAAGTGATTGAGAAGGTTCTGGAAGTGGTGGTACCTTTTCATGTGACCTTCCTTCTCAGGCAGACTGCTGTTACCGGGTACCCCGTTGTTTCTCTCCTCTCTCTCACCGCCTCCACCCTCTTTCTCTGTAACTGTGGGTTCGTCCTAGCCACACTTTCCTAAGAAAGCCGTGTAGCTTTCAGCAGCCGTGTAGATGAACTCAGCCACATCGGAGATGAAGTGCACAGGTCAGGAAATGCATCACTGCGCATCCAAGGCCAGGAGTACCTTGATGTGTCCTAGACCAATGGCACTGGGGGTGGCAGATCCTGGATTTCTAGTTGGGTACAAGCCTGCACAGTGAGAGATCTCTGGCCGTGGGTTTGATTTGTTAATCATAGAAAAATGATAAATGCAAGTATCTATTGATGGGGTAACAGCCAATCACCTCACATTGGGGTGTGGCCATTGAGACCCCAGGTAATGAAAACGGAGAGAACATAGGTGCGTGCATTCTGACTCGCTCCATGCGGTGTCCTACGATCAGATAGGACTTCGGACTTCCCTATTTCTTTGAGTGTTCCCTCTTTTCATTTATTAAAATACCTTTTCCTATTGAGCTGGCTTGGTTAATTATTGTATCGCTACAATCTATTCTGCAAGAAAGAAGACCATCACATGGGCTATGCCACTGCTCCTCCCAACAGTCACCAGAGTAGCATCTACAGCTAGGATATCCACCTCCTTCCCAGCTGGGCTGTGTCCCCCTGCACCATAGTGAGCCACAAGCTCTCTTTCACCCTTCATGGTGTGGAACTAAGCAAACTGTCCAGGCATGACCTGATGTCCGGGCGATAAGGCCTGGACTCATTGCCATCCATTCTCTGCCATGCATCAGTTTTCCCCTCAGGTACCTACCTTCCATTGTCACTGGGGAGTCATGCCCTTGCATGGCACCCTAGGAGCACTTCTGTCAGGTCCTCACAGAGAGTGCTTTAGACAGGTGGTTTAAGGAGATCTTGATGAAGATGGAGTCAGGGTTCAAGAAAGATGGGCAGAGGATTCAGGAAGTCAGAGCAGCACCCTAAACTGGCAGTAGGAGAGCTTCTGTGGGCCTGCCTATAGGTGCAAAGGAGAGAGCAGCCGTGTGAAGAGGTCTACATGTCCAGACCCATGGCCTTTGGCATCAGCCAGTATGCCCTGTGCCCAGAAGTAGCAGGATAAGGACCTGAACCCCATCTCCTCTGACCTAGGCACAGACTCTTGCTAGTGCTCCCTACTGGCCAGCCTCAAAAACAGAACCTTTGATGTGGTTTACACAGGTCAGCCTCTTGGGGTCCAGAGCATGGGGGGTGGGGGTGGGGGAGACACGGGCAGCACATAGGAGTATCCTGACAGCTATGGCGGTACAAAACATGACTGCTACTGTTGCAGAGAATCTGACTATGGGTTCAGAGAATTCCAAGATGAAGTCCCTAGCCTTGAGAAAGTTTGGGTTTACTTAAGAAATAATAAACTTTAAGAAAAACAGTTTAAAACTAGTTGATACTACTAGCGAGTGTTTATGTCAGTGACCATTTTACAAAGTTCTTTTTACAAATATTATTCCACTTACCCCATACTGAAAGCTCTTTGAATAAATAATGTCATGATCTCTCTGTGGAGGAGGAAATGGGAGTCCAGCAAAGCTGAGTAGCTTACCTGACGTCCTGTGGTTGGTAGAGGGTGGGACAAAAGCTGGCATCTAGATTTTATTTACTAAGTGATTCAAGTGCTCTAGATGAGAACAGCCTCTGAGCAGTGGATGGTTCTAGAAGCCACCAGAGGCTAGACCTGGGCCTCCAAGGATGAATGAGTGGCTAGGGGATTGGCAGGCACTGCCTGGGATGGTCCAACCGGTGAGGGTCCCTGACTCTGCAGGCCCTGAAGTATCCCCACAGGGCTCTAGCTCTGCACTCTAAAGAGAGGTGGCCAATCTACAGCATCAGAAAAAAAACTCTTCTGGGACCCAGCAAAACTTTATGGAAATAAGTGGCCATCTAGACTTGGCTTTAGAGCAGTAGTTTGCCTGCCTACAGGATATGAGGTGGAGGGACCAGATCCTCCCCGGAGGAAGGATGGATGCTATTTGATGCCATTTGGACAGCAGCTGAGGGACAGTGCATGAAGGGACAGTGATGAGGCAGCTCAGCTTGCCTGGAGAATTCTTCAGGATGGGTAGAAACAGGTACACCACAGCCTAGGCTGCCTAATAATGTACTACAGACTCAAATGACAGAAATGGATTGTTTTTCTGATTCTGGAGGTTGGAATCTCAGTTTTAGGTATAGGTGTTATAAAAAATTAAAAATGCTGCAAGACCCCCAGCAGCAGGAGGCAGCAGAGACGCTGTAGGTTCCCAAACAGTGGTAGCAGGCCATGTGGCAGCAGGCAGTGGGCCCTAAGAGCAGCCAGTCCCAGGCAGAGATGGCTGCCAGTCCCCAGTGGTGGCTGGTCCCAGGCAGGGAGACACGTGGTGGGAGGGCGGGAGCCAGAGACATGGATAGGCGAGTAAAGTTAAATGTTTATTATGGTTATGGAGAGGAAATGGGGAAGGGGAGAAGAGAGACAGAGAGAGAGAGGGAGAAAGAGGAGACAGAGAAGAGACAGACAGAAGTGTGAGGGGGGAGTGGGGAGAGAGACAGAACCTGCCTCTCCAAGAGGAAAACAGAAAAGAAAGCTCTCAGGCAGGAAGCTGAAGATCCGCCTGCCTCAGCAGATGGGGGAGGGACTGGGCATGGCTTTTCTCTTAAAGCACCAGAACCACAACAATAGGTCAGACTGGCTCCACAGAGGCTGTGAGGCTGTGAGGGAGGGGTCCATTGTAGGCCCCACTCCTGGATGTATACATACTGTCTTCACTCTGTATCTTTCTCTGATCTCTCCTCTGTCTCTGTCCAAATATCTTTTTAGTGGGTCACAAGTCATGTTAGGTTATGACCTCATTTAATTATACATGTTTAAGGACCCTGCCTCCTGAAACATCCATTCTAGTTAAGAGGGCTTAAGATATTGACATGTAGGTTTCTAGGGGGGCATAATTCAACCCACAGCAGATGAGATGCCCAAGTTAAAGGGAGTGGAGCCTGTAAGGCTAGGCACTAGAAATCCTTTTGTTTGTTAGCCATACTGTCATTAGTACTTAGAGGAAATAAATGCTAGCTATACCATTTTTCATACAAAAATGTAATAAAATGGTCATCTGGCCAAGTAAATGGCAAGGCTTCATATAGAAGTGAATGGGCATGGCCATTGCAGCCCAGCAGGCTGGATGCCAAGAGTCACCCCGGGTCTCCTGCCAGCATTCTGCCTCACGGGGAGACACCTTCAGCCACTGCCAGTAATATCTGTGTTGGTGTGGTAACTCCTCAACGGGGAAGGGCAGGGTTAAAAAGTAGCAGGTGAGTTCTCTGAGTAGCAGGAGAAGCTGACCATCCCCACTGATGTCATATGAAGACCCTAGAGAACACCACACCTGGGACCAAGTCAGGGGTGTTTGGGGACCCAAAAGTTTCAGAACTCAGCATATTTCATCTCCCTCCCCAGGAAAAGAGCCTCTTAGGTGGTAAGAATATATAGGAAAATCTGAGATCGGGCCAGCCCAGGTGTGTTCTGTGTGACTGTTTCTCCCTGTATCTCTTTCAAACCTTGAGGCTGGGAAAGAAGAAAGGAAGGACTCCCATCTTTCTTTTTTCCTTGCTGAGTGACCATACTAATATTTTCCATTATCAAAAACACAAATTGCTTTGACTTTCAAACCTTTGTCAAACCCCTTTTGAGAATTGTTTTTACTTCTGTGGATGCATCTGTCCATCTTCCAGTGCATGTATTACATTATGGAGATGTTGTGGGGCCAGGCTGGAGCTAATTTCCTCTTCAGCAAAACATGAGTTTTGATTCACCGGCCCAGCCCAGATCCGCCCTGCCACTTGTGAATCCGTTTCCTGAAGGTCCGTCCAGGGGGAGCTGTAGTTTTAAGGGGAGCTGGCTTCCTACAGGGGACCATGAGGGCCACGAGCTGTAAGCCTCCTCGTTGGCCACAGCTGCAGGAAGACTGCCAGATGAGCTGTGCCACCATAATTCCAAGACTCCACGTGGTGTCTCATGGTGGAATCCCAGAGCTCAGGGCTAAGATTTCCAGAGGGTTTGTAGACTCAGACATGCCAGGAAACACCCAACTGGCCAACAGCTTAGATCTAACCTCCTCTGAGGTATATTATTGTGTGGTCTGCACATTATCTCATGGAGAAATCATAATGTGGAGATTGTGATATTACAATTATTATAATTTCCATGGTATCTACCCAGTCATTTTCCAAGCAAGCTGAGGAGAGACACTAACTACACCTTTCCTGAGACAGAAACAAACTACCAAGTGCCACTCAAGCAAGAGTGGCTACAGAGAGTGGATGTTAAGAAGGATGGAGGGTTGGAACATACTAATTCGGGCATGAAATGGGCTGTTGGCAAAATACTGCCTAAGTGGGCATGGTGGCTTCTAAGTATCTGGGAGGCAGAAGAAGAATTCTTTAAGTTAAGGAGTTCAGGCATCCTGGCAGCATCACAGGACCCTGTGTGCTAACTAAAACAGAAAGAGTAGAGTCTGTACAACTCATTTTAGGCATTGCTGCTAAAACTAAGAAAATAGTGATGCCGCCTGTCACTTGCAATGACAACTGTAAATTGCTTTCTCAAGAAATCTTTATTTTTTTGTTTTGTTTTAGAGTCTTCCTTCCCAAACCCCAGAGATGCACATTTGGTGATAGTGCCTGTTAGCAGTAAAGTCAGAAAATGAACTCTGTCTCTAGGCTGCTTCCTCAGCATCTTCCCTCAAAGCTGCATCAGGTTGGGCTGGGGAGACAGTTCAGCCAGTAAAGTGCTTACCACACAAGCGTGGGCACCTGAGCCTGACCCCAGCACGTCACCAAAGCTGGGCCTATTGATGAGCACTTTAGTCTCCATGCTGGGAAGGCAGAAACAAGTGGACACCTAGGGCTTGCTCACCAGCCATCCTAGCCAAATTGGCAAACTCCAGGTCCCAGCAGACGCTTGAGATTGCCCTCTGACTTCCATCCACACACACGCTATCACAGCGTACACATGGACAGGTACACACATTATACACCACACAGACACACATGCACACAGACACACACATACATCTAGACACACGCATATACAGACACACACACACACACATGTTGTGAGGATGTGTCCTCACAACATGTCTGGAGAGACACAGGCAATCACATAATCACATTGAAATGGGGTGTCCTCTGACTCCGAGTTCCTTCTCATCTTTCAGCCAACCACCTTAGCTAAGTAACCACAGTGGTCAAGCTTTCTGGCTCACCTGTGGGATAAGTGTCTCACATTTATGAATATAGACCTAAAGACTGTGAGCACATAGTTCCCCAGAAGTCTCCCTAAACATCAGCTGCCAGACTGCTGTGTGACCCCTTCCTGACAGGAGCACAGACTTCATTTTCAGCTGTTTTATTCACCCAGGGGCTTATGGAATAAGCTGTCATAAATGTGCCATTCTGCTGAGAGATGTTCTTTTCAGCTAGGGACATTTAGATGCGACTTGACCCGCAGAGCAGATTGAGTGGAGGCCTTGCAGGTCACATAGGGAACTGAGCCGGAGCTTCTGCCACATCCCACCATGAGTATCCTGACCATGCGTGGTTACATCTGAACACCCATATATTTATCAGGTCTTCATATGGCTTTTAAAGTTATCCTATAGTTGTTTCCTAAATCAAACAAGATATGACACGCTTTTTGTCAAGCCAAGTGCGGGACAGTGCTGCTGTCTGACAGCTCTCTGAGCTTTGAGCCACTGACCAGCATACCTGCCCCCTCACGCCAGCCTTTCCCTCACGCCAGCCTGCCCCCTCATGCCAGCCTGCCCCCTCACACCAGCCTGCCCCCTCACACCAGCCTTTCCCTCACGCCAGCCTGCCCCCTCACACCAGCCTGTCCCCTCACGCCAGCCGCAGGAACCTGGCAACAGGCAACCTTCTGCTTCCATTTCACATCCCCACAGAAAGCCTGATCCTCAAGGGACTCTCATTCTTGCCTTAGTTCTTGTTCTAAAATGCACCTCTCTAGAGGGGAAATGGGAGTAAAATCACTTCTGTGTTTGATTCAGGTAGGATTTCTTAGAAGAAAGAGAAGCCCCGGAGCTGATGAGAGTTGCTGTTTATCTTTCCCTGTGTTTTGTACACTGGAGACATGGACCTTCCTATAGGTTGACAATAAGTTTGACCCATTTCTGAGAGGAGCCAGATTTCTGAATCCCCACTAACAAGAAAGCCCATTGGCTATAATCTAAGTTGCAGGAGATTAGGGCGAGTTCCCTTTACTGCCTTCCCTGGAGCACGTGGGGCCACTTGCCTGTCCTCATCAACACACACACTTTCTTGTTGGACTCTCTGGTAACTTCCTATCCACGTCACTGCTCCTCATCAATAAGCGGTGGTCAATCCATGCCCTTCACTTGTTTCTGACAGCGGCTCTGTGGTTCACAGAAGCACACAAGTTTGAGTGTTATCGTGAGAAACACCCTTGCTGGGGAGTTAGCTAGAGCGTTGGCTCTCAGGACTTCAGGCCACTGTGTAGCACAGACTGCCTTGCCCTTTAGCTCCTTCCTCTTCAGTTAAGCCCAGACACAAGCAGAACAGAGCATAAGGCTTTCGTGCACAGGAAACTGAACTCCGATGAAAAGTAGATTCCCAAAACGGCTTCCCAAGACTCTCAGGTTATTCCTCTTCAAAAGAAAATGGAATGTGAAAAAGACTGTATATGAATTACATTATAGCATATGCAAAATTGAACAAAGTAAACATTTGTGAAATTCAAAGTAAAGCAGATGCATATGTGCTCTGGGTGTAACCAAGACTGAGCCACTGGGTAGCTCTTTATTGAGTGAAATGCAGTGGCTGAGCCAGATAAGTGGGAAAGTAGATCAATAGACAAGTGACATCACTGGGGGACAAGTGGGAAGGAAGCACTGGAGCCCACTGAAGCTGGCATTTATGGTCCCTCTTAGGGGAAAGCTTGAACCACCTAGCCAGTAGGACGGGGCCAATTCGGGAGCTATCTTATCTTAGCAGTTACCTACTTAAATCTGTAAACGGGACGCCATCCGGAAGTCCCCAGTTAGATGCACCAGTGTGGTTGGGAGCCTCTTCTAGCATCCGCCATTTGCTTTAGTAAGGGTCCATCACTTGCTTTATGTTGTTAATTCATGTGACTGAAGGAGTTTGACCAGATTTTGTTATGTTTTCTTACATGTCTTGGTTTATGCTTTTCATTGTTTTTGTTAACTTTTGGAGATAAAAGTGTTCTATGTAAGAACTGGGTTGTTTCTTATGCCTGTGCTGATTGCATGTTCTCTGTTGATGTCTTGTCCCTGATCTTGACACTGGCCATCCTGTCTGTGAAAGGAGGTGCTGCGGCGGGCTTGCTTGATCAGAAGAAAGGGAAGTTTGCTTGGTTTAGTCACTCTGCAGAGACCCATGGTAATGCCTCCTATGCTCTCTGTGTGTAAATGTGTATTGGTCCATACAGATTGCATGGGAGAATGCTGCTCTTGATGTCTGGTGTGTGTGTGTGTTGGTGTGTGTGGATGTGTGCATGTGTGCGTGCACACACGCACGCTCTTCTGTTGGTATACGTTTGTATTGTGTGTGTTTATGAAGGGAGCACCACTGACCCTCATATCCTCCACTGGATAGAGTCAGCGAGCTTGACAGCCAGTACCAACTGTTCCCTGACAGAAGATGAAGTCATACCTTTAGAAAGTGACAGTCAGAACCAGTCACTGTAAATACAGAATGAACCCCCGGTGCTGGAAGTACCTTGACTTTAGAGGATATGCTTAATCCTAAGATGCAGGCTGCTTCTTTCTAGTTTTGGTGTCTTCCCAAGCCTAGCACTACTATGCTCACATCAGTCTACTTACATACAAGGGGTTCTCTGACAGCCAAGTACCACAGGTCAAGTGGCTTTCTACATAGGGCTCAGACCTCCCAAGAATGACACCTGGAGTCCTGGGTGACTAAATATAAATGAAAGGCAAAGTACTCCTCACTGTTACAGCTACTCATTTGATGTGGATTGTCTACAGCCCATGGAAACCTCGAAGGGCCCCTATTCCCAGTCCCCAGCGCTAAGCCACCTCCAATGACTAATCCCATCCAAAGGCCTTAGGCTGTGGTATCAGTGTCAATGCTATAAAACTGAACAACATTTCTGGGCTGTTCTATGCCATCCAGTGGTGTGCCCAGAGCCTGGCTCAGCTTCCCTATCATTGATTTACCCTAGATGTAGAGAAGAGACTTGGTCTACACTGGAACAGTCAAGGTGAGCATGGGGCAGGGGCAGTGCCCAATCACTAGCCCTTTCTAGATGTACCATGTAACCTTGACCATCGTACCCATTCTCTAAGACTAACTCTCCTTTCCTGTGACATAGAGTTGGGTAATTTCTGTAGTTTCCTACAGCCCTTAATATCTTTTTCTTCAACATTTTTGAGGCAGAATCCTAAGTCCAAGAGAACCACTCCATGTGACAGTCAAAACATAGTAACTATGGGTTTCCTGTTTATGTCTTCCGTTTTTTTGAAGTGAAATATTTTTCATCCATCTGACTTGCCTTAAATCAGAAGAAAAGGAACTGGGAAGAGTGCAACTCCATCCACTTCACCTAGGGGTGAAGGTCCATGGGAAGTTGTCACTAGCGCCACATTCCGACTAGCCATAGACACTGTGGCTGCCAAGGGCTGGTGATTTCTTACCGGATGAGGTTTATTCTGAAGGGAGTGCTGGTCCACATGGCTCTAAAGAAGGAGTGGTAAAAATCAAGGAACTCCCTGAGAGTTATGGTACACATCACTAATGCCAGCAATCAGGAGGCTGAGGCAGGAGGACTGCAAGTTTGAGGCCAGCTGGGAATATATCACGATCATATCTTTTAAAAAAAAAAGTAAATACATACACACACACACACACACATACACAAGGATTCATGTTACATTAAAATGATGGCAGTTCTGAAGAACTCTTTGAGCTAAACTTTTAATTTCATAGAATAAATGATACTGAAAGAATTTTCTCTTCTAAGCCACCATGCTTAGACAAGAGTCTAAGCTAGAAAACTTCCCTCTGGAAATCTAGCCTGCTGCTGCCATGGTGTAAGATGCTGGACATTGCTTGGGTAGATCGGCTCCAGGAGAACCAGGTCACTAGTATCTCTGTTTAGATGGGAGTGCCAGGACTTCTGGGAAGAGAGATGGTATTCCTGCAGCCTCTTTTTGGCCTACATTTAAGTTTAATTTTGTGGATCCTGCAACTAGACACCTCCATTCCTTGTGTCTGCCATGTTGTGTGAGGCTAAACACATGAATTTGACAGTGGCTGGTTACCTCAAGCCTACCACCTCAGGTCGGTCTTAAGTGTCACTGTTTTATGACACAGTGCACTGCAAGAAAAATAATTTTCTCAAATCCATCAAAAAAAATTTTTTTTTTGAGTAGCAAAAGTGCCCTTCTTGCAAACAAGCTAGACTCCAGTCTGGGGTTGGAGCTGGCAGGGGAAGGAAAGAGGGCAGAGGCGTTTTGCTTTGAGGGCTTCTCTCCCTGTGCTAAGTGGACAATGCAAATGGAGAAGTTCCCTGCCTCTCTGAGAAAGTTGAGAGCAGAGGAAGGATGCCACCATCATTCTTTCCCCAATGTGTCCTGTGAGCTAAAAGATCACCAGAGTCCTCCCTACATTCCTGCTCATCCGCAGAGTCCTGGCAGCTGACTTGCCCAGCCTGATGAGGACAGTGCCAGGCCCCCACAGACAGTCAGCAGGTGGTGCCTGGCCAGCCCCGGGTTAGGATGGTACACTAATGCTCTTCTCCTCTTTCTCTCTCCCTACCCTCAATGCCTTCCGTGCCTCCCGTTCACTCACAGTGAGCATGCCCACAAGTGAGACTGAATCTGTCAACACTGAAAATGTGGCTGGAGGTGACATCGAGGGTGAAAACTGTGGCGCCAGGCTTGCGTAAGTACCCATAGCAAACTTAGCGCTGAGTTCTTCCTGGGACATGGCCTGGGAAACTGGCTCATGGAGTCCAGTGGGGTGGCTCCTCCCTGCAGGGGCAGAATCAGAACCATGGTTGACAATCTGTGCCCTGTGTGGAGAGAGAAGAGGCCTGGGGTGAAGCATGGCCTCGGATATGGTAGTTGGCTCTTCAAACTAAAGCCCTCACTTCTGGAGCCTTTCAGCCCACCAGAAGTAGGGTGCTCTGATGTCTCTCTTTTTTTTTTCTTTTATTCCCTTTCATTTATTGTTTTTTTTTTTCATAAGAGCCAATAGATTGGGTTCTTGTAGCTACATGGTCATCCTTTCTATTTTGACAAACATGGCCTCAAAGGTAACACCAGCTAAGAAGTCCACTGCCCAGGGATGATGGTCATCCTGTGCAGCTCTGAGCAGCCCTTCTAATGAAGGAGAGCCAGTGCCTGGCGTACCACCTGGAATTTCCTCAGCCTAG
Source organism: Dicrostonyx torquatus (assembly GCA_028555095.1). Taxonomy (NCBI): domain Eukaryota; kingdom Metazoa; phylum Chordata; class Mammalia; order Rodentia; family Cricetidae; genus Dicrostonyx; species Dicrostonyx torquatus. The sequence goes on along the minus strand of JAQHUG010000007.1, from coordinate 16,476,005 downwards.
GAGGTAGCGATACTGAGCATCCAAGCCTTCCTCCCAACCCCTGGCTTCCAGGAACTCTGACCTATGACTTAGCCAGATATGAGCACTGTTATCCATGGGAGCAGTTACATGTGGATTGTCTCGTTCTGGAACACAGAGTCAGGTCATCTACATCCAGGACCCTCACTGCCTAAATGGAGGGGGAAATGGTTTCATTACTGAAACTGGCAAAACCTACTAGTGTCACAAAAGCAGAGCCTGGGGACAAAGGGGTATGCCACTAGGTAGCCACTCCCAGGCTTCACTTTGGGAGGCAATGACCACTTTTCCTCTGGTCATGAGCATAAGAGCTGTAACCTTGTCTTGACCACTGAAGGAACTGCAGAAAGAAAGCTCTGGGCAGGATTAGCCCAAGTGAAATGTGTCTCCAAATGCTCCCCGGGTAGAACAGCACCTTCCGCGTAGCATGACTCACTGCCAGGCCGGCCCAGCCTCCTCACCACAGTAGCTGCAGGCACATCTGAGTGTGCCTGGGAGCGAGCCAGAAGAGGGAGGTGAGCAAGACTGAGGAGCAGTGCAGCCCGGTTCCAGGGTACACGGGGCTGTGGCATCACTCACTGTGACAGTGGCACCAGGGAGTCTGAACTGCAGACTTCTCAGCGCTGTCGCGGAACAATTATTGTCAAAGTGTTGTTAAAATATGGTGCTAATTACATCTGTAAGCAGCACTCCTGGCCCCTTTTCTTCTTTTCTCTTTTGGAATCCTACAAAATAAGCACTCGAGTTTCTAGAAGTGGCCCCAGATAGCAATGATAGGGACAGGCATATGAAGCTCTTCTAGCCCATAAGTTCTAGATCCTTCGGCTTGCTTGACATCAAGGATGGGGAGTTTGGAGAAAAGATCATCAAGCTTATTCCACAGCGCTGGCTTTGGGGCATGGACCAAGGTATAAACCAGGAGAGGCCAGGGAGCTGGTACTGGGAATTCACTGAACAGTACATCCTCAGAGTACATGATGCTGGATTGGAAAGCAAACACGATTGTCCCCTGCAGAGGGAAACATGTCACTGGTCTGTCACCTCCTGGGAAGATGTGCTCTGCTTCAAGGGTGATCTTATTCCTACACATACCGGGTTGATACACATCTATGCTGCATACAAGGGATACGATTGTGGTACCAGAATTATAACATGCACTTCATTGCCTGCTGTCTTTCCCCATCACCAGCAAGACAGTGATGAGCTAAGATAGTCACTGTTCCTATCAGTGAGTCGGCCTGAGAAGAGAAGCAGGCAGAATGAGAGATCATTGCTCTATATCCTCTGAGTTAAAAAGTCTTGAGGTCAGGACGAGGACTTGCATGTAAGGACAAGGCTGGGGTAAAGATGTCACGTGGGTGGCAGAGAGGTGCAGAAAGAAGAACATCACTTATGCAGTGACAAGGGAAGAGACAAAGGAAGGGCTCACCAAAATTTGATAGGATAAATTGATAACAAGGCCAAAGCAGGATTGGAAGAGGACATCCAGCCTAAAGGATATGCAAGTCCTGTGTGGACAGCAGAGTGAGGAACTCTGAGGTTCAGTTCTCGGTAGAGATGGAGACTGGCATTTGAGGCCACTGATAAAGTCACAGGACTCAGTTTGTTCAGAGAGGTGTAGGAAGCAGGAGACAAGGACCGAACTTGGAGAAACTGACACACAGAATAGAAAGAAGCAGGCAAACAGACAATCATGCTGGGAGATGTGGGAGGGAGATGTGGGAGGGAGAGGTCAGGAAAGCCCTCTTTGGGAGAGCCTTCATGGCGGTCACACCCTGTGCTGGATAGTAGAGATAGTAGTCGTCCAGAAAAGTAGCACTGACTCCACGAAGACTAGAAATTGGGGTGTTGTGGTGCGTAAAAAAAAAATGAAATGTGCTCTCTATAGTGAAGAGTCCTGGTTTAGAGAAAACTAAGGATGAATACAAATACTAAGTGTGAGGGCCAGCAAGTGTGTGAGGAGCGGTGTTTCAGGGGCAGGGCAAAAACTCGTAGGATCCACAGTAAGCTTCACCTTTGTTATAAAACAATAAGAAAACAGAGCGTGTGAGCGGGGTCTGTTTCATCTGTCTTGTGCTCTTGAAGGATCGCCTTGACATTAGGAGCAATTAGGAAAGAGGCTAATATACAGATGAAGCAGCCCCTGTAGGCTGCTCATGTATGGGGTAATGGCGACCTCAGGTAGAGTTGTAACGGGGGACAGAAAGAATATGCCAATTGTCAGTGTGTCCTGGAGCTCTCTACTCTAAGGAGCTTGGGGGTATACTGACTCTGGGAGCCAGTCTCAGCGAGGGGAGGGTGGAAATGTGCCAGTGCAGGGCACCCACCAAAACACTGAGGCCGTGCAAAGGGAGAGAGAAATGGGATAGGGAAAGGAGGAGGTGCCACGGGAATAAAGGGATGGCATTCACTGCCATCAGGGTGGTCTTCAAGGCGCTGAGAAGCCAGGGAAAATCAAGAGGCTAAAGAAACTGCAGAGGAATTGAACACAGGAAGTAGATTTCCTCTGCCTTGGAAAATGAAAGGGAGCTGACATCAGACCTCAAGCAAGCACTCTTGGGAGAAAGGGACAGGATGAACCATGGATTCCAGCGGAAGCCAAGGCTGGACACTGTCTTCCAGGGATAGTTAAAGGGGCACCACCTCCTTCTCTTTGGCATATTTGGCTCCATTTAGATCACAAATGAATAAGACACTCTACAGCTTGAGAAATCACATAGCAGAGACCCGTGTAACATGAAGGATTCCTTCTAGCTCTGAGGGGCTGTGGCTGTGTGAAGAATGTGGAGTCAGGAGCACACTGGTTGGTGAAGGGAACCGTTCTAAGATCCATCATCTTTCGCAGGGTGGAGGTTGGGTATTCAGAAGCCTGAAGGATAACCTGGGAGATACAAATGGGAGGACCACCAAGGGACCACTAGATGTGCAACTCTGGCCATTCTGGAGACTGACACTGTTAATGTAGACTTGGCATCATTGAAATGGATTCTTGGTACTTTTATAGCCTAAAAGCACTAAAAAAAATGTGACTCACTAAAAACTATGTGAACCTAGGTGGTGATTAGCCACAGTGACCCAGCTAAAAGCCAAATGGGTCATCTGCCTTATGTCAAGGGTCACATGAACATCACCGAAGGCCAAGCTGAACTAGAAGTCAAGTCTATTGTTTGCCTAGGAGCCTTGGAAGAAGCAGAGTGGTCGAGAGGATCCCCTACAGGCAAAACCTGGGTTCCAGGAAGGAGGTTCAGGCTAGAAATGGGGAGCGACTGGGTTTAGCACCCAATAACTGGAGTGATGTTCAACTCTGGCAAACTTCAGGATATGTCCCCTCTCGCCATAACAACTGGGGGCGTGATCAAGCTGTGGGATCAGAAAAGCCGAGTCAGCCATCCTTCAGCGCGTGCTGAAGGCAAAATGAGAGCAATTCAGGAAAGCACTGTTCCACTGCAGGTAGTAAGTGTGCAGTACTTACCACCCAAAGAAGGAAGAAGAATCCGAAAGCGTGAACAGCTCCCAAGGAGTTCAAATAGTTGTCAGATAGTGATCAATACAAAGCGAGTAACTAAGAGGGAAAATGGTTTGGGAGTTGTCTCAGATTTTGAATGCAAAAACCAGGGAGGAAAATCTTGGTCTTCAGGTTGGTCCTAGAGGTTCAGGTGAGCACTTGTGGATAAACAGGCTTCAGTCCCCACCCAGTGGGGTATTCTGGAGGTCTCATGCTAGCTAGTTATTAACCTCCTCCCCCTCCTTGCCTTTAACAAATCCACCTGAGACATGAAGTAGGGATGGTGTTGCACTTGTATATGAATGATGGAAAAGTCCAAAAACTTCAGAGCAAGCTGCTCATGCCCACTGAGGGTTGGGTACACTGGAGGCTTCTGCTATTTCCAGGACTCTGCAGTCTGCACGGATATCAAACATCAGTAGGAAGCAAACATGCTAAGATGCTCACTGCTCTCTGGCTCCTCTCTCCACAGTGAGAACAGCTATCCAAAGATGGAGTCTATCACTACTGCCAGGAGACAGTGGGCCGTAGGCAGTAGTGTCCTTCTATTTTGTGAGGTCCTATAGCTAATTGTTCCTACATACAGGGAGTGCCGAGGAATCAAAGTCTTTAATCTTATGAAAAGTTCTAAGCCCAGCTCTTCTAGGGCCCACTTGAGTGCCAGCACTCCTTTCCTGTGTGCTGCTAAGGGCCAAAGAAATGTGCTCCTATTAAAACAAAGGGATAACCGGGCGGTGGTTGTGCACGCCTTTAATCCCAGCACTCGGGAGGCAGAGGCAGGCGGATCTCTGTGAGTTCGAGACCAGCCTGGTCTACAAGAGCTAGTTCCAGGACAGGCTCCAAAGCCACAGAGAAACCCTGTCTTGAAAAAACAAAAAACAAACAAAAAAAAAAACCAAAAAAATACCAAAGGGATATATTGGATACAGATACAGAGAACCCAAAATCATGCTCACAGGCTCCTGCAAGCCAGAAGAAGCCTTCTTCATGTGAGGTGTACAGGGTTAGGCATCAGGACTCGGAGCCAAATAATCAGGAGGCTTACGGACCATTTCCTTTAGACCAGAGAGTACAGAGACACCAAACAGTGGCCACATGTGAACAAGGACAAATTCTCAGCTCTGATTTCCCCTTATCCCATATCACAGATTCATTTCCTTAAGAGAACTCCCAAGTTCAAGGGGAAGTTTCTAAGGTCTCACTTTTGCTTGTGACTTTAATTGAACCGAGAGTGAGACTTGCAGGAGGCAAAGGGTCTGAGATGAGCCAGGAACCACTGAGACCCTCTGTGAGAAAACCTGGGACCAATACCGCATTCTTAAAGATCCCTGAGCTCAGTGCATCCTTGCTGCAGAGAGTAGCCTGCCTCCCTGTCTCCATTTAGCAGCTAGCAAACATTTCTTTAAACCGGTGACTCTGGATGAAAAGATGCTGCCCTGGGCTCTAGGTCCCCCTCCCACATGCTCAGTTAACATGTGATTAAACCCTGCAGCCTAGCAGGCAGTCTTGGGGGTGGAAAAGGGTTGTTAGCTAACAGTTCAGAGCAATAAAGGCACTTGGCTCAGCTTCCCAGTGCCCTGGGGATATAATTATCTCATGCACGATGGCTTTGCCACCTGTCACATCTTCTGCTTTATTTTTTTTTAATAATGAAAAAAAAAACGAGAAGGGTTGATGTTGTTACGAGACATAGCTTGCTTTTTGCTGACTGGGACAACATGGCTTCAAGCAGTCACCTTCCAATGTCCCTACAAGAGTCTCTGGTCATTGTCATTTCTCATTTGAATTCTGTTCTTTGTGGCCATTTTTATTTGTTTATTTTTGTTTTAAAATTTTTATTCATTTTGCATACCAACCCCACTCCCCACCCCAACCCATCCTGCATCCTCCAAAAGGGCAAGGAAGGCCTCCCATGGGTAGCCAGCAAAGCCTGGCATATTAAGTTGGGCAGGACCAAGCTCTTCTCCCCTGCATCAAAGCCGAGCAAGGCATCGCACCATAGGGAATGGGGTCCACAAAGCCAGCTCATGCTACAGGGGTGGATTCTGGTCCCATGCCAGGGGTTGTGGGCATTTTTTTTTATTTAAACTGATTTTGTTTGAGAATTTCTTCCCTGAGTACTGTATTTTATAGCATCCTTGCTCTTCTCCCCTTTCAGCACCTTCCATATCCCCCCCCCACACTCCTCTCAATCTCATGACCTCTTTCTCTTTCATTATTACTGGTATATATTTATAAATATGTGACCCACTGAATCCACTTATTATTGCTCATATGCAATGTGTTTAGCGCTGACTTGGCGTTGGATAACCTGTCAGGGACCTCATCCCTGGAGAAGACAGATTCTCCCTCTCTTAGCAGCATTGGTTACTGAGATTTCCTCCATATGCCCTGCTGTTGTCATTTTACAAGTCTTGCTTGTGGCTGTCTGAGTAGTCTCAGTCAACCTGCTATTGTGTCTGTATTCCCCTTTCTCTCAGCCTCAAAGCTAAGCTGGCATGCACCTTCAAATGTTTGGAGTTTTTGCCCCAAAATGTTTTGTCTTGGTTGCTGACATCCTCCTTCCTCCTCTTCCTATCTCTTCCCTCTCTCCCCCTTCTCCTTCCCTCTCTCCCTCACTTTTCTGTACTCCTCATTAACAAGCCTCTCTCTTGTCCTCTCCCCTCCTCCTAACTCCATGTAGCTTTCCTGGAATCTGTCCTAGATGGACGGGACAGTCCCAGAGCCTCCCTGAGGGTGCTACCTAATCTGTCCTAGATGGACGAGACAGTCCCAGAGCCTCCCTGGAGGGTGCTACCTAATCTGTCCTAGATGGACGGGACAGTCCCAGAGCCTCCCTGAGGGTGCTACCTAATCTGTTCTAGATGGACAGGACAGTCCCAGAGCCTCCCTGAGGGTGCTACCTAATCTGTTCTAGATGGACAGGACAGTCCCAGAGCCTCCCTGAGGGTGCTACCTTTCAGGACACTTCCCACACAATGATCCTTCAAGGCAGTTGTTGTCAGGACAGTCTACCTGTGTTTAGATCACCAGGGCCGCACCTGCCTTCAGTACACACAATGTCCCTTTAGAACCTGAGGCTATGTGCTAGTGAGCGGCTCTGAGCTAGGGAAACAATGACCTTCCCTCCAGCTGTCTCAGGTGGCCTCATGGACATCCTAATCCAGCTCTGGTAAAGATCCTGGTGGACCTCAGTGAGCTCTGTGCAGAGAGTTCTCTGTTGTCTGCAGAAGAGACTTTCTATCTGCCATGGCTTTCCTCAAGGGGTGCTGTGCTTAGCCAGTCATGGAGTTTGTGGGCAGACACTAATCCTGTCAGGACTATATGCTCCCCTCTCCTGTAAGTGTCACCACGCTTAGAAGTTACTAGGTTTGTAGATTCCACTAGGCTAGCCACATTCAAATGCACAGAGTCTAGGTTTATAGATGTCCACTGGGCCAGACACGTTCAAATGCACAGAGTCTAGGTTTGTAGCTGTCCACTGGGCCAGCCACGTTCAAATGCACAGAGTCTAGGTTTGTAGATGTCCACTGGGCCAGCCAC
>JAQHUG010000007.1:16407792-16468744 GCA_028555095.1 Dicrostonyx torquatus | reverse complement strand
TCCACTGGGCCAGCCACGTTCAAATGCACAGAGTCTAGGTTTGTAGGTGTCCACTGGGCCAGCCACGTTCAAATGAACAGAGTCTAGGTTCGTAGATGTCTGCTGGACCAGCCACGTTCAAATGCACAGAGTCTAGGTTTGTAGATATCCGCTAGGCCCGCCACGTTCAAATGCAGAGCGTTCATTCTCTGCAGCATTATAACTAGCCCCACAAACCCTTCCAGTCCCCTGGAATAGTTCTGGGGAACACCAAATACCTCAGGGACAGCTAAACACTCTTTATGTGGAAGAAAGTGAGTATATTGTCTTTGCTAATACTTCCTTTTCCTCTTTCAGCCACCGGATCTCCAAATCCAAGTTCAGGTGAGTGAGATGCAGATTGTTCCCCTTCCCTTCTGCCCCTCTAGCTTGATTACCAACTACGGTGTCAGATGACCAAGGTAAGTCCTATCAGCTTGGGTCCTTCTGGGGGTGTAACTGCTCCCTTTTATATGAGGGTGCACAGTTTGGTCAAGGGAACTAGTTCAAGGACTGAGACTTAGGTTCTCTTGGGTTGGCTCTGAGTGGTTAGAACAAACGTGTCTACTTCCTGTATAAGATAAAGTTGGTTCAAATAAATGTGTGAACATTTGTTACTACTTGGCATTCGGCACAACTTTAAGGATTACAGACAGAATATAGATTCTGCCACTGCTCTGAGACGATGTCAGAAGCTTCCAGAATACTCATCCTGTGGCTTGCCTGTGGCTGCACATCTTCCCACTGCATGCAACTCCTTACAGGTCCCCGAATATTCTCTATTCTCTTGCACACTAAGACTTTTCTTCCACCAAATTCACCATCTATGTCTCTATCTGGAAACGTCAGGCTCATCAATCAACTCAAAGGTTACAGCCTCTGTGGTATCCTTGGCACACTCCCAGTGACGCTAAAATGGTCTTCCCTTCATCCTCCACCCCCACATACTCTGCCATGCCCTTTGCACTCTAGATATTGATTCAAAGGCCTGATGCCTCCATTGAACTTTATCTGTACACTGTAGGCTGCTCGGTGCCTACCTAGCTACCCCACAGGTGGACTCTGCGAGCTCCCTGACTGCTTGATTGGTTATATATGTAGGATGAGAATGCAAATTTAATTCTACAAAACCTATATGAGGGCTAGCCTGGCATATGGTAGGTCTATCTGGTTTGGACATCTGCCGCTGTTGAAAGGAGGCTGTTTGTTGGTTTCCCGGCTGCCCGGCCGCTCAGCCCCTGAAATAACCACTCAGAAACTGTATCAATTAAATTACTGCTTGGCCCATTAGCTCTAGCTTCTTATTGGTTAACTCTTATATCTTAGTTTAATTCATTTCTAGTAATCTGTTTATCACCACGTGGCTGGGGCTTACCTACTAAAGTTCCAGCATCTGTCTCCTGTGGGGCTACATGGCTTCTCCCTGACTCTGCCTTCTTCCTTCCAGCATTCTGTTTAGTTTTCCCAGCCTAGCTCTGTTCTCCTATAGCTCTGCTATAGAACCAAAGAAGTCCTTTATTAACCAATGGTATTCACAGCATACAGAGGGGAATCCCACATCACGCTGCTACAGGCCATGTCATGTGCCTGCACCGCACCCCTCCAGCCTTGAAAGCTCCATTTCTGTTCTCTGACTCCCAAGCTGTGGTCCTTTTGTTCTCCCTCACTTCACACTTTCATGTCACTTATAGTCCGTAACTTAGCTCCGGGAACCAGAAGCCCCAGAGCACATCCTCTAGCTCTGCATCCAGCTCTCTCTGAGAACCAGCCAGATAGAGTGGTAGGCTAATTATTGACATTTCTGGAAAAGCCTGGAGAGCCCGTCTACAAGCCCTAACTCCCTGAGCCTCTCCCTATGACATCCAGGTGTGTGTTTTTAAGCATCCAGGTGCTTTTAAGCAAGTCCCTCTAACCTCATGACATTCAACACCCAAACATTATGATTAAGTGAGGACTCCAATTCCAATACCTCCTTTCTCCTATCTTCTATTGGGATTTGAAAATACAGGCTCCTGGCCGGGCGGTGGTGGCGCACGCCTTTAATCCCAACACTCTGGAGGCAGAGGCAGGCAGATCTCTGTGAGTTCGAGACCAGCCTGGTCTACAAGAGCTAGTTCCAGGACAGGCTCCAAAGCTACAGAGAAACCCTGTCTCGAAAAACCAAAAAAAAAAAAAAGAAAGAAAGAAAAAAGAAAATACAGGCTCCTTCCCCATATTGTTCTTTCAAATCAAGCCCTCCTTAGTATAAGCATCCAGGGTCAGATCTACCAATGCTGAAAGGGAGCTCTAACACACAAGAATCCTCTCTAGATCACTCTTCATCTCCTGCGTGTGGAAAAGTAGATGGTGTATAATAAGAATTCTATAATATTTATGGATAGATCGATGGATTGATGGATTGATAGATCACCTGGTCTTGATAAGACAATAAACTTGACAGACATTCAAACAAATGTCATATTTGACAAGTACATGTTACTCTGAACAGTTCCAGAGCCCCCACACAGTAATAGTAAAGAGATTAAATTTTACAGTGAAAATATTTCCCAAATTCTATTCTCGCTACATGCAAATGAGGAAATCATAGATGAATGAATGAATAAACACAATCTGGAGACTTGTGCAGAAGATTCCATGCATGATGGACACTCACACATTATCAGGAGACCAAAACCTTTGAATTGGGTAACCTAGAGTGTTAGGTATGTCCTTGAAAATTACAATCTTTTGATCCTTGGGACTTTGTCCACTCTGCATCTCCCATTGTTTACTTTCAGGAGCAGGTGCTTCTCTTTATATACTGCCAGTTTAAGGGAAGTGCAGAAATGACCTTGTATTCACAAATGGCTTCTTGTCAGTGGCTTGGCACAGTCACTAACGAACCTGTAGATGACCCTGAGGCATAAAGGAGCCTGGAGTCACAGCTGGGGATGGTCTCAGCCATCCTGCAGGTCAAGTCCTGGCTGGTGTACTGAACCTGTTTCTGTGCACGCTTTGAAAATTATTCTAGTGGCCATGTCAAGCAGTACAGTGGAGCAGCAGGAAAGGAAACGTTTTTATCTAAAGCACTGCAATGAAAACATTGTCATTTTATCAGGAATTAATATAACACGTTTTAGTGAGGTGGGTTGTGTTCTTTGTTGCACCAAGACTTTTTGTGACTTAGTGTATACCTTACATTTACTATGTATATCTTAGTTTGGATTAGTCATATGTTGCTAGGGGCTATCACCCCAGACAAGGAGACCCTAGAAATGCTGAGCAATATTAAGGCAGCTTGCTAACCTAGCTCCTGATGGTGTCGGGTTAGAGAACAGCTAAAGCTGGTAATGGACAGAAAATGCTCACAGAATTATCAACATTTCCCAAATAGTTCTCTCAGTTGGGGAAACAATTTAATAGTGACAGTAATAGAATTTGAGCTTCAAGTAGGCCTATTTTAGGTGCAAGACCGGATGATACAAAGTTATAGTTAATTTTCAGAGAATGGTTGAATAGAACTTGCAGGAAAAAATGAGACAAATTAGATGATAGTTGGGTTTTGATAATTCAGGTTTTCAAGTAAAGGAAAATAAAGAATTGGCTACATTGAAGACTCACTATGCATCATTGATCCAGAGGCCTGTTGGAGTCTTTCCTAGCACAAAAATGCAGAATTCAGAGCAAATCTCATGGAGTTCCAAAATGTGAGGACTCTCCAGGCCTAGTCTTCAGCAAGAACTGTCTTTCAAATCATTTTATTTCTGCTATGCTATAAAAAAATGGGCATAAACCCAAGTCGCCCCAATCCCTATAAACCATGTTTAGGCTACTTACTCATAAGAGAATTAAATTTCGTGATTTTTCTCTGCTGTTTGTTTCCAGTTCTGCTGAAGATGGAAACTCACTCTAGCCACTAGGCAGCCTGCTTTGTCCTCTGTTTCCTAGCCAGTCTTGGTCTTGTCAGCATTTGCATGATGAGAAAACCAGTTTGAGAGCATTGTCCTTTCACCTTCCCAAGGCCAGGAGTTTTAAGATTTGCCTTTATCATGGAGTTAGACCTGGGGCATGTCTCTGTGTCATGTCTCACACAACTTATAAGCCAGCATCTTACTGTATGAGATGAACTGTGCCTAATACTATGGGTCTGTAACAAACTAGAAGACGTGGCCCCTGCCTCTCGGGGATCTGATTATCTCAGTAGAGAATCAGGGGCCATACATTAAATGTTAATTGCTAATATCAGGTAATGGAGGTCCTCTGCTGGGAGAAACCTCTCTGGATGCCTCCATGACTGCACAAGATGTGATCTGGGGACACCATCGCAGAGTTCCTCAGCATGTAGCAAGTTCATGTACCCTGCTGTACCCTGGCTGAGCACTGTGCTCAGAAGGACTGAGTCTGCTAACGGTTGATACCTGGTCCATAGCAAGTGTTAAATAAATACACAGACAAAATGTGTAAAGCTCTGCAGTGGTGCCAGGGCTAGAAGAGCTGAAAGTCCACTGCAGAGAAGCTGGGTTTGAGTTGAACCCTAAAGGTGAGCAGAATCTAGAGGATGGGACTAGAAGGTGAAAGCCTTCATAGTTGGAAGCTTATTTTGTGTTTCTAAAAAGGGTGCAAAGCCCTGTGCTGGGGGTGGGGGTGAAGATAAGATGAGCCAAGGGAGAGCGAGCAGAGCACAATGCTACAGATGTTTGAGTACAGTAGACACAGCCACTTCCATCTTTCTCCCCTGCTTCTGTATTTCTAGAGTAAATGGCTTCCAGCTAATGCAAAGAGAACATGAATAGCAGGCAAATTTCTCCTCCCCGTTTTATCATTTAATATCCTCTGTGCATATGTAAACACATAAATAAATTTACACATTCTAATAAACTATTACATCTATTATATAGTAGGAAGTGTTGCCAGGAAACCAGCTGTCAAGCAAAGCTACATTTGAAGAGTAGGAGATGTACAATTATCTTTAAATACTTTCCCTGGATAGTAATTACTCCCATCCCCACCACAACCCAAAATCCATGTGACTCTCCAAAAGGGCTCTATGCAGTAGCAACCACATCTAACAGAGCTGGCCAAGAGCAGTTCTAGACCCATGTGATAGGCCTGACTTTATAACAACCCAGGCTCACTACTTGCAAACAAGAGAAGGATGGTCATGGGTAAATTCTCAGTATTAAACTGACTCCAAGTCAGTTTCTACCTACTGTAAAAGCAATCTTTGTAGTCTGCATTATCAGTGGTCTCTGCAGTACGGGATTGGGTCTATTTTAAAACATCTTTGCAATTAATATATATGTTTTTAAGTTATCCTATAATATTATTGATCATAGGAAGAAGTAGAGATGTGTTTCGATAACACAGGACTATGCAGTATCAAGTTCAGGCAAATACAAAAGGCTATCTTTCATTGCAACTACCTGGGACTCATTGTCCCAGTTCCTTATCCCTCTCCACATATTCCTCATCTCCACACTTGTGTGTGGCACAAATAGATGTTTCAGGCACCCTGAAGGCCACTTACAGATCAATGTCTGACTTGCATGGTGTCATTTATGTGCATAGCGAATTCCCCAAAGCACTAAGCTGAGTGTCTCCTGCAAAGATGGGGCACCCAGTGAAGGATAGATCAGGCCAGAACACTAAGGCTGATCTATCTGTCCTTCCACTTGCAAGTGCAAACCATAGATCCCCTTGGTAGTTTTCACGGAAGAATGCAAGTTCTTAGATTGCCCTGGTTCTTCCATCCTCACTGGAGAATTCAGTTAAACCTTAGTTACAGGATTTTCCAAGGAACAACAGGGACAAAAATGGCAGTGTTAGAGACAAAGACGAAGCCAAGCTGTCCCAAAAGGCAAGGTGGGCAAGTGGACATAACTATTCATATAGAGGTCTATCTCCCCAGGAGCACAGAATACAATCTGTCCTTGGCATGAAGCTGGTGGTGGTGAAAAAGGTCTCCCTTAAGGAACAGAGAGCTGAGTTTGGGGATATATATATCCAGTCCCACTTCTGGCATACTTGCATATAGTGCTGTGTGATGCTGAGGACCAGCCATGATTCTTCAACTGATACACACCGGAACAACTCTACTACATTTTCTCTATGACTGTCTCTGACCAGAGACTGCAGATATGGACTAATGACGTAGATTTATTCAGAATGTGGAACTACAGGCCAATTTCATTGCCTTAAAATGGAAGGCTGATTTTTTTTTCATCCTGGCCCAGGACACACACACACACACACACACACTAAGGATTTTATTCAAGCATTTCTTACTACTTCTTTTGAATCATGCTATGATATTTTCATTCTGTCTCTTTTCTCAGTGTCAATCATGGCCTAACAGATAGTGTTCCAGTCACTCCTGGGCTGCAGAATGAGGTTTGCAGATCTGCTGCAAACAGACCCTGCATGCTTGCCTAGAAGCCTAGACTGGAAGTCACCACATGTGAAGTGCAGATCTCTGCGATTGCTGCACCAGGGCTGCGCTGTCTCACTTCCTCCTGCCTCTTTTACCACCTGAGCAGGGGCTCTGCATGCCTAGTGATCTTTCTGCATACCTGCCCAGCCACCACTCTAAACCACTGCCCTTCTCCCAACCATCCTCCCTTCCCAGAGCACTCCTCTCTGGCTTTTGGTTGGTTGTGGGTGTCACACCTCCAGACCACCAGGTCGGCATGTCGGTGCCCCTCTTAGTACCTTTCTCTCCTCTTCAATTCCAGTCTCCCGTTGCCTCTGCTTCCAGTCTGCTGTGTCCTCACTGTTCTTTGTGACACGAATAACGTTTATCTTACATCATCACTAATCCAGACAGCTGAAGCTGTCTCCTGGATTCCACCTTAATCTAGAAGCTCACCAGCTGTTGATGTCTGGTTTTCTGAAGCAAAATCTGATCGTGTGGGCCTTCCTATGGTGGGGTCTTGGCCTGGCCGTCTGTGGCCCAACTCTTCACGCTTCTCCATTGCATTGCAGGCAACTCTTAAATACATCATCCTGAGTGCCCAACAAAGCTGTGTGTTGTGCAAGGGAAGGCAGTGAAACCCTCTATCACAGAGTCATAAAAAGGGAATGTCTCTTTGGGAGCCCCAATTTAATGGCTCTCAACCATAATTATACGTTAGAACCAGCTGGTGGGAGATCAAAAGAGTCAGTGTTATTTTGGTGTTTGAATGTATTCAGCACCTAATTAATCAGTTTTCAATAAGATTGATTAGGTGCTGAGGTGAGGTACCAGGGGAAGGGGTGGCTGGGTGGTTGTTGGATGTTTCCCAAGCCATTCTGCACATAGCCACACTGGAAAACCACTGACAGAGTCCTTGATGAGGAGCGCTGGGGAATGCTATGTGACTCTAGCTGAGTTTTTGGGGTTCTGTGTATGCATGGGCAGGGAGTATACCCATTTTTCTAAAGAGAAAATCTAAACGTTCATTGAGTTCTCAAAAGATATCCTAGGACTCCTGGTGTAAATCAGTCTCTTCCTCTGCATGGTGAGGTGTATGGGTCCAGCGGGAGGGGCGGGTCTGGGCAGAGCATCACCCTACCTCAGTTCTATCTGCTCTAGTATGCTGGACAGGTGCTGAACCTCAGTGGCCCTTAGTTTCCTCCTCAATATCACCATAGCACAAGCTTGACTTAAAGGCTTTTGGAGAAGCCCTACGACGTTCCTAAAATACCAAGCCCACAGAAGGCTTTAGTCACAGTAACCATTTACTGGATCTGTCACTGCCACCAGCACAATGACTAATCCCCCTATACTTGCCACACTATTTCTGATAATGCCATTAAAATAAATTAAAAATAGCTGGAAACTCCTTTATCTTCCAGTACCCGAGATTGCAACCAAGGCTTGTGCGTGCTTGGCTTTACCACTGAGGTATATCCCCAGCTGAGAAAATAAGAAGCAGTCCTGCTTGTTAGGCAACTTCAACTTCATGCCAGATGGCTTATATGGCATTTTATGCATGTTTACAAGAATCCTGTGAAATTGTCCTTGTTCTTATTTCTAACTGAAGCTTAGAGATGGAGGATAGATAGACCCAAGGCCACATAGATAACTAAACACTTAGCTTGGTACAGGTCTGACCACTCCACCACCAGGTTGTGTAGAAAGGCCAAGCCAGCGACACGTGAGATGGCGCCTTGTGTGCTTTGGGTTGGCAGGAAGTCTGGATCTCCCAATCAATCCCACCTTTCCCTCCTTGCCCTTTTCCAGCCGCTACTGGCGCAGGTGGAATAGATTCTGCAGAAGGAAGTGCCGCGCGGCAGTTAAGTCCAATGTCTTCTACTGGCTCGTGATCTTCCTGGTGTTCCTCAACACGCTCACCATTGCCTCCGAGCATTACAACCAGCCCCACTGGCTCACAGAAGTGCAAGGTGAGCAGCCCCTGGCTTTGTAATGTTCGCGCTTGCCAGCCGAGCTCTGGGTCCTGAGGAGGGTTGAGTTATTGGTGGGAGGTTGACATATAAGCAGTCAGTGACTACTGCTTGACTGATGCCATGCTGGAAAATCCAAAGTTTGCAAGCCCCATATTAAGATTCAGGCCCTTGTTATAAACAGATGTGGCCCTTCAAGTGCTGATGTGCCCTTCGCCCTCCCC
Source organism: Dicrostonyx torquatus (assembly GCA_028555095.1). Lineage (NCBI taxonomy): Eukaryota > Metazoa > Chordata > Mammalia > Rodentia > Cricetidae > Dicrostonyx > Dicrostonyx torquatus. The sequence goes on along the minus strand of JAQHUG010000007.1, from coordinate 16,460,141 downwards.
TGCAGCCATGGTCATCATTGAGTCCCAGTAACAAGACAGGTTATCTGATTGTTTCAGACCCTCGGCTGCCAGCTTCCCAGAAGCAATTTTCAGTTCCTCTGGCCTTACTATAGGTCCAGGTAGCTTTCCCAGACCATAACAAGAAGCAGAGCCTGAACAAAGGGACAGTAGCCACACAGGTTAGCTAAGACCCCTTGTCATGCCTGGACCCCTGTGAAGAAATCCATAACCCATGCTTAAGCGTCTCTGGGGAGTGAGGCAGATATGGCTCAGACTATGGGGATCCTGGGAAGAGATCATCTCTGGTAACAAGGGACAGGGTAGATAGCCTACTCTGAACTTTGGCTACTGACTTGGATGGGTCACTGACCCTTCTGCACCTCCTGTTTCCTCTCTAAAGATTGGGTTTAATAGAAACAGCACCAAGCCTCTCAAATTTCTATGGAGATTAAGGAGGACAACATATGCTAAGCCTCTAATGTGTGGTGGATGCTCAGTGCATGGTTATAATGACGGAAACTGGACCTAATTGTTCTTCAGAAGTAGCTGGAAGAGGTCTCCTGGGAAGGAAGGGGAGAGGAGGGGGCGGAGAGGGGGTAGGCCTTTTTCTCCAGCTATGACAGTAACTGTTTTATTTTTTTTCTCCCCTTCCTCTTTACTCTTCTTGGCTCCTTGCTTGACTCCCACCCCTGACCTACACCTGCCAGACACAGCCAACAAGGCCCTCCTGGCGCTCTTCACTGCGGAAATGCTCCTGAAGATGTACAGCCTAGGGCTGCAGGCCTACTTTGTGTCCCTCTTCAACCGCTTCGACTGTTTCATCGTGTGTGGGGGCATCCTGGAGACCATCCTGGTGGAGACCAAGATCATGTCTCCCCTGGGCATCTCTGTGCTGAGATGTGTGCGTCTGCTCAGGATCTTCAAGATCACCAGGTGTGTGGCTCCTCGCTTCTCTTTGGGCATGGGACTCAGAAGTCTACTGGAAGGCCAGAGAGGGTGAGCCTGGATGCAGGAAGAGCTGCAGGTTCTGGAGTTGTCTAGCCTCTGACTGTCTGCAGCAAGGGGAGTTGTGGTTCATGTGCCACTCAGAAATGCCCTTAGCTGCAGACTTCTGTCGTTCAACTTGGTTGCATGTATTCTGCTGTGTGACTAGGAGTCCAGAGATAGATAACCAGATGGCTTTAGGAAAACATCAGGGACTTGGTTACCTCCTGTCCTTGGCTTGACCAGCATTGGTGTTGATTCAACTGTAGGGTCTTAGATGGTTTCTGGGCATTGAGGTATCATCAATTCTAGAAAATCAGAAAAGGGTCTGCTTCTTTGCTCCCCAGATCTCAGGCAGACCCATTATTAGGGATGTTATTCAAAACCAAACAGGACAGCAAAACAGCAAGTGTGAGGGAGGACGTGGAAAGCTGGGGACCCTGGCACTCTTGGGGTGTATTTGTGACTTCTCTCAATGCTGTAACCAAGTGTCTGTCAAGAGCAGCTTTAAAAAGGAAGGCTTTATTTTGGCTCAGGGTCCATCAGGTGGGAAGGAAGTTGTGGTACCCAGAGTGTGGGGTGGCTGGGCACAGTGCATCTGCAGTCAGGAAGCACAGCAGGACGGGATGGACGCTGTGCTCAGCTCATTTCCTCCTTAATCTGCTCAGTAACTCAGTGTGTAAAATGGTACTGCCCACTTTCAAGATGCCCCCCCCCACTCAGTTAAACCTCTTTCCAAAACTCCTCATAGATGTGCCCAGAGGTTTGTATCCTAAGTGGTTCTAAATTTCCCCAAGTTGACAGCCAAGGTTAACCAACTTGTGGTAGAAATGGCAATGAATGGTCCAGCTACTATGAAATACAGAGCTGCCATTTCTCGGCTAATTAAGAATAGAATTACCGAGTGCCCCAAAACTTTACTTCTGGGTATTTACACACAGCATTAAAAGCCAGGTCCCGAAGTGATGTTTAGAATGACATTATTTACAAGAGCCAGAATGTAGAAGTGTCTCAAGAGTCGGGTGAATGGATGGAAAATAGCATTTACATCCAACAGAACACTACTAAGCTTTTACAGGACAGTTTTTATGCCTGGTACCACATGGTTGAACTTTAGGGACATTATGCTGAGTGCAATGAGCCAGTCACAAAAGACAAACGCTGTTTGATTGCGTTTATTTGAAGTTCTCAGTCATAACGTCAGAATCATGGAGGCTGAAAGCAGGACAGTGGCTTAAGGGCAAAGGGCAGGGAACAAAGGTGTCTGCCATTTAAAGACCAAAGCTTCAGTTCTAGAAGATGTAAAGAATCATAGAAATGGATGCTGCACACTATTAATGTATTTAATATCCTTGAATTGTAAGCTTAAAATTAAAATTACCACCTTATGAGGTGGTAATTTTAGATTTTATGTGTTTTAACACAATAAAAATGTTGGGGATAATGGACTGCTGAGATCGCTCAGTGAACAAAAGTGCTGACCGCCGAGTCTGACACCCTGAGTTCCGTCCCTGAGACCCACATGGCAGAGGAGAGCACTGACTCTAACTCTTTCAAAATAAACCACTTATTAGTTAAAACTTGAGGGGCAACAAGATTGTGCAGTAGGTCAAAGCTTACCCCCAGGCCTGAAGCCTGCCCCAGGCCTGAAGCCTACCCCCAGGCCTGAAGCCTACCCCCAGGCCTGAAGCCTACCCCCAGGCCTGAAGCCTACCCCAGGCCTGAAGCCTACCCCAGGTCTGAAGCCCTGAGTCTGATCCTTGTAAACCATGTGACAGAGGAAGAGGAGCAACTCTGGCAGGTTGTCCTCTGACTTCCACTTTTTTCCCTTCCTCACCACAAAACAAGTAAATTCGTATCATTTTTAAAATGGAAAAAAATCCATTCCAGAAATCTCATCAAAGAGTTTCCTGGTCTCATTGGCTGTTCTTGTTATTAGGAAAAGCTGAGAAATGGGTCTCTTTGACAGGCATGGGTTGCTACAGATGCGCAGAGATGGCCAACTCTGAGTCAAGATGGTAGGAATTATATCTCAGGGGGCTTTGGTCTGACCACACACACACACACACACACACACACGCACACGCACACACACACACACACACACACACGTCCATCTGTCTGTCCATTGGCCCATCCACAGACTGTTCATTCTCACTTCAGGGCAGGCAGAGAATCAGAAAGAGGGAATATCGGGAGTACAGGGAGTGGGCAGCCTGTCCAGCTCAGGGAAATTGATTTCATCCTGGCCTGGTAAAATCAACTTACGGACTGACATCATCATCTAAAAACTATTAAGATTTAACTTTTCATTTCTCTGTGTATGGATTCAGAGTTTTGCAACCATTAAATTCTGATTTTAGAGCATTTTCATCATTCTCCCCCAAACCTGACTCCATGCTAGCCCTAGGTAGCCACTCCTCATTGCTCATGTTTGTCTATTATGACAAACATCCTGAGAAAGAAATCTGGGATACAACAGCATATTGTGCACAGTATTACATCCTGAATGTAATAATGAAAATTGGGATTATTTGTGTCTAGCTTCTTTCACTTAGCTTAGTGTCTTCAAGACACATCCAGGTTTTAGTGTGGATCAGAACTTCGGCCTATTCTTGGTGAAGAGTGTCCCACTGCAGTTATCTCGCACTCATCACAGTGATTCCTCCGTGATAGGCATTGACTTTGGCTACTTTATAATGCCTTTTGTGTCCAAGTTTTTACAGAGATGTATAATTTTCCTTTCTTTTGGATATATATCTAGGAATACAACCTCTGGGTTATTCAATAAACCCTTTATAAGATTTTGAGAAATGATAAAAATTTTTTCGAAAGGTCAGACTATTTTACATTCTCATCAGTGATGTACAATTTAAGGGTTCCAGTTTCTCCACTACTCATACAAACTGTTCCCTCTTTGTTTGTTTAGTGTGGTTTTTGGTTTATTTGAGGTTTTTTTTTCTTTTTTACCTATTTTATTCTTAAATGGCAGATGGTAGTTTACATATTTATGGAGCACATCATCTTACTTTAAATACTTATGTCTTTCTGCCAAAAAAAAATTAAAAGTCCTCTCTACGAAATATTTTGAAATGTTCAGTTCACTGTTGTTGGCAGTTGTTCTGCTGTGTGTTAGGGGCATCGGAGGTGACTGCACCGTGCTGTGATCTGTCCTTCCCTCATGTTTCCCTCTCCGCCCTGGCCGCTACCTCGCTGTTCTCTGTGTGTCTTTGAGCTGGGTGTGAACCTCATGGCTCTTTCTCCTGTGCCGGACAGACTGTAACATCCTCCAGCTCCCTCCACAATGCAGCAAATGACAGAGTGCTAGTCTTCCTTGTTTTGACCATTGCTTTCAATAAAAGAATGAGATTGACTGGAAAAACACCTGAGGGCCTCACAACCCCGTGAATGTCATTTCATAAAAACCTTTGTGATACCTCCCTGGTTGTCAGTATAATACATATGTGTGAAGTGGGATGTGGTCAACTTACACAAATGTATTTAAGTGGAGATAGCTGGAGGGAGTCTTTCAACCCTCCTCCCAATAGAAGTCCCCAGATTCCTTGATAATCTGCTTTGTGGTCAATCTTTGGAAATAGGAGCATTAAACCGCTCACTTGGATTGTGTTGGAGACTTGTGTTTCTAGGTCAAGGACAAGCACATCACAACTCACACAGGGTGTTCCTCTGAGTGAGTCACCAGTCGCTGTGAAGCATCCTAGCTGTCACTAATCTTGCTGCAGTTCTCTGAGCAGCCGTCTGAAAGCACAGTATTGTTGAGACTCCAGTGAGAGGCGCGCATATTCAAGTTCAGGGCATTTTGTCTCCAGTCCAGTGAGCACTGTTACTGTTATTAGGGGAGGACAGTGAGGTCATGAGACCTCAAGCGTGGACCAGGAGCTCTGGACGTCTGGAGAGGCAGCATTCTCAGTGAGCTCTCTAAGGATCTCAGCAGCTCAAAAAACAGAGAAACTGCTCACACTGCACTGTTTAAAAAAAAAAAAAGGTGGGCTACTAGTAGGAAAATTTTAGGGGTTATCCTCCGAGATATTTGAGAAGGAGCAAATATGCTTGCTTAACAGAAGAGCCACACATGGATGTCCCATCTCCAAGCTCGGCTGGCAGGATCACAGTGCCCACACCCAGTCCATATTCTAAGCATTTCAGGTCTGAGATTGGAGGCAGGTTCTCAGGAAGCAGGAGTTTCCCCAGCAGTCAACACGCTGCACAGATAGCCTGTCTTTTATTCCTTTACCGCTGTGCACATGTGAACATCTGAGCTTACACATTTCCCGATGATTTGGGTCCTGAAGAAGTAACCTCTGGTTAGACAATGGAGCTATTCTGCTTCTGGACTTTTTGAGGCCTGAAAATGCTGTTCTGTCTTCTTGCATGGGGTTCTGGGATGCCCTCTGGCCAAGCCAATTTTTAAAGAGTTGTTTCTTGTCGGTATTTTCACAGTGAGAATACACAAAATAGTTAAAAGGGAATCAATGGGCAATCACTCCAAGATTGTATAACAATATCTAGCAGTGAAGTTCCTTTTCTAAATGAAACTGAAAAGCAAAACAAAATCCATACCTCAAACCTGGGCCATGTGAGAATTATTTAAGAGGCAGCAAAACTTGAAAGTTAAAAATAGTGTTTACCAGACCTCAGGAAAACCAAATATGGTCATCAGTCGTCTAATAAGAGCCAGTATGAACACAATTTGCTAAATCCTATCTCGGGACTTGGACAACAAAACAGCCTACCCCGTTGGCTCTGCAGCTCACTGGGATCCAGAGGACCTGCCCTTCACTGTCTTCAGTGTGATACCTAAGCAGTGCGACCTTGGGCAAGTGACCTAACTCTATACCCAGTCATCTCATCTCCAATCAGCCCTCTCCTCATCCTTTGAGGTCATTAGGCTGAGTTGCTCTAAGGGATGTCAGCATCAGAACCACCCTCTCTAACACACAGTGTGCCATAGTGCTTGTCAGCATCTATTATCACTAGTGTTTCTATTGCACTTGTTATAAACCAAAATACCTCCCTTGCAGCTGCCTCCCACGCTCTCAAATATGCCATTAGATTGAGAAGACACACCCACCCTAAAACATGACCACATATGAGATCCTCAAAGCCCCATGTGATCTTCACGTCCTTATTCAGAGTCTTACCTAACCCTCAACCGGACCCCCAACCCTCCCAGCTTTCTCTACTGCCTTCTAAAGCAGAGGAGGCTCAGGAGTCTGTGGAGCCCCTCACCCCCTTTAAGGCCACCAATAAACAGGAATCTGGTATTTGTGATGTTCCCAGGCTAGAGTCTATGGAGAAGATTCCCAGACCAAAGAGCCACATGCTGTTTTTGTGGGGGGAAGGGAAGTTACTTCCTGGGTGGTAACTGTCATCTATAGGAGCTTAAGAAGATGCTCTAAAGATTATTTGAATGTGCCTCTTCTCAGACTCCATCACGTTTATGATGCTGGGGGTCAGTTAGGTAATGCTCAGTACCTCTGGTCTAGAAACTCAAAGCAGCACCTTCCCAAAGCCATCCCAAGGTCAAGACCAGGCAGTCTTGGTATCTTGACGAAGTCTTAGTCTCCATGCAGGATGGGAGAAGACAGAGGAAGTAGCAGGACCTATGCCTTGACCCAAGCTGTCCTAGCCCCTAACCAAGACAGTCTAGAATTCCTTAGGGTTCCTTCTGACCAACCACACACCACTTTCTACTCCTGTCATACAAATACCCCCAGTGTCTGCTGCATATTCAAGAACCAGGCTCAAGTTCACTGCAGTTTTGGTGCAAGGACGGCCACTGCTGGGGTCCCTTGGCAGGTCCAAAGAGAGGAGAAAGAGAAGTTGTGCTTGCTCGCTGCATGTGCTCTGGCCCCCACATTGTTTCACTTGATTGTCATCTCCCTTTTTTCTGTTCTTCTGTCACAAAGCACCATAGTACACAAACTTACTGTGTGAAAATCCACTTGAGAATGCTTCCAGCAATAGATAACTTGCCACCAAAACCAAGGGAACATTTCCACTGCTTGGCATAAGATTGGTTGGCAGGGGTACCTTCAGTGATGCCCCTCTCTGTAACAGAGGAATAGGGTGGGGCACCGTGAAGCATCTTCAACAGTTAGTCCTGTTGTTTCTACCATCTTTTATTTATAGCAAGCTCAGGTAAAGGGCTGGCCCTGAGTTCTCTGAAGCGAAAGATTTCCGAACTGAAAGGTTCTGGAAAGTCTCAGATCATTAAAGAAGAGAAAGGAGAATTCTACAGAGGCCCAGATCCCAAAACAGATGTACAGAGGGAAAAGAGATAGTGACAAAGTATCCCTGAACAGAGGGTGTTGAATCAACCTAAGAGACTGAGAACAAGGCTGGCAATAAAGAACGAGTGGGCACTGGTCAGTGAGAGAAGAAAACATGAAAGCCAATGAGGCCAAGCAGAGGGGAGAGGGGATGGGAAGGTTTAGGTAGATGGGAACTCGGCCAGGTCAGACTCCCTCAGGCATACCACAGTTCAGGAAAAGAACAACGAGCCAGTGAATAGGGGCCGGGAGGCAGAAACACACACTGGAGAGGATGGTGCAGTAGAAGAAGCACGGGTGTCCAGTGGTGGGCAGAGGGCCTGGAGGTCACTGCTGTGTGTGGACCCCTGTTCTGACCCCAGATGTTTAGGTCGTCCAGGTTTTCTTTGAGGTCTAAATATTTGTTGGAGACCTAAGCATTTGTTCTCCAAAAGTCTGTTGGTGTATGAGGTGTGTGATTCATGGTTTTGATCATTTAGGTTAAAAGATGATGTCATTAAACCTGAAGGCTGAGCACCAGTTTACTTCCTGAAAAGGGTGGGGTCCATGGTTCTGTGTTCAGCAATCACAGCCCTGAGATGGAGACTGAGAGTTTGCAGGCCCAAGGACATCACCTATATTGCCAATATGCTATTGACTGAGACCTGCAGATCTCATCATATTGCCCATGGTGGAAATATGCCCTCCATATACCCCGCTGTCAGCTGTGGCATGCTGGGCTCACACAGCCAGCTCCCTAACCTCAGAACCACACTAGTGTTCTGTTCTTTTTTAAAAAATATCACATTTTAATTTATTTAATATATTTTATTCTTTGAGAATTTCATACATGTATCAAATGTATTTAGGTCATAATTACCTCCTTCTCCCCCAAACCCCTCCAGGTTCACTTCCCAACCCCTGCATGCTCCCATCTATAAATCCTTCCATCCTTACCCCTGCTCCCACCTTACAACAAGTACACAAAAGCAAACACAAGTCTGTGAGTGCACTGCTGTCCCTCAGGTAAGTACAAACATGTTATACTTATAATAAAATCTGTTCATTCATTCAGTAATCTACTCATTGATCACCAATGAGCCAAGCACAGTTAAGAGAAGAAGGGCCGGCCCGATATCTGAGAGAAGTTTCAGTGAGGGTCCAGTGATGATGCTGTGCCAGAGGCCTTGAGCCAGACAAATGGCTCATGGCAATGAACGTTTGGGGTCGGACTGATTGGAAAAGAACATACTATGTGACAAACAGCAGCTCCCGATGCCACTAGGACAAATAAAGAGGTGTTGGAAAGATGGGTGAGGAAGATGGTTTTTGTTTGTTTATTTGCTTTTGTTTTTAATTACTTTGGGGGGCATGTTGCAGGGTTGAGGGGCAGATCCAGAGGGATTAGGAGATGACTGGGATTGGGGCATGTGATGTTAAATTCCCAAAGCATCAATAAGGATTTTATTTTTTAAAGAGAAAATAAGGGAACCAAACAGCACATGTGACTCCCTTCCCCCCAGGGACCTCAATTCTGGTAGGGAAAAGAAACACTAAGCCAAGAAATAGACATTTGTCTGATGGTGATATTTCCTTTAAAAATAGAATGAGCTGCTGCTGCTCAAATGGCTCATTGAATAAAGTTCTCGCTGTGCAAGCCTGACGGCCTGAGTTCAGTCACAGAACCCGTGTAGAGGTAGGACAGGATGCCTGCAAAAAATTATCCTCGGACCTCCACGTGTGCTGTGGTTCACTTACACACACATGCACACACATACACATGCACACACACACACATCACGCAATAATAGGAATTTTAAGAGATAACGTAGAACAAGGGGCTAAAGCAGAGGTCAGAGACGCTTACTCTGAGATCAGAGGCCCAGGACCTAAAGGAAGTGTCCCATACTTACTTCTGGGAGGGAGCTGAGTAGGCTGTTTGTTGATGGAAGAGGACCTATGGGCAAAGCATCTGGAAAAGACTCATAAGACTGGAGTGAAAGAGGACGTGCATAGGAGACAGGCCAGAGGTCATGAGGGTTCAGGGTTTTCTATCAGGTATCACGCACGGTGGTGGCTGGGTGTGGCTCCATTATGAAGGACTCACTGCTCTGGTGTGGTGAATTGCTATGAGGAGCCATGGAATCTGGGCAGGAGGCTGTTCCAGAAGTCCCAGTGAGAGAGGCTAGTGGCTAGGCCAAAGTGATGGACCCAGTGGGAGGTGGCCAAAGTCAAGATTTGTTTTGAAGATCGAACCTTGGGACTTACTACTGTGGGATAGGGAAAGTACAGGTTGGCCCCTGCTGTTCTTATTTCCTGACATGGGAAAAAAGGTAGTCAGGAAACCTCACGACTCATGATGTGGTACGCCTTTCTCACTACCTGAAGCCCAGACTAGCCAGGATAGCACTTGGGCTCGGGGATGCGGGCCATATTGGGAAAAGGGTTATGCTTTAGGTGGTGCTTCCCCTTGGGCAGCCCGATGATCTCCTCCTGGTTCTTAGGTGGGTTCTGCTTTGCCCTGTGCTCCAGTCCTTCACCATAGACTCCACTTTCCTAGAGCTTCAGGACTTAGGAGACCCTGGGTCAAGAAATGTTCTCTGTCCGCCGTGTTTTTTCTGCTTCTTCACCTGGTCTCTGTAGTGGCTTATCCTCTGGAGTCCAGAGCCTCCGTGGCTGACTCCTTTGAGTAACCCCAAGGCTCCCAGATATAGCTGAAACTCGGTTCAAGCCCAGGATGTTAGTTCCCCCACCCCTGTATACTTCATGACTTCGCTTGACCGTTATGACCTTCCATGACAGTTGAACTCAGTCTCCATGCAGACACCCTCCACTTTGTATAACTGGACATTTAATATGCTCTAAAGTTGCTGGTTTCTGAATACCAGTTTGTTGACAGGCCCTGCACTGACTGCTTGTGAATCGCTCAAGCCCCAGCATCAGAGAGTGTGACCTCATGGTTCCTGGGGAACCTGAGAAGACACATTTAGGACATGGTTAACGTCTGAGCAGCTTCTGCTCTCCGGCAGGTTTGGAGGAGCTGTTTCAAGTATAATAGGGAAAGGTGTTCCAAACCCAAATCTCTCTCTGACTTCTTGCATTAATCAGATCAGCACCAACTCTGACCAGTAGGGACTCCAGGGAGCCGCTCACATATCAGGGGTTTTCAGAGCCACCAATCCTAGCCTGTAAGAACTGACACCGAGGCACTGTGAGACTGGGGAAGGTGAGGGACACAGATTATGGCCACGAGCAGTTCAGTTTTAGGGGTGACTTGCTGATGAATTGGTAGTCTGGAGGGGCAGACAGACCAATTGGGTCCTATAACTTGACTCGGAAAAATAAGTTTTTGATGAGTTTCTAGATTAGGACAAAAGTTACTACATTATCGCCATAACGGACCTGTTGTCTTAGTACAGTATCAAAGAGTCAGGGGCCTCTCCGGAGCCAGGTGTGATTGCAGAGCCCTGCATGCCACGCTAATGGTCTTATCTCTGTAGTTTACTGCCAAACAGCAAGGGTTAGTCTGGGGTAATTGCAGTGGATAAGACTCAAGATGGCCATGGTCGTGTGACATTGAACCAGTAATCTGTGCTGTGAGTGGGAGCTCTGCTGCCAGAATGGGTTACTCCAGTGGGCTCTTGAAGAAAGGCTTATTCCCTATGATCACTGAGCTAATAAACTGTAAACAGAGGCCCAGTTTACTTCCTGGAGGGCTCCCTGGAGGACCCTTGCCTAGAGCTGTCCCCAGTAGAGTGATGAGTTAGCTGTAATCTAAAATTATCAAAAATCCTGTGGGTTCCTATTGAAACTGTAGCTATCTGGGCCTAGATACAGGGTCAGAATTTCCAAAGGAATGACCTTTAAAAACAGACCACAGTGACAGAGGCCATCGCTAAGCTCTTTCCCACTCTTTGCTATGAGTAGTACCTTTCCCATTTCCCCAGGTAGCTGCCGCTGCAATCTGCTCAGGCTGGCATTCTCGGCAAGGGGAGTGTGTTTTCTCTGTTAAAAAAAAAAAAAAAAAAAGCAAAAATGTCCGTGGTAATTATAAACTTAAATTAGCTGTGTGACAGACTGGGCAGTCTTGAGAAGAGAGAGGAAATTATCTTTCAGGTTACCTAATGACTGTACACACTCCTGTTATCTCCATTTCTTTCCAGGCAGGAAGGCAGGAAAGGGAGGGGGGTTAATGACTTTTCCCAGGGCATCAGCAGCTGGCAGAGCGGGTGGGAATATCTGGCCTCTGAGCCCTCTCTCCTTACTGATGCTGAATTTATAGCTCTGCATCCTAATTGTGAGTCCATTCACACCGCTACCCAACCCGGGGAAGGAAATGGGGGCAATATCAGGGAATGGAGCTTTGTAGCAGAGCCAGCAGGGGTGCACAGGTGAGGGCTGATGGAGGGCAGTAGAGGACCGGCAGCTGAACTCCCTGTCTGTCCCCAGGTACTGGAACTCCTTGAGCAACCTCGTGGCGTCCTTGCTGAACTCAGTGCGCTCCATCGCCTCCTTGCTGCTGCTCCTCTTCCTCTTCATCATCATCTTCTCCCTCCTGGGGATGCAGCTGTTTGGAGGGAAGTTCAACTTTGATGAGATGCAGACCCGCAGGAGCACCTTCGATAACTTCCCGCAGTCACTGCTCACTGTGTTCCAGGTACGGACTCGCTGCTGCCATTCTCACCGGGTGGGGAGTTCAGCGAAGTGGGAGGTGGGCAAGAGGAAGCCTTGAAAAGGTGGGGAGGGGAAAACAGGACCCTTTCACTGGGCATGATGCCAGCCTAGGTCATCCGTGGAAGGTCTTTCTGTAGTGTCTTGTCTCTCAACCTTCCACGGAGCCGCATAGGTGGCTAGACTAATGATGTACCAATCAGTTTAAAAATGTTTGTGTGGCCATGGCACCCATTAGTCAAAACAAACAAAACCTGTATGAACACACCAAACAGAAAGTAGACTGATCTTGTTGGGAGGTAAAGGACCTGTCTTTGTTCTCTAGCATCCTTGCCACTGGAAGAATTACAGCTGGTCCAGATTAGTGCTTTCATGAATGTTTCGGCAAATGACAGCTAGAATAACAAGTATTTGAGTTTCAAAATAGACTTATTTACAAATAAAGGAAACAAGCTGTAATATTTATATTACTAAAATCTTAATGATGGCACAAATGATTATGTTTAATAGCTGTGGGCATAGCCAATCACCATCCTCGTGATCATATTTACCTGATACTGCCAACCTGGGAACTAATGGTGACCATCTCTTATACTGCATGTTAAGAGCAACATGATATTTTGATCACAAAGCTTTTATATACGCCAATGGCCATGCAGTTTGTGGGTAGGGGTCAACTTGCCCAGGCTTGTAGTCCCCAAGAATAATTGGGAGCCAGAACAGGAAGAAAAGTTTAAGTGAGATTTGGGGCATTTCTGTTAACAAAGTGGGACAGGGCAGGGCAGGCAGGGCAGGGGAGTTTGGGGTTTGCTGTTGGTCTAACGCTGTGTCCCTTATTGGTGGGAATGTGTCATTCAGATCCTGACCGGGGAGGACTGGAATTCGGTGATGTATGATGGGATCATGGCTTATGGCGGCCCCTCTTTTCCAGGGATGTTAGTCTGTATTTACTTCATCATCCTCTTCATCTGTGGAAATTGTATCCTTTGATGCTGATGCTGCCCCAACCCTGCTATCCCACTCGGCCTTTTGCACAGTGCCATATGTGTGCTCCAAGGCCCTGACTGGGGCTCTGTGCTGTGGCTGCCCATCTGCAGGCTTCCTGATAGCTCCTTCACGATCAGAGGCAGGGACAGGACTCCAGGGCTTTTCTTTTCTCCCACTGGTTGAACCTGTGGGAGTGGAGTCTAGAGCTGGTTGATAAGATGGAAACACCTCTAGCCAAAATTTGAGAGAAGCCCCTGGTTTGGGTGGTTCAGAAGGCAAGAACACTATGCTACCTGCAGACAAAAGTGGCATTCTAACAGCTGGATGGCCTTTGTATATCAAAGGCCTTCTTCTTTGGCGTTTCTACAGTGTAAGACAGGGTGAGAATCCCTGGTCCAATAACCCAGTGTCTGGAAACTTTTATGTGCCTACAGATATCATTAGGTGGAAAACCACTTGAGCTTCTCAAGTACAAAATTATTAAAGGTTTGTAGAAGTCAATGTCAAAGTATGTGTAAATGATGTGTGTGAAAACAAATGTACTTTGGGCCCTATCCCCGAGATAAATCCCATCATGTGTATTTCAAAATTTGAAAAATAAATTGAAATCCAGATCTTTGCTGCAGGCATTCTGAATTTGCAGTGGAATAATAGTGAGTACTGCTTAAAGGGTCCCTGTGAGTTGGCTGGGAAATGCACAAAAGGGCTCCTCAGCTCCAGATTCAGGGGCCAAAAGCCATTAGTCATCTAGGACAAACCCTTCTCTGGCGAGTTCTAGCTCTGTGTAGCCAATGGTGTGAATTTATGGGTGCTCAGGACTGGGTATTGGGTTCGACAAACTTAACACTGCCCAGCTATACCTTTTTGGTTCTGTGGTTCTCTGGTCCATAGTGTTTCTGTTGGTAGAAGAGCAGGGCTTGGCAGGGTGGGAGGGAAAGACAGATGACTGCTTCAGCAAGAGTTCTCAAATCTGTCCAGCTCTAGTCAGACCCTCAAAGGGTGTTTGTATGTCACAGACTGACGGGGGTTCCAAGACACCTTCTCAGTGCCCTGTTATGTGAATGGATCTTAAGAACGATCTGATAGCGATGGTGCTGCCTATCAAAGCCAGGTATTTTAGTGGTAAAATCAAGAATGAAATCCAGCAGTTAAAGAGCAAGGCAGAACCTGATGCTTCAGACCTGCCCTGCTCCAGTCTGCAAAGCCTGCCTGGTCTCAACCACTTAGAAAACTCTGAACAGTGAGCAGGCTGGCAGGGACAGAAAAGAAGGTACACCCCTCAAAGTGGGTTTCTCCTGGGGAGCTCTTACTTCTGCATGCTCTGTACTCTCCCTGCCCCCTGTGGTCATCATGCTTCCCAAAACCAAGGGTCGTTTTCTTTAAGAATGGACACAAACAGATATCCTACTGAATGTGTTCTTGGCCATTGCGGTGGACAACCTGGCTGATGCCGAGAGCCTTACTTCTGCCCAAAAGGAAGAAGAAGAAGAGAAGGAGAGAAAGAAGCTGGCCAGGTAACCCTCTAAGCTTAGAATGTCATCCCCACTGGTGGGAGATAGGGCTGGTGCTCATCCAGTGGCGTTTTGGCTGAATTGGACTGGAGTGACACTTTTACAGTACTTTAGCTCCTCCCATGGCTCCCAGCCATTGCTGTATAGTCTCTGCAGAGATGTAGCATTCCCCCCTCCCCGCCACCCCGCACAGGTCCAGGAAGTCAGGGCCATCCCTTGGGAAGAGAAGATGGAAACACAAGGAGGAGATGGGGGGAAGCTACCTTCGGAAGAAAACACAACTCCAGCTCAGAAATCGATGCTTTCTCACTATTTTTGTATCCTCGGAGTGTTAGGAAGACAGCATAAGGTTCTACATTCCACCCCAGTTATGTGGCTACAACTGTCGTATGCCCTTGTTGCACACTGAGCAGAGATCCTCTAGGAAGCCTAAGTGAGATCCAGAATTCTCTGATTTAAAAGGAGGAGCGACGAGGATCTGGGAGAAACCGAATGTGTGCTGGACAGAGCCAGGGGGGCCCCAGTGCTGTGGTACCGTCATGGAGCAGAGATAATATATGTAGACCCAGGGCTGGTCTTGATGCCCCCAGAAGACCACAAAGCAGTTCCTGTCTACACTGTCCACTATCATTCCAGTAAACATCCATTTCTGGGTTTTTTTCCTGCTGACCGGCCAGGACTGCCAGCCCAGAAAAGAAACAGGAGGTGATGGAGAAGCCGGCAGTGGAGGAGAGCAAAGAGGAGAAAATTGAGCTGAAGTCCATTACTGCAGATGGAGAGTCTCCACCCACTACCAAGGTGAGGGGTGTCTTTAGGAGCTCAGGGACTGTCACTAAGTGTGGGGTGGAGGTAGAGGGTCTTCCTGTTCTTTACCTGAAGGAAAGGAAAAGAAGGAAAAGATGAGGGGAGAAGAGAGTGACAGATGGAATTGAGAGGGAAGAAAAGACACGCTGGTGGAACCTCTGCCTTTTTGATGTTCCAAGGGGAGCTGAAAGCCATGAGAGCAAAGATGCATTCTTTGGTTTAAGCTCAGCGCCTGACTATGGCGTAATTCCAAGGCTTCTCTAAGCCCGAGAACTCTGGCACTCAATTCTTCTTCCTTCATTTGGCTGCCTAGATCAATATGGATGACCTCCAGCCCAGTGAAAATGAGGATAAGAGCCCCAACTCCAACCCCGACACTGCAGGTACTGTTGTACTACCTGGCCCTGAGACTGAAAGGCTGTGGGTGGAGACTCAGCTATGTGGGAGTGGCCAGGCCCTTGGGACCATGGGACTAGTCTCCTCTATGAACACCTTTACCACTAAGCATCTTGTGTCTGGATTTAAGTATTACCAGTTGCCGTCTGCAGGAAATGCTCTTCCTGGGTTCCTTATGATAATATTGAGATAATATCATATTTGAGGAAGACTTTTTGAATTATTACTTTGGCTTATTCTTTTTTAAATTTCTGTTTTATTGTTTAAGAAAAGGGGGGAAATATGCAGAATACAAATTAAATATTTCTAATAGTAGTAAATTTCATGAAGAAATGTATCATAAAATAATTCTTCCATATATAGATTGTTTACCAGCTTTTAAAGACTAATGCAAATTTTTATACTAATGAGATATATAGACTTGTTTTTATATAAAGAAACAAATCTTGGCTAAATATTCGATGTTGCAGGTCACAGAGTATCTTCAACATTTCTCATAGTTGATTAATATTTTTATCTTATAATTGTCAGTGCTAGGAATACTTCTCACATAAAAAGTATTAAGCAATAGACCCATGTTTAGGACCAGAAAAAAAATTGTTAGAATTATCATCCTAATCCCAAGCCAAAAGTCATTTCATGATTTTTCTTAATGACACTCAAGTCAGCAACTCAAACAGCAATTTTTAAAATCTAGAGATAAGTTGATTCTTAGTTTAGAAGAATGATAGTACAATATTGCCTGTTTCACACAATTAAACCATTATGTGTCTGCAACAGCAGAAGACTCTGTATGAACTTTACGATATGCAATGGTTTTAAATCTGAATTGCGACATCTCAAGCAGCGTTGGCTGGCATAGCTTGGCGTGCTGGCACACACGGTGGAAGTGCCTGCTGCATGTTGAGAACCTAGGCTGCACTAAAGCTGTGTGAATCATAGCGGGTGCTGGCAGAAGCACCTTTGATGCCTCTCACCTTTGCTTTTGAGTTCCATTTTGGTGGTTGCACAGTCATAAACCTTTCACTATGGGCAAAGTTTTTACAATCCCCATATGGCAGCCGCGACCCACAGTTTAAGAAGTTGTGCTCCTGCGCCACTGTTGTGGTTAAGGTTTCGTTACACCACGTGTGTCGCTGTCACTGTCAACATACGTGTTTTATTAGTGTAGCATACGCTGCTGCATTATGCTCACCTAATAATAGTCAATCCAGAATCCATCTTGTCATTACTCAGGAGGCATTGCTCACTATGAGGACAGCTGCCGTCACAGATGTCCCATTTGTGGCTCATAAAATGCTTTCAGGTCTCTCGATGCCAAAGGAACTCTTGCTGACAAGATTCTGTGCATTTGCCTGATGTGTGACTTGACAGGCAGTCTCCTTTCAGAGGGTTTTAAGGTTGGAGGCCCTGGCTGTCCCTCCACAGTCTACATCCCAGCTTCTGGAAGTCCCATCCCAACGTGAACCTTAGGCTTGCTTCTTCAAGCTGCCAGTTTGTCTCAAGCTCCAAACTTGAAGCCAACGCACAGCAAATGACTGTGGATTGTAATGACCTTTTTTCTTTAGCCAGGTTAGACTGCACTAGGCTGGTAACCCAGGGAGGTGGCCGAAAGCCAAGCAAAGCTATGTCTCCACGTTGCTTTCCCCCACTGGATCTCTGCTGGGTCTACAGAGATGCTGTAGGCCTCCTCCCTGGAAGCAGCTCCCTTTCTCCTCTACCCTTACTCCCTTCTCCCTGCAAGAGAAGTAGGAGTTGGTGTCTGTGGCTCGCAGGAAGAGCAGAGTATGTCCAGGGTTTGATGTCTCAAAATCCTAAGGGTTTATGGAGAAAGCCGTACAGAATATTAAAGACTCGCTAGAAGCAATGACTCAAAGCAATGGAAAGATTTTTGACTATGTCCCCAATAAATAAATTCTATTCTGAAATGTTTTTGAGATAATTGGGAGAAAATTGAATATGGGCCAGGGGCTAAATTATTTTAAGTAGTTTTTTGCTAATCATGTTAGTATAATAATGTGGTGATTCTGTTTCTAAAATACTACAGTGTTTATGTCTAGAGTCTGAAGTGTTTAGAAGTTGCTTTTAAAATGTTTCAAAAATCTCCTAAAGTGAGAGCAGAAAAGATAAGTAAAACTACATCAGCTAAATGTCATTAGATGTTGAAAGCAGAGAGCCACCCTACAAGTCTCTCTACTCCTGTGTATGTTTTTTAAAGTCTAAGTAAAATTATAGTAATTTTAATTTATATATATACATATATATGTATATCTATATATATATATACACCACTGCTGCTCTGGGCCCCAAGAAGAGCCCATCCCAGACTAGTGTGGCCTGTAGGATACAGCCCCATGTACACTGTGCCTGTATCTGAGTCTTTTCACACGTGTACTCAGCTGAGCCCCTTGAACCCCCACTTCTGCATGTCAGAGGGATGGCAGACCTCCTATGTCAGTGGCAATGACCTTGAGCTCTGTTGTTCTAAGTAGACTGTAGAGTGTTGGCTTTTTTTAAGCCTCTGGTAGACACTTGCCTTCGTTTTTCTTGGTTCTTTCACTCCTTTAATTCTTATGTTGGTCAGCTTCCTGTCAGAGAAAAATACCAGAAATAGTGACTCTTTCAGGATGAAGGACTCTGACTCACTCACAGGTTCAGAGGTCGAAGTCCGTGGTCTGTTGATGGAGTTACATGGGCCTTTGGCAAGACCCAATAGGTCAAGGGTGGGTGGGTGTAGTTCTGTTTCTTAAGAAAACGTGGAAGTTTCATCATCAACAGAACCAAGGGCTGCTGGGATGGGGTTGTAGCTTAGCTGGTAGAATGCTTATCTGCAGTCACATAGCCCTGGGTTCTATCCACAGACTACGTGGGCACCACGTAAAACAGATGTGGTAACCCACACATTAACCCCAGATATAACAGAGGGATGGATGGGGAGGTCAGTCCCTGAAGGATGGGTACTCAGGACACTGGGGGAAAGGTTACTCCCTCCAGCATATGTTGTCTGGGAATCAGATGGGGAAATATAGGTGGGGTTTTTGTTTGGTTTGGGATTTTTGTTTGTTTAGTTGGTTAGAATTTTGATGAATTTTTTGTTTTGTTTTATTTTGTTTTTTACTATTTGTTTTGAGACAGGGTCTCATGGTGTAATTCTGGCTGGCCTGAAACTTAGTGTATAAACCAGGCTGGCCTCAAACTCACACAGACATCTACCTGCCTCTGTCTCCTGAGTACTGGGAAGTGTTTGGTTTTTTGTTTTTGTTTTTAGTCTTAAGTACAATTTGTTAATTTTAAAGGAATAGTCTTATTAAATTTATTCCTAGTTTCATAATATCTGATGCATTCTGTTTGCCTTCAGCTCCCTGTCCTCTCCTATTGCCCGCCTACCCATGTGAGTCCCCTCCCCCTGCGCCTACAAGTCCCTTTCTCATATCCATGTCTCTTTTCTAACATTCTTGTCAGTTCTGTAGAGCAGGCAATGAGGGGAAGCTCAAAGAGGAAGAGCATTAGCTTCAGCCAGAGCACACAGAAATAACTACACACCGGGCACCTTAAAATAAACTAGGTTGATTCTATCACGCTTTCACATATGTCTGACATCAGAGTGTTAGCAGCGCCATTCTCCTTCTGCAAGGAAAGTATCCTTGCATGTCTCTTCCTCTTTCCTTCTGGTAGCCA
Organism: Dicrostonyx torquatus; assembly: GCA_028555095.1. NCBI lineage: Eukaryota > Metazoa > Chordata > Mammalia > Rodentia > Cricetidae > Dicrostonyx > Dicrostonyx torquatus. Next base: position 16,440,838 of record JAQHUG010000007.1, on the reverse strand, counting down.
GAAATGCTCAGCTTGTAGACCTACCATGCTCATCTCTGCCTCTGTCTTCATCCACATGGCCTTCTAACCTGTGTGTGCCTTTAGACCTTCTCAGAAGACCAACTGTCATTAGATGTATGGCCCAACATAGTCCACCATAACGGATTATACCTGCAAAGACCCTGTTTCTAAGGTCATACTCTGAAATTCTGGGTGAGCATGACTTGAAGAATACCAGTCAACTCATGGAAGTTACTGGCCACACAACAATTGTATTTAAGCAGATAGTTTGTTAGGAATTCAGAGAAGACAGGATGAGATTGAGAAAGATGTCGACGACAAATTTCATATGCTCTGTATCTGTCTTCTGGGGAGATGGTAGTGTGAGAGCTGCCACTTCCATGACTTCAGCTTCACACCAGTGTCCTGAAATAGCTATGTGCTGGTACCATTATTCCTGCAGAGGAGAAGCTGAGCACGAGGAGACTTAGTGCAAGAGCCATATTCAGAAAGCAGCAGAGTCATGATTTAGACAAAGGCATTTTCTGGAACATCTCTGGGTATGGCAGCCATTGCAAGCTACCTTTCCCAGGCTGTTGATTTCCAAGAACATTTGGCCAGAAGCACACATAGCACCTTCCCCCATAGATGCTGTGAGGCAAGCTAAATAGGAATGGCCCGACTTTAATTTCCATGCGGTCTAGCCACTGTCCAGGAGAGCAGAGGAACACCTTCACTTGATGTCATTGTCCAGCATTAGGATGAAAGGCCACCTGTCATTGCTCGAGCTCTGTTAGCCCTGCCTCACTTTCTGGGAAGTCATAGAAAAATGCAGGGATTTTGAAGTTCAGTTTTTAAAAATGAATTTTAATTCAATTAGTTCTTTGACAGTTTTATATATTTATCAACATATAGTGCATTCTGGTACTCTTATCGTCACCCCCATCTTTCCCAACTCCCTTCCACCCCTGTTGTACATGCCCACCTCCCTACAGTCGTGTCTTTCTGTGTGGCTCTGTGACTCAGGGTTTAATCAGAGCAGTCTGGGTGACTGGCGTTAGAGCTGTCCATTGCAGCCTGGTAGGTTCTTCCCTGGGTATTTAGCTAATGACAATGACTGCCCCTCCCCAGAATCCAGTGAAGCCAATTCATGGAGAGGTAGCGCCCCATGAGTCTCTTCTTCCCACCCATGATTGACTAATGGCAGGCCCAGTCTTGCAGGCCCAGTAGAGGCAACCTGAGCTGCTGTGGCATCTTGCCTGCAATGGCTGTCATACCTAGAAGATAGCAGTTTGCAGCCCTCATTCCTGTCTTCAGGCTGCTGTGTTCCGTCCATTCCTTCTTTTGTCACGTTCCCTGAGTCTTAGATATAAGTGTCCTAGTTAGGACTGAGCATGCAACTGTCACTTGTGCTTGGCACCTACAGCAGCCATGAGGCTCTGTGTTCACTACCACCCATTGCGACTGGAAAATTCTCAGATTGCTGCTGAAAGTACCGTTTGTCTATGGGCACAAAGATAAACTCTTTAGAAGGCAGTCTGTGGCCATGTCAGTTTAGGTACAAAGCAATAGTCAGTTCCCTCATCTAATCAATGGGAGGTTCAAAATCGGACTTGGCCAGATGGGATTGCACAAGTTAGTTAGGCCACCCCCTTCTCTCACCTGCAGCTAAGATGGATGGGTGACACCTGGCAGTACCTGGACCTATCCCAGCCCGCTCTCTTGCAGCTTTCAACCAGTCATAACCAATCTTCTCTTTTTCTCAGTGTTAAGGGGTTTTCCAGCATAGGGGATTTTCAGTTTTAAAACCACGAGTTTGGACAATCTAGAACATATCTTATTTACAGCCCTTAGAACTATATACTTCCAGCAAAGCCTTTGACAGCCCCATGGGGCAGGACAGAGCATCGGCCTGGATTAACATTCTACAGCTCAGAGCACCAAACATATCTTGATCCTGCCGTAGGGGGTGTGTGGAAGGAGGCACAGAGGTGAAAGCGAGTGCTGGAGTTGAGAATGGAGCTTTTGTTCTTTCTTACAGGGGAAGAGGACGAAGAAGAGCCGGAGATGCCTGTGGGGCCACGCCCCCGGCCCCTGTCTGAGCTACACCTTAAAGAAAAGGCAGTGCCCATGCCAGAAGCCAGTGCATTTTTCATCTTCAGCCCCAACAACAGGTGTGTGAGAGTGGCAAGGGAAGGAAACTGCTTCCCCCTGGGTCCGAACCTAGCACTTGCCTGCATCCAACCTACAGGAGAAGCCTAGATGCCCCTGGCTCCCCACAACTTATGTGGAGACACTCAATTAGGAGTGTCCTGGATCATGAATCAGTTGGTCTGCAGTTACTTCCCTCCCCAGGACTTTCACGTGCGAAGTATTCCTAGTGGGCCACACTAAGTCCATTTACCTTAAGACATCGAGGCCCAGCGGTACTGAAATCGTCCTGCCCGTGTATTAGGACTGAGGGGACAGGCCCCTGAGGCTCAGAGAATGCCCCACTTCTCCTAACATCTCTTTCCTCTTCCTAATTCGCACACAGGTTCCGCCTCCAGTGTCACCGCATCGTCAATGACACGATCTTCACCAACCTGATCCTCTTCTTCATTCTGCTCAGCAGCATCTCTCTGGCTGCCGAGGACCCCGTGCAACACACCTCCTTTAGGAACCATGTATGCACTCGATTTTGCTCTCTGCACCCTGTCCTTCTGGTGGAGCGGGCCCACAGCTTCTGCTGCTGATGTCATTGCTCAGTTAGGAGGCCCGTTCTGGACCTCATAATCCAATTACAGTGAAGAGTCCTCTAAGAGATTAGGACCTTGATTAAAAAAAAACCTAGCCTGGGAGTTTTCGCTGAGCAAGTGAGCATGTATCCAATGCATCAGGCTAGTTGATAATGGACAGTGATCAGGCATCTTGTTGCCTGTGGATGTTCCCCAGGAAGCTCAAGTTGCCTGTAAGTCTGCAATGTGGCCACTGGTTTCATGCCCTGCTCCCATTCCCTCTGACTAAGAAGGAGCATTGGCAATTAGGGGCCGATGGTAAGGCTGACCTTATAAGAAAAGTAATTTAAAAACAAACATGATAATCTTCAAGAGTAAATATGTTTGGAGCTACCCAAGGCTCTCGTGATCAACATTAAATACTAAGAAAATTGCCGTACTTCAAAAATCCCAAAACTTTATTAAATCTCAGCCACACAGGCATGAAGAAAAGAGCCACTCTCCGAAGCCATGTCTATAAACAAAGTTCTCAACTCTGGGATTCTGCCTGTTCCAGGCTGTTTGCTGAGGTCAGGAGGAGTAGCCTCAGACCTGGTCCATCTCATAAGATGAAATCAAATATCAATGTTATAGTTTGTTCTCAGCCTAGGCTGGCCTGGAGGACTTCCTTCCTAGGGCCCAAAGCCATGACAGCAGTGTGAATGTCCTCCTCTGACATAGGATGCCCCACCTGTATGAGAGCTGAGCATTCTAGTGGCCCTGCAAAAACAAACCCATTCTCTGCTCTCTTGACCAACATCCTGTGGTCTATTCTGGGTTTATAAGTAAATTGGGTGGATGACCGGAAGCATCCAGATGGGTGCTGTTCTGACCTGGTTCCTGTTGAGGCCTTCCCTGGAAGCTCCCCCTACCTGCCTGTAGACACCAAGCCGAGCCAGAACCACCCGTGCCAGCTCTGCGTGGGAACTAATGTGGGGAAGTCTTTCCTACCTGTCTCCTCGCCTGTCTCCGTGTGGAAAGGCTCTGGTGGTGTATGGGGGATGCACCTTGTTTTGAAGTGCTTTTCCTTTTCTGGTGAACATCCACTGACCTCGCCCCTTTCCTGCTTGTGTCCTTCCCACCCCACCCCCCCATCCTATTTGTTTTTGTTTTGCAGATTCTGTTTTATTTTGACATTGTTTTCACTACCATTTTCACCATTGAAATTGCTCTGAAGGTAAAGCCCCATCTCCCTCTCTCTTCCTTCCTCTCTCTGCCAGTCCCAGCTCTCTGCTGCTGTCTGTCTTGTTGCTAACACATGCTCCTATTGGTGTTGGGTGCACTCTCAGAGCCACTAATCCAATTCTGCTTATTTTTCAGATCCTAGGCAATGCAGACTATGTCTTCACTAGTATCTTTACATTAGAAATTATCCTTAAGGTAATGCCCCTCAGCCATGTGTCTCCGTCTCTCTGTGTCTCTGCTCTGTCTGGTGACTCTTCCGTTTCCTTCACTCTCTGACTCTTGTGTCCTCACTTCATGCTCTCACTTCGCCTCAGCTCAGCTGCCGGGAGGAACCCACCCTACCACACCACTCCCTTCCACTCACTTAGCCGCAGTTCTAGGCCTAGAAAAGTCACGCACTGGCTGTGTCACCATGGGTGCTGTCCTATCACTGGCTGAGCTTGGTGGCTGTCAGGGGTGCTTAGAACCCACATTCGCATGTACCTTCTAGAATCAGTCAGTGGCTGAGCCCTACTTGAAATTCTTTTTCCCTCCTCCTGCGTAGAGGAAATGCCAAACAAGCTCTAGAAAGGCAAACCCTCTGGAGCAGGAAGGAGTCACTTTGGCCCCTCTCATTGGATGCTTATCATCAATACCTTCCTTGGTATCAAGGCAAACATAATGGCTAAGCAGAAGTTGGGCCATGGAATGGTTAGTAATGGTGGGCCTGAAGCAGGATTGGGAGCCAGCTTCACAACTGAGTCATACAGCAGACAACCAGAGGTTGTTTCTAACCCCTTGGTGACCTGCTTCTCTAACCCCCTGGTAAACTGCAGCTCAGATGAGAGAGGTTTTTTTTTTTATAGGTTGTTACGTATATGTCTGCACCTGTAAATCAGTGCATGGCCTTGGTAGTCTACCTAGGCTGTAGGACCTCGGGTAATAGTGGCTTCTCTCTGAGCAAAGGGCAGATTTTACCCTTGAGCAGAACAGAGGAGTCCTAGTCTCTCTTATCACAGGCTTCAGCTTAAGCGTCTTCCTGAGACGCCCTCTCCCAAAAAGCCCAGGCCTCTCTTCAGCTCATCCTTGAGGTGGATACAAACCGCTGTCCACTCTGTGTGTGCACCAGTACCAGCTACAGACCTTTCTTTTCCTGATGCAACCCTCAGATCATGCCCAGCCTTTTAGAGGGCTTGACATTTCTGTGCCATCCAGATATGACTTGAGTTGAGCAGTTTCTGTGTGTCTCCCAGGATGTCCTTATACCTCAGAGGCTCAGTGGTCCTGACCCTTAGCTTCCCTTGCTCACCAACTGTGTGGCTCAGATTTTTCTTTCCTGCTCAGAGATGTTAGATGGGGGACAGATTCCTGGAAGTGGATGTCTAGAGCCTCTATTCCGATTCCTCCTTTCCATGGTGAGCTACTTTGCTGCTGCACCCTAGACTCAAGGTCGCATACAGGTCCTGGAAGAGCTTTCCCAGGGCAAGAAAATCTCTGAGGCCCAGTTCCCAGGACCCCAGGCCGAGCTTCACTTGAGGATTTCAATGGTGCTTTCTCCTTAAGATTGCCATGCAAGCGGAGATGAGAGTCTCTGCAAGCATTGCCATGGCAAGCCCTCCCCCTACTTCTTCCTTTGGCTTCCAGTCTCTTTTCCGCTCACTGTGCTTCCGAATACTCCTCCCGCATTCCCAGTCCACTTCCCACACCTCCTGCGCCTGGGTTTGTCTTCCCAGCTGGGAGGTCCTGTATCATACTAAGACACTGATTGTGATGGTGCCCAGAGCCTCATTTGCTCTAAGGGATTATTGAAGAGCCATTTGTCTTTGAAAGGACAGGACAGGTAGGAGCATATTAGTTAGTCTGGGTAATGTATAGGGCTGTTCTGTAGAGGAGAACAAAAGTAGAATCAGAACCAGCCAAGGAAGTGACATAAGTGACAGGGTGGCTTGTCCCTAGAGGTTACCTGGAGAAAGGTGATAATCTGGTTTGGGTGGGAGGAGAAAACTTCACCTCCAGCTCAAAGAACTTGGAAGTTTTTTTCTTATTCCATCCTTTTCTCAGATACCTAGTCCCAGGCCTTTCCTGGGAAATGGCTTCAGGAAGCAGAGACCAGGTGGGTGACAGTCTAGTGGCACAGGGCAGAAGAAGGTCACTTGTCCAGGTATCTGGCCCTGGCTTTTTCTGGTGCCATGAATGCACATAGACTTCAAATAAATGCTCTCTCTTCCAGGTATCTACTTGCCCTCTCTCACCCCATCCTTACTCTGGTCTCGCCTGGGCACATGTCCATTGCTCCCACCCAACATTCTCATGCGTTCTACAGGGCTGCTCTAATTCTGGCATCCATGGCAAAACATGCCCAAAGTCAAGAGACAGAAGTTGTGTTAGGAGCCACATTGTCCCTGTCCAGAACTTTCTGGTGAATATGAACTGTGACAGTCACTTAACTCTACTGTCTGGAGTCCAGGTCTTCGCCGAGCCATAGGACAGTGAGGCCTCCAGACTGTGGTCTTTGGGAGGGATCTGTGGCCATATTACCCCAGAACCTTTTATGTAATCTCCCCACTTCTAAAAACTGCTGCCGCCGCCGAGCACAGATTCCCAAGTCCCCTGTGATCTCCCGCTGTAGGAGATAAATGGCAAGAATTAGGTCGCAAGAGCTATTTTTGCCAGTTTCCCCATGTATTGGTCTTTGGGTGTACCGCCCTAGACATGCTCTGATTCCAAAGAGAAAAACTGGACTCCAGATGACCAGGAAACTGCTCATGGTCTCTCAACCATCAGTTCCACATTTTTTTCTTGGGCAGATGCTCCATGACTGGTAGCTTTATTTAGGCTTCTCCTGGGTCTCTGTGAGCCTTTACTGCAGTCATCAAAGTGTGAATGTACAGAGTGTAGTTTCTTACAATCTCAGGAAACAATGTTAGTCAGATCCTAAAACAGTGATCATCACCTTACGTTTCTTGTTTTGAACATTTTCAGAGAATGTTCTTTGCTGTCTGACCCGTGCAAAAACATGAACTATCACTCATACTTTATAGATAAGGACACAGCTTCTGTTGTACAGGAAGAATATAGATTTTAAACCCAAGCCATAGTGAAAGAGAACACATCTATGGAGCTTGCCATGTGCAGAAACATGTCCTAAGTACTTCATGTGTAACCACTCCACTGATGCTCACAACCCATGGGACAAGTGTTACCATTATCCTCATGTTGCAGATGAAGAAAATGAGTCACAAAAAAGTTCATTTTTTTTGTATGAGGCACGTGTAATATAGTAGAGCTTGGCTTTGAATCCAGGTCATCTGGCTTCAGAGGCTGTATTTTATACCACTGTACCACCTTGCCCCTCTGAACATAGCTCCTGCTCTTTAGAAGACCCCATCAAGTTTATACATTTGACAGAGACCCTATGATTGCTGAGACCAGCATGTAAAGAAAAGCTAACTATAGTTATTGGTAACAACAGAGATTTTCTAGGGTATGGGATTTTTTTAATAGTAAATCCAATTAAGTCCTAGACAAATCAGGATGGCCGGACACCCATCTGGGCATGCCTCATTCTTCCATTGATGCCTCGTGTCTTGGATGGCCCTGAGGGCGAGATGGGGAAAGGAAGTTAGAAGCCATGCACACAGTGGGAACATAACCTATGCAGAAGTATCTAAGGACCCTACAGGGTGCAGCAGTGTTGCCCTGGGGATGAAGGACAGTGGAATGTTAGCAAAGTGTCATGGTGCCAATATGAGGTTTGGGGTTGAAGAACCTGACACTTGTCAGAGCTACTTAATGTCCCAAGCTGAGGGTGTCCTTTGGTAGCTGAATGAATGGCGGAGGAGTTTCTTGGCACCGCGTCACCTTCGGTCCTTCCTGCTATCCCTGTGCAGTGCTTGGGCTCTTCCCTGGGGATGCTGATGCTGTAGGCAGGAAGCCCAGTGTCTAAAAGGCTCTGAAGCCTGCGTGGGTCACTCACTCGTGTTCTCTCCTCCCTGCAGATGACCGCTTATGGGGCCTTCCTGCACAAGGGCTCTTTCTGCCGAAACTACTTCAATATCTTGGACCTGCTGGTGGTTAGCGTGTCCCTCATCTCCTTTGGCATCCAGTGAGTCCCTCAACCCAAGATGGGGGCAAGCAGCTAGGAGTGGGTGTCAGAGAAGTCAGTCAAGCCCTGGAGAGCCTTCTTGCGGGACTCTCACAGTGTGACTATGATTGGAATGGGATGGGGCCTAAAGTAGCACACAGTGTTTGTTTTGTGTCTTTCTCCTTCCCCTCCTCCCCTTCCTCCTCCTCTTTCTGTCCTTTCCTCGTGGTACTTGGGATTGAACACAAGGTCTAACTTGTTAGGCAAGTGCTCCAACACTGAACAACAATCGAAGCTCTTTTAGTTTTTATTTGACATAGGTCCCACTAAGTTGCCCCGGCTGACCTTGAATTTATGACTTCTTGCTTTAGCTTCTGAGTAGAGAGGATTATAGGCCTGTACCACCAGGTCCTACTTAATTTCTTATATCTATATCCTTCATGGTCTGACACTTGAGGTACATTAATCCACAAGAATTTGTTTAAATGTCTGTATTTTTGTCATGGCAGGTTCAGGCCCAATTGCAAACAAACAGGCATCTGTGGTACTTTCCTCTCTCTAAACCTCCTTCACTGTGCTTAAGGCCCGGGGCTGCCCTAGAGCTGCTCAAAACTGCCATTGCTATGACCTACCCTGGCCTAGCCCAACCTTTTTCCCTGATTCCCACATCTGTCCTCAGTCAAAGTCCATGTATACACCTACGCGTGGTGGGGGTGTGCACTTCTGTTGTTCTACAATGAGGAGGGGGAAGAGAGGGATTAAGAAGGAGGAGGGTGGTGAGCACTGATTCTTAACCTTAGCTGCACAGAGGAACCTTCTGGAGAAGTTCAGAGTTTTTCCTGGACCCCACCCGTGGAAGGCCCATTGCACAAGGACGAGGAATGAGTTGTAAAACTCTCTAACCTGAGTCCCTCTAAGGTCAAATTACAAAAGTTTCTCTCAGGGTTGAAAGAAATTTGATTCTGATTTTCTACCTATTCTAACAGCTGTGCTTATTAATCCTACACTTTGAGTTTTAAAACATTTTCACAAATCTGTTCTTCCATGGTACACACATGCACACACACACACACGCACACACACACACACACACACACACACACACACACACACACACACACTACCTATAAGGTAGGCAAGAAAATGCTTTTATAAATTTTGGTGTTCAAGACATTAGGAGACTAAACCAAGGTTATACCAGTGACCAAGGCTTGTATTCCAGGCATCTTGGGTCTCCCTTCCCAAGGTTGGCTCATGGTTAGCCTCTGTGGTGATACGGGGGCCTTTTTCTTTGGTCATCAATTATTTACCTAAAATTTCTCTTTCAGAGCCTAAACATCTAGAATCCCACCTCAACACTACCAAGGTCACTGTTTCACATTGAACCAACAATTCCTCTTGGTTGTTTTGACTTTTTGTTTTGTTTTCGAATCTGCCCTTAATTTTTTCCATTGTGATGCAATTCTAACTTCCTGCCTCCCAAATGCTGTGGGAACAGTGACAGAGAGAAATGTCCTTTGTGGCTTTTGAAGTAAAGATCCATGGACCAAGAGAAACTGTATTTTTGTACTAGCTCTCTCTTGACATAGGAAGAATAAAATTAGCACTTGCTAACACATCAGACCCTGGGTTTGTTTTGTTTTGTTGTTGTTGTTGTTGTTTTGTTCCCAGTCAAGTTTGAATCCTTTTGTCACATGCTGGAGCAGATGTCTTAATTAGACAGCACCTCAGGTCAGAGGTCACTTCAGAGGCTGCTCAACCACTGAGTGTTCTTAATGACTTCTACTTGGGTTGGACAGATGGAAGCCATCTAGCCATCTCGATGAAGGGCTTATGGGGGTACCTGTCACCACTTCCCACCAGGAAGTAGCCATAGGCCAAAGCACCCAGATATGCTGGCATGACCTTGGCATGCCATGGTTCTTGGGATGCCACTTCCCTTTGAACATTTTTCCTAACACACCACTGCCTCCTGGAAGTCTGAGCATGTCCTGAACCATGGTAGAATTTATATACAGTAGTGGGCAATGGCCTAGGCATTGTGTTGGAAATATTCCAGAATTACTTCCCCATGCCTACCACCTCCAACCACAAAGCCTCAAGTTTCACCATCGATGTGCATTTGGTATGTTCTGTGGTGATGTCTTCAGCAGGCAAGATAGTGAAAACTGCCATTTTACTTGGTGTATTTACAATATGTGCCAATTCCCTTCTACCTAATGTCCATAAATTCTCCTTCAGTCCCTGAAACAATCCTTGGAGCTAATTACTGCCCCATTTTCCAGATGAAAAACCAGGGCACAGGAAATTAAGAAATGTGTCTTGGGTGCAACTGGCAGGTCACAGCGTGGGGACTGATACAGATCTGGCTGGCTTTCATTGTCACTTTTGACACTGTAGACATCTCTTAAGTCACATATTAATTTGCTAATGACTTGGTGTTTGTGCTCCAACCCTCCCTACACAAGGGCTAGAGATCAAAAAAAGGCCTCAAGCATGCCAGGCAAGCCTTCACCCTGAGCCATGTCCCTACTCCTGCTGTGCCTTTACTGACAGGGTCACAAAGGTCCCAGGGTCACAAAGAGTCCCCAGGTTAGCACTGAGTGATAGAAGTTCTCAGTCCCCAAAACAGAGTCTTCCTTCCTTCCTTTTTTCCTCCCCTTCTATCCTTCCCTCCCTCCTTCCTTCCTTCCTTTTTTCTTTTTTTCCTCCTTTATTGTCTAAGACCAACTGGTCAGAACGGCATCCACACATGCCATTCTCTGCTTTAGCCCAGGTAGAGGAACTAACCACCCACCCTGCTTCTCTTCCAGGTCCAGCGCAATCAATGTTGTGAAGATTTTACGAGTGTTGCGGGTCCTCAGGCCTCTGAGGGCCATCAACAGGGCCAAGGGCCTAAAGGTAAAGTAAGAGGGTCTGGGTGAGCAGCATCAATGTGGTAAATATTAGCTATCCCTCTGACTGGTGGAAGCAAAATGTTTCAAAGGATTGCCACACACACACACACACGCACACACACGCACACACACACATGGTTTGAGTCAATTCTCTGTGTACCTGATTTTTGGAAAGGCAGATATTGAGGCTGGGACCCCAGAAGCACTAATTTGCATCAAAATTGCAAAAGCAAAGAAGTTTACTGACTTGAAATGGACAGAGAGGGGCCAGAATACTAGGAAGTTGTTGGCCATCCCTTGCCAGGATCTAGCATTCATGTAGTATCGATGGTTTTCCTAGCTGGTTCCTAGGAGGCATCTACAGGGCAGTTACAGGGCTGGCTCCAGGGAGTGACCTCCAGAGCTACTGAATTTCCCTCATTTATTCCTTACCCAGCTCAGCAGACAGATGTCCACAAGGCACACACAATACTCGTCCACTTAGGTTAACATTTAGATAGGTAAGACTAAGACAAGGAAGAAGCCATTTTTAAGTTAACTATCATATTGTTTGGTCTTCCAAACCCTTGTCAAGGCAAACGAATAAACAAAAAAAAACCCACAGATTTTCCCTTAAAGAGGATAAGAGGTAGTTTATTTTGGAGCCAAATATAAGTGGTCCTAACTTGGTGCTCCAAATACCATGTTTTTGTTGTTAGTTACTTATTCCTTTTTTTTTTTTTAATTGGCTTGTAGTGTAACAGGTTTTCTCCTCGTGGAATTCTCATCCTTCACTCTAACCGTCTCCCTCCTTTCTCTTGTCCCCTTCACACCTGCCCCCTTCCCTGCTGTTCCTCTCCACTCTCAGGATTCCCTCTTCACGTGTTCTACTATCCCCCTTCCTTGAAGCCTCTTTTTCCATCTTGTTGTCCCCTTTCTTATTTCCTGGAGACAGCCCTCATTTGCTCCCACCTAAATGCGTGCACTTAATTAGAAGCCAGGGTCTGGATGAGAGAACTTGTAGGTATTGTCTTTCTGTGCCTAGATCACCTTACATGATACAGTTCTCCGGTTCCATTCATTTTCCTACAAATTTCATTAACTTTTCTTTATGTTAAAAAAAATTTCCACTGCTTATACATACCACATTTTCATTATCCACTCGTCTGCAAAGACCATGTTTGCATGTGGTACCAGTTGTTTGCCTTTGAAAAATTTATGTTTGTGTGTGTGTATGTATACACAACATATCTCAATCTTATCTCTCCCACTTCCTCTCCTACGCCTGACCCACTTCCCCCACCAACATCTCCCGTCTTCCTCCCAACTTCTTGTCTTCTTCTGAAATGACTCACACATTAAGTCCAATTGGTGGTGTTCATATGTGCATTGGGGGAGGCGTATCTACTGGGGCACTGGCAATCTGCCAATGGCCAGTGACTCTCCGTCCTGTCCCTCAGAGTGCCGTTAGCTCCTCAGCTAGGGTCAGGTATCAGGAGCCCCTCCGCCTCCATGCTGGAATTCTTAACTTCTGATAAAACTAGTGTAATTTCATAAGACTTCTTCATAAAGCCTCAATTTTGGTTAGCCCGTTCACTACCTCTGACTTTCCCAATCTCCTTGTTCCCATCTTCATGTAAACCTTTAGCTCTCAGGCTCCACAACCCTCTTCTCTCCTGTGTGTTCTACTCTCCCATTTTATTATAATGTGTGCTTTGGTTTCAAGGTCATAGTTCCCATGTGGCTTCTTCATAGACACTTCATTTTGCTTAACCCTTTCCCCACCCCTTGTTCCTTCAGCCCCATCACTACAGGATCTGCTTAAACTTCTCCATCTTCTCTACCTTGTTTCTGTAATCTATCCCCTCTTCATAAGTGTATTCCACCATCCACTAGCTCATTGCTAATTCCCAGACTTCCCTATGTACTCCATGATAGATACACAAAAACAACCATCATATGAGAGAAAACATACAATTTTTGTCCTTCTGAGTTGGGGTTACCTCATTTAATATAATACTTTTCCAGATCCATCCATGTTTCTACAAAATTTGTAATGTCTGTTTCTTTACGGTTTATGTCTCTCTTTAACAAAGATGCATCATAGTTGGGTTTCCTTTGCTGTGTGGAACACCATGACCAAAGGCAACCTGAGGAAGAAAGAGTTTATTTCAGCTTACAATCATTGCCCATCATGAAGAGAAGCCAGGGTAGGAACTCAAGGCAGAAACTGAAGCAGAAACCATGGAGGATTACTGCCTACTGGCTTGCTCTTCATGGCTTGCTCAACCTGCTTTCTTATTCAACTGAGGACTACTCATTTAGAGGTGGCACCACCCGCAAAGGACTGTGCCTTTCCACATTAGTCATTAATCAAGAAAATGTCCCATACACTTGCCTGCAGAAATCTGATGGAAGCATTTTCTCAATTGAGGTTCCTCTTCCCAGATAACTCTAGCTTGTGTCAGGTTGCCAAACCACCCAGGAAAATTGTCCCCTTGTTAGTTTGACACACAGACATATTGCTGTTAAACCATGAAGTTTCCTTTCTCGTTTATCCCCAAGATGTCATAGTATTATTAATACCATAATATAAACACGATGTAACTGTTTAAGTCCCATGGTCTTTAAATTTTTCATCACTTGAAAGTTCAGTCTCTTTAAAAATCCAGTGTTTCCTTATAAGAGTTTCACCTTTTAACTGTGGGCTCCTATTAAGTTCAAACTAAGTTAAATACTTTCCTGTTCCAAGAGGGAAGAACCCAGGTGCAGTCACAATCAAATACAAGCAAAACCAAAAGTAAGCAGTGTGAAATGTTCAGTACTTAACCTCTGGGCCCCACTCATGATCTTCTGAGCGCCAACGTGCCTGGACAGCTTCCCTTCTCCAGCTCATCCCATAGGCTTAGGCTGGTCCTTGGCAGTCACCCACCCTGTGGTACTGCTACCTCCAGTATTCTGGAGTCTCCATGGCAACTAAAGCTACACCTTCACCAACAGCCTCCCCAGACCTCTCTTCAGGGGCTCCAGCCCTTCTACCCAGCGTCAGGCCTCAGCTACTCTCCAGACCTCATCATGCCTTCAAACCAATAACACCTCTGGCTGTCAACCTGAGATGTAGCCTTGGCCCTCTTTGGAGCACAACTTCTGTGTGCCAATCCTGAAAAATACTCCAAAAAGGCTCACTTCTGTGATTCCAGTCTCTTCTTGATCAGTGCTAATTTCTCTGTTCCCAATAACCAGCATTGACAGTCCTATCAAAACAGGTTTCTCTTTAATGGTGCTAGCCTCCTGTTAATCACAGCCGATTCTTCAGTCCCAGCTGACCAGAGCCCCAGATTCTTGATTCAAAGTATCACTCAAACATCCCTGGTGGTCTTTGCTTCCTTTCGAAACATCACAAGCCAGGCCTCTCCATCATCTGCATCTCTTTCAGCATCCCTGTCATCCAAGCTCCTTTAGCATCCCAGTAAAGCTATGAGCACTAAATGGTTTTTCCAGTACAAAGTTTCAAAGTTCTTCTGCAATCCTCACGAAAACAACATGGTTAGGTTGTCACAGCAATAGCCCATGAACCTGGTAAAAAAAAAAAATTGTCCTACTTAGGTTTCTCTTGCTATGATATGACTATATATATGGAAGTGATTGAGTGGCTTATGGGCTGTGGTCCAAGTCATCCAACAAGTGTCAACAACAAGTCAACCGAAGTGTCTCAGCAGTTCCTGTCTCATGCTGGAGTCTCAGGGAAGTCCTAGAGGACTCTTGTTCTTTATTTTACATTAGAATCCCAAAGAAGTAGGTTCTATCATGAACAAAGGCATGCCTCAGCCACAGGGTAGCGGTGCTGCCGATGGAAGAGGGTACAAGCAACAAACAGGACGTTTCATTTTCCTCGTCCTTTTATGTAGGCTACCGCCAGAAAGTGTGGCCCAGATTTAGGGACATCTTCCCACCTTAAATGATCTAATCAAGAAAATCCTTCAGAGGTATGTCCAGATTACTTGGGTTTTAATTGATTCAAGGTATAGCCTAGTTGACAACTACCATGATGACCAAAAACAAGTTGGGGTTTTTTGTTTGTTCGTTTAGCTTAGGGTTGTAGTCCATCATAAAGGGCCATCAGGGCAAGAGCAAGGAGGCAGGAATGGAAGCAGAAGCCATAGAGGAGTGCTGTTTAATGGCTTGCTCTTTATGACTTGCTCAGTCTACTTTTCTACACTTCAGGACTATCTGCAAGTGGACTGGGCCTTCCCACACAAGTCATTAGTCCCACATTATAAGCAATCTGATGGAAACGTTTTCTCAGTTGAGGTTTCCCTTTCCAGATAAGTCTAGCTTGGATCAAATTGGACAAAAAAGAACAAGATGGCTCATTGGTTAACTTAATTTAATGGGACACCCAATAATTCTTTTATAAAGGGATAATAAATGTTTTCGAAAAGGGTAAGTAGATTTTAGATTTCAGAGAGCCAACAAGAATGCTATAGGCTAAGGAAGCAAACACTTAAGTTTTGAACAGCTGGTGTAACATGGCTACTTACCCACCAAGCTAAAGACTAAAGATCACAGGCAAGGGGATAGAATTTTGTACAATAGATCAAAGTTTTAAAATAGTTTTAAATATCGTCTACTAAAATAACTTTTGCAATTGTTAAGTGATATTACAGGTATGTCCCCAAGTAGGAATAATTTTTTTCAAGTAATTCTTTTTAATAGCATTTCTCCTAGTATGGAGGTGGTGGCCACCCAGCTAAAGAAGGCTTTACCCCATTGGTAAACACACAGTCTTAGTATTTTAACATTTGTATAAAATCTAATCACTAAGTTTCAAATGGTTTATTTGATAAAAGCATAAATAGAATACCCTAGCTCTATGGGCCTTTTCTTCTTTCATTCTACTCAAGCATCGGTTTTATCTCAAGGTATTGAATTTTGACCTTAAGAGTTTTTAATAACCTTTCTTTATAGCCAATTTAGTCATACCAGTATCATCTCTTTTTTTAATTTTTAGGCTTTACAACCTTTTATTAAAAGTATTTTAATAATATTTTATTAATTCTTTGAGAATCTCATGCAATATATTTTGATCCTACTCATCCCTGTTACCCTCATTTCTCCTAGAGCCACCCCCACCTACCTGCTCACCCAACTTCATGTCCTCTTTTTTATTTAATCCATTAAGTCTAATTTGTGCTACCCAAATATTCTTGGATGTGAGACCATCCCCTGGATCATGGTTGATTTGCAGGAGTCATACCCTTAAGGAAAATGGACTCTCCTTCTTCCAACAGCTACCAATCACCAATAGCTCCTCAGCTAGAGGGAGGGCCTTGTGCCGATCTCTCTCCTCCATGCTGGAGTTTTTTTGGCTTGAACCTTTGCAGGTCTTGGACATGTGGTCACAACTGCTGGGAGTTAGTATGTACAACTGCCCTGTGTGTCCATAAGACTCCTTGCATCATCCACTGTCTCTCACTCTTGCAATCTTTCTGTCCCCTCTTCTAGGCTCATCCCTGAGCCTTGGAAGAATGTGTTACAGGAACAGGCATGATTAAGTGGGATAGGGGCATTGGCAGGGTTGAGGAGGGATTACGGGGAAGGGAGAACCAACACTTAAGGTCTTTTTTTAAAAAGTACGAAAACCTACTACTATAGAAGATTCTAAATATATAATATACACATACGGAAATGGTTTAAGTGGAGTTACCCTATAACAGGGACAGGAACAATGCGCCCACTAGACACCACAGAGTCGCAAATGAAGAACCTAGTACCAGGAATGGGTTACCACTTTTGGACTTGTTGACAAATGGGATCCTATAAACCCCTAAACATTATCGGCTATTTGCCGTCATTCATAGTTACCCTCCAGAACTTGACGGTAAGACCCTACTGTTGGCGGTACCACGTACTTGAGTCATGGAACACAGGGAAATCAAGCTGACCTGGAAGCTTTCCTGGTGCTGGAAAGTGCCATGTATGCTGCCAGAAGAGAGAAGCCATCATCCATCTTTCCAAGTTGTGAGCTCTGTGCCGGAAAACGATGACTGTCCTGGCAGGATTAGCCCACTGGTGCAAATAGTGACATGGATGTCCTTGGAATAATCAGCCAACCAAAAACAAAGCAATCCTTCACCTTTTTCCTCTACAGAGATAGGAACACTGCTAGGCTCTCCATGTCTTTGGGTGTAATCTAACACCTGCTAATTAATAGGTAAATCCTTTGGAAAACAGCAACAGATCCCAAACTTTCACCAACCCTTGGCCAAGAATGCTATCAGGTGACATCAAAAGCCTATGACAGAGATTTTCCCTCTTTGCTATAACCCACCTACTTGGTATTTCCACCAGTATACTTAAGTGTGCCTCAATCTATATGAAAATTTAAAAGAAAACACAGGAAGTTTAAACACAAAATGTGAACAGTTCTGGAGACATTTTCAACAAATTTACATTTATTTTTTTTAAGATTTAAGCCTCTTTTTTTAAGACAGAATTTCTCTGTGTAGCCTTGGCTGTCCTGGAACTCACTCTGTAGACCAGGATGGCCCAAACTCAAGAAATCCACCTGCATCTGTCTCCTGAGTACTGGAGTTAAAGACATTTTCCATTACTGCCCAGCAAGACTTAAGTCTTCTTATAATAAGCATTTAGAAATTGTCTCTGTCTAAAAGGCAATGGCTTGCCATTTAGGTCTACATGGCAACTGAAAGGCAGCATTAAAATGAGGCATTTTGTGTCTATCCTTCTTATCACCTTTACTTTTGGGTCAATTTGTTTACCTTTATAGTGAAGGTTTTAATCATTTAGCCAATGTATTATTTAAAGTATTTTCTCCTTTTTTATATTTTCTCCTTCTTTAAAGCAGAAGGCACAGTAAGTTATTACTCTAAATACAATGCAAAAGAAAAATTGTGTTTATGCTGTAAGGAAACATGTTAGGATTATCTGTAAATCTTAAGATGTCATTGTCTACCTTTAAGTAGGTCAATCGGTTCTTTAAATGACAGTTTTGTTTTTCATAGTTTTAGTGTTGTCTCTTACCTAGGCTTGGCTAGATATGGACCTTGAAAATGTGTTTTTCAAGTGTCAGTAGCAGTTAAAAATCTTTAAAGTGTTTACATGTATGTACATACATATAAATCTTAAAACAAAGCATATACCAAAAATAGCATTGCTAACTTCTTGAAAGATATATGAATGAAATAGCCACAGATTTTGTTGTTCAGTTTTTTTTCTTGGGATACAAAATGACACATAAAAACAATCGCATGAAAATAATTACTATGAACAGACACAACACAATCAGATATGTTTTTAGTAGGAACTAGGCAGGAAATTTATATCTCAAAGATATAGAGCCTCACTTAAACATTGAGAAGGGCCCAATGAAGGCAAACAACAGTGATGTCTGTATTAGGTGGATGGGGTAAGCCAGTTAGTGTTCATCGGAGATGTTCAAATGAGAGGGGATAATTTTGTTTATTGAATTTTTTCCATATGACGTTCCCAAGCCAGCATGTAAGAGAGTTCATTTGGGCAGTGAGTCTGAGCATTGAGAAAGAACTCTGCTTCGTATCAGAGAGGAAGAAAGATAGGCGAGTGAAAGGCCTCAGGAGGAAGCCAGAGCAGGGCTGAGACTGCAGGCATGGCTGGGGTTGCAAGTAGAGAGAAGTCATAAGGGGCCATTAAATGGTTGGAAATTGTGGTCCAGAAGTGGATATAATAGCCCCAGGGGTAAATCACAAAATCGGGATTTGACTACCAGCTACTAGAGAAGGGAAATTCTAAGGAAATCCTGAGGAAACTGAAAGTCTTTCTTCCTGTAGGTCTCTCAGATCAGAAATTCTAGCCAGGAAAGAAAATCACAGGCACAGATGTCAACATTTTAGCCACATGTTCTGTGTCCTTGTACTCTGAAGAAGAGTTGACATCCCAAAGGAGATCAGTTGGGCATTCCCCATGGTACCCCTATGGTATCTTAGCTCTTTCCTATTACTGCGATAAAACAAGTACTCCAACTAAAGTAGATCAAGGGAAAAATGATTTACTTCAGCTCAAGTTCAAGAGGACAGTACATAATGGCACAAAATCAACCAGCAGGAGCCCAAAGCTGCCGGTCACATGACAGTAAGAAATCAAAGAGTGAAGAATGTTTGTGTTCGGCTAGCCTTCTTTCATCTAACCAGGACCCAAGTCCAGGCCAAATTTTAGTGTAAGGTTTCCCACCTCATTTAACCTAATCAGCATAACCTCTCATAGGCATGGCCAGAAGCTAAACAATCCCTCCTAAGTGTGCGTGGAGGATGTCTCCTAGGTGATTCCGATCCTGTCAAGCGATGATTGACATTAACCATCACATACAGGGAAGAGAAAACAGTCATAAGGAGTAGAAAGGCCAGGATAAGGCAAATGAAGGGGCACCCTCCCCAACACCCCGAGGAGAGGGGTCAACCTTGGCTGGTAAAAGAAGAACAGAGAGGGGTGTCCCTACTCCATCAGCATCTTCCTGAAGATGCTCTCAAAGCTGTCTTTAACAAGCTGAAGGAGTGATGGACCTTGCACTAAGGCACACCAAGTGAGAGATGAAAAGGAACTTCCCATCTGAAACAGTGAAGTCTTTTCTCCCCCTCCAACAGAGTCAGTCTTCTCCTAAAATTCCCCTTTTAACTTAAAATATTCATGAAAGAGGATCACCAGCAGCTAGGAGGTCTGTTGAGCTCTGGTAGCATTCAGTGTATGGAAAAGGAGTAGCGAGGGGAGATTAGAAAGGGGAGTCCCATGAGATTCCCAGAAATAAGCAGCAGCTCCTTTCCCTTCCAGGCTATAGTGGACCATCCTTTTCCTTACTGCCTTATTGATCCACCAAAGAATAGCTTTAGTTAGGGTCCATCAGCCGCAAGCATGAAATAAGGCCTTCCACAAGGAGACAAAAGGATTGATGCCGGCCATCCAGAGTCACCAACCCTATAGGCCTTTGGATACCCCTGAAGATTAGACCTAGCCTGAGATCTTCAGTTGCCAGTGGATTCAGCCAATTACTATAGGCTCTAGAGTGGAAAGGGAACAAGGAAATAAAAGAAGGGTCTCCTATTTAGGCCACCACAGTGTTAGGTGGAAATCATGGTCAAGATCAGAGTGCCAAGATTTCCACCAAGACAGAATAAGCAAAGAATTGTATTTATTCTTTATAGACAGAGAAAGGCCAGAGCACTAAGGAAGGTGTTGGCCCTCTTGGTCAGGGACTAGGGTTTATGTGGGTAGTTAGTAACTTGTTCCCAGAAGGCATCTACAGGGCAGTTACAGGACTGGCTCTAGAGTAATTACAAGACTTACTCTACAGGAGTTACAATCTTCAGGATAATCGAATTGATTCAAAAGGAGGGTGAAGGCAAGGGAGAAGTTTGAGTTAGCATTGTTTGATAGTTTCACCACTCAGATAGGAGTTTGGAAGGGCTTATATCCCTGTCATCTCCCAGAGTCCAAGGAGCCCTTCGCATTCTCTGAGTTCCATCAGCATGACTCTGGAAAGGCTGCCTGGCCTGCTTTTTCCCACTCAGTGGCGCATAGGATATGCCTGCACTGCCTGCGTGGAGGGGCCCAGACTTATCCCATTCCCATTCTTCTTCCCATTGCAGCACGTGGTCCAGTGTGTATTTGTGGCCATCCGGACCATTGGGAACATTGTAATTGTCACCACTCTGCTGCAGTTCATGTTCGCCTGCATTGGGGTCCAGCTCTTCAAGGTAAAGCCCCGCCTCCTTCCCCTCTTATCAGCATTCCAGGGAAGCGAGCCAACAGATGCAAGAGGGGACAGCAGTCTAGGTCAGGTGTACAGAACAGTGTGACCTGAGACTACAACCTGTCAGACCTGAGACACTGTGATCTCTGACCACAACCTACTTGAGCTTTTTAGACCAAGAGAGTAGAGGGGAACCGTCCCTGCCTCTCCCAGCTATAGGCCTCTGTGTTCTCTGTTATGCCATCCTTCCCCTATACCACCCAGCCCGAGGCCAGAGGCCTGGTCTCTTCTTTTCTGCTTCTGTCTCTTTAGTTCCACTAGTCTCTCACCTGAAGCACTCTCTCTTTCCCTCACCCCCCACTATATAAATTTTCACTGACTTCCTCCCATGAACTCCCTCCAATCCCAGATTCCCATCTTTCTTCCTCTCAAGACCTTCCTAGAGAGCAGAGTCTTCAAAGGTTGGTGCTCCCTGCTTTTGAATTTGAGTGCACTCTGGGCTCCGAACGTGAACCACGTCCTCAGCATCTGGACTCTGTTCATCTTTCACCCATTATCCCTGAAGCTCATTGATCGTCTTCTGCTGGATCCACCCCTTGAGGAGTCTGTCTAATCACTCTGTTCTTCTCTTCTAGGGAAAGCTCTATACCTGCTCGGATAGCTCCAAACAGACGGAGGCAGAATGCAAGTGAGTTTAAGCTAAGAGGCTGCCAGAGCCAGGGCTGGTTAACTGAGGGGAAGCTGGCAGCTTGGTTAGAGAGGAGTGAAGACCATCTCATTATCAGACCTCACTTTTGTGATATGTGACTTTATTCCTCAAAGTTCAAGCCACTGAGTCTTCTGATGGCTGGGATAATGTGGTTGCATCCTACTCAGCAAGCCAGGAATCATTGATGGTAGAGTGATTACCTTTCTCTTCCTTTCTCAGGGGTAACTACATCACATACAAAGATGGAGAGGTTGACCACCCAATTATCCAGCCTCGAAGCTGGGAGAACAGCAAGTTTGACTTTGACAATGTTCTGGCAGCCATGATGGCCCTCTTCACCGTCTCCACCTTTGAGGGGTGGCCAGAGTGAGTATGAATATCAAGGCCCACACCCCTAACTGACTGTCCAAGTATGATCCAAAGTCTTATACTTTCTCTGAATTCTTCCCAGAGGTCATACTTGTGTTGTCCCCGGGCAGTGAGAGTTTCTAGAATTCTCGTAGAACATGATCACTACAGAAACATAGACTTTTAGCTGGACATAGTGGTTCACACCTTTAATCCCAGCACTGGGGAGCCAGAAGCAGATAGAACTCTGAGACAGAATCTCTGAGTCTAAGGCTAGCCTAGACTATGTAGTGAGTTCCAGGCCAGCCAAAACTACATAGTGAGACTCTGTCTCAAAGACAGAAACTAACTCTTATAAAAGGTACAGGAGATGGGGATGCAGAGGATTTCACTGAGGGCCTTGTGTATATTATATAAGTGCTGTACTAGTCAGTACATCTGCAGCATCTTAGAAATCCCAACCAAAATTGGATACCTTTTAAACTCCTTTCCCCAAGCTCAGTATGAGACACAGGATTGGGAGTCCCTGCCATTATCTTTATGGCATCTCAGAGTCAAATACAGAGAGAATGTCTCTGTGTAAACCTTTGATTACCAGAGTTCCAGTTTACCACTTACTATGTATAGCTGGCATGGATAAAGGTAACCAGGAGCTCTTTGTCTGATTAGACTGTGTACTAGTCTCCTTGGGGAAAGCCTTGTCTACACTGATACTGTCGAGTAAGAGACAAAAGCCAGAGGCCCAGTCCCTCTGCAGATGTGATAGTTTCCCTACAGGACCAGCTCATTGGTCCCCACACAGCATGGCTGGTAGCAGGCTGGTCCATCTAGTGCCCTTTGTATCTTGGTTTAAACACCTTTGTCCCCATCCAACAGTACATGGATGGGATTTGCCCTTGTTATTATGGCAATATATAAGTGATACTTGGAGAATAGCCATATACCAAGGAAATTACAATAGAAGAGAAAGAAATAATTCTGGCCCCACAGCCCAGACTGCAATATATGGTGTGTGTGTGTGTGTGTGTGTGTGTGTGTGTGTGTGTGTGTGTGTGTGTGTGATCTGAACCACTGTAGATGATGTGAATAATCTTAGGTCATGCTAGTTTTATTTTATCTAAATGAATATTTTTTCCTCAGGTTTACTTTTTGTTTGGCCTCACCTCCTTTAGCCCATGCCAGTTTGCAAAGCTGTTTCAATATTTACCAATACTTCTGTATTTGAAATTGGTGTCAGTGATGAATGTTACAGTTCAACAGCTCTTGACAGTTTCAAAACACTGTGTATATATTATATCAGCTGCTCTGTCAGATAGGAAAGTAGGGAATTATCATTTCCACTTGACAGTTGTGGACTCAGTGCCAAAGAGATTCATTGCTTTGCCTAGATGGGACTTGAGCCCCAGACCCTCTGGCCCCAGCCTAGAGCCGTTTCCTTTGATTGCAGGGATCCCTGGGAGCAGTGGTGCCATCATCTCATGGAGGTGACACTGCTTCTCCAGTTCACTCTGTGAGCCTGTCTCCTCCTGTAGGCTGCTGTACCGTTCCATCGACTCCCACACAGAAGACAAGGGCCCCATCTACAACTACCGTGTGGAGATCTCCATCTTCTTCATCATCTACATCATCATCATTGCCTTCTTCATGATGAACATCTTCGTGGGTTTCGTCATTGTCACCTTCCAGGAGCAGGGGGAGCAAGAGTACAAGAACTGTGAGCTGGACAAGAACCAGGTAGCTTTCTGGGAAGGAAAGGAGGAAAGCGGGGACCCCAGAAGGAAGGGCAGAAGTTGGCTGCCCAAGAGCCATCAGAAGAGAGCCTAGGGGACTTAGAGAGATGTGTGTGGATGCCAAGGTTCTCTGTCCTGTCATGCACTAGAACAGGGCTTTTGTCCCAAATTCCTGTGGCAGAAATGTGGATCCAGTCTTTCTCAGACCTGACAGACATAAAATCCTCCCAAATCCCAGGTCTGGAAAATATGATCAATCAGCAAATATTTGCTAAACTTCCCCCTAGTGACATTTTGTTTCAGGCAACATGGAAAAAAAGAAATTTATGTCATATCCAGAAATTAGGAAGTTATTCTATGCCCAGGTGTGTTAGCATCATTGCCTGTAGTATGAGGCCACTTGTTAGTTTCTGGCTACTCAGCCCCGAAATAACCACACAGAAACTGTATTAATTAAATCACTGTTGGCCCATTAGCTCTAACTTCTTATTGTCTAGCTCTTACATCTTAATTTAACCCATTTCTATTAATTTTTGTATTGCCACAAGGCTGTGGCTTACTGCCAAGATTCTGACCAGAATCTGTCTCTGGCGGGGCTGCATGGCTTCTCTTCACTCTGCCTTCCTTCTCCCAGCATTCGGTTTAGTTTTCTCTGCCTAGCTCTGTTCTACCCTATCAGGCCAAGCCAGTTTCTTTATTTATTAGCCAATAAAAGCAACACATTGACAGAAGGACCTCCCACACTAATTGTCAAAGGAGAAACTAGAACATTGTTGGAAAGAGAGAGCTTAGGATGGCCAAGAGAGCAGTTTTAGGAAACCACTTAGATGGCTTTTCAGGCAAAACAGAGGTCTGAGCAGGGGTCAAGAGAAGAGAGTCTTAAGAGGGTGTGGCATGGTGACACTAAGGTCCACAGTGTGTTCTCATAGCTCCCCTCGGTGAATAAGGTGCTGTTAGGGTTGAATATAGGTGTGAAACCTCAGCTCCCAGTGGAAACATGTTCCGAATTAAGCCAGCTCATCAGGACACAGACCAGTATGCCTAGCTCTATGCATGACAGGAAAGCTGGACCCTTTGTGGGCTTTGATATCGTCTATTTAGCTTTAGATTCAGCATTTGGGCTACTGTGTAGGCTCAGCATTGAAAGAAAGACAAGGAGGGAAGCTAGTTGGGAAGCACAGATGAAGCGTGTAGAGAACCTGACCTAACAGATGTAAAAACAGGAGGTCAGATCAGCAAGACTTGGGGATTAATCATGGGGGTCAAGGGTCAAGCAGGCTGGGGTGACTGGCTTTCTGCTTCCTGATCTAGAGATTTGGGTGCTGTGCATAGAGATTGCCTGACATTTTCTGTATTCCCAAGACTCTAGTTAGAACAAGAGTTCCTCTCTTGATAGTTCTGTGTCTTCTGATCGTGTAGATACTCAACAATAAGGAAGAAGGATTTAGGATTAAAAAAAAAACAAATTAGGCAAGAAATACCCCATGGAGAATTTGTGGTGTGGGACATAGCCAATGGGAGCTATGAGCCAATCAGTATTTATCAGGCGCCAAGCACTTGCTGAGCAATGCACCAGTCATTACTGGGTGGAGGAAAGGAGCTGAGCTCATTGCTTGCAATCTGGAGAAGAGTAGCTGGAAGGGGCCTCTGTCCTTGACAAGGGATGCCAGAAAAATCAAAAGCGTGCTTCCCATTACATGCCACATGTGTGAGCAGAGCCCAAGAACACCTTTCCAGGTTGTAGTTTCTAAAGTATTCTGCCTTTTATTGTTACACACCCACTGTCACCCCCACTCTTCCTCCATGAGCCTTCACTTCTCCTTCTTTCCTTCCAGAGACAATGTGTGGAATATGCCCTCAAGGCCCGACCCTTGCGAAGGTACATCCCCAAGAACCAGCACCAGTATAAAGTGTGGTACGTGGTCAACTCTACCTACTTCGAGTATCTGATGTTCGTCCTTATCCTGCTCAACACCATCTGCCTGGCCATGCAGGTCAGTCTATGGGTCAGGGGCTAGCCTAGGGAAAATGCTGGGGAAAGATGGAGTAGAAGAAGCCTCAAGGCCAGGTCAAGTGGTCACCTGCCTGCAACTGGGGAAGTCAGGGAGTCAGAAGAGTGAGAGAAGGACAAGTAGTCCTTCTCAGGGATGGGGTTCCTCTGAGAGCTTATGGAATCCCTGGGGCCCTAGATTGATAACAGGGAACAGAGGAGGTAGAGAACCACGGGAATAAGCTTGGAGTCATCATCATAAGGCGTGGGTGTGGAGGTAGAGTCAACACCCCCACCTACAAGGAAGTTAGTTTGTGCCAGGGCTCTCAAGTGCCAGAAACATCCAGAAGTCATCATGCCCAATCATCAGGAACTCAGATCTCTGCTAGCCCAGCTGTCAGACAATAGGAAGAACTTGCAATGTCTCCAGGGTCTGCCTGCCTGCCCAAGGCATGGTGGGCAGCCTTCTGAGGATGGTTGCAAGCTTCCAAAGATCTCTGCAGACATGGGGGCATCTGAGGAAGCAGGACAAAGGTGATAAAGAGCCGGAGAACTTTGGCCTCACGTTCATGGTCTTTCCCTTCCTTCCTCTTAGCATTATGGCCAGAGCTGCCTCTTCAAAATTGCCATGAATATCCTCAACATGCTTTTCACTGGCCTCTTCACAGTGGAGATGATCCTGAAGCTCATTGCCTTCAAACCCAAGGTAGGCCTCTAAGAAAAAGCTGTTTGGCGGGATGGGGTGGGTATGTGTCCACTGGGCGAGGGATGTGACGGGAAAATGGCCCAGTGAAGGGCCATCCCTTCCATGAGGAGTGCTCTAAAAGCTACACTGGCCAAGAGGTGAACCAGGCCAACTCCTTGAAACATAACCTTACCTTGTAGTCTTGTCCATAACTGGGAAATAGACTTCTCCATGAGCTGAGCTGTGGTCTTTCCATGAGCTCAGCCACACCCCTTCCCCTCCATTTCCCAAAACCTGGCAAACCAAACTTCTCCTGGCCCAGCCCCCCCCCAGATCCGGGTAGGTCCCTGATCTACCCCTCTTCCATTTCATGTGTCATGCAGAACAGATGACTGAGAAGTGCAGGCTGGGCCTGTGTTTGCTCAGGGCCCAGTCCTCCATACTATGGACCATGGTCAGAGACACTGCCTTTGCTCCCTTTGTCCTCAGCACAGGACAAGCAGTTGCCTGCAGATTTTCCTGTCACTTCTCACAAACAGCACCTCATAGAAGAGAGGGGGCTAGCACTGTCTGAGTGAGGCGGAGCTGACAGAGCTGACTACCTGTCACTCTTCCTCACCAGCCCTGCCCACCGTCCCCAGTGACACCAGAGCAGGCTAGTGGAAGTAGTGCCTACAGTCTGTGACCTGCATAGAAGGCCAGAATCTCTGCTAGGCACTGACCTGTGACTGACAGCCTCTTCAGAGGGCAGCTGGAGCCACAGCTCAGTAGCTCCTGTGGCTGCCCTAACATGGCCTGGAGAGTGGCAAAAAGGACGTGCCTGGAGACACACACTTAGAGATTTGAAACCTTAACCAATTTCCCAAGCTTCCTCTCCCCCTCCTTCACCAGCTTTACCAGATGCAGCACAGACCAGCAGGGAGCAAAAAGACAAGTCTCCGGCTAGCTCGTGCTATAGTGTATGTTTTGACAACATACCCAGAATCAACTACACAGTTATTAAGGAAGAGCTGGTGTGTTCTGTCACGTGGAGGGTCACAAGGGCGCATCCTTGGCAAGGGCTCTGCTGAATACTTTTCAGAAGAGCAAAGACGTTTGAGTCACATAAACATGGTACATGGTACATGTACATAGTACATGCAAGGTTCAGAAACACTGCTCCTTCCTTTCAGCCACAGGACACTGAGGGATCTTGAATACTTTCAAAGACTCTTAATGAGCCTCATCTGGAAAAACCATAACAATGGTGTTTCCCTACCGCCAAGAAGGAAATACATTCTTTGTCATATGTCTTTCTTTCTAAGTTCAGACCCATTAAGGGATAATTGGTGTCTTGACCTGGAAAAGATCCCCAAGTTGTTATGGCTACCTTCTCTGGGACCCACAAGCATTGCCACCCACATGTTGCCCTATTCCAGGTTCCATGCATCCTGAACCAGGTGAGGAGAGCAGGATTACTGGGTTTCCCCCTCAGTTTTCAGCCTCTCAGGAAGCTGTCATCACTTTCACTTTGGGCATGAAACACATGACTTAAATATTTAGTCTTTGATCATCCCATGGTGGACTCAGATATGGTCCTGGTGTCTGAGGGAATCTCCAGAGCCTACTGTGGACTTTCTGTATCATATCTCTCTAGCACCAAGCCACCTGCAATGTGAAGCCCATGAGATTGATATCTTCAGGGACCTTGACCTGAAACACACATTTGGTATATCCTACTGATGAGAAACAAACCAGGTCATAAGACATAACCAATTGGGATGGCCTAACCCATAAAGGGTTTCCTAGTTTCTTCAATGCCTGTTTTTCTATAATGAGAAGACAGGGCAAAATATGAGAAACTTTTCCTAGGTGCAAAAGAGAGGCATTCTCACATAGCAAGAGTCAGTCTTTGGCTTCAGAGGATAGCAAGGGGATCTCTTCTATTAACTCCTCAAAAGGGACCCCTGACAATAGAGAAGTGAAGATTATTAGTGCGTGTGACCAAAGACAGCTGACTAGTTAATTGAGAAGAAGATGAAGGAGAGCCTGGTTCCTCTGCACCCTCATTAACTGCATTCTTCACTTGTTGCAATGAGCGCAGGCTGGGTCCCTTGTTCCGTCCCGCCCAGCTCCCGGCCACCGGGCTAGCTTACATTCAAAATAACCACACAAAAATTATATTAATTTAATTACTGCCTGGCCTATTAGCTCTAGCCTCTTATTGGCTAACTCTCACATATTAGTTTAACCCATATCTAGTAATCTATGTATCACCACGGGAATGTGGCTTACCAGCATGAGTCTAATCTATGTCCATCTCGGGCTGGAGAATCATGGCGTCTGACACACTTCCCTTCCTCCCAGCTTTCCATCCTGTCTATTCCACCCACCTAAGGGCTGCCCTATCAAAAGGTCAAGGTGTTCTCTTTATTCAACCAATGAAAGCAACAGAAGGACCCTCCTACATCATTCATTGACAAGCAGACTAGTAAATGTGCCCTTAAGCTTTCAGGCAGAATACCAAGCAGGACCCCTCATAACTCTGGTAGAAACAAAAACCTGGAGTTTGCCCAAGAACAATGGAGTAGCTTCTGACAGACCTGGACTACCAATGGCTTCTGGACTTTCATTTCCACCAATTGCTCATGTATGAAATGAGTTCCCTGGGAAAGGACAGTTAGCAAAAATGATGAAGGTGGATATCTTAGTCATCCTGGCATTATAATTATAAAATGCCTGCAGCTACTAACATAGTTTTGAAGGTTTGAGCGCAAGATGCTTCCATCAACACATTCCAGGGAGGCTGGTAGGTAGTGGCACATCATAGCAGGGTGTGTATAGTAGCAATTCAGTCATATCTGTAACCAGGAATCAGGACAAGAGTTCTGGCTAGAATCTCACAGTCCTCAAAGAGCAGACTTCAGTTACTTCCTCCCTTCCCCACTTCCTTCCTCCCTCCCTCCCTTCCTTCCTTCCACTAGGTTCCATTGTCTGAAAGTTTCCCCTTCCCTAGAACCAACCACTCTGGGGACCAAGCTTTTAACACATGGTCCTTTGGTGGCCATTTAACATCCAAACCACAGCAACAGCCATTACCCATAGTCATCATCTGGAGGTGTCTCTGATTTAATTTTCCTTACCATATTCTCTTCATATCTGATTGGTTGATGAGTTAATCTATCAGTTTGGTTCTGTTTTCTTTCTTCCATTGTCTCTACTGTGATTGATGCTTGTGATCTTTTCATCCATATCTGTTTTCCTCACTTCTCAATGTAAAATAAGTTTACTCAAGAAAATCTCTGCCCTGAATTCAACTTCCCAACTCCCTAAATCCATACTTTGTTCATACAAAAAAGTCCACAGAAATATGAGATGTTAATATAAACAAGTTTAAAGACCTCTGTCTCTCAAACAACCTGGAGAAAGCAGAGGCGATCCAGAGAAAAGGATGGGTGAATGCCAAAGGAGTTCTGTCCTTAGCTGTAGGGAAAGCAGGGATGATACTTGATTCTGCATCATTGTGCAGATGCAAGTTGGTGGAAATGTTTGGTTGGATGTTCAAAGGGTAACTAAATGGTTGTTTAAATATATGAGAAATTATATTTCTATCATGACCTGAAATGTGTCAATAATTACAGAAAAATTAAGAAAACTTTTATGATAGATGCTGAAAAGTGTTCAGTGTCTGAAAATAAATATAACAAAAAGAAAACTAAAATTTTATACCACAGAATAAAGAAAAGCTTATAACTGAAGAGATAAATTCCCGGGCTGGAAAACACTCCATTGCTAAACTTTATTTTCTCTCAACTTGATCTATAGATTCAGCACAATTCCAAATAAAATTCATAAAGAACCCTACCCTAGCCAGAAAAGCAGAAGGGAAGAGCCACACAGCAGATCCAGGGATTTGTTAGGATAAGCCTTGGAGTTCGAGGTTTGAGCTCATATTGGCAGCTCTGACCAGACTGTGGAGGGCAGTACGTGGCCTGGTGAAGGGTGGTGTGGCCACGACATTCCACTCTTAGCAAGAAGGCTGAGTGCTGGGGACAATGTCATCACTTAAATCCATAGGCTTTGCTAGTGACAAAGGTCCAGCAAGAACAACAAAATGAAGACTTGATGAGCCCCAGGTTGCACACACCTCCTAGCACAGTAGGGCATCAGAGGTCACCCTAATGGAAGGCTTTAACCTCTCTGCTTCAGAAGGTTCTCAGTAAGACTGAAACTCACCTCGAGGCATGCCTGTGGGGCTTTTTCTTCTGGAAGCCCCTGGGCACCAACACTAGTGTGTTGGTTACGTAGTAAGGAATCGCCTGATGTGGGCTGGGAGAATGCGTTGTCTGCCAGAGCCCGCTGGACCAGCAGTACAGCATGGTGTCAGCATCGTGCTGATATCATCTGATGCTGAATCAGCTGTGAGGATGCAGACAAGGAATGAAAAATGGCTCAAAGTTTCCTGGCCTGTCCCCCGGGGAGTGGACGGTGCTACAATTCATTGAAATTGAGGAGAGCAGGGAGAAGCCAGCCCGAAGGGGATCCGCAGATGTATTGGGTTTTAAAAGCTTTTAAAATCTGAAACAGGCAGTCTGGGCAAGAGATCTATCTTAGGAATCAGTACTACATATGACTCTCCCAAGTAGAAGTTCCAAGAGAGCTGTCCTGGAGCCTCCTCATCCCAGAATGTGGATGCTGAGCTAACAGGTGGGGCACTGGGGAGAAGGGAGAGGTGGAGAGGGTCTGGAGGCTAAGAGCTGGGATGACCAAAACAGGAGATCAAGAAAAACCACTGTTTCTCAGGCTAAAGGGCTGTGTGAGTGAAACCAGCTACAGAGAAGGAAGGGAGGGTGAACAGAGAGCCTGGAGGCTGCCCTGCTTATGCAGGGGAGCAGGAGGGGACCCTAGATGTACTAGTCCCCCGCTCTGTGAGTGGTGCAGAGGACTGTATTTCTTGAGAGTCATATTGATCTAGAAAATTCAATTTAAACAACTTCAGGAGTAAGTAAAAATATTTTCTCTTAAAGCTTGTATGGAAAATTAGTCATCATTTTTAGGTTAATGGTCTTGAATCCTTTCTAGACCTACAAGGCCCTATTTCATGATAAATATTCTGTAATGTATTTTTAGTTCCCAGACATTCACACATATACATAAAATGCCTAAAATACAGAATCTCTTAGCCGTAATTTAAGTGAAAAGGGTTGTGTATGATAAAAGATTCATTTCCCACAAAAGTTGAAGACGACAGAAGAAGGTGTGGGACCTTAGAATAAAAACTGAAGTTGTGACAGGCCAGTTTGATTTGTACACAGTACCTACACACTTGTCTTTCAGAAGTCCTGTGGCTACATCACTCTTAAGTCTCAGCTGCCCCACACAGCAGGATATTTGGTGTCCCTGTTCCCACCCACTGAATCCAAAAAGCTGGCTTGGCTTCCAGGACCTACTCTGTAGCTCTTCCCAGCTCCACAGTGCCCCCTGGAGGCCAATAAGTGGGACAAAGAGCAAGGTAGGACTTCCATAGAGCTTGTTAGTTGAACTCTGTTCACCTTAGCGACCAAGAATCAGTATCTTTTGCTGTCAGGGGAACAAGTGGGCCCACAGACTTGGCACACATGTCACTTAAAGGCATAGAAACAGAAAAGTGGCGGGATGAGGGCACTGGGTATGGCATGCCACCACCCCTTCCACTCCTTCTGTCCTCATTAGGAGAGCCCAGGGACCTGTGGGTGTACAGCCAGCCCCTGCTTGCTTTTTAACAGCTGATTGGTAAGAAGGCATTCCCCTGATTATTGTTTATTTATGGTGTGCCCACGGACACCTGATGTTCACAGTGCCCAGCAGACAGGCACAAATGGGCTCCTCCAGAGGGGCCTACTCACCACAGCTCTTGTACCCAGAAATTTGCATATTGTTGCAACATTGTGACAGGTTTCTTTCCTGCATGGTTCTTTTACTGTGAATGATAAAAAATAATTATATGACTTACATAAAGCCTTCGTGTGGGAAGGAAAGTGTTAGCTATTACATCTAATTATTTAATGTGGAAAAGCATTCACACTGTGTAAGAGCCCAGTGGGAAAGTACACTGTGGTTCCCTGTCTCTGAGCCTGCCAGTGGAAAAGAAACTGAACCCATGAGGAGGGGGATTCCCAAGCCTCAAAGGTGCTGAGGCGTGAACTCAGCCCACATAAAACAGTGACCCTGATTGGGTGGCCACAGAACTACCAGATCCTCCTGGGCAGGAAGGGCCTTCTGTGATGCAGGAGCCACCAAGAAGTGGGGCATTAATGCCACCAAGAGTGGACATTGAGCACTTCTGAGAGTCAGACCTTGTAGGTACTTCCCATGTGTGCCACTGCACAAACTCCCCGGACCCGCAGAGGTGTGTGTAGTTACCCTTGCCATGCCCCGTGTGAGGAAGCTGAGGCACAGAGAGGTCAGCCAGCTTGCTCAGAGAGACTCACCTCTGAGAGTGAGAGTGGTCCACTGTTTCATTGGTGTCTCATTACAAAGGCGGTACAAGTGGTTGGATCAAATGACCTCCCTTGAATCATACCTGTGAAATCCAGCAGGCGTGGGGCCGAGGGATGATAGGTGGGGGGTGGGGAGTGAGGAAGGATAGTGATCAGGAAGGAGCATATATTGGCTGGATTCTGAAAGCCTCCCAAGCCTGTGCCATTACACTCTTTAGAGGGCTGTGACAGGACCAAGCTCTTGCCAACTCTGCAAGGGCAGCCTGCTCATTCTTGCTGCACCCACTGTTGTAAATAGGGGAAGAGGTGCATGTTGTGTTCCCCAGCCGCCAGCCGCTGGCCCGCTCAGCTGCTGGCCGTCTGCACCCATAATAACACACATGAGAACGGTATTCAATTAAACCCTGCCTGCTCCATTATCACTGGCCTTTTCTTGGCTAGTTCTCACATCTAAACTAACCCATTATATAAGTCTGTATGTCACCACGAGGTGGGTGACTTACCGGATGGTTCTACGGTACTTCC
>JAQHUG010000007.1:16371818-16407527 GCA_028555095.1 Dicrostonyx torquatus | reverse complement strand
AATTACAGTTACCATATTTATATCTATTTTATCTTTTATCTTAACTAAGGAAAACTATAACTATCCATTCTTCAATTCCATCAAAGACTCCAGAAGGATATAATATTACCTAATTAAACAAGAAATAAGCAACTTACAAAACTCTACAAGTGACAAAGACATCTTGCTGCCTGTACAGTCACCCAACAACCAATAAGAGTAATACAAAATACAGAAGAACACTCCCACATCAACCCACTCCCACTGCTACTGGGTCCTCTTTTCTGTGAACTTCAAGGCAGTGTGTGCTCTGAAACCATTTGCCATGCCTGCCTCCAGGGATACAGCCTCCAGCAGGCACCCTAATCTGAGAGGAGTCTTTGTCATAAATATGCTCACTCTAATGTGAGTAGGGAGAAGCAGCTATGGGATCCTCCAGATCTACCCAGGCACAACTGAGGGGGAAAAAAATCTCCTGAGACCCCAAAAGGAGATTCACCCATAGTTTCCAATTCTGTCTGCTTCAGGGACAGACCACCAGCTTTGGGGATTAGGTCAGGGTCTATGGACGCCAAGCCTTGCATGTTTCTATGCTCTGAGTAGCCCTCATTACGTGTTGAGTAGATAAATGAATGCCTTCAGTTTGTTCCAATGGAACTCCAGAACAGAAAGCACACATTCCCAGGTCTATATTCCTCTAGCCATCCTGGGAGTACCACTTCCCTATCCCAGTGAGGACATCTTCAGGGCAAGGACTCAACCCTGGCCTGCTCTTGCCCATTGTCTTACGGTAGCCAGCTTTCTGTGGGAGACTCTCCAGAGCTTCTGAATTAGCAGACCACAGGATGGGCCTGACGGGAAAGCAGAAATCCTCACTGCCTCTTAGGCTGTAGGCCATGAGCAGCTGTGTGCTCTGTGATGCCTTCGCCACTAGACGCCACTAATCTCCATGATTAGTTATATCTAAGTGGCACCCTAATGTAATGCGATCTATATTATCTCTGCTTGGTATCAGTTAACCATTGATTCCATGATATCCCATAATATCATCTCTTCACAGACACAATGAGGCTTTGCCACAGTCACTGCTGTTTCTGGCTGGATTCAGCACCTCTCTCTCCAGTTCGTCTAGTTTGCTCCACAGTCCAGGACCCTGAAAAATCGTTCCTCCTAGGAACTAGGCTCAGCCTCCCCTATGTCTGTCCCCTCCACACCAACTCACAGCCTGCCCTCCTCAGCCTCGTGCCTCACATCTTTCTTTAGACATTAGCTCCCCCAAGCCAGGAAGCTCCACTTGTTTGGAACCCCTGCCCTGGATTGGGTATAGCCATCTTTTATCCCTCTCTCTGTAGGCCTGCTCTGCAAGGAGGGTTCGGCTACTCCCTCTGATTTTGTGTTGGCTGATGTTTCTTTTTGCTGTCAGAATTGTGTGGTCAGTCCAGAGTTCTGGTACCCAGCGTTGGGTACTTCACATACAGCCCCACTCCCAGCCTCTTCGTCTTCTTCCTCTTCCGTTTCCCCTTGTTTCCTCCTTTCTTTTTTTCATTTTCCCTGTTCTCATTTCCCTATTTCCTACCATCTGTGTGTTCTGTGTCTCCTCCTCCTGCACAGTCTCCCCTTTTCCCACCAACCTTAAGTGACCTTTTCACCAACACTCTCCCCATCTCTTGCTTTTCACATTATTTCTGTGATTCCTGAATGTTTTTGTCATCTCCATTCATGGCATCGAGTCTCCCTTTATCCGTGCTTTTGTTTGGTTTTGACTTTTCACCTCTCTGTGTCAGCAGTCTCGCTTCTAATCTCAGCTCAGATCTCCCAAAGCTATCCTGGGCCTGGGAGAGAGCAATCCCGAGTCCGTGCCCCTGGATGGACTGAAACTGTGTCACCTTCCATGGCGGGCACCAAGAAGGTCCTGGCTTCCTCTTTACTCTTTGCTTGACTTTGCCAGACCCATATAAGGTAGATAATGAAGATGGGCATGAAGGAACAGAAAACACAAAGAATAACAAAGACTAGCAAGGACATAATCTTTACCTTCAAGTTCCTAAGAATGAGAAGCATAACCCTGGCATACCAGTGAAAGTATGGACAGAGCGTCTGTGGCTTCCTACATACCACCACCTGTTGTGAGGTTTGTGCTCCTGACAGAGGAGGCTCCTGGTCTGGGCAGAGAAGGAACAGAATCCAGAATTCTGCAAAGGTGTGTGCCTACAACCTTTTCTCCAGTGATCTCACTCTCTGTGTCAGAGATGGACGCCCACCTGGCAGTTCAGCACCCTTCCCATATAGCCTTCTAGTTCAAGGAAGACCACGTCTCCTCTGGTTTGAATAGTTTCTCTTTAAGTACTGAACAGTGAGCTATCTATGTGAACCTGAGTCTGATAAACTTAAGCCATAACAACCTGCATACGGTCACATTGTCAACAGTGCCAACCTGACTGTACACAGGAGCATCTCAGACTAATGACCAGATAGTGAGCAGAAACGGCCTAACAAGCTGTTTCTTCCCTCGTATACATTCTTTGCTTCTATATGTCTGCTTTTGATTTTCCCTTTGCTCGGCCCTACAAGAAAGCTGAACTTGTAGATGCTTCTAAACAATGAGGCAGGCAGGTTGACTCTAGCTAATATGATGACCATAGCTAATACGAATTTAGAGCTCCCTCCAGATTAGACCCAAGTTTAAGTGCTGATGTGTACGGTGTCTTTAACTTACAGTCAGTCCCATTTTCTACATTGAAAAACAGGCACAGAAAGTTTAAGTTCTTTGTTCACTCTTAATGCTATGATCTTGACTCTATTGAGATGCAGTTGGACATTTAGAAGTAGGTGCCTAGTGGAAGGTAGGTCCTTAAAGGAGTGTCTTTGAAGTGTAGAGACCCTTTCTGTTTTCCTTTGCTTGATCAATGTCTTAGTTAGGGTTTCTATTGCTGTGAAGAGACACCATGACCACAACAACTCTTACAAAGGAAAATATTTAACTGGGGTGGCTTACAGTTCATAGGTTCAGTCCATTATCATCATGGTGGCACATGGTATGCAGGCAGACATGGTGCTGGAGAACTAGCTGAGAGTCCTACATCCTGCAGGCAACAGGAAGTAATCTGAGTATCACACTGAGTGAAGCTTGAGCATATTCACCTCACAGCCCACCTCCACAGTGACACGCTTCCTTCAACAAGGCCATACCTTCTCGAACAAAGACACACCTCCCACTAGTGCCACTCCCTTTGGGGATAGTTTCCTTTCAAACCCTCACAACCACTATGGGATAAACAGACCTATTCTACCACCGTGAGCCGTCCCACCAGAGACCCAGAGCAGCAGAAACGGTGCTGCAAACTGAAACTGTGAGCCAGAATCAGCTTCCTCCCCTGCTGGTTCCCACGTGTGTTTTGTCATGATAATAGGAAAGTGACACACAGCTACCTGGTTAGTAAGTGGCAGAACAGGATTCAAACCCGCCGTCTCCAGAGACCATACCACCGTCACTTCCCCTGCCTTTGTCAAAATGGTAGGTCTCCCATGACATCACTGAATAGAAATACAGCTAATCCAAAAGAGAAGAAAATCCAGAATCCTTGTGCATATGAAATTTATCGCACGAAGCTTTTATAGTAATTTTCCTTCCTATAAATGATTTGCTGAAGCCAATTAGCTGTCCATTACTCAGAAGCTTCACCCAGTGGGAGGAGGTTAAGCAGCGATGACAGATAATCAGACTCTGGCACTGATGGCCATGCCAGCCTTCTCTAGCTGGGCCAGAGGGGAGGCCCCTGTTCTGACTTCATCCCAAGACGGTGGCAATTTGAAAGGGGATGCCACTCAGCATGTAGGATATTGAAGGTGGCAAGAGAGGTCTTCTAGTTGTACAAGTGCCATCTTTTATATATACACACCACCTTCCCTGGCTCTGAGGGGCTGGGTGCTCAGAGGTTTGGTTTGCCACTTCTAAGAGAGCCAGCACAAAGCTTTCTAGCCCTGATGTCCCAACCCACTCATCAGAAAAAAGATTGGTGACAAGTATAAGCTGGTCCTATTCAAATGGATTTTATAAAAGAGAAGGCCTGCGATTTTTCCCACCTTCCTCTCTGTTACATCCCAAGCCCCAGTTACTCATGGGAAAATGAGAGGGGGAAGCAGGTGCATGTGCATACATGTGTGTGCATATGAAAGAAAACACTTGATCCTTACAGAGCGTGCAGAAGAAATCTCCTTCCAGGCCCCTCATGTAAGGACTTGGCCAGGTGTCTCCCTTGACAACCTATTTATTACCAAATTGGCGGACATGGGCTTTGTTTCTGGAACTGGTGTGGGGCAAGTAGAAGGCCATGGTTCTTGAAATAGCGGAGGAAGAAACCAGCCAAGGGAATGGGAACCCGGAAGCTGGATGTGAAGTCATCCTCAAGGACCAGCTGGGAGGACTGGTGGGCTAAGAGGGATGGGAGTGTGGGTCTATAGGTCATGGTGAAAAACTGCCCCTTAAAGGGACTCTCCACCCTCCTGGAGTCGCTCTGATCCCTCTGCACTCCAGCTGTGAATGTGTCCCCCAGGACTGGGTCCACTGGAGCCTTTGGCAACAAGATAACTAGTTGATTTCTGCACCCAGTAGTTTCCACAAGGTATTTTGCCAGGGGACAGAGAAGCCAAGCAAAAGCCCCAGCCACACAGCCTGGTCCAGGCAGCCAGGAGGTGTAATTAACCCCAATAGTCCTAGCCAGTCCAGTTATCTGCAGCTATGGCTGGGGGAGGGTGACGACTGAGGGTCATTTCTTTCTCTCTGCACATAAAAAATAAATCCAAGAGAAGGGGTGAGCAGAGATGCACAGCGGGAGGCTACAGGGTCCCTTTAAATCTTAGCCCCTTCCCCTGGTGCATACTAGCAGATTAATTGTGTGTGTGTCTGCTTTTCACCGAGTAGCCCCACTCTGCTTTCTTCCGCCTCCCCTCTCCTCCTTCAGAGACTGCAGATACGGCCAGAATACCCGTTTGTTTCAGGTCTTTGGATGGAGAGACTCCACAGCTCCACGGCCTTGCAGGAAAAACTATGACTTCCGCCCTCCTCTCTCCTCCTGTTCCATACCCCAATAATGTTTGCTTGCCCTGTTTTCTAGGTTGGTGCTGAACATCCTCCAGTTGGTTTTTTGTTTTGTTTTTTGTTTTTGGCCCTGTTTCTTTCCCTCCTCTTCTTTGACTTCTCTTCCATATTCTTCTGAAATAGCTCTATTCCCAAACAAACATCTCACACTTAGAGATAGTCTCCAGCCCTTTCCGGGGTCCACTTTTAAAACATACACATATAGGATTCATTTGAGAGATTCGCTCCTACCCTCCCTTCCCCAGATTAGTGTCCCTTTTCTACCCTGAGCGGGATGTAAGAACCTAGGCGTGCACTGGTTATTTGCTGCTTAGAGCACGTGACTTGACTGGAAGAGAGAAGTCCCTGCCTGAGATACTCAGGGTATTGCTCCAGGAAGCCAGCAAGAGAGCCCTGGCGCAGGCTGACCCTCATGTGACCTGTGACCTGGACAGTCTCAGCCCCAGTCTGGCTGTCCAAAGCCTCCTGGGGAAACACAGGTTTTCTTTGGGCAGAAATGCCTGGGAACTTCGAGTCCCCTTTCCTTGGGGCCTGACCTCTTCTAAGAATAATAGCCGTAGGGCAGCCTGTCTTGTAGCTTGCTCGAGAAGGAGATGGCTGGGAAAACAGGCAGTTCAGGGATCTGGATAGAGCGAGGAGGATGGAAGAACATAGGCTCAGCTCTTAGAAGTACAAAATGCCAAAGAGAACGGGAAGCCTTTGAGAGCAAAGAACTGAGAACCTCCCTGAGTGCTCTTCCAGCTTCCAAAGCCTCCAGCCAACCTCCAGACATCCATCTCCAGAAAGCTCCAAGCACGGAGCAGTGGCCCGCTGAGCAAAACCGGCAGCGCTAACCTGGAAAACAAATGTCATTTTTTAAGAGGACAGGTCTCCTTGCTGCCACCAATGAGCACATGACTATCCTGCTATTTCCTGGGCTGTGGCTCTGTGCTCTGTAAGGTCTCGGGACGTGGCCCTTTAAGCTGCCATACCTCCCACAGAGGCAACAATCAAGACCTGAGAATGCCACTTGCTCTTTGTTTTGTGGCTGCCTACCCAGGAGTCCCTAACCCTTTGGGCATTCTGGATACCTGGGCACACAGTTGTCCATGTCCTTCAAAAAGTCTTCCATTTTTCCCTCTTGTGAGTAAGTGGAAAGTCAATGGAGCCATGTGTACAGGCGGCAGTAGTAAAGTGGGGAGCCTGGTCTTTCCCTTCTGAGCCTAACTCTCCTCCACAAGGCTCTGCTGCCTTACTCCCTTTCTAAGAAAGCAGCATCCCTGCCCACCAGTCCCACTACCCCCAGCCCAGCTCAGGAAGTCCTTGATAACATAACGGCCATCACTTTCAGTAGCATTTTCATTTTGCTGGAACTTTCTATCAAGAAGCCTGGAGACACCCCTGCAGGAACTGTCTAGAGAGGCAGGCCTCCTAGACCAGGAGACACTTCTATCCCACGAGGAAAGTTTTCCCAAGGCAAACTTGCCCTGCGACAGATGGGCATGTCCAGTGCAGGAAGAAGCTAAACCCCATTCCATCTCCACAGAGTCTGACTTACCGTGGACACTGTTGGAGTGATTTGGTCCTTTCGTTGTCTCTGAGCTTGCATTCCAGTCCTGTCAACTATAGGACATGAGCCACTGACTTCCTTCCCTCCTGATAAGTCCTTCTAGTAGAGGGAACTGAGGGTATAGATCCTTTACTATATGCTATATGTAACGATATACTAACTGTATACTCTGTACTATAGGAGACGACACATAGACAGTAGAATCCAGCCACACCCTGCACCACTGTGCCTTACCTACCTTTGTCCCTATACCCATGGCCACTTCCACCCTGAGGGAGTGGAAGAGTCCTCTGTGAAGGAGGCAGAGAGAATGCAAACCATGTGACCCATGAAAGGCAGGAC
This sequence comes from Dicrostonyx torquatus, assembly GCA_028555095.1. Lineage (NCBI taxonomy): Eukaryota > Metazoa > Chordata > Mammalia > Rodentia > Cricetidae > Dicrostonyx > Dicrostonyx torquatus. Next base: position 16,400,559 of record JAQHUG010000007.1, on the reverse strand, counting down.
AGGAGGACTGAACTGAACGCCTCTCTGCTGCTCCTAACCCAACCAGGCTCCTGGCCAGATGCTGATGTTTGGAACCCCTACCAGCAACATTCAGGTGCCTGGACAGTGATTCTGATGGTGTTGTTGCTCTGTTCTTGTCTGTCTAATATTCCTTTTTAATCCCCATCCTGCCTGCCCCTCCCTCATGTAGGGTTACTTTAGTGATCCCTGGAATGTTTTTGACTTCCTCATCGTGATTGGGAGCATAATTGATGTCATTCTCAGTGAAACTAATGTGAGTATTGCTCTGCCCTCCCCAGGGACCCTAGTCCTTCCACCTCTTCTACCTCCTCCACTCTTCTCTCTCTCACTCTTTGTTTGCCTCTTTTTATGTTTTTTTTTTTAATTTCCGATTTTACCCACCTCCAGTCATGCTTTTTATTGAACCTGCCGTCGTCTTGTAGGGGAAAAAAAGCAGAAATCTCTTCTCCTTTTTTTCCCATTTGTCCTGGCTGCGCTGGGCCCAAGGGCGCAGAGCTGAGCAGAGGGAACAGGCTGCACATTGGTTGGGCCAACACTGGCTGCCTTCCGGTGGCAGTCGCCCACCCACCTCGGAACTAACCTAGCTTTTGTCAGGCCTCTCGATCCTGCGAAAACCAGGTTGCCCAGGTTTGAGCCGCCAGAACTATAGAGTGGTAAGAGTATTTAATATATCCACGTAACCTCTTTCTTTTCTCATTTTTTCTCTTCTCTCCTTTCTTTCATGCCTTTTTTTTTTTCATTTCCCTCCCTTTATTTTGTTTTCTCCTCTTTTGTTGGTTTGTCCCCTTCTCTCTTTCCTGGCTTTTCTGCCCCATGCAGCACTATTTCTGTGATGCATGGAATACATTTGATGCCTTGATTGTTGTGGGTAGCATTGTTGATATAGCAATCACCGAGGTACACGTAAGTACATGGTGTCTGTGACCCAGCTGACCCCGCCTGCTCTAACATCCATTTGTTTCTCCCTGCTTTATTTTTGTCTTTCATTTTTATTTTCTGTGCTGCCCCACATCCTTATTTTTATTTCATTTTAAAATCTGTTTAAATTGGTTCAAATTATTTTTTTCTTATTGCATTGTTTGGAGATTTCTTTTTTTTTTAATTTTTGGAACGCACTAAGACTTCCTTTTAAGTGTTGGTTGCTGCATCTTTTTCTCTCTCCCTTTATAATCAGCCTGGCATGACTCACACTGTATAGGAGGGTGCAGCTACACAAATTACGGAGTGAGAAAATGAAGGGTTCTTTACGAGTTTTGGGCAACCACTGGAGCTGGAACCCAAACCTTCACCTCCAGATTCTGCCTCTCCTCCTGGTGGTTTTCCATCCCCATAACATCCCAAAAGGTGTGCCCTCAAAACAGAACACCCGGAGTTGAAGCTAGGAACTTGCCTTCACTGTCAGCCATGGCCTACCCTCTCCCAAGAGCTACTTGATTGTCTCACATTGAACAAACTCTTGGTTGCTTTGACTAAACATCAGCATCCCATACCAGGCACTTTGAGGGAGAGAAGTATTGATAGTGTTTGGGATTTACTTGTCCTCCCATCTCTGGAAATAGTAAAGAGCCTGGTGGCTGGTGATTTACTGAGAGCCTTCTGGGTGGGGTTTGTCCTTCTGTTGCCATGGAAACAGGCTCCATGTAAGAGCCTCATATCCATATGAACTCATCATAGAGTTCATAGACTGTGACCTGCCTGCTCTCCTTCCCCTTGCCCTTCATAACCTGCCCCTGGCTCACGGGCCTCAGGCAGGCCCCACAGCCCCAGCCCTGCTGCCCTCTCCTCCCCAGAGCTGCCTCCTTCTATACAGTTCTTGCACATGTCTTCTTGTTTCCTGGCATGTTTGGGTATCCTCTTATCTCTAAGCAAGTCCTCTTGCTGTTAGTCCTTAACATGTATCATTTAGTTTCTGTCATTAGTTTTCCGTAAGTAAGAGACTTGATAATGTTTGTATATACCTTTGATGGATAGAACCATTGAATAACAGCCCAGAGTGCCTGATTCTGGGACTCGATCTTAGATGTTTGGAGTTCTCTTGCTCTCCTCCACATGTTCCACTACCTCCATGTAGCCTGACTCATCCCCAAGACATGGCCCTGACATGTTCTTTCACTGGCGTGATTGTAACCACTGTGCTTAGGAGGGAGGAGTTTACATTCTCCATACATCCCTTCCTCTGTCCCCTGGCCTATGCCCTTGCCTATCCTGTAACTGCAGCATCAATTACCCCTCTGTCTCTGAGAACTTGAGTTTGTCTTTGTCTCAGTGCATGCGTGTGAGTGTGTGTGTGTGTGTGTGTGTGCATGTGCCTGCGTGTGTGCGTGTGTGTATGTGTGTGCATGTGTGTGTGTGCACGTGCCTGCTTGTGTGCGTGTGTCTGTGTGTATGTGTGTGCATGTGCACATATGCATGCACATAGGCTTGACTCCTTCAGGTAAAAGCTCAGATAATTAAAAACAAAATCAGTCTTCCACAACTGCTGCTAACTTCCTCTCTGAATAGACTCCCAGTATGCAGTCCGTGTGAACCCTAAGTTATTTTCCTGTTGTTATTTAAGTCTCATAACTTCAAGGCCAGACTCTGCTTATCACAGATGTCATGCACTGTGCTTCCTGAGGGTCCTGTGGGGAGAGAAGTAAAAAGAAAGGCTGAGGCATGGGCTCTGCCATCTGTATGTAGGCAGTAGTACAGGCTGGCAGAGAAATTAATGCAGAGATTTGCAGTAAGAAAACACAGGGAAGGACAGCCAGCTGCTTCCCATAATGACAGAAAACCCATTGCAGCCCTAGGAGTCCCTCTGGGGTTCTTGGACTGCTAGCAAAAGCCATAGCTCTCATCCTGCGATAACATCTCTGTTTCTGTTCTCAATGAAAACAAAGACAAAGCAAATGTGTAGCTTCCTATATAAAATACATGCGTGTAGATGTTTGCTCACATAACAGCACCTATCCTAAGGCCCCGTGTCAACTGTAAAGATCTATCAAGTAACAGCATCCAAACAAATCACATCAAAACCCCTGCCTCTAACTTGACTGTCTCCGTGGTCTGCCCCTAACTTACAGCCCGCACACACCGGGAGTGCCCCCTTTTCTAGCTGCTGTTAATGAGACTCATGGAGGTGACCAACAAGTACAGCCATCAGAGTGCAGGCTGTCAACAGCCACATGACCAGAGCCTTGGCAGGCCTGCCGCCACACTCATTGCCAGAGAACCCTGCACCCGAACAGCGGCCAATAGGATAGCTGCATAAGAACACCCTGCTCACCTGCCTCTGCCACTAGTTGATGAGCACCCTGCTCACCTGCCTCTGCTGTTAGGTGACAGTGACGAATTACAGTGTCAGGATTTTCTTATGACCTCGTGGGAAAAACTCAGGAATTCCTGCATCCCTAACACCTGAACCAGGCCTTCCCATATTTCTCTAAACACATCCTGTTATCACAGGCATAGGTTCCCAGGTACCTGTTCTGTCCAGAAGCTAGCCATGATGGCTTTTCACCTGTAACCCATCACGTCAGGCTCCTTTGGGACGTGGCTGGCTGTTGTCCTCTCACGGAATCTCTCATTCACCCTAATGTCCTTATGAGTATTTTGCATATTTAAATCCATCTTCCCCAGGTGAGTGTCCTTCCCTCTCAGGAAATGTACTTTTCATTAGTTCTGGGGATCAGCACCCACTCAACTCTGTGTGCTCATAGTCTGTTTCTATGGGTAGGCACTTCTTCAGTCACCCAGGATACACCTGAGTCAAAAAAGGCTCTACGTTCACGGGTCTGCTTTCTACCGAGAAAGCAGTCAGTACAGAGAATCAGGGCAAGGAGGTTCAGAGAGGGCAGAGGCACCTGGCATGAGCAGGTAGGCACCTTTATGTTCAGAGCCACTATGTATTTATAGTCCTTTTTATCCTCAGTTTTGAGCTCTGAAGATTCAGAAGGGTGTCTTCCTAACAGTAGCAGGTTGTTTCCAAGCTGCACTCCAAGCCCCCACTCTGCCTTGTAAGGCTGTCTCCGACCCAGGCCTCTGCCTACATCTCCCCTGTTCTGCCTTTGTGAGCCCTGTAGGGTCAAAGCGTGGTGTGACTTCACTCACTCTGGTGGAGCCCTGAGCTTCTCCAGTCCCAGGGTGTGAAATCACACCTTCTAGAAGTGTTCCATGGTTGTCCATTGAAGGTCTGATAGCATCCCCCAGAGCGCTCCCTGATATCCCAAATGAGAATCAGTTTGGGGCTGTGACCAACAGCCTTTCTGAGCACTGTTTTTGTGCTGCCTCAGAAAGGACTTTGAACAATAGAAAGTGCTAGAAGACCTCATTTCTTACATTATAGATATGGAAAACCATTTTCAGATTGTCTATTAAGAAACCATGATTATATTTCTAGCCTGGGCTCTAGGAACCAGGTACCTTAGAGCAATCAGTCCAGGTCCCTGGGCCTCCATTTATTTGAATGTGGTAGAAGTTGGGTGAGGAGGCCTGAGAGTCTCTTGTAGCAAATCTGTATCCCAGAATAGCCCCCTGACATGTCTGCAGAGCACGTCACCTCCATGTGGCTCTCCCATTCCACTGCCAAATCACCAGTTTCGGAACTCTATCTAGTAGTCCATGGGCAAAAGCCCTGGACCAACCCCCTGGGGTGGGAGAGGGCAGAAGATACACTAAGAGACATAGGGTTGGCCATCATGGCAGCTGCCACATGCTGGTGAAAGAGAGGCTTGGGTGTGTGGACAAGGAATGGCCTGCCTGTGTGAGTGTGTATGTCTGTTCATCTGTGTCTGTGTTTCCTACCAACCCAGTAGCCAAATCCTACTGACCCATCCCCTCTAGACAGTAGACTGGCCGGGCAGCTGGCAGTCCTCGCAGACAAAGAATGTATTCCGTAAATGACTAGAGAAGGCCCTTCCACTCTACCTCCCACCCCGACTCACCCTACCATCCTCCCAAACCATCAAAACCAACTCTATAGGAAATTTTTAAAAATTAATTGCTAAGAACTATGTTACCAAGAAGTTATTTTCATACTTCAAGAAGGAATCTGATTATGAACAGTTCTTTTCTTCAAACATCCAATTACGTCTTTCCTTGTTTGTGTACCTTGAAAACAAACACGGGCAACGTCTGAAAGTAGATGGTGAAGGCCTAGGCTCCAGCCTGAGTGGCTGAGATCAGCCAAGTATGACTGTTGCATGCTAGAGCCCAGTGTGGGGTAGATCCCTGCGAAAATTACTAGGGAAACTAGGAGAGGAGGGGGCCTAGGGTGCTCCTGTGAGCTCCTGCCCCCCAAACAAATTCAGCAATCTAACCCCAGAAAACAACAACTTGGAGCACTATTGGTGATGTCCTAAATTGTGTACCGGACCTTTGGGATTAAAAAGAAGTTCAACCGACTCCCATGTCAATGACTAAGGGCCTCCACATTGCTAATCTAACTGAATTCTAAGCAAGTCCAAGTCCAGCCTGAGTCGGGTTCGCTTTAAACAGACTACCTGAAAACAAACTAAATAAACAAAACTTGATCTCCACCCACAAAGCTGGGAGACTTCACTCCCCCCTCTGTATTGGGAACTGAGTTATTTCCCTCATAGCCAGAGGTGACTGAATAGGACAGGAGAATCTTATGGGTCCTTGTTGACCACATGGCCTAGTGACACAGCCCATATTCTCACTGGTGTCCCTCACCCTGCCAGGCCCATGCTTGTGTATTTCTTTCACTTGTTTTCCTTATGCCCTCTCCTACCACTGTGTTGTTCCTCTGTTAGCCAAGACCTAGAATACCAGGCTCTTCGTTGGAGACTCATTACAGCTTATCTCTGTCTGCCTTTCTTTAAAGCCAGCTGAACATACTCAATGCTCTCCCTCTATGGTAAGAACAACCCTCCAGACCACATTCCCAGCTTCTGTGGCCCCCCTATAGCCACCACTTCTTATCCACCCCAACTTCCAGAGCCCTGGGAGCCCAGCCCAGCTCCCATTGCATGTGGCCACCATGTCCATTGTGTGCCTTACCTGCCTGTGTTCACGCGAGCTGTGCAAGGGTGTGTGTACAGTGGTGTTCCTCTACTTCCCCAAGCTTCCTTTGGGTGGTGAGCCACCGTGATCCACTGGGAGAGAACTGGACCCATGCTATTTCCTGTTAAACATCCCAAGGACTCTGTGTTTCATCTCACGTGGGAATTTGTGATGGATGCTTCTGAGAACTGTGATGAGGGTTCCAGAGAGAAGACAAAAGCAGGGATGAGGGCTAGCTAGAGGGAAAGCAGTTCTAGCCGGCGCTGGAACCACCAGCCTCTCCTGGGCTTCGTGTGGAAGAGACACAAGCTGGGATTTGCCATGGCACAGGGCTGGCCCGGCAGTCTCTCTACTGTAACCTTAAGCCTTAGTCTTGTGTTTTTCCAAGTCCCTCGGGTCCATTCCATTTGTGCTAGAACCACTTTTCTGTAATGTGGGAAACAGGAAAGCAAACCAACCGGACCACTCCTGACATTTCTTTTGTCTGAGTGATATGACCTTGAAGCTCCTTGAAATAGCTTCCCCTAAGAGCTCCGTCACACCTTTCAAACCAGACTAATCATTCTCCAAACCCGTGAAAGATATATGGGGAGTATTGTGGTGATCCCCGTGGCAGCCCACGCTGGCCAAAAGGCTGCCTAGGAAATTTTTGTTTCGTTTTGTTTTTTAATTCATCAGACCCAGTTGTCCCAGTGACACCAGCTTCACAAATGGTTGACACCCACAACTAAAGTCCCCTAAGTTGGCTCTGTTCTATTGTGTTTTGTTTTGTTGTAGGTTTTTTTTTCCTTTCTTGAACATGGTAGAACTGACAGGTAGCACAAAAACTCTGAGCTCCTGGTAGGATTCTCTAAGGAGCAAACCTCCTTCTGAGGACAGAGGCAAACAGATGCAGAGGTAGAGGGAGCCAAAGACTTCCTGGGTAGGACCAGCAGCCCACATCGCAGGCCTTAGGAGTTCCCAGTACCTGTGAGTCTGCCAGTTGTCTGGCAGGGCTAGCATCTTAATAGTAATTGGGGTACCTCCAGTTTCAAAATATAAGAAATGTTTTGGTTCTTGTACTATCTGGAGGGTCTAAAAACCAGAACCCTCTAGCTTGCTTTCTTCAGAGCCCTCCCAGCATGGAGGGTGGGGCTGATCGAGAAAATCTGCCCCAAACTATCCTGCCTCCCTTAGTGGGTGGTCATTGACATGGAGGCTGAATATCTCATTGCTCTAGCCTGTTGCATATTCCTAAAGTCCATTGCATGCACCCCTCCCGACAGACTTGAAAAAAACTAGTCTGGCCTCAGAGATGGTCCAGAAGGCCATAGAGGAAGAACTGAAGGGTTTGTAGAGCCCTGGGGCTTTAGCGCTAAGGAACCGTCCAGGGTACAGATAGGTATGGTGCTGTCAGTGAGGGACTGACCTAGAAACACTGTCAAGTACAGCAAGAATACAAGTTAAAGGGCTGAGACAGGAGAACAAGCGACATAAGACCCCTCCTTCAAGGGGTACCTGGGATGGGAGCCCTAACAGGAAATTCTAGGGTCCTTTCTCTCTGGGTGCTGCTGCCAGCAGGGCTGGGTAGGCTGCACTAGCTTTGGGGAAGGCAGAAGGGCTCCCAGCAGCTCTTGGCGCTCACATGAGCAGGAGGGACAAGGGCATAATCAGTTCTTGTTCTCAGGTGTGGGGGCAAAAAGCAACACTCGTGCCCCAGAGGCCTGGCTATGTGTCCGCACCTTCAAGCTCCTCCAGACTAAGAAGGCAGTCGTGAACCTGTGGCCATAGATTCCCAGCAGCTCAGAAATTCTGTGCCTGCCTCAGCTGTCCCTAACCTCAATGCTGCCTCTCTTTCCCTCTGTCTAAGACCATGCAACAGGTACACTGGGTGGCACCCTACAGTGGCCATGTACCAGGCCTTTTTGGGCACTCAGTGCACAGGATGCCTCTTCTGCCTTGTCCTGCTGGCATCGCCAGTCCTTCCAGACTGTGGACCTCTAGGGAAGGTCACAGCCACTGAGGCCATACGTTGAGGACCATGAAAGGGCAGCAACTCCAGAGGCATGGGACTGTGATCCTCCCCCCTCCCCCATTATAACACAGCAACCTGCTACCACCATTCCCCAGCAGGCTTTTAGGGCAAGACCACAGGAAGTAGATTATGGCGACAGGGAGAAGGGAGACTTGAGCATCCAAGGCATGCTCACAAACAATTTCAGGCATCTGGGAAAGACGTCATCACCATCCAGCCTCCTCCGGATAGAACAGTGCTCCACTCACAAGGCAGAACTCCCAATTGACAAACTAGGAGCGACTGGGCTGCTTTCTCCCGTCACAGGAGGGCAGGAGCCTCTAGGACAGTGGCTCTGGGCGCAGATTCCACGGCTTATAATAGTTGAAGAACTAGGAATTATGGGAAAGAGGAGGATAGGAAAACAAGGTCATGAGCCCAGGTTGTCTTAGCAGACACCTTGGGATAGGCTGCGGACCTGGAAAATAACCTAAGGGAAGAGTCTAGTGCAGCTGACCCCACCCTGGCCTGCCTCCTCTCAACCAATGGCTGTTTCTCAGAGGATCCCTTCCTGCCCCGCCTTCTTGCTGTGTTAACTGCACCCCCCTATTGCCAACGGGTTCTAGAGCGCAGAGGAGAATTCGCGCATCTCCATCACCTTCTTCCGCCTCTTCCGGGTCATGCGCCTGGTGAAGCTGCTGAGCCGAGGGGAAGGCATCCGGACCCTGCTGTGGACATTCATCAAGTCCTTCCAGGTAGCCACGCCCCTCCCCCCTCCGCTGCTCCCAGGAAGGGGAATGACCTAGTGCTCCACTGTCACTTTCCCTAGGGCTCCCCACAAAGGGCAGACCAGGAAAGAAACAGCTCCAACACAGCGTGTGGGGCCCAGAGTTGGCTGGCACCAGCTCTCACGCTGGTCTAAGTGGCCCAGTGTGAGATGGCAGTGTGATAGTACCTGGCTTTCCTCGTTCTGAAGGGAAAGAGGATGTGAGTAGACCTGTGATTCCAAAATCCAGGACTCAACACATTCCAAAGAATTTACTAGAAAAAAACGGGTTGCAAGTGCAGCCCTGAGGAGTGCTTTGTAAGTGCAAAGTTCATGAGAAGGGAAACCATTAGGACACTTGGACCCCTGGGAAAGGTCTGTAGACATTCCTAACTGTGCTTCCCAGACACCACACAAAAGCCAGCTTCTCTTCCCACACAGCCACTCTTAGACTTCCCTAGACCCTGCATCTAGGCCTTCGTGTCCCCTGCCCTTAACAGTGCAAGTTTAAATCGGGCATGGAGTCTCTCTCCATCCAGATGTGCTCAGAGTTGTGACTGTACCCAAGGGACAGTTGTCTTGTGGTGGTGACTTGCCTGCCCTGTTTGGAGTCCCCTTCCAAAGCTCTCTGAGGGATGACCTCAAGGTCCAGCCCAGCTGCACACAGACCCAGAGTTCTTCCAGCCATGCCCCACCCAGCTGGCCTCTCTACCCCTAATGAGAAGCTAGGGCTCCTCACCCCCCACCCCCAGACCCTTCTCAGGTCAAGGTGAAGCGGGTGCTTCTAAGAATTTGAATCCTTGGCCCTAATGGGATCAAGACGGGAGGGTGATCTTGCCTTGACCCCTGAGACACCCCGACATTTCCTTGTAATAAGGGTGACCTTGAAGAATGGGACTTGATCAGGGAGCAAGAGAGCCCACTACACATTAAAAAATTGTGTGATCTCTTGGTGCCATCTAGTGGTACATGGGCAACATCGTTCCTAAGCCGGAAAGCTAGGTTTCCGTGATCCCACAAAAGGTGTTAAGACCCATGGTGCCTCCAAAGTGGCTGTGGCTCTGATCCCACAAAAGGTGTTGAGACCCAGGGTGCCTCCTCCAAAGTGGCCATGGCTCTGTTTAGGGGATATACTGAGTGAGTAAAATGTGTGAGCCCAATTATGTATGCGCTATTGTGTCATGCATTTCACAAGGCTTACACTCTTCAAATGTCACACCCCTGTCAGGTAGAAGGGTCGTACATTCCTCGCCACTCAGATCAGGAAACAGGTTCAGAGAACTTAACTATTGTGTCCAAGCTGTAGAGCTGGGAAGTTAGAGGAACAACGTGAGAGCCCATGATTTTATTTTTTTACATTTCTCCTTATTAACTGTTTTCATGGCAATGGCGCTAACTGCTCATTTCTACAAAAGTAGCTGGATCAAGACGGGATATAAACTGCCTCCTTCCTGCTTTTCCCTGGTGACTACAGTGGTCTTGTTGGGGAATTTCTATTACCCCTTCCTTCTTTGTGCAAATATGTAACTGTAGTCTGAGGAGGAGTGTTCCTTGATTGTTCTCAGTAAACAATATGGTGCTACCTCCATTATTCTGAAGTGTGTTTTTAAAACCAAACTATGAGCTGGGACCAGGGCTCAGTAGTAGAGGCCCTCAGCTCCATTCCCAACAGATAGAGGAAAACATAGGTGAGGGAGAGGAGATTATTGATAGACATATTAATAGGTAGATAGATAGTGATTATTGATAGATACCGATAGGTGATTATTGATAGATTGTTGATTGATAAATATAGACAGATAGATGATTATTGAGAGATATATAAATAGATGATATAGATGGATAGACAGACAGATGGACAGACAGACTGCTGATATGGCAAGCCAGAGCCCACCCCTCAGGTTCTCTCCCTGGTACTTAGTTCCCCCCCTAAGCTAAACAGCAGCTGATTGCTGTGGAACTGGGAATTCAATGCTTTCTTGGAAAAGATCCCACTGGCCTGTACCCCTGGGTCTCATGGTTGCTGTGTGCTTCCTTCTAGGCCCTGCCCTATGTGGCCCTTCTGATCGTGATGCTGTTCTTTATCTATGCAGTGATTGGGATGCAGGTATGAGAAACTCTGCCTCCTTGGTCTCTTCCCAGCCCCAGCACTGTAGCTCCTTCCCAATTCCTTCTTCTCTTCTGACTTTTGTCCCTGCCTGTCACTCAACCTCCAAAGAGCGGAACTTCCCCCAATACTATGTGCTATAGGCCATGGGCAAGAGACAGCACAGCGATCCCTCCTTCTTACAGTACTAGGCTTGGGTTCTGCAGTGGGAAGACACTCATAAATTAAGCCTCAAGAGAGCATAGCCTCACGCGAGACAGCAGAAAGTGGGTGTGTCCACCAGCATCCTCTGCTTTGTTCACGTTAGATGTGCCCGATTTGGAGTGAGAAAGAAGAAAAAGCACTACCCACCAAACATGCAGCCCTTCCCAGGAGCCTCCTTCCCAGGGCCTGCTGTACTTTCTCTGTTCCCTCACCCAGAGCTCCCCCACCCCTTCAAGGCTCCAACTGAGTCTTTCTGTAAGGCAGTCCTTCCCCAGCCAAGCATGTACACTAGCCAGCTCCCTGTACAAAATCCCTGAAAGTTCCTGAGGGGGAAAGTTTTCTGCACTTTAAAGGGAAAAAAGATGAACTTTGACAGCAGATACAGGGAGAAAGTGCTGGTGGCTTCTCAGAGAAGCAGAGCCTCAGAGGGCCAGGAAGAACACAAGCAGGTCTCAACTGTGTATTTGGGTATCTGGAGTTGGAAGGCAAGAAAGCAATGAGCCCTGGTTTCTACCCTGGGCACCCTGACCTCAGCACACATTTACCGCCCCTGGCTTCCCCTGGGTGGGAGACCTTTCCTGTGGGCTGAGGGCACGTTCCTTCCCAACGCTGTCAGTGCTGGAGCTGAGTCCAGGGCTCAGGGGACAGCAGGTGTCTGCTGCTTGGCCGGGTAGTCCCAGAGAGGCTGTCAGATGGTGGCTGGAATGGGCACGCTGTCCTTCTCTGGTCCCTGAATGCCTCTTTCTTCAGGTGTTTGGAAAGATCGCCCTGAATGACACCACAGAGATCAATCGGAACAACAACTTCCAGACGTTTCCCCAGGCTGTGCTCCTGCTCTTCAGGTGGGTCTCTGATGACGTAGGTGCACACTCGCACACTTTTAGGACAGTAGTCCATCCCCTCGAGAGCCAAGGGGGCAGAAAAAGATTGGCCTCTCCTCCCCTCCTGGCCAGGAAGTCACACTGTCATTTACACCAACTTTCCATGTGCAGCCACACACGCACTTTCTGGGAGTCCCCTACCCCAGCCATTAGGGGGTCAGAGTTAAACACCAGAAGCATGGTGGCTCAGCATCTGAACTAGGGCACAGGCAAGTCGCAACACAGTGACCTTGATTAATATATCTCCTTTCTCTGACAATATAGTCACCAAGGCACCCTTTAGACACCGTACTTCCTGCAAATCTGCCACCACAGGTGTGGCTGAGAAGGTAGTTTCCTTACGCTGCCCAGAGTTCATCTCTTACGCCACCATCTTCTTCTTCTCTTGGCTCCCACGGTCATGATGTCACACTGTGAGACTCTGTCTAGTCCCAGACTGGAAGATGAGAGATTGTCTGTGAGGCAAATGCTTTTCCAGAGCACATGGGGGAAGAGGGTTGTCAGCTGACGTTGACGTTGCCTCCCTCCACCATCTACGGAACCTGATCCCACACCCAAGTTTATTACTGCTCAAAATGCCCTTATCAAAATGATGGGTCTCCTTCATATCAGCCTGATGTCACTGCCTCCCACATCACATGCCACCAGAACAAAGCTGTTTGTGTATTAGTCTGCTATTTCATAACAGCAAGCTGATGCTACACTCAAATGCAGGAAATGGTCACAGACCTCAGACTGACCACTGGTCTCTCCCTCGTTTCTAAAGTTCTTAATGGCAGGAAATGCCTTTTCGAAGAACAAACCCATAACACTGCTGACGATGGCAAAGGAAAAGAGAGAGGCTACAAGTGAACTGGGAGTGTTGAGGAACTTCTAAAAGGAAGAAAGCAGATAGGGTGCAGTTCACCAAAGAATGAGTGAGAAGAGCATGTTTCCAGAGCACAGTTTGAGACCAGGGAGGGGGTGAGAGCAGTCTGGAGCTTCTCCAACCTGAGTGTCAACAGATACAAGGGACTGGAGCAATCTGGGCCACTGCTTGAACTGATCCCTCTGGGATTTGCACTCTGGGAAAGCTCTTCTGTGTTCCTAAGGTGTGACAGCATCACCCCAGGGCTTGGCAGGGTGCTCTCTCTCTCAGGGAATCTGCCCCATCGAGAGAAGCTATCCCGCAGGCCCCTCAGCATGCCTTGCCTTTGGTCTGTGATCCCCAGAGAACTCACTTAAGGACTTTATTCAGAGAGCTGGGGTCTCAGTCACAACGAGCAACTGACAGTAATCCCAGCATATTTGAGAAAGCCAACATCAGGAAAGAGGTGTCTGTGTCATGTTCAAGTCACAAATAAATGAGCACACAGGGAGGAGAAAGGAGGGACCAGATCCAAAAGATTTTAAATTAAATGCAGTCCCATTGTTAGGGCAACTAAAGACGGACACTTCTGTTAAATTAGAAGAAACAGCAACAGCAGCCATTACTAAACAGAGCAAAGAAGGAAGAGAAAATACAAAGGCTAAATATTTTTCTTTTCCTTTCTAAAATATTTTTAAATAGATGAGATATAAAGCAAAAAGGATACATCTAAAATTTTATTGATGAGCTTAAATATCTACTAAGGTTCCTTTATTATATAACCAAAGCACAAAGGAAAACAAGGTATGAAATAAACATTAAGACAAAGATACTAGAGATAGAAATAGAAGTTCCAGACAAGAACAAAAGAGATGAAAAGTGAAACAACGGGCTGATCAAATGAAATTTCCAAAAAGAAGTAGGTCTTCGGTTTGAAAAGGTTTTCTAAGTGCAGCCTGGGTTGACGGGGTGGTGGCTCATGTCTGCACACTCAGAACTCAGAGGCTGGAGCAGGGGAACCATGAGTTCAAAGCTAGTTTGGGTTGCATGGCAATGCCCTCTCTCAACCTTTCTCCAAATATCCTTAACTGATCATTTATGCTGATTTTTTTAGAATGCCAACAATAAAAAAAAAATCTTAAAGGTTCCCTACCTATAAAAATGTTGGAGAAAGGGAAATCCTCCCAAGCTGTTGTGTTTGTTTGTTTAGACCAGCTGTACAAAGACACTACAAGAAAAGGAAACTATAGACCAGTGATTTCAACTTTCCTGATGTCTCAACCCTTTGATTCAATTCCTCATGTTGTGGTGACCCCAACCATAAAATTATTTTCAAAACTGTAATTTTGCTAGTGTTTTGAGTTGTAATGTAAATATCTGTGTTTTCTGATGGTCTTAAAAACCCTCAAAGAGGTTGAGAACCACTGCCATAGACCAATATCCCTAATTAACAAAAATACAAAAGAATCTTCAACAGAATCCTAGCCGACTGGATTGAACAATACAATAAAGGCATCAATCATTGTGTACAGGTGGAATTTAAACCTGGAATGTAATTGGGTCCTCCGTATGCAAATCAAGAAGTGTGATACAACACATTAACAAAATGAAGAACAGAAACCTTGTGGCCATCTCAGTAGATGAGACTTTCTGTGTGACTCATCTATGTGACTCATCTAAACATGTGTGTTACATATAGGAAGTGAGCAACTACATACATAGACACTGAAAGTGCATCTCAAAGCAAGGGGAGGGCTCAGTGGTGCAGTGCTTATCTGACAAACCCAAGGCCCTGGGTTGGATTTCCAGCACCGCCTGAAAGCAAACTACCAGATCAAAACCCTGGACAAGGGAAGCGTCAGTGGTTTATCAGAAGGAAGGGCAAAGTAGCTTTAAATAAAGGAAAAATTAGGAGAATAAAGTAAAAGGAAAGAAGAAAGATAATACAAAGATATTAAAAATTAAGCTTGTTAAAATTTTACATTAAAAATCAAGCATTCAGACCAGCAAAATGGCTCAATGGGTAAAGGTACTTGCTGGCAAGACTGACGACCTAAGCTCAGTCCCCCAGGACCCACGCGGAAGAAGGGAAAACAGATTCCTCCAAGCTGTTCTTTGACCACCACACATGTGCTGTGGCACACACACACCCAAAATATAACTTTTAAATTCTTTTTTTAAAAAAAAAATCAGGCATGATGAACACATATATAGAAATTTCATGGTGAAACCTATTAATTTGTATAATTAATATGATTGCATAATCACAATTTTCAAAGATTGATACTCTACTGCTGGTGCTAATGTGCCTGAGTCCTACGACCCCCAGTAGGATCACCACAGAGCCACACTTCCGAATGCTAAAGCAAGGTTTCGTTTATTAAGTATGGGCTAGCACAGGTCCTCTGCCTCACAGGCTGACACAGCAGATGGAGGGAGAAGGACCTCGTCTACTATTGTAAGGGGTGTATATAGACAAAAACCACAAAGCAGTCACAAGATTACAGTCTCAAAATACAAAATTACTTATCCTGTATCACAAATGGCTAACGGTGAGGTAAGCTCAGCTGTTAGTTCCTGATACGCTATTAGTATCTAAGGGGGATAGCAACAGCCCCCCTGGTTACGTACTCCAGACATCTGCTGACCCTTTACTAACGTAGGGTCTGCCTGGAGACTTATCTGATTGGTTCATTGTTACTCAACCAATAAGGAAAGTTAGGTGGTCAGCATCTTGTCAGCAGTTTTGTGTAGCTTGGGTTTTTCCCATTAGCTAATACTTCTCCTAAAGGGGGGCTAGTGACCCCCGAGTTTCCTTGGGGGTGGGGTGAAGTTTGAAGTCCCGCAAGGTCCCAGCATAAAAATGGAATCTTTTCTGGCCTCACACTAGCCAGACATGGTGGCACATGCCTTTAGTCCCAACACTCAGGAGGCAGAGGCAAGCAGAATACTGTGAGTTTGAGGCCTGCCTGGTCTACAAAGCAAGTTCCAGGACAGGCAGGGCTGTTACACAGAGAAACCCTGTAAGATAGAATTCTAACTCTAGAATATTTGTAATAGACATAGTAAAACAAAGTGACCCAAAGAGGGTATAAATGAGCCAATGAGGATTAAGAGGTGGGAAATGGAAGCGGCAGCAATGCTTACCATGTGCATGCGACAGTCACAGCATCAGTAGAAGGGAAATTGCAGGTAAGAAGCATTAAACAAAACAAGGAAGAGGATTCAATGTAACATGAGGGGCCTGCTCATTGGGGTTTCTGTCTCGCCCAGTACCCCCAGCCGGCAAGTCCCAAAGAAAATCACACAGAGTCTACATTAAGTTATACACTGATTGGCCCATTAGCTCAGTCTTCCTACCAGCTCCCATAACTTATATTAACCCATTGTTCCCATCCATGCCAGGCACATGGCCAGTACCTTTTCTCAGCTGGGACAGGGACACATCCTGCTTCCTTAGTGGTCTGCGCAGGAATGCCAGGGAAGCTTCCTGCTTCCCAAATTCTCCTGTTCTCACCTCTACTTCCTGTCTGGTTTTCTCGCCTATACTTCCTGCCTGGCCAATCAGCATTTATTTAAAACATGATTGACAGAATACAGACAATTCTCCTGCACCAATTCAATGCTGATAAAAGGTTCAGACAACCAATAATATATAATAATTATAAACAATATAAGCTTAACAATATTCTTTGGAAACACATATAGTAATGGGACACAGGAGGAAGTAAACACAATGGTGAGTGGCTGAGTATACTATTTATAAAAAATAATAGCTTGGCATAGGCAGAAGACCATCTAAATTACACAATTAAGAGGTGTTATTTATAGACTTTTTGATAAATGGTAAAAGGCACATTCTCTTTGAGCACTCAGACACATCCACAAAAGTAGCCACACATAAGTCATAGTTTAACAGGTTCGAAAGCTTCTCCAGCATTCATACAGCAAGCTAGAAATTGTGCACAGAAACATCCCTTGTAAAATCTACCCATGTAAAATGTTAAGACGCTCCCCTAATCAGCTTGAGTTGACAGTACAACTTCTCAGCCATGGGAGCAGGAGGCAGGACAAATAAAATAGTCAGTGCAAATAAAATGAGAGCCCAAATGTCCTTTCTTAGGAGATTATATGAGATAAACAGATGGGCAAATGAACATCAAAAATAATCCCAAATTATAAAGGAGTTCACTCATGAAAATAAAATATAAGCTGCCAAAATAAAAAACAAAACTAGATTTTAATCCTTAGAAGTTGATTCTTTGAAAATACCAATAAGTAAATGTGCATTTATTAAATTTAAACACTAATAAAACAAAAGCACAAGACTGAGCATGGGAGTGCAACGTAATTGTGGGTGTGGAAATGGTTTTCAGAATGATGAGTGAATTTTGTGTCTCATTTTGGCTTCATCTCTGAGGTGATCAGCTATTTCAGAATGAAGGAAGCTGCACGTCTTTCTGGCCACTGGCTGCCGGAAATTCTTTAAAGCAGGCAGTGAACACAAACTTTGTACACGGAGCATGTGGTCGCAGAAGTGGCCTCTGACACTCAGGTCGCTGAGAGGCTGTGTGCGCTGAATAAATGAGAGAATGGCACACGGAAGCAGGGCTGCTCTCCTGCACTGAGGAGGGGGCCTTCCTGTTATTGTGGAGCAATGGGCACCGGAGAAAAGCATATGCAAATCCTACCCCAGGTTGCTTGTATCTTGCTTTTGGTTACTTTGAGGAAAAGGCAGAAGGATATTCCTGACCGTCTCATTATCTGGACCCCAAAGTTGGCAAGATACACAAACATTTCAATCTCTTTAACGTTATCTTCACCAATATTTTGTGAAGAGGCCCACAAACAAAGAATGTAAAATACACAGGACCAGAGCACCCAGGAGTCTGAATCCTGCTTCCCTCAGGTGTCCTGCAACATGAACACCAGCCTGTTGCTCTAGGGGAAACAATGTACTAAAAAAAAAAAAGAAAGGAAGGAAGGAGGAAAGAAGGAAGGAAAAAGCAAAATGCCCAAATACACTAAAAAATAAATAAAACCAGGGAAGCCAGGAATCAGTTGCCAAACGGTAGGGCTGTTCTCCCTGAGACCATCCATCTGTCTCTACTTCTGACCAAGACCAGTCAAACTGAGGGTTTGCAAAATAAGATCAGACCTTGAGAAAGAAGCAAGCAACAACAAAATTCAACAACTAAAACAGAAAGTACTATGAACAAATTTATGCCAATCTGTTAGCGAATCTAAATGAAGTAGGTGCTTCAGTAGTAGTAGTAGTATTTACTCAGGGTCTCTCTGCCTATTCCTGATTGGCATGGAACTCATTACGTAAACCAGGCTGGCCTCAGACTCACAGAGATCTGCCTGCCTCTGCCTCTGTCTCAAAAGTGCTGGGATTAAAGGTGTGTGCCACTATGCCCAGCTGAAGTACATGCTTCTATCTAGGAAAATACAGATTACAAAAATTTTGTTAAGAAAAGTGTTGCTTTAGTGGAAGACCACACACCCAGGAATATTTGGGCAGCAATAAATTGATCTTGATAGTAATGCTATTAACTGGAAAAGCATTGATAAATCAAGAAACTACTACATATTTAAAAAAACAAATTATTCTGTCCTAGTGTAGTTTTCTGGACTGCCACTTATTCACACAAATCAAAGTGAGCGCATCCATTAGTTCCCACTTATCAGAGAAAGCAGCCTTCCCGGCCAGGTGCAGATTAGTGCTAATTTTAACACCAAAATGTTCTCAATAAATGAGTAGCATTAGCTACAATAGATATTGGAAAGGTTGTCAAAATCACAGCCTTTACAAGGCCCACGCTGCTGTGTTTTCATCTGTGATCAAGAACTAAATCATTCAGAATCATCCAAACTCTCAGAAATAGAAAGAGGCAGGAACCTCCCCACTCAGCTAAGAAGATGAACTAGTACTGATTTTTTTTAAAAAAGAGAAGCAAGAAGTCACAAACACTACAGTGTGGGGCCATCTGAAGACAAAGGCTAATTCAGGTAGAAAATAGAAGCAAATCAACTTTATGACAGTGGGGAGGATCAGTGAGGTGGGAGAGCCAGCAAGAAAACCACCAGCTTGTGAGAACCAATTAATAAATACAATAGACACAGTATGCTATCACTTTTTCTAGTCAGTATTTTGTTGAAAGCTCTATCCAGTGCAACAGTATGAGAAGGATGGGCTGGGGTGATAGTTCAGTGGGTAAAGACCCTGCCTTGAGAGCATGGGTCCTAAATTGAGAGCCTCAGCAGGGGTGGTGGCGCTCCAAACAGAGCAAATGCATATAGCAATTAAAATGAGTTACGCTAGAGACAAGCCATATCTGGAATAAGACATTTGTAGTGGATGTAGCTAACAAAGGAATTAATGTGGCCATGCCAAGGACTCCTTGAATAAACAAGAAGATACATAGCCCATGAGTCACAGGAGCAAAGCCATGAACGTGCTGTCAAGAGGAGACAGAATCAAAACTCTCGACCTACTAATCATTTTAAACCCATTTTTAAGGAAGGTGTTTATTTCTTTTTGAGATAGGACCTCATGTAACCCAGGCTGACCCAGAAAAGCCAAATTTGAGTATCTGTGACGTATCACTCCACACCACCATCTGAGGAGCATTGTTTAGAATTCTCTAACACCAAGAGCTGATCTGTCTGCGGTGACACTAGTCTAAGCCAGACAAGTGCCAGCTGGTAAAGACGAAGACATGAAGCTTCTCCACGTGGTAGTTCCATTCCTGAGCAGACATCTAAGACATGGACCGGCATGCTTGCTGCAATATTAGCTATGACAGCCAAAACAAGCTTTCTCACATGGCAAGGGTGGACATTTTAACACACGCATGGAGGGTACTCCTGTGTAGCTGTGAAAACGAACTACAGCTAAAATATGTCTTCATGGTTGCATCTAAAACTTCACATAGATAAAAGAACAAGTTCTCAGGAACTTCCTGGAACGATGCTTTGTATTTCCGTATTTAGTGAACATGACGATCAGCGCCCAGTGAGCACCAAACGCTCAATTCCTTTTAGCAATTCCTCCTGGGAGGTGAGGCGGAGGCAGCTTTGCCTACATGGGTGAGAGTGGCCAGCTGAGGTTGGACTCTCTTGCTTTTCTTCTGTAGGTGTGCCACCGGGGAAGCCTGGCAGGATATCATGTTGGCCTGTATGCCGGGCAAGAAGTGTGCCCCAGAGTCCGAGCCCAGCAACAGCACGGAAGGGGAGACACCCTGTGGCAGCAGCTTCGCTGTCTTCTACTTCATCAGCTTCTACATGCTCTGTGCCTTCCTGGTAAGCTGAGACGGGACTCAACAGCACGAAAATGGGGAGCGGGCAGTTTCAGGGCAGCATGGAGTCCCAGCATAAGAGCTGTCTTGGGAAGACTGAATTAGTAGAGACATCTCATCCCTGCGAAGGGCCAGAAATCTTGGCCCAGAGCAACTCAGCTCCTGTCTGTCTATTCATGGCTCTGGTCACAGTAGCATTGTTCTAGAAGACAAAGATGAATGGAAGCCCTGGATGAATTTATATGTCTCTGATGCCTTGCTCAGGAGTGAGGGAAAAGTGACCAGATGAAGCCCCTCTCTGTCCCTGGTAACTTGGTACAAAGGAAGTTGTTCTGTTTACATGTAGAATTCATCCCTGATGATGCTCAGGGGAATAGTGTTAAGCTCGTGTCCAGGAGACTCAGATTCTAGCAGTTGGCATCCTAAATGCTCACATATTGCTGATACTTAGAAACATTGGTTTCTTGCTTTCCTGGGCACTGGCTGGTGAAGTGGGCTTAGGCAGCAAATGTGTAAGAGTCTTGGCAAGCTCCTTAGTATACCAACTGTTCCCTGCAGATCATCAACCTCTTTGTAGCCGTTATCATGGACAACTTTGACTACCTGACACGGGATTGGTCTATCCTTGGTCCCCACCATCTGGATGAATTCAAAAGAATCTGGGCCGAGTATGACCCCGAAGCCAAGTAAGTTCCTAGAGGGGAACCCCAAACACCCCCAAGCTGAGAAGGGGCTGAGTGACCTGTCGAAGAGATCCAAGAGGGATCAACATTGAGGGCACTAACAACTAAAAACCCTGAAATGCATCAGACCCAGAGTCAAAGGCCAGCAAGAGGAGGCCAGGTACCATTCTTACACCTGGGGAGCATATCAGCTGAATGGGAAAAAAAAAAAAACAAAAAAAACCTCTAACGTCAGATCAAACTAGTAATGCTTCCATTGGATCATTTAGGGTTAGGTAGATTTCAGTACCATCTTGACCTCGAGTTTATGGAAACTCCTGTTTACCCATAACTGTTAACTGAGTATCCCTAAAATGCCTTCTGGCCCAGTGGTTAGTTGATTGAAAAACAAATACATCCTGGGATTTAATTGCACTACTAGAATCCCTTCTACCTGGAGCACAGCACTAACAAACTTCTGCTGGAATGAGAACGGTAACATGTGCCCTGGGTTTGCCGTTCTATAATGGATCTCTGCGCTGCCCAGGGCCTTCAGGCACCCTGCAGGGAATGCCCCTACATCCGGCCCCACCCCAGTACACAAGCCCTGGGCTTCTAACTTCCTTTCCTTCTCTCCTCCCTTCTCTAGGGGTCGGATCAAACACTTGGATGTGGTGACCCTCCTCCGTCGAATTCAGCCCCCCTTGGGTTTTGGGAAGTTGTGTCCACACCGTGTGGCCTGCAAGGTAAGAAATGTCCTGGGCTAGTGAGGGGAAAGGACAAATATGGGAGGCTGGATACCTGTTTGCCTTTTGATTATTTAGGGAATAAAGATATTTTAGGTATTTAAAGAAATAAATGTGAACCAGATTCTATTTTAAGGACCTTCCAGAGCTAACGTCCCAAGGCTGTAAAAGAACAACTGTCACAATGAATCCCTTGCTCCCCAGTGAGAGAAACAGATATCCAATGTGGATAAAGGGTTTATTTGACCCATAAGGCTGCACAGCCCAGGCCTCAGGTGACTCTCCTAACCTAGGATGGGCTATAAACTTTAACCTGAAGTCAGAGAAATGTTAGGCCACAAATGATGTATCATCCGCAAAATACAGACTTTGCCCACACAAGGACTTGATGTTTTTATCAAATTCAATTGAATCTATGATCCAGGACCGGCTGGAACAAATGCACTGGGCGCTGGTAAACAGCTTCTGACTGACCTTGAGAGTGGGGACCCTTAAACCTGCTTTAGATCCTGCCACATGGCCCAGTAGCTGCAGAGAGGAGCTGACTTTAGTCACCATCCCGCCTCCATTCTCCCCATCCTGTGTTTCCAGTGAGAAATGTGATGAGCTTGGAAAGAGCTGGGGAAAGCAATAGCAGAGAGTCGAGCCATAGAGAAGAAGAAACACAAATGGCCAATAATTGAGCTCCTTGGATAACCCATCTGTGGGAAATGCAGTTTAGGAGGCATGGTACTTTGATTTATGCTCTGTGGTAGTCCAATTTCCCACATCAGAACCCCACTTTATTCCAGAAAGAACTCCAGATTTCCAAGAGTCCTGAAATGTGAGAAACAGGAGTGTTCTGTCATTCTGTTTCCTGGTGCTGTGACAAGTACCTGAGCTGCTCAACCTGTTTAAAAAAAAAAAAAAAAAGTTTCTTTTGACTGACAGCTTTGGAGGCTTCAGTCTGCGATCGTCAGGCCTGAGCTTTGGAACATTACAGTTGAGAAAGAAGCACATTCACCTCAGGGCCTCTTTACCTCAGAAGGAGAGAAGTAGAAAGAAAGACAGACCATGATCCTAATACCCTCCTCAAGGGCATAGTTTCCCATAATTTCTTCCCACTAGGCCCCACCTTCTGAAGGGTTCACCACTTCCCAAGAGTACTGAGGCTGGGAACTGAGTTTTTATGGCATGGCCTTTGGATGACATTTAGGATTCAAGCTGTAGGAAGTACAAATCAAATGTAAGATCAAACGGTCTAGAGGGAGCTGTCGTGTACAGGTCATGACTGCCACATGGGTCTGTCAGGGCCAAGAGCCAAGACTGACACTTTCTAACTTGGTGTCTACAAGATCCAAAATGATGCATTCACTTGGGAAAAATACAACCCTTGACAGGATACCCACAGGAAGGTGCCATGTGGTCTAAGGGATGGCATCACTGCCATCTACAGTGGGCATCTTACCGTTCTTTCTCCCGATGACCCCTGTGTGCTGGCTCACCAAGGGAGGAGGAGGAGGCCAAGGAAGCATGTTTTAGGGGTGAATTTGGGACCAGGACTGAAGTAGAGATAAATGTGTCTGTATACAGAGAGAGGGTACTCTGTCCCCACATAGCCATCTCCTAATCCTTTTCTTTGGAGTTGGATAGTTCTGTCTGACAGGCAGGTGGCTGTTCTTGCTGCTAGAAGATGGCATAGCTGTGTCTGTAAGCCTGAGCACAAAACAGGAAGGAGCCCATTGCGGAGCCAAGGGTCTAATGTGGAGGCACAGGAATTCTTACCCCAAAGCCTAGTTTCTCCCTGGAGAAGCTTTGGAAACACTGTGGTGAACACATATGTACCCCTCCCACTCCCAACAGCACACATCCAGGTTTCCAGGCACCTCCCAGCCTCCCTACCACAAGGGTTGTGCAAAGCCTTTAAGAACTGTCTATCCTTGTCACTGATTGAGCCTCCTTTTCCCTCCAGCGCCTGGTGTCCATGAACATGCCTCTGAACAGCGATGGGACAGTCATGTTCAATGCTACCCTGTTTGCCCTGGTCAGGACAGCCCTGAGGATCAAAACAGAAGGTAATGGCTCTTGTGGACCACTGGGAGGAGGGCGCGTAGGGAGGGTCTAACATCCCCACCAGAAAGATGCTCCTGCATACACAGCATCAGAGCAGAATAACATCAAGAGCCTACACGCTGACTCTCCATGAGGTGCATTATGCTTACATCTTCTTTGGTTCCTAAATGCCTCCCCCCTTTCCATAGCTTATTCATTTTGAACTTTTCCTTTTCATCAAACCCTAGAAATTGCCCTGGTAACCTCCTGAGGACTGAAGGTTTAATGCAAAACACGGAAGAGATGGTTGTTATGCAGAGCAGGACCAAGCCCCATACTGATGGACTTGTATTAGCAACAGGCCTGTCTCCCAAACATTCAAATCTCTTCTGAAATTAAAAGGACCTATGTTGGAAAGGTGGCAGTGACAAGCAGTGACTGTGGTAAATAGAGGTCATTGCCTGCAATTGCTAATGGTTACAATCCTACGTGAGCTAAGCTACTACTCAGACGGTGACCCTCAGACTGCATGCAGTAGAGGGGCCAAGAGCCGCCCTGTGGCTTAGAAGCAGTCCTGTTGAAGGCATCTCTTGCCATCTCACTGATAAGTACTTTGAACTGCTCTGGGATAGGCTGTGTGTACACATCTCAGAAGATGCTGCTGCTACCCCAAGACCCAGCTTAACTACCTCGTAAGAGTGAGCAAAGGCCTCAGAATCGTGAGATGCTCCAAAGGCTAAATTGAAGCACTGAGTGAATCTGTGACTCCACATGTCTGAGGGAGAGCTTGGGAACCTGCATTTGGAGACAGCTGCATACACTTCTCATGGATGAACTAGAGATTGACACCACTAGTGCAACCTGAGAGCCCCAGGCTTCCAGCTGGTGTCCTTGGCACAGTGGAAGGGCACTGGGCATTACACACGACAGGGCACAGCATTGTGTAACTACTTACTGCCTTGATTCAGTTTCCGTATTGTGAAATAATGAAAGGCGGTGGCATCTGGCATTTATTTCACAGGGTCACCCAGAGAGGTGGCTTCTTTAGCTGTACTCTTCCAGAGAGTAACAGGCATGAGGGAACCAAAAACCAATCCTGTAAGATACAGGTCAGGATAATGAGCCAAACTTTAATAAACAAAAATGGATCAAATTTTCCTGGTAAACTAAAAAAAGCAAAGGCAAAAAACAAAAACAAAAAAAAACAAAAAAAACTCCATTAGTGGTTAGTGCAAATAACCACTTCAATATAGGCGTAGATATACATAGGCCTATTGCTGATGAGAGAACCCAATACACACTTAATGCACACATGTATATAACAGACAAAGCTGGAAGTATGTCTGCTGATAAATTAATATTGAATATCCATGTAGTGAAACCTTCTTCTTTCAGCTCTGATCTTTCCAGCTTTTCTACAGTAAATATCACTTCCTTTCCATTCCCAGGGAAGGACTTCCAATTCCAAGGAGAAAAGGCAGAATGCCTGCTAGAAGGAGTGTGTTGTGACACATAAGGCTTGAGAGAAACTAATAATGCGGGATTTGGCTCCAGGAAAGAATATAAAGGATTTGTGCATAGCAGCCAAGATTTAGTGATACTGAGGATGCACTGCACAGCAAACCAGATCTCGATGAAATAATGCCAGTACCTGAAGGGTTGCCAAACACTCAACCGCAGATAACCACTGTTAGCAAATGGGAATGCCTAAGGGAGAAGCCAGCCAGTGGGATATACAGTTAATTAAGAATTAATGAAAAACACTTCAAGACTCTTGGGAACAGCCACCAAGGGCATGTAATACCCCAGGATTCAAGACTAAGCTGTCATCCAAAACAGGCCTCCTATGAACCTGTTCCATAAGACACCCAGACAAAAGACGGGAGAAAACACCAGCATTTATAGAGATAAGACAGATCAGTCTTCTCTCGCCCTTCAGGCATTTATAAGAAGGAGGAGTAACCAGGAAAAAAAATTAACATGTACCCTGAGAACCAGAAACCTTATTCCAAGCCAGGTATCAAGCTGAATAAGATTTTCTATTGCAACACTAAAGGAAGAAGGTATTTAAATTAGAGTTTGAAGTGTAGCTCAGTGGTAGAGCAGGTGCCTAGCATGCATAAGGCCCAAGGTTCAGACTCCAACACCAAAAACAAAACAATAAAAATAAAACATTTACAATATTACAATAAAACATTACTATTATTGGTGAAATTCCAATTACATTGAGTTGTAAATGAAAAGCCAAAAATAATTGAAAGCCGAAAAAATGTATAGGATCCTTTGGAAGATACATTTCTTCCTTAGTTAGCACGAACTTGATTCCTCTCACAATTTAAGAGAAGAACCACCCAAACTAAGGTGTTGGCAGGCTGGTTTTTCCAGAGGCCTTGAGGGAGAATGGGCTCCATGTCTCTCTCTGGCTTCAGGTGGTCTCAGGTACCTCGCTCCACCCTCTTCACAGTATGACCTAGTATGACCTAGTCCGTTTCTTAATCTGTTGTCTCTTTGAACATTGGATTTAGCTCCATTCTACTTCCTGATGCTCTTTTTCTCCTCAAATTGTACATTTTTTTATTTTCACTTGCTCAATTTGCTCCTTTTCATTATAAATCTTCATTAAAGTTAACACTAATAACCATACAACAGAGTCTGTACTAGGCTGTTTTGAGATTTCCTCTCCCAGGGAAATTAATCCAAAACTCTTCAATTTAGCTGCAGGCAGACTTTTTGGACAAGGGTGAAAAGCAGCCACATTATTCACCAAAATTCCACAAGAACAATCTCTAGCCAATCCATTAAAATTCTTCTCCTCGGAAACCTCTTAAGCTAGGCCCCACAGTTCCTCAAACCTTATTCAGCACCATTGTCTTTCATGCTCCTACTAGGATGGCCTATAAAGTGGCACTTCAAGCATTCAACTGTTTTTCTAGTCCGCAGTCCCAAGGTCTATATTCCTTTAAACAAAAGCATGGTCAGGTCTATCACAGCAATACCCTACTCCCAGTACCAACTTCTGTCTTAGTTAGGGTTTCTGATGCTGTGAAGAGATACCATGACCACAGCATCTCTTACAAAGAAAATATTTAATTGAGGTGATGACACATAGTTTCAGAGGTTTAATCCATTATCACCATGGCAGGGAGTATGACTGTGTGCAGGCAGACATGGTGCTGGAGAAGGAGCTGAGAGTCATACATCTTGATCTGAAGATAGCAGGAAGTGAACTGAGTGTCACACGGAGTGGAGTGAAAGTTAAGCAAAGGAGACCTCAAAATCCATCCCCCACAGTGACACACTTTCTCCAACAAGGACACACCTACTAATAGTGCCAACTCCCTGTGAGTTTACAGGGGCCAATTACATTCAAACTACCACACTAGATAAATTCACATTCTGATTTTTGAGGTAGACATGAGTTTGGGGGTGCTCCTTTCAACCCAATACAGAAGATAAATTCACTTGCACATTGTTAGGATTCTTTCACTGCTTGTGTCAGAAACCAAGTCCAGAAAGGCAGAACATACCTGTAATCCCAGCATTTGGCGGAACATACCTGTAATCCCAGCATTTGGAAGCCCAACACAGGAAGATTATGAGTTTGAGGCAAATCAGGGATCCACAATAAGTTCTTGTTTCAGAAAACAAACAAAAAAGAACCTATGAATGATCTTTAGTGAAGGGAACTGAGGCATGTTGGAATGGCCAGGAGGTGTTCTGGCTTCAGCTGCAGTCTGAATTTGATGCTCAGCATGTTGAGGAGCCATCATTTAAGTGGAGGCAGTCCTCATGAGTGCCTTTGCTTGCTCACACACACCAATCCGCAGCTGGGTTTGAACTCAGGCAGTCGGACCCCATAGCTTGCATTGTTCACCATCCACTACCACGTGATAAATGTTACTACCAGCCATACCTCTTCCCAGTGCTATGCAGCAAACCCCATAAACTCCACAGCTTCGAAGAACACCCAGTTACTAATTCACAGTTCTATCAGAAGCCCAGCCGTGGAGAAGTGGGGCACTCTACTCAGGGACTATCAAGACCAAGCGAGGTGCACTAATTAAGCCAGGGGAATGCCCCGACTAAGCCCATTCAGACTGTGGCTGAAATCCTCCCGCTTCTGTTGGTGTGTAGTCCCTCCGTCCCTACTGACTGCCAGTCAGCTGGGGATGACTCTCAGCCCCCGATACTGTCCCTTTGCTCAGTACAGGGTATTCATTTGTCTGAGCCTGGCAGGGCCCACGTGTCCTACTTACTTTTCTGATCCCAGCCAAAGGAGGCACTAGACTTCTTTTAAAAGACTCTTTTTAGTAAATGTACAGTGGACAAAGTATAGTTATATGTCCATATGAATTCTGGACTTTTAATGGGCCCCTGTGAGTAGGTCATAGGCATCATTTCCAGGTGCTGTGTGATATAATCTAATCACAGGAATACCATGTATCATATTCTCACTCCACGGGATTACACACTGCGTTCACACTGGTAGCAAGGGGCAGGTAGCATTGGGATACCCTGGAATCCTACCTAGCACATCTCCTGATTACTTTTTAACTTTGCTTCTCCACCAGCATGAGACAAGTGTCCCAGGCAGCATGCATCTCATCCAAACTGCCAGAGCATAGGCCTTCAGGTTTCTGCCTCCACTGTTAGTGTTTTCCACTTCTTCCCCTGGGGGACTCAGCAGAGATCCTTTGGACACATGGGTGCCCCTGTGTTGTGTATGTGTAGGGCAGGAGTGAATCATCCTTCTGTCAAAACGTCTCTGTTTCCTGCAACCACACAAGGAGAGTGTCATAGTTAGGGTTACTGTTGCTGTAAATGAACACCAGGACCACAGCACCTCTTGGAAAGGAAACATTTAACTGAGGGTGGCTCACTTACAGTTTCAGGGGTTCAGTTCATTATGCATGCAGACAGACTTGGTGCCAAAGCTGAGAGTATATATAGTGCAGGCAACAGGAAATCCACTGACTGTCACACTGAGTGAAGCTTGAGAAAAAGCTCTCAAAGCCCACCTCCACAGTGACACCCTTCCTCCAACAAGACCACATCTATTCCAATAAGGCCATACCTCCTATAGTGCCACTGTCTTTGGGGGCCATTTTTTTCCAAACCACCACATTCCACTCCCTGTCCCCCAAAGGCTTATAGCCATATTATAATGCAAAAATGTATT